>CM053771.1:278965488-278982925 GCA_028658325.1 Potorous gilbertii | reverse complement strand
GATTTGCAGTTTTGGGCCACTACAAAGAATGCTGCTATAAATATTTTTGTACATGTGGGACCCTTTCCCATTTTTTTGATCTCTTGGGGATACAGTCTTAGAAGCAATATTGCTGGGTCAAAGGGTGTGCACATTGTCATAGCCCTTTGGGCATAGTTCCATACCGCTCTCCAGAAGGGTTGGATGAGCTCATAGCTCCACCAACAATACATCATCTCCAACATTTATCATTTTCCTGTTCTGTCATGTTCGCCAATCTAGTAGGTGTGATGTGGTACCTCAGAGTTGTTTTGACTTGCATCTCTCTAATCAAAAGTGATCTAGAGCATTTTTTCATATGATTATAGATATCTTTAATTTCTTCCTCTGAAAATTGCCTGTTCATATCCTTTGACCACTTATCAATTGGGGAATGGGAAATGTATTGTTGTAATTTGACTCAGTACTCTATATATTCTAGAAATGAGGCTTTTATCCTGAGATTAGCTGTAAAAAAAATTTCCCAATATAGTACATACCTTTGAATTTTGGTTGCTTTGGGTTTGGTTGTGCAAAACTTTACAGTTTAATGCAATCAAAATTATCCATCTTGTACTTCATAATGCTTTCTATCTCTTCTTTAGTCAAAAATTCTTCCCTTCTCCATAAATCTAATGAATATACTATCACCTGCTCCTCCGTTTGTCCAAGATATCAACCTTTTTACCTAGACCGTGTACCCATTTGGACTTGATTCTTGCGTAGGGTGTCAGGCATAGGTCTATGCCTAGTTTCTACCACACTCTTATCCAGTTTTCCCAGCAATTTTTGTCAAACAGTGAGTTCTTATCCCAGAAGCTGGGGTAGTAATCCTAATCTCAGACAAAACAAAAGGAGCAACAGATCTAATCCAAAGGAACAAGGAAGGAAATTATATCCTGCTAAAAGACACCATAGAAAACGAAGCAATATCATTACTAAACATATATGTACCAAGTGATATAGCATTCAAATTCTTAGAGGGGAAGTTAAGGGAGTAACAAGAAGAAAAAGACAGCAAAACTATACAAGTGGGGGATCTCCACCTCCCCCTCTCTGAAATTGATAAATCTAACCACAAAATAAACAAGAAAGAAGTTAAGGAGGTGAATAAAACTCTGGATAAGGTAGATATGATAGATCTCTGGAGAAAACTGAATGGGGATAGAAAGGAATATACCTTTTTCTCAGTGGTATATAGCACATATACCAAAACTGACCATGTACTAGGACATAAAAACATCTCAATCCAGTACAGAAAGGCAGAGATACTTAATACATCCTTCTCAGATCATAATACAATAAAAAATATATGTAACAAAAGGCTATGGAAAGATAGACCAAAAATTAATTGGAAACTAAATAATCTAATCCTAAAGAATGAGTGGGTTAAACAACAAATCATAGAAACAATAGTTTCATTCAAGAGTGACATTAATGAGACAAGTAAGGAAAACTTGTGGAATACTATAAAAGCAGTTCTTAAGGGAAGTTTTATATCACTGATTGCCTACATGAAAGAAATAGAGAAAGAGGAGATCAATGATTTGGGCATGCAGTTGAAAAAGCTAGAAAAAGAACAAATTGAGAATTCCCAAATAAACACCAAATAAGAAATAATGAAAACCAAAGGAGAGATTAATCAAATTGAAATTAAGAAAATTATTGAACTACTAAATTGGTTTTATGAAAAAACCAATAAAATTGATAAACCTTTGGTTAATTTGATTTAAAAAAAAGAAGAAACCAAATTACCAATATCAAAAATTAAATGGGTGAAATTGCCTCCAATGAGAAGAAAATTAAAACAATAATTAGAAATTATTTTCCCCAACTGTACTCCATAAATTTGACAATCTGAGTGAGATACATGAATTTTTAAAATTTATTTATTTATTTTAAATTTTCTGCAATCGTTTCCATAAAATTTTGAGATCCAAATTTTCTCCCCATCTCTCTCCTCCCCCCACCCCAAAATGGTGAGCATTCTAATTACCCCTACCACCAATCTGCCCTCCCTTCTAACATCCCTCCCTTTGCTTATCCCATTCTTCTCTTTTGTCCTGTAGGGCAAGATTAATTTCTATACCCCATCACCAGTGTTTCTTATTTCCCAGTGGTATGCAAGAGCAATACTCAATAGTTATTTCCAAAACTTTGAGTTCCAACTTCTCTTCCTTCCTCCCATCCCTCCAATCCCCATTGGGAAGGCAAGCAATTCAATATACGTTATATATGTGTAGTTTTGCTAATGACTTCCATAACAGTCATGTTGTGGAAGACTAACTATATTTCCCTCCATCCTATCCTGCCTCCCCATTTCTTCTATTCTCTCTTTTGACCTTGTCCCTCCCCAAGAGTTTGACTTCTAATTGCCCCCTCCTCCCATTGCCCTCCCTTCCCTCATCCCCCCACCCTGCTTATCCCCTTCTCCCCCATTTTCCTATATTGTAAGACAGATTTTCATACCAAAATGAGTGTGCATTTTATTCCTTCGTTGAGTCAAACGTCATGAGAGTAAATTTCACAATTTTCCTCTCACCTCCCCCATTTTTCTCTCCATTGAAAAGTCTTTTCTTCCCTCTTTTATGAGAGATAAATTGCCCCATTCCATTTCTCCCTTTCTCCTCCCAATATATTTCTCTCTCATCCCTTAATTTTATTTGTTTAAGATATGATCCCTTCCTAGTCAACTAACCCTGTGCTCTCTGTCTCTGTCTCTCTGCCTCTGTCTCTCTCTCTGTCTCTCTTTGTCTCTCTTTCTCTCTCTCTCTCTCTCTGTATGTGTGTGTCTGTGTGTGTATATATAATCCCACCAACTACCCAGACACTGAAAAAAGTTTCAAGGGTTACAAATATTGTCTTTCCATGTAAGAATGTAAACAGTTCACCTTTAGTAAGTCCTTTATGATTTCTCTTTCCTGTTTACCTTTTCATATTTCTCTTGATTCTTGTGTTTGAAAGTCACATTTTCTTTTCAGCTCTGATCTTTTCATCAAGAATGCTTGAAAGTTCAGGTCATAAAGAAACATCTGTCTCTTCTTTCTTTTTCAATTCATTATAAACATCACAAACATTACCCAACATGGACATTTCATATATAAAGAAAAACAGTAAACACTGGATTGTATGTGAAACCATGACACTCAATTTGACATCTATATTCTTTGTGAGCTTTATCTAATAGGAGTGGAGTCCTAAATTCTGGGAACGTTGCCAAAGTCCAAGGTCAGAACAAATAACTTCTTCCACTCTCTGTGAGAATAGTCCCAATGTCGGTCATGGGAATAAATCAGATTGTCTCCTACCTTTTGCACTGTCAACCAATTACAATGCAAATGGCATAATGTAGATAGTACAGTGGACAGAGTGCTAGGTCTAAAGTCAGGAAGACCTGAGTTTAGACACTTACTAGATGTGTGTCCTTGGGAAAGTCACTTAAGCTATGTTTGCCTTTGTTTCCTCAATTGTAAAAGCAAGGATAAATTAAGCACCTATGCCACAGAGTTATTTTAAAGCTTAAATGAGATTGTTTTTATAAAGTGCTCCTAACAGGTGTTACATCATTGCTAACTATTGATTACAGTGCTGAAAGATTTTGAGTGTTTAAGAATGAAAGTAACTAATCATACTTTGCTTCTCCACGCAATCACCATCCAAGAACTCTGAGAAAGGAGGAAAAAGAGACTGACCAGAATGCATCAGAAAGAGAAATCTCCCTGGACAAATTGGGAAAGAGGGGAAATTATCTTGGTAAGAAGGCCCCTCTCCAATCTGTCTTCAATCTTGAGATTAATAGCATTCCTACCTCACTATTTTTTTCTGAGGCTTTGGTTGTTATAGAGAATAACCTGCAATAAATCTCATTTGAATATGTAAATTTTGGGTGGGGAAATTTCTGTTAAATTTTCCCTCCCTAGATCAAGTTGATACTGATTTACTTTGAAATTGCTCATCTGCAAATGAGGCATTTAGTCACCAAATACTGAAAGTAAAAAGGATAGGTGAACTGGATCAATTCTTTTCAGTGTAAGGAAAAAACCTACAATCCAAGATGAATTGCACTAATTTATCTGCCTAATTAATAGTTTTATTGTGAGGGTAATAAATGTAGGTATAAGGTGCTTTGTAATCTGTTAATTTACCTATACAAATATGTCTTTATTTTCCCCTTATAACCAAGGATACAACATGTTGTTACTCCTTAAATGAGAATTGCACAGCTTTATTGAGATGATGATGTCCATTAGACTATAAGCTTCTTATTAAAGGAGAACTAACCCTTTTTAGGGCTACTTATCTACCTTGGGTGTCCACCTATAAATCATCTCTCACCTGTGGCTCCAAGAAGGTGTAGCATGGGCAGTGGCCATAACACAGTTTGATGGGGTTACAGGGACCCCTCAAGGACTGAAGTATAGGAGAGGGTCATCTGGAATAAATTTACAGACTCAAGCATTCTTTAAGTCAAGGTGGCAAATGTTTATTGTAATGCCAATAGAGCAGGCACTTGTAACTTAACAGGAAAGATGCTCAAGCTTACATAGGAAAAGTAGTGGATTATCTGGCAGATATGCTAATTAGGTAATAATATACAACCTTAGCCACTGGTGTCATTCACTACTGGAAACCAGGGGAAGGGGTTTCTCAGAGGTGTATTTTTGGTCTCTTACATCTGTAGAAAAATAGCTTTGAGAGTTGATGTCTATAACTTCACCTCTGAATTGAATATGATAACTTTGGGAATCAATACATGATCATTCTGTGGCTTTCTAGTATTTGGGTAAATGTCTTGGTTTAGTCTTTGAGGAAGAGAATTTATGTTTTGTGAATTCACTCTGGAAATCTGCCTGTGTATCCATGGTAACTGCTTTGGTTGTCACATTGAACCCATAGGCTAGAAAACTGGGAAGGTAGATTTTTGGTGATTAAAACAAATAATTTTTTAGTTAAAAAAAAAACAAAACCTGATGACTCATGTATCTCTAACTTCCAATACTAAATTCTAATCTAGCAGTTTCAAAGGCTGACTGGACATTACCTTTTGGACATCCCTCTGTAAGTTCAAGTTCAACATTTCCAAAATTATACTCCTCTTTCCTGTAAAACCTACTCATTTCCCTTTTCTTCTTATTTCTGCTGAGAGGGTATTGGTTCCTTAGGTGACCTACCCAGAGTTACATAGCTAGGATATGTCAGAAGCTGTATTTGAGTCCTTGACTCCTCAGCTCTCTTCCTCTGCTGTCTCTCAAATCCTGTACATAATGGGTGCTTAAAAATACTTGTTGAATGAATTTGGATGGGGAGAACATAGAGAATTATGTCTTTTTGGTCTAGGTCTAGGATGTAGCTCCCTCTCAGGTCATAAACTAAACTTTCATATTCAAAACCATCATCATCATCATAAATAATATTTATATATATAATATATAATATGTATATGTAACATGCATATGAGTGTAACACATTAGTATTCCTCATCTGTAAAAGGAGCTAGAGGAGGAAATGACAAACCAAACCAGTATCTTCTCCAAGAAAATTCCAAATGAGGTCATAAAGAGTTGGAAACAACTAAAAAATACCTGAAAAACAACAGCAAACATTTATATAATGTCCAGTGGGTGCTACGCTAAAGTATTTACAATTATTTTCTCACTGAATACTCATAATTACCCTGGGAGGCAGACACTATCATTATCCCCATTTTACAGATGAAGAAATTGAGGAAAACACAGGGTAAGTGACCAGGCCAGGGTCACACACTTAGCAAGTGTCTGAGGCTGAATTTGAACTTAGAACTTTATACAACTCCAGGCTTGGTGTGCCATCCCCTGCAATACCTAACTACCCACCCAATTCTTTGCCTGCTTCATGTGCTCCTCATTTTCATCATCTTTGCAATTCCTTTGAAATCATTGCTCACTATAAGAATGAATCAGAAGATCATCAGTGAAAAGTGGGAAGGGACCATAGAGTTCATTGAGTCCAACCATCTCCTTTAATAGATGAAGCCCAGAGCGGTTGTGCCTTGTCTGAGCTAACATTGTCAGGAAGTGACAGAGGCAGGATTAGAACCCAGGGACCTCTAACACCATACCCAGTCTACTTGACTTTTGACTTTACTTTCTTCTATCATTTTATTTAGCCATGACAGAAGTGATCAAAAACCTTCCCTGACACTGAGCAGGATCGTTACACTTAGTGACTTTTGGTGAGCTTGTCTGAGCTGCTTGGTGGGCAAGTATTCAGTGCCTTTGTTCTCCCTTCATCACCTGGGCTCCGTGAGAAAAGCTCTTTGTAAATGATAAAGTGAGATGTGAATGTGAGCTACTGCTGGCTCTGAAGACAGACAGAAAAGAGAAGATACACCAGGGGAAAGATTCTGCTTTGTGACGAGCAGATTCTGGGATGGATTTCCTAAAGTAGGTCTTATCCAGCTCTCACCTCTTCATGTGCCTCATTTTCTAGTCTTACTTTCTCTTGCTGCTAGAGCTGGGACTGTGGGGGAGAGGCACACAAACATTAGGGTCAATTATTACGAATGAATGGTATATTTGTGAAACAATAACTCCAATATTTAAAGCTAGCATTTTAAGGCTTACAAGAAATTTTCCTCAGACAGATTAAGGTTAAAATAACATACTTGCTCCACGAACATCCACACAAGGTCAAGAGATCTAGCAGAAGGCCCACCATCTTGGATAGATGTCAGATAAGGATTTCTGGGAGGAAATGGTCAAGAACATAGAATAAAAAAGAGTGGATGGGTTGAGAGCTGTATTCTTGGAGAATATGACACACAAACTCTGAGAAGGAAGTTGTGTTTGTCCTTTGCTTTCAAAGAGGACCATGGCATCAGGGATATGATGACATGACTTGCACTTGACTTTGTTTGGAGGGAGGGAGGACTGTGCAAGGTCACCAGCCTCACTTCCTCTTCCTGAGTCATCTGGATCCAGTGACCAGACGTTCATCAGGATGAATGGAGATGGCTCAGGATGCAACAGGAGACCCTTGCCCTTTTAGGCTAAGGCTTTTTCAGGTACTCACTTAAAGTAAAGTAATGACCAGTCAGGGAATAGGTCTCTCCCCTTTAAGAAGTGAGTTAAAGATTGACCCCTTTAATTAAAAAGAAAACAAAACAAGACAAAATAAAAAAATCAAGCTGGGAGAGGAAGACCCTCAGGGTTACTGTTCCAAAAAGAAGCAGTTACCACTGGCATTCACTCTAAATTCTCTCAAATCCAGGAGGGCCCAAAATAAAACCATTAAGTGGAGCTTGGCCAGGGACTCATTGTGGTCCAATGTATGAGCTTCAGAGTGAACTGGGGGAAGGGAGGAAGGAAGGAAGGATGGAAGGAAGGAAGAAAGGAAGGAAGGAAGAAATCTAGGCAGTAACCCCAAGTAAACTGGAAATTTACCTCCCTTTGGAGAGGAAAAACAGAGAGGGAGAAGGAGAGCTGAGTTACTCAACTAACTAGGTCACCATTCAGGCAACTTGGTCTGCTCACAGGTTATGTTTGTCCTTCATTTTGGAAGATAACCATGACATTAGGGAAATTATCACATGACTTGTAGTTGACTTTGATTTGAATGAGGGAGGGCTGTGCAAGGTCACTAGCCTCACTTTCTCCAAGAGAATGTTGTGCATAGTAACAGCAATATTCTTCTAGAAAAGAACTCTGACTGGGTCATTTTGAGTATTATATATACTCAAATCAACTACAAATGATTTGTGAAGGAAGATGTTATTGATATCCAGAGAAAGAACTGATAAATAGGAGTATGTATAATGTACACATACTTGTATCTAATGATAACCTTCTCCATAGAGGAGTAGGAAGAGAGGGAGAAAAAAAGTGCATCATAGAGAACAAAAGAAAACTTAGAAGGAAGCATGAAAAGGGAGGAAAGCTTTGAAAATAATGTGTAATTTATTACATAGTATTTTTTAAAAAGTAAACAGTGTGAAATGGAAATTCATGTTTTTGTATAGAATCTTTTTTATGTTGTGATGTGTACAGGAAAACATTCTTTTTTTTGTATTCAAGTTCAAAATGAATAAAAAAAAATTTTTAACCTCAGAGGAAGATGGAATGGGTGGGGATGGGGGGAGAAGTAGAGGTAGAAAAAGGGTCCACATCAGAGAACCAGTGCAGCCCTTTGACCGAATCCAAACTTCACAAAACAAATCCTCTTCGTAAAAGGATTGGTTCTATAACACTTGGAATCAGTCAAAAAGCTTGCACCCAAGGACCTAGAAGGTCACATGTGGCTTTGAGGCCACAGGTTCCCCAACTCTGGTTCAGATTTTTAGGTTCATTAGTAAGAGACAGCTTGACACAGTGGATAGAGAACTGTCCTCCAAATCAGGAAGATCTAAGTTCCTCTCACAATATTGGCTGAGGGACTCTCAGCAAATCACATGACATCTCAGTTTCCTTGGCTTTGGCACTAAAGGATAAAAGTACTATAGCCCTAGGTACAAAAGGGAATGATCCCATTTGGGAGAACTCCATAGTAGTGTCAAACTCAAATAGAAACTGATCTCTGTGGGTACCTATTGATTTAGAAAATCACTAATTAACATTTTCTCTGTTTTATCATATTTTTATTTATGTTGAACATTTCCCAATTACAATTTATTTTGGTTCAGGCTGTGGTCAAAACAAAGATTGTCATGGACAAAAATTGTGGTATATGAATGTAGGGAAATATTAGTCTACTGCAAAAAATGATGGAACTGATGATTTCAGAGGAAATTGTGAAGGTTTTTACGAACTGATGCAGAAAGAAGTGTGCATAACCAAGAGAACAATTTGTACAGGGAAAAACAAGATAACAGAGAAAAAGAACTGGAAAAGATTTCAGAATTTTCATCACTACAATGTAATGATGAACCATGAGTCCAAAAGAATCAAGAGGAAATTTGCCTTCTGACAGAGAAAACATGAACTGAAGATGCAGAAACATACATTTATAGATAGAACCAATGTGGAAATTTGCTTTGAAAGAAAATGTAGTTATATTTTGAGAGATTTCCTTTTTTTTCTTTAATTTGTTGAATAAGGAAAGGAGTAGCAGGAGGTACAGACAAATTTTTTTTGTAATTCTTGTTACATGAAAAATAAAAATAATAAATTATTATTTAAATAAATGTCATATTTAAGGCATATTCATTTGAGAAATCCAAATTTTTTTTTTTTTAAAAAAGGAAGGATTATTTGCCAGACAAAGGAATTTTACCAAGGGCTCCCTCTTGCTTTTAGGATCAGTTACAAACTTCTCTAATTTGTAAAGCTCTTTACAATCTGTCCCCAGTCTCTCTTTCCAGGTTTATTGCATATACTCTTTCATATGCTTGACATTCCAATCAATTTGGCCTATCACTGTTTTCTTTATATGCCATTCCATTCGTCATCTTTGTGCCTATGCATTTATTAGCTGTCCCCTCTTCTTATTCCCTTTTCTTTCAGATTTCCCTCAAAGAATCCTTCTATTTCTTCAAGGCCACTTTCTACATGATGTCTTTCCAGATGCCACCAATTTCTGATGCCCTCTAGCCAAGCTCCCTTGTGTTTAACTACTTTGGTTTTATTTGAATTTATTCTCTTTATTTTTATTTTAAACGTGCTAATGTATGCACTTATCTCTGCTTCTATCCACTTATCTTTTTTGGAAAAAGAAACTAATTCATATTTTTCTATGCATCCTCAGTGCCTAGCACAATGTCTGGCACATAATAGGTGCTTAATAAAGTGTACGTTGATAGATTGATTCAGATTGTTGAATGATAGATTCAAAGTCTATTAAGCTACTGGTCTATGCTAAGCACTGTGCTGGGTGCTAGAGGACAGATCCAAAATTCTGAGCCACAGTCCCCTGCCCTAGAGGGATTTCTACATACTTCATAAATGTTGAAAGACCAGCTCTACTTAATGAGCAAATTGAAATACTAGGAAATAATGCCCCTCAAAAAGGCTGTAGAATAAAGGTGTTTCCTCCATAAATTCATAGGCTATTAGCATTTTAGAGAAATACTCATGACCAAAGCCTCCATCTATTTCTGAGGAAGGAATGAGAATTAATCCTTATTTAAAATGAAGAAGTATAACTGAAAAAAAAAAGTATTTGGAAATTTGGGGCTTTTACCTTTCACCACAGAGTAGACATTCCTATTTTGCTTAATTAGTGCTTTTGAGAAGTCCTCCCTGGACTGAACCATTCAGTCAGAAAACAGAGGGTGGCTTCTCCTTACCCACTTTAAAAGGGGACTTGAGGGGGGGGTATCTAATTACATTTTTATATAACAATATTTTACATTTATGGTTATGAATTAATACATAATAACAGATGAGTAATAAGTCATTTCTACAGCCAAGAAGGTGGTGCTTTATTATGACATACCCTTGCACTCGTTGGATGTGAGGAGAGCCTGCCTCCCTTTAAAACTGGAGTCTGGATGACTGACCTTATTGTTTCATTATTTCAGTTCCAGTATCTCTTTCTGCAAATCAACCACCACCAAAATGATGACTGGAGGGTTAAGTGAAACTCAACCTGCAACTCCAGAAATTCAGAAGATGGTTGATGAGGTGAGGTGATGCATTCTATGAAATGAAAGATCTAATTGAAAGTAACTGGTACTGGTAATTGGATAGTCTCTCTCTGTCTCTGTCTATTTCTCTCAAACTTTGTCAATTGTGTAGTCTTTTCAAAGAACTAGTTTTTAGGTTTGTCTATTATCTCTATGAGGTTCTCATTTGCAAGTTTATCTATTGCAACGTTTTCTGTGGTAGCACAGAAGTGGAAACAAAGTTAGATGGTCATTGATTTGGGGAATGGTTAAAAACAATATGGTACATGAATGAAATAGAACATTCATATGCCATAAGAAACGATGAGTATGAAGAATTTAGAGAAGCATCAGAAAACTAATATAAGATGATGCAAAGCAAGTAGAAACTGAAAAAAGAGCATATACAATGGTTACAACATTGTGAATCTGGTACAGTGACAAAAGCACTGAATTAGAAGTCAGACTCTTACTATCAGCATTACTTTCAACAACTCCCTTAATCCCCTTGGGCTCCCGTTTCCTCAAATGGAAAATGAAGAGCCTGGGGTAAATGGTCCCTGATGTGTTCTCCAGCTCTAGATTTATGATTCTATGGGACAAAAAGAAAAGGACAAAAAACCCCTCTAAATATCATGTAATTTTAATGACCAAGCCTGGTCCCAAAACAGAGGTATGAGAAGGTACTCTCCTCTCTTCTTTGCAGTGATGAAATGCTGTGATTGTGGAATGTTTCCTAGACTGTCAGACATGGTTGGCTAGTTTTTGTTGAACTGACTTTTTTCCTTTTTTTAAAAATGTCTTTATTACAAAGCATGACTCAATGGGGAGGAGAAAGAGCAAGGATAGATCTAAATATAAAGGTGATGTAAAAATGAAAGGCATCGATTTTAAAAATAAAAATATGTGCTACACTGGGTGCTAAAGGTAACATTCAGAATGGCTGTGTTTGGCAAGCAGACATTTTAGAAAATATGAGTAGAAAATGAAATTATATAGTTTCCTGTACCTTATGAAATCAACAGAATGAGATAATTTGCTTTAGTTCATGAATAAGAAAGCGACTGACAAAATGACTTGTTCTGTTCTATCTCATCATCAATCCTTTCTGTTGTCAATTAATTTAAATCAATTACAAGATCTAGGTGTATTTATGATGCTACTAAGAAATCATTGATTTATCAAACTAAAAATATGCAGGCAAAGAAAAAAGGAAAATAATAGTTTTATGAAGGGGGAAGACATAAATACTATAGAATGGATCCTATTCAGATCTCTTTAATCTGTAATGGTTAACATTTTAGAGCCAGCACAAATGTGATTTAAGTGAAAAAAAATTTAATAACCTTCAGTGTTTGAGTTAATTAACTGTTGCCAACATAATATGCCAGTGTCGTGGAAGATGTTCAATTAGAAAGGGGATTCCCTAAAAATGGCAAGGTCCTCCAGATGCTCCTGTTTGTGGATGTCATTGTGCAGTTTACATCAAATCCTAGAATATTTGAACTCTTAGGGATCCATAAATACAAGAGAAAAACAAGTGGATGAAGACTGTTCATTGTATAGACTATGATATGTAGTTAAACAGATGGACCTCCCATCTCTGACAGTCATTGAAGACTGATGATGAAACAGGCCCAGAATAGAAAAGGAAAAGGAGAGAGAAGGCACAATTTCAGAAATTACACAGTCTTTTAATGAGACAAATTATTTTCCTGAATCAGTGATCATTTTCTTAAGATTACTATTGTGATGATGTACATGATCATATATTATAGAACATAACAGTGTTACAAATAATTAAAGCTAGGGGGATCACTCAAGAAGCATGGAAAGAAAGATACATAGTGGATGTGCGTAGGCCATATATAGTACATTACCTATGAAAAATTTCACATAAGTGATACAAAGGTTATGTTTAACCAAGAGATATTTGATCATGAGAAAGAGGAGGGCCAGTGTGGTGCAAAAAGACTGTGAGATCCATGAAAGTTTTATGGTGCAGATAGTCTTCATCTGTTTTAGACATAGCCTCACCCTCCTTCCTGGCACTCCATCCTATTTATTTTCTGGAATCTTCCATGCTGAGAGGTTCTATACCCCACTTTTGACAGTAGAAGAGAGAAGGGAATCCCTTGGCCATTCTTCAGCATCTCCTTCACCTTTAACACCTCTAACAAAGATTCAGCATCCAGCCTCTTCCCAAAACAACTGACTTCTTCATTAAGCAGCCCAGTGTAGAAGCTAGAATTCAGGGGCTCCTATACCAAATGCAATGAGAGCTTAGTGTAGTATGAATGTGCCAAGTCCAGAAAGCAGCCTTTTTTAGACTCACCAACCCTCCTTATTGTCATGGCATGAAGATCGTCATCCCAGACCACTCTGGGCAATCAATCCTGATTATATCCTTAGCTCTCTAGGGACTGAGATATCCATTCCATTTACCCTTAACTCCCTCTCCTCCTCTCATGTCCCTGGATATCTCAAGTCTACCTCAAACCTTACCCTGTATGAGGTAGATAGCAAATTACTTCTAAAGTAAAAGCCTACTGTTTTAAGTATTATTGCTCTATCTTCCTCTTATATGAAAGCCTCCATTTCCCAAAATAGCTAACATGGATTATGACAGTCAATCACATAGGAAAAGTGAAGGTTAATTGATGAATGGTCTGCCTGTTCAACTGGTTTCTAAACAATATTGAGAAATCTAGAGGAATGGGTACTTTACCTGTGTCCATGGATAGACAAGCCTGAAAGAAGAATGTATGGATTTTGATCTGCACTTTTGGAGGGAGTGTCCACGTAGAGGGATTCTTAAAGCATCAAAGCAAAAACAAATTTACATAAGCAATTTCAATCAATTTGTCAAAGACTGCTCATAGGTTTCTATGACTCTGAGGACCTTGGGGATCTGTTTTCTTCTATTAACCTGACTCTTCTGCTGGGAATTCTATCTCATTAAGTACTCCTAGTTAATTGTAGATGAATGAAAATATTGGCACATACTGAATTTTTTCTGAAATTCAGATACAGGAACTTAGAACCAAGCAAGAGAAATAAGACTTGTAGAAGTACCTGCTAAATAAGTGAGACAGAGACAGAGATGATGATAGCTCAATATATTGAATCCAATTCCTTTTGGGAGCCTTTTTTTAAACCCCAGAACTTAACACAGGAACAAGCATATAGCAAATGTTCAATAAATACTTATTGTCTGAATTGTATAACCCAAGGCACTTACACTCTCTGGGTCTCAGTTTCTTAATCTACAAAAAGACAGTGTTACACTAGATGGTTTCTGAGGACCTTGGAAACCCTGAGATTCTACTATTCTAAGAAACTTATAAACACCAATGGAAGAACAAAAGGAAAATATGGGAAAGAATTAAGCAAGTAGGATTCTTCGCTGCTTCTTCTTCTGTGAGAACAGACGGTCACATGACTCATCAGGGAGGCTACCCTCACTTAATTGCCCTGACTAATGAGCAGTTAAATGTGATAAGGAAAATATGCATTTGACTTTCAACATGATCAAGGGCAGTGTGGTTCCAGCCTAATCCTGAGGGTTTAGTCTACATCAGAAAGAGCTTGTGAAGAATCAGTCTTGGGGTGTTTGAGTCAACTGTAAGTCACTGAGTCGTGCAGACTTCTGCAAGGCTGTAAGATGGGGATGGCAACCCTTCAAAAAAACCTGCAAAAAAAAAAAATCACCTGGGTGCCTCCTTCCTCCATTTAATGACTACAGATACACTGGTCCTTAACTAGGATCTTCCCTGGAGATACAATATTTCTCCTATGGGTAGGCTATAGGATTCTAGATTCAGAGCTTAAAAAGACCTCAGATCACTTAATCCAATACTTTCATTTTACAGATTAGGAAACTGAGCCCCAGAAAGGTGAAATTACTTGCTCAAAGTCACACAGATTATAATTACCAGTCATGATTCAAACCCAATTCTTGGAAGGAGCGATGGATTTGAAATCCATCGCTCCTTCCTCTGTACAGCACTTTCTCTGTATTCACAATAACCTTGGAAGATTGGTGCCAAACTAAACCCAGGCTCACCCCATGTTTAAGGAGGGTCTAGAATCCTTTCTGTCTTCCTGGGGTCCTCAGAAACAGAAGGAATCTATGTCCAACTTCTCTATCCACCTACGGGTTACTGTGGATTCTTTTTTAAAAAAATGTAATTAATATATTTGTTTTTAGTTTTCAACAATCACTTCCATAAGTTTAAATTAAAGTTGTACAAAATTAAATTCCTGTCCCAATGGAGTATCCAATCTGATAAGTTAGACAACATAACATAACATTTAACATACAATTGGTTTTCTCTGCGCAATTCCCTTGACCTATTTTGATTGAATTTTTCCACAGAATTCATGGGTGGTTTGTTGTTGTTTTTTACTGAATTGGTCAAAACAACTAATGAACATCATATGAAGGCATGGAGGTTCTCACTGGCTATGACAGCAGAGCACTGCTTCAGTTAGATTCTGTCAGGCTCAGAAGGCTTTGGGGCAGCTAGGTGGCTCAGGGGATATAGGGCCAGACCTGGAATCAGAAAGATGAGTCTTCCTGAGTTCAAATCTGACCTCAGACACTTACTAGATGTATGACACTGGACAAGTGACTTAACTGTGTTTGCCTCACTTTCCTCAAGAAGGAAATGGCAAACCACTCCAATAACTGCACCAAGAAAATCCCAGATGAGGTCAAAGGATTGAAACAACTGAACAACAACAAAGAAAGGCTTTGAATAGGGCCTAGTGCCAGAATATATCTGCTCTCCTGGGATCAGCTTAGCTAATTATGGAGAGAAGTCTGTAATCAGAAACGTTGCCCACAGGTGGTAATTTCTTCAGCTATAGCAATTATCCAAATAGAGACGCAGTGTGAAAGGTGCTTCAGAAACTATGTACAAGTCAGTCCATTTCTATCTGTTTTATTCAAGAAATATGACAGTTCTAACAGGTTTTTTTTTGTTTTTTTTCAGTTGTGTCTGACTCTTTGTATGAACCATAGCACACCAGGCTCTTCTCTCCTCTACTGTCTCTCAAAGTCCATCCAAGTCCTCGTTCATTGTTTCCATGACACTATCTATCCATCCTATCCTCTGCTCTCCCCTTCTCCTCTGGCCTTCAATCTTTCCCAACATCAGGGTCTTCTCCAATGAGGCCCATCTTCTCCTTGTGTGGCCAAAGGATTTAAGGTTCAGCTTCAGTATTTGATCTTCCAGTGGTTGTAGATATGCTGTGTAAAATCAATACTAACAAGGGTTCCTGTTTTATTAACAATAATAATGTTCACTGAATACAAATGTCCAAAAAGACTGCCACCAGATGAGACGCTGGGAGGCTGTGGGACTTAACTAAAGGAGACAAAACACTTTGGGAATGCAAAGCTGGTAAGTGGAGTAATAACCTGGTTTGATTATTGAGAGCAGTTCTTCCTGATAGCCTGTCATTCTCTCATTATCATCTATATAGGTCTCTTTATATGAAGTCAACTCTATGGAGCACTGAGTAAAGTAGACAGTGCATAATTGTCAGATAAATAGGGCCAAGACAAAGAGCCAATGTGGATCAATTTCAGCTAGACAGTCTTCATTTTCTGAGGGCTAAATTATTCCACAAATTTCAAATGTTAAATCTGATCCCCAAGCAGCATTCCTGACAAACACAGGGCTGTACAGGAGAAAGGGTGTGGACTCTGGAGTTAGATCAAATCCTATCTCTGACCCTATCTGTGACTTTAGTCAAGTTCTTTAACCTTCTTGTGTTTCAGTTTCCCCATTTATAAAATGAAGGGGTTGGAGTAGATGGCCTCATTCTGAGATTTCTTTCAGCTCTAGACCTTTGTTCTTATCAATAACTTGTATACACACTTCAGCAACATGCAAATAGTTGGCATATGCCAGCAGGGACCCACCCTTGTCCTCATTCCTGGATACTACTCCACCCTTGCGATATCAAACAAGGGCCTTCCCTTTGGGATCTCAGCTTCTTTACTGTCACCTTACCCACTCACCAATGCTTGCTGAACCTGCTTTTCACTCACACTGAGCCCTCCAAGCACTCAACCTCTCCCACCTCATGAACTCACTGTTGACTGCCTTTGGCTCCCTACCACTCCAGACTCTGGGGTTAGTCACTTTTAATGCTATCCTACGCTGCCATGACCTTTTGCCATTGGAACTATCAGTTGAAGATTAGTCTCAATGTCCACTTTGCCCTCTTCTTTGACCTCTAAACATAGAGACAATAATCACTCCCTCTTTTAAAAAATGATATTTTGTTTTTTCCATCACCTGTATTTCCCCATGTAGGGAGGCATTCCTACCAAGAATAGAAAAGAAAAGAAAAAGAAAAAATATTTTAAAAATCTAATTAATAAAGTCACCAAATCCAACAAGATTTTCACCATTCTACAACCATAAATCCCCACATATGCAAAAAATAATGGATACTGGGATCATCCCTTTATCAAAATTCTCTCTTCACTTGGATTCTTTATCACTATATTCATCTGGTTCAACTACTTTTGCACATAATTCTTCTCTTTTTTCTTTTTCCTCTGCCTTCTGTCCCTTAATTTTTATTATTCCCCAAGACTCAGACTTCAATCTTCAGCACTTTTCTCTTAGATCAACTCATTCTCTGTATTTCACCTACTGAACAGTGGCCTTCTCTTCATCTCTGTCATGAAGCTCACTCTCCTGAAGAGTGACTCCCTGGTTTGGACGACCGCTTCATGAGGGGCCCTAGCCACACTCTCTGCTCCTGACTCCACTCATTCTCTGTACTTCTCCCTGTCTTGCACCCAACTGTCTTCCCCTACCT
>CM053771.1:278893068-278964988 GCA_028658325.1 Potorous gilbertii | reverse complement strand
ATCTCTTTTCTGACTAGCAAAAAAGAGTAGCCTCCAGGATATGCTCCCGGCCGTTTTCCTTCTGGCTAGCCATGAGGAAGTAAGTAGTAAGACTGTCTTGGCTCAACGTTGACCTGGAAAATAATCCTTATTTATACTTTGAAGTTTGTAGCGCTTTCCTTTTCATTCTCCTTCTCTATTATAAGTACACATGGCAGCAGATGATCAAAAGAATTTCTGAAAAAAGCAAGGGCAAAGGACTAAGATTGCAAGGCAGTATTTATAATCTCTCAAAGAAAAAAGGAAAAAAAAGGAACAAAGTACGAAGAAAAACCTCCACATTGACTTAAGAAGTATTATCCCTGTTTTACTAACGAGGAAAAAACTGAAGCTCAAAGGTTACTGGATTTACCCTTGTTCACAATTCTTAGAAGTCAGAGCCAATAGTGGAAATCAGGTCTCCCAATTCCAGACTGAGCACTCTTTTCACTACTATATGCTATCAGGGGTTTTAAGTCAAGTTAATTTCGGATGAATGAAATCTATGGGAAGGTTAGAGTAGCGAGAGAAGGGAGGTGGAGCTTAAAAAAAGTGTGAAAAGCACTAAAATTATCTTTATTTTTTACTTCTTCCCTTGTTCTCAAAGTATGGCCTCCTTACTAGATTTGTTTTTCTTTTTTAATAAGAGAGCATCTATTTAGCAAAAAGAATATTGGATCTCAGTCAGGTAGGGTCAAGTTCAAAGCTTGCCTCTTAAGAGCAAGTGAATTCTAGGAGGACCCGCCTCACAGGACTGATGTAAAGAAACCATTCTATAAACTTTACAAAGCTGTGTGAATGTAGGTTACTGGTTAGATAGTAGAATTCAATGGCTACTTGATTGCCAGTGAGCACACCTATTAACTTGCAGAAATGTGACTTCCTCCCTTCTGCCAAGTATGGCACCCAGCACTTACTCTAGGACAAATGAGGCAAGGTGGAGGAGCCATCAGCTCTATACTCAGTCACAAAGACAATTTTATCATGTATAACAATATTTACTGGACCTATGAAATGTTGCTGTTTTTTTAAACCTTCAGTTGCCTTTTAAGAAAGATTTGATTTTCAGAATTCTTCCACTAAGGCAAAGCTTAGGTGCTCCACTTGTCCGGTCTCAAAGTGTTCTTCCTCTTACATAAGGAACATGGGAGCTTTCCTTTGTGGACTCAAGGATATTTTGCAAAGCCCTAGTGGTACATAAAACCATAATAGTAATAGATTAAAAAATAATACTAAAGCAGCTAGATGGTGTAGCGAATGGAATACCTGGCCTGGAGTCAGGAAGACTCATCTTCCTGAGTTCAAATCCAGCCTCAGATACTTACAAGCTATGTGATCTTACGCAATCTGATTAACCCTATTTGCCTAGGTTTCTTCATCTATAAAATGAGCTAGAGAAGGAAATGACAAACCACTCTTAGTATCTTTGCTAAGAAAACCTCAAATGGGATCATGAAGAGTAGAATGCAACTAATAACCAAGTATTATTAGATATATAAAGTACAAAATAAATAAAACCACAATAGGTCATTAGTTATGAAATTTTACCTCACAAAAAAGAACGCATAAATAAGGTCTAACTAAATTCTGGTCATAGTTTTTAAAATGGTAAAGCTATTGATCAATTTTGCTGAATTTTTTTCTTCTCTTCCTCCTCATTTCCTTTTTAAAAAAAAGTTCTTTGTTTTAAAAGATGGCTCTCAGGGAGGAAAAAAGAAAACAGGAAAATCTAGATTATGTAAAAACAAAGTTTTATCAAAGTGATTTTTAAAAAAAATAATAAACCAATCATAATTCCCTTCCCATTTTAGAGTTCAGGGGAATTAGACCAGTAAACCTGAAGTTTTCATATCTGATTTCATAACTGGGGAACACTTTTCAATAAGTCAGTTCAACTAGCTAAAAGGGGTAGTGAGAATGTGACCTGGAGATGTTTATGGGCAACACAAAAGCAAAAGATCAAGGAAACTAGTAGTGGGTTCAAGAGGTTTTCAGAGTACATGTGAAGACATGAAGTACATGTGATAAAGATAGTAGGTAGGATAGTGGGGGGTTGGAGAGGTGGAATTCCTACTCAGTGCTTTTTGACCTTGTTACCAGATAATGAACCTACTTTACAAGCATCAGACTTTTCTATATATATTTCTATATATATACGTAGGTATAAACTGCAAACTCCTTACAGTCAGGGACTGTCACTTGCCACCCCTAGTTTCAGTTAAGCTGAAATTGTTACATCAATGGAATCTTGTTTATGCAATATCATTAATTCTACCTAAAAGACTGTATCACTGCCCTAGCAGACAACAATAGATAATAACTAGAGTTATTTCTAAGCAAGGAAGAAAAAGAAAGAGCACCCCATTTTTCATCTCAGTGTCTGCACCACACCAAATACACACCAGTTTGTGGAGAGCTAGTGTAGTGGAGTAGACACAGTGCTGGTATCGAAGCCAGAAGATTCTGATTCCCTTACCAGCTCTTTCACTGATTGTGACTTTGGCTGAGTCACTGCCTTTCTTAGAGGTTCAGCAGTTCTCTCACCCATAAAATGGGAATGATATTACTTGCCCTGCTTAACTCACAGGAGTGGTAAAGGTTGGGAGGATTAAATGACAATATTCAGGCCTTAGAAAACAATAAGAGTCTATGTAAATGGAAGCTATTATCATCTATAGATCAGAACATCAGTGGACCAGAGCTAGGACATCTCTCCCTTGGGGGCTGGTTCCTTCATTTTTTTAACCTTTGCAAAGGGTTAACCATTTCAATTCTGTTTGACTGATCTACCAGGGGGTAGCAATAACCTGTTTTTCTGTGATGGGCAAATGAGAGAGTAAATCAAGCAAAATTATCTGTGATTATTTACTTTTTGCCTTTGTCTTGCACATTTACTGCTAGATGAACTGAAAAGGGGAAACTGACTGACCAAGGTGGTCTTCAAAATCGTATGTACTTTGCTTACCTGAGTACTTCCTGAAATTGTAACTAAAACATTCCTAGAAGACGACCTGCTCCCTTTCTGAAGCACTGGCAGAACACTCTAAAACTGCTTCCTCTCCAAACAGGTACACTATAGTCTTTCCCATCATCCATAAGACCCTCAAAAGGGGACACAGCAGTTCCAAGGGACAAACACTGCATAGAAACAATCCTAGGAAATTTAAGATGAAAGCAGTCCTTTCTCCCTTATCACACACCTGAGTAAATAAAATTCCTATCCTACAACTTGTCTCTAGGCCCTCATTAAATGACCAATGGAAGTGGGATAGCAAAAGAAGCACCTCTTCCTTCTCTATGGCCACTGAGGCTAAAGGTGGAAATATCCTCCTTTAAGGAAAAGGGATGGATAAGAAGGGATTAGAATTTCAAGGTGTTGGCCTTGGGACCCACCCACCTCAAGAGAGCAATCAGGACAGAAAGTTTCAAAGTAGCCTGAATTATTATGTTTGAACTCAATATCATATTGACTTAAGCTAAAATGGCCTATTTATCACAGCACTTCAGTTTGTACAGTGTTGACCCAGGCTCACCCTTCTTTTCTCCTGTATACTTTGAGATCCTCCGCCAGCTGATGTCAAGATTTCCCCCATAGTCTTGGCACCTCCAAATGTCATAAATAGCAAGATACCTGATATCCAAGGGGTCCCTTTCTAAAATTTATTTCTAAATCTCTAAAATGTCTCCAAAAAGTTTAAAATTTTACCCGAAGAAACTCAAAAATGACAACCCAAAGATGCAAATATATTAAGGGAAATGGGGGTGCTGATTAGTTCAAAAAAATTAAGTACAAAATAAATAATACTAATATTTTAGGTAGCTGTCTTACATTTCCTTTCGTGTAACAGCCTATGGTCCATGAAGCTGTTGTAAAGGGTCTTCATTACATCATTATTATATCATTCAGTACAGTAAGTACATACATTTACTAGAAACAGAATATGTGTCACACATATACATCTCGCTATTTTTCACATGTACATGCATGCTGCTGCTGTGCATAGTGAAATAAATACATTTAGAAGTATTACTGAATTCATAGTAGACTGTCATTATTATGTATTTTCTCAAAGATACTGAAAACATAATTACTATAATATTGGAGACAGTACAAACTTAAAAGGTGGAGAACCACTGGTGCAGTCAAAAAAATCAGGGGATTTGAAGTCAGAGGACCTGGGTTTGAATCCTAGCTCCTAGACACTACCTATGCAGACATGGACATGATAACAGCTTCCTTGGGCTTTGGATTCCCAATTTATAAAATGAAATGTTTGGGCTAGATCAGTAGTTCCTAACCTGAAAGTATAAGAATTGTGGCAAGAACTTTCTATGAATCCACATTTTCCTAGTCAATAGATACTTATTATACAATTACAATAAAGGGAAAATCTACAAAATTTTTGAACACTAAAGGGGTCCTCATCCTGAACTAAGTAAGAATTACCAGACTAGTTGATCTCTGAAGTCTCTTCTTTTATTTCTACATCTATGATTCTATGGCCTATGGCCTATAAATGAGAGAAAGGGCTATGTATAATTCTACATATATTCTATAATTCTGTTGTTTGTGAAAGTCTTGTCAATCAGATTTACCAATCTAATGTTCCCTGGAGATCATTTTTTAAAAATAACTTCAATTTATATTTATTTTGGAGGATATTGGAATTGGATATTGGAAGTTTTCATTTCTAAATCTATCTGGTTAATAACATGAACCAAATCAAAACTCACACAAAAGAAATATAGGCATATTTAATTAGCTTAGATATGTAATTCATTCATCTTTTGATACTGCTAGTGGAAGTTGGCATGGTTCAGGCAGAGGAATCATATCCAAAAAGGATAGCAGAAAGGAAAGAAAAGAGGAAAACGTGTTGTGGGGGAAGGAATGGACCCTGTGAATATGTAAAAAAATTGAATATGACCCATACAGTTCATTTTGAGAAGATGAAAAAGTTACATATGCATGAGTAACTCATAACATGAATTACTGGATCATAATACCATATTTTAAAATTAGAAGGCACCAGAGATCATGTAGTCCAACCTTCTTGTAGAGATAAGAAAACTGAGACTGAGAGGGGTGAAACAACTTGCCTAAGGACACACAGGCAATTGGCAAAAATGAAATTCACACTTGGCTTGTCACCCCAAATCCATTGATTCACTGTGCAATATGGTCTCCTTGGTCAAGCTTTTCTTTCTGAGATTCTAAACTGGACAACAGTTTTCCTGAATCTAATTTTTAAAAAAAATTGCATTCAAATATAACACATATGCTAATTACAAAACAACTCCATTGAAAAATAAAGTGCAATGAACACTAAAGACCTGCATCAGAGAAGTAATTTTAGGTTGTATGTAATCATATCAAAAAGAACTAATCACAACACAATAAAGAAGATTGAAAGGAAATATTAAAGATTAGCAATTCTGAATTTGATTTTTTAAAAAAGTCTTAGAGGGCAAAGTTCCTGAGACATTTCAGGTCAAGAATTTTACTCGAGAATTAACAATAAAAAGAGAACCCATCAATAAGGCAAAGTTCCTGAGACATTTCACGTCAGGAATTTTACTCGTAAATTAACAATAAAAATAGAACCCTCCAATTCCAAGGCTGAAGGAAAGGTGCATCCATTCCCAGCTTCCACTCACTCCACAGGCCACTCTAATACAATGTAGAGTTCAGAAGAGGCACTGCCAAGCATGTTGCTTACTGCTGTAACTGGGAAAAGGCGCTAGTCCTGTAGTCAGACTTAACTTTGACCCCTCTTCACCAAAAAATTCCCTTTATCTTCAATCCTACCCCACATTTGGAGAATCTCTTGTAATCCTTCACAATCACAACCTTGGTCACAATCCAAGTTTGAGATGAACAATCTGCACTCCAGAAAGATACAAAAATGTACCTACCCATAGAAAGTCTGAGTTGTGAAGGTCCTTAGAGAGTCAATTTAATTCAATAAGCTTGGGTAGGGTTTTGGGCAGCTGTAATGTTATTGGTGGAAGAATATAAACAATGAGAACACTCCTTGGTAATGGTTCTGTAATTTATAATATTTTTGATATATAATTTCACATTTAGAAAGAAAAATATTTCTAGGATTGGTACTTTCTTAGATAACTCTTTATTCTTACTATATGGAACACCAAGGTACCATGGAGAAATGCAGGCAATACTGATCTAGTTCAATACATTCATTTAAAGAAAATGAGGTTCAGTGTGGTTAGACAATTACACATGGACATGCATACGCAGGTAAGTAAAAGCAGTATGGTTTAGTGGAAAGAGGGCCTAGATGATCTGAATTCAAATCTGATACATACTGACTGTATAAGCCTGGAAAAGACATTCTCAGTGCTAAAGATAGACCCCTCCAGGCACCTGACACTTTTAAAACTATTATTGCAAAACAGTTGTAGATTTGCATAAAAGGAGATACTTCACTAACAAATTCTCTACACCCAGAAAATCACCAGTGAGGCCAAAAATACCTGGAATATCCAGTTTATTATTTTTCTCCATGGCAAAATGGAGAGGTCAAAAATCAGTGAGTCAGTCAATAAACATTCATTTAGTGCCTACTCTCTACTAAGCACCAGGGATACAAAGGTAAAAACCAGTCCCTGTTCTAAAGGAACTCACAGTCTAATGGGGAAGATAGTATGAAAACATGTACATACATACAAGGGATATATTGGAGATAATCAACAGAGGGAAGAGACACTTGAATTAAGGGAGATCAGGAAAGGTTTCCTATAAAAGGTGAGACTTTAGTTGGAATTTAAAGGGAGCCAGGGAAGCCAACAAGTAGAGTTGAAGGGAGAGCCTTCCAGGCCCAGTTAGGAGATGGAGTATCTTGTCTGAGAAACAGCCAAAAAGCCAGTGTCACTGGTGGAAGAGTATGTGAAGGAGTATAAAGTGTAAAAAGACTGGGAAGGGAGGAGGGGAAAGTTATGAGGATGTAATAGAGGATTTAACCCTGGAAGAGAGTATTAGGGATCTACCACTAGTATACTGAGAATGGAATGGGGGAAGAGGGGAGGGATTGTGAGATGGTCAGATCTCTGCTTTCAGAAGATCACTTTGACAGCTGAACAGAGGATGGACTGCAGGGAAATCAACCAGCAGGCTATTGTAATAGTTCAGGAATGAAATGATGAAGGCCTGAGTCAGAGTGGTGGCAGTGTTAGAGGAGAGAAGAGGGTACATTTGAGAGACGTTATGAAGCTTAAATCAACAACCTGGGCAAAAATTGGAAATGGAATGTGAGAATGAGGATTTGAGGATGGCACTCAGTTCAAGAGCTTGGGGGACCAGGAAGATGGTGGTATCCTCCAATAATAGGACAAGTTTGGAATGGAAGAGAGGGCTGGGGAGGTAAGAAAATGGGTTAAGTTTTGAGATATGTTGACTTTAAGGGGTCTAAAAGATATCTAGTTTGAGATGTGCAATAGGCAGTTGGAAGTGGGAGAATGGAGGTCAAAAGAAATGTTAGGGCTGCATAAAGTAGATTTAAGAATCATCAGCATCAAAATGATAACTTAATGCACGGGAGCTGAGAAGATCACCAAGTGATATAGCAGAAGAGGGCTCAAGACTCCAAAGGGCCCAAGATGCACCCATAACGAGTATGCATGACCTGAAGAGAGCTAGGAGAGAATAATGTCATGAAAACCTAGAAAAAACTGAGTTTCAAGGGTGATCCACTGTCAAAAGCTGCAGAGAAATCAAGAAGGATGAGGACTGGAAGGCCAAAGCTACATTACAGGTCTAAGGGTGTCATGGAAACCTTAACACGTCCCTTTTACTTGATAAATACATGCTAACTGCTAATGTGTTCAAATCACATTTTAACTTTCAAATTCACTGACAAGACTCTAGCTTCTATGAACTGGAAACTGGACAGCAACAGCTGAATTTCCCATACTGCTCATTACAATAGAATGTAATGATTTTGTATTTGCATCCCGAGTGCCTACATGGTACTTGACACATAAGAGGCATTTTAATGTTGCCTGAAAACTAGGATTTGACCTACGGTATACATATGTGTGTACATACACAAACATGTTTTACACATATACACACACTCTAAAGAGTAGGAATTTCTATAATCTTTGGATATCTCCTATGGTGCCTAGCAATTGTAAGCACATACGAAGCAATCACATATATGTTGAGGTTAAGTAGGTATACGGAAGGTAAAGAGGGAGAATAGAAAATGAGGGAAGGTTAAAGTGGAAATTAACTGCTAGAATATGAGCTGGAAGATGGTGAAGCAACTGCCAGGATATCAGATACAATAGTACTTCAAAAATCATATTAAATGCAATGTTTCTAGGTAGCAGCTTACTTCTCTGTGACATACTCTTCACTCTAGGTTACAATGATTTGGGACTGACATATCACTGGTTCACCTTTTGTTTATAAATTAATGATGTCAGAGTGACTACATAACATCACTATAGTGAAAATATGCTCAATAGGAAAGTATATGTCGAACCTATATAGAATTGTATGCTGTCATGGGGAGGGAGGGGGGTAGGGGGGGAAGGTGTGGGGGGATAAAATCTTAATTTTAAGGAAGTGATTGTAGAACATTTATAAACAAATAAAATAAAAAAAAAAATTAATTAATGATTGCTCCATGATTGGAAAGAAGCCAGCATAAACTTTGAGTCTGGAGAAAAAAGGAATTGAGAGAGTGGGAATCATTGCTCCCAAAAGGAAAAAAAAAGGTGAAAAATCACTGAAAAAAACTTGCAGGCAATTTTAATGGAGAACCTATTAGTGGTCCTAGGAGAGAACTGTTCATTACTCTCCCATGCATCTGTACATAATTCTTTTCTAATCCACAAATAAATAGATGCATACAGTCACCAATACATATACTATACTTGAAAGGTGGTGCTGTTTGTCCTTCGTTTTCAAAGAGGACCATCACATCAGGAAGGTAATGCTATGACTTGCAAGTAAATTGGACTTAAGTGAGGGAGGGCTGTTGCAAAGTCACCAGCCTCACTTTCTCCTCCAGAACCATCTGGGACCAGTAGCAAAATATAGATCAGGAATGGAAATGGTCCCCACTTAAAAAGTAAAAAAAGATAAGAGGATACTTTACTAGGTGAATTAGATTACATACAAAATGCAAATGCGTAGTAGACTTGGGAACAGATGATGTTAGGTAGCTATTTTATACCTATTTACTGCAATGACCTCTACCACACTCATTTTGAGGTTTTAGTAACTGTACCTTTCCAGAGTGGGTTCCAAAGTGGGTTCCAAAGGGGGTACTACAGATAGAATCCCATTTTTAATAGAGGTTTTTCAACATCCCATAAGATAATATATGTTGTTTGGGTAATAAAAAATTGAACCAAATGAAATGCTTCAGAGATGTATCTGTTTACCTACCCATGTCTATCCAATTGAGGTAAATGTGTATGAAAAACATTTATTTTAAGGCCATCTTAGCCTCAACCTCGTCCTTTTTTGTTGTATGGGATAGCATCACTGGCTGATAGCTGATGTTCTTTGGTTTCTCTAACACTAGATCATTCTGCATCTCCTTTGCTCTACTTTTCCTACCTCCTCCTCTTCACCTACCCACATTTCATTAGTCTTCAAAGCCAAAATCAAATCCCAAGTTCTTTTATAAAGCCTTCTGCCACAGCACAAACTAATTTTCCCATGTTTCCACAGGATATAAAATATTTGGACAGATTAATTTTCCAAATGACTCTGTCATGCCTTGTCCCGTATACAGAAATGGATCAAGATGCGGTTTCTATCACGAGACGTGATTAAATTGAGCAAGGGGCCAAGGAGAGGCTTATTTCTAGTTCTTAGTTCTGTTGTTCTCTCAAGCTAAGTGTCAATCAACAGGGCGCCCAAACACTCCTGAGGGCAGCCTGAACCAGAATAAAATACAAGTGGGAAACGGTTAACAAAATAAGTAAAAATACAACAAAATGTAGATAATATTAATATGGGTTTTTCCAAATTAAAGTGTGGCCACAGGGATCCTCACGTGTGTTTGTTTCTTTTTTTCTCATACTCGTTTCAGTACGAGCTTGGCACCACCGCTGTAAGGTAAGGTTTTCCATAGAAATAATATAAACGATATTTAGGTTCCCAATCCAGTCCATAAACCACTGGCATAGGAACTCCCAGGTAAGGAAAATCCCTGTACTAAAACAGATCAGCACCTTTTCTGCAAGTTATAGTCTTAGTTGCTTAAAGCTCTGAAGGGGCAAGCTATGTTATCGCTTGGCCAATAGGTAAGAAGTCAAACTAGAACTCGTGTCTTCCTAACTCGTACACCAGCTGCTAGCTCTTACACCTTTCTCATGTCCCTCTGTGAGGTGAAATGGCGTTAAGTTATATAAAATTGCCAAAGTCAAACTCATGAGGCATGCTAAGGGTCATGATACTGAAATATTGTTCCACCAGTGCCCACAGACTAGCTGAGCTCAACCCAGATGCTCAATTTGTATCTTTGTTCTTTGCCTGGATTTTAAATATCAGAGAGACTAAAAACAAAACAGCTCTTCAAGAACTTAAACCTGCAGAATAGATTTAGAGAGAGGTAGAAAGGGTGGGGAGGGTTAGAGAAAGGGATCAAAAGTCTTAAAATAGGAGATGACACCTGGGCTGAACTTTGGAGGAAGTTAGGAATTCTATAAGAAATAAGACTGAATTTTAGATGTTGAGATGGATGGAATGTCATGTGTAAGGAACAACATCTAACAGCTGTCCTACTAAAAAAGGTTGTTCTATAAAACAAGATAGCTAGGCATAATAATGACTGGTATTGGACTTGGTATCTGAGTTTGAATCCTGCCTTAGACACTAAGGAATGTCTTCATGAAAATCACTTAACCTGTCTCAGTTCTTCAAGTGTAAAAAGGGGGGGAAACCCCAAAACAAAAAAAAACCCATTCATTGAGGATCAGATAGAATATCTGTAAAGCACTGTGTAAATGCTATTACTATTCAAAATGAACCTCCAGTTTTAACCTCATCTCGCTATTTCTAGCCACTGTACCTCTTCTTCAGAAGGAAGAGATTATAATTACCATACATATCCCTTCCTTATCAGTGGCAGTCACATTAGCAACAAGAACATTAATTGTTCTACCTAGCAGCTTCTCTAACAACCCAGAATAATTAATTACGTTTTAAAATTTTAAGCTCAATTTCTGCAAATTCAAAGTAATTTTATTGGTTGCTTTTTTTCTTTCAGGATCCTTAAAAAAAAAATAACAGGTTAAGGGAATTTGAATTTTGAACTCTCAGGCTTCAATTTTAACTAATGTCCTTTTTTCATACTGATTCAAGGCTCTCTCCTTTCCCCATAACTCAGATTCAGTGGGGAGATGGATTGTTTGTGATCTTCCCCAGATGAGGATAACATACTTTTTTAAATGTCCAAACTCATTTGGAGAGTTGTCATTTCTAACTGTACTTTAAACTATAAGCTAGGAGATTTCTGAGGAAGAATAAATAGAACTGAGGCACAGAGAAGTGGTTTGTTCCCACAGCTGGCAGTCTGAGAAAGGACTCAACTTCACATGTTCCTGACTTCTAGTCCAGTTCACTACACCACCCAATTGTTGATAGTTAAGTTACTAATACAGCACATTAGTGTTAAGTCAATATTCTTTCCATGGTGAGCCAATGCTTGACTAGAAAGCTTCAACAACCAGAAGGAAGTAATGCCATCTACTCAACTTGCCACAGAACTACAAAACATTTCTTTTAACTGGGCCAATATTGGACTAGAGGTTGGTGAACTAGGGCAGCGGGGGGAGAAAAAGAACAAACAGAGAAGTAGAGATTATTGTAGACAGAACAGTGGGAAAGAAGAATTGGGATAGGACATGGATTTTGGGTAATAAGGGTTTTAGTGGGGAGGTCAGTCACTCTTTCACATCAAAGAATTATTAAATCAACCTCCCTTGCCTCCTAGAGGTCTGCAATGAAAACTCTTCAATAAAACTAACTGCAAGACCTCCAAGTCCTTGGATTTCTTTGGAAGAATGTGCTTAATCAGGTGAGATGGGGTTGTTTTCAGGTTATGCTTCACATGCTGGGGACAGAAAGGTAAAGGGAAATCAGTGAGACCTGAGAGAGAGGTTCATTGCTGGTCTCTCTCCTAGGGGGACTTTTTGGCATGTTTTATTTAATTATAAATAGTGAAAATCAACACAACTAAAGCTGCTTAGTAACAATTTACATTTAATTTCATTCACCAAAAAGCATAAATGCATACTTATAAAAATTCATTTTAAAAAGCATAAAGCATTTCATTCATTAAAAATATATATCATCTTTCCCAATCACTCCCTTTTGGATTCTTTGATCATTTTCATTCACTTTTCTTTTATGTAACTGTAGTTTGTGTGTATTTGTGAGCAGACTTTTGAAGAGGCTGAGAGGATATAAGAATTACCAGATACATAAAAGGAAGAAAACTGCCTGGGAATCAAGAGATCAGTGTTCAAGTCCCAGTCCTGCATTAACCTTGACCATGGACAAGTCACTTCCTCTCTCTGGGTCTCAGTTTCTTCATCTGTAAAATAAGAGGGTGGATTAGTTGATCCTACTTAACACTGGTGTTACATGACTACGATGAACGTTGTTGCAGGCTAAGGAGATTCAATTTTATCTTCTTGTCTAAGCACAGGGAAGCCACCAGTCTTTTTAGGTGATGATGCTGTCAGGGTTCTTGCTCTGGATCTGGAAGTTGAACGGGCCATCTGAGGACAAGGGCTCTGAGGACAAGGAAACAGTCTTCTCTGGAAGGTCAAGGCCTCATCTATCTACTTCAGGGTCTGGCCGTACAGAGCTCCTGAGACTCCTCCTTCTCACTCGGTTAACATCTGGTTTTTCCATCAGACACGTATATCCTAAGTTTCCCAGATTGATGAAGAGAATGGATAATGAAGTCCCTGGAGATCCAGGGTTGTCCTAAATAGCCAAGTTCCTTTATGACCAAAAAGAACAAGTCTTTGGGGAGTTAAGACCAACTTACTTCCCATGCTGATAATGAAAAAGTATTAAACAGTTTTATTTATTTAGCAACTTCTCCCTTAGAAATCCTCCTTGATGTTCACAACCTAATCTGATCAAGTTTTCCTTGAAAGTCTGAAACCTTAACATCAGATCACCTTGTCTTACCTAGTTCTGCTCTACTGTGTGGTGCATTCTGATGAGACTACCAGTGTGATAAGCGTCCTTGTCTGACATCAATCCCGAGCATCTAGCTTTGCCCTACTATTGTGACCTGACTAGCTTCACTGCCCACAATATGACCACTACTGCCCAAATGACCATGTTTTACCTGGCACATTCCTATTGCCAGGATCTGTGCTCTCTTGTGTTCTGATAACTGCTGACTTTTAGCCTGGATGACTCAAGATCTTACCTACTTGTGTTTCATTACCATGACTTATACTAATATTCTCCCACCTTGCCTATGACTATAAACCTGAATCACCACAAATGGGAATGACATAAAACAGATTTCACAAGATTACTTTAGTAATAACATATAGTATCAAAGGGAGAGGTTATTCCATCCTAGGTAGGAGATAAAGGGCCCAAACTAGGTAGTAGTTGTAGGAATAAAAAGCCAGTAAAATTGCAAAGAAAAAAAATGGAGAGAAGAGCTAGACGATGGGTTACTTTTATGTGAGTCTGAGAATGTAATTACTCTTCATAATCTTTTCATGGGAAAATGCTTCCAGAAGTCTAAAATTACTTATGCGAACCTTTGGAACACAGCCCACTTCTAAAAGCTAGGGACGCCTTGTACTGGAGAAAGTTTGTTAATTAAACAGATTTGATCCACAGAAGCGAAATATGAGCCCAGACCACTACATGGCAATCCTTTTTGGGTTCCTCACTAATGACCAAGTTTAATTCCCACAGTGGCTGTTCCAAAAACTTCTTTTTGAAGCATTTACTCTCATTACTAATAGGATGACTACTATAACTCTTCACTAAGACATCAGAAAATCTAAGACCATCATGAGATTCCCATTCACATTTTTCACCTAAATATAGCCCTATCTTGTCATCTGTTCTCTCATTCTTCCCTCCATAAACTTACAGGAAGAAATATCCACTTGGGTATAAAAGATCTTTTCCATCTTTCTTTGGCTCACCTCCCTTTTAAACATCACACTAGAAACCAATTCCACTTAGAGGTTGCCTCTTACTAAAAACTCCTTCATTCTCCAACCACCCCATTTCTTCCTTACCCTTCAGGCTTGAAAATTTGAATCACCTTTTCTCCTTCCCATGAAATATCCAATTAAAAAAAAAAAAACAACCTGGTAAGATTCTTCTTTCACAATGTCTTTAAGATTTCTCCCTGTTAGTACTTCAATGAGCCACTCTCCTGGTCTGAGCCCTTGTGCTTTCACATCTGAATTACTCTAATTTGCAATGTTCCCTAGCTGTCCATCTTTAGTCTCTTTCTATTCATCTTTCCAATTCATCTTGTACAAAGCCATCAGGTTAATATTTCAAATATATTTCTGTTATCACACAAAAAACACCCCCACACCTCTACCCACTTACTGCCAAACAGATTAAGTGAAAATTCTGTCTGGCATTTAGGGATCTCCCATCAACTGGCTTCATACTAATTGTCCAAATCTGCTGCTTACTTAACCTAGATTTCTGTTTTAGTTCCTCAGTCTCCTTTACCACTCTCCTCACACATTGTATTCATACATGCATTTGCTCATTCCCTTCATCCTTCTGCCTAGAAATGTTCTCCAATCTGACATTTTCTTCAAGATCTGTCATTTCACTGGTGTGGGTTTCAGTTGGTCCCCTACTGCTCAGTCTACTAGGCATCTATTAAGCACCTGTGTGCCAGGTACTGTGATGGATGCTGGAGATAGAAAGAAAAATGGAGCACATCACAACAAAGTGCTCGTTCCTGTTGTTTTTATTGGTCTGCTCTACAGTTACGAGCCTCTTTGAACTGAGATTTCACTGTTGGTCTTCCTGACTCTAGGGTCTAGTGCTTTATTTACTATGCTACTTAGTTCCCTCTAGATGGCATAGGGTAGTTGGAGGGTAGTCCTTCAAATAACAGGTTTATTACCAGGAATTTGCAGCTGTGCCAGTTTGTGCTCTGGTGGAATAGTTTTTGAAAACTTTTACATCATCTCATTATTTCAAGACCCAAATCAAATGCTAATCTCTTTCAAGAAGCAGTACCACATTAATCCTAGTTTACAAAGATCTTCTCCTCCCTTGAATGCCTAAAGTACTTAAAAACTTCTACTATAATCTATCATTTGGTACAATGGGAAGTAAACAGGTCCTGACGCCAGAGGAACCTGGGTTCAATTTCTGACTCTGATGATTACACCTTTATGGGCTTGGACAGGTCACTTAACCTTCCTAGACATCAGTTTTCTCATCTGTGAAATAAGAGGCCTGGGTTAGGTGAACGCTGAGGTCCCTCCTGGCTCTAAATGATGGTGATGAATATATTCTTTAGCAGTTTTATATACTTACTTTGTCCCCAAAATACTAAGGGTCTTGACAAGCCATTTCAGCAACAATGGCCTGAAGCATAGTGATGAGGAAAGACAAGGGGGTAAAGAAGCAGAAAACAGTTAATGTGGAGGTCAACCAGTCAACAAACATTTATCTAACACCTACTATGCAGCAGGTGTTAAGTTTGAGGAATAAAACAACTGGTGAGTTCCCAAGGATCTCAGTCTAATGGGGAGGATGGGGGTGCAAGGGAACATTGCAAACAACTATGTACAAACAAGCTATGAACTAGAGTAAATTGGAACTAATCAACACTCAAACAAAGGTGGGAGGGGTGCAGGACTGGAGAGGTTTAACAAACACACTACCAATGAGTAGAACAACAGTCCAGTAAGGCCCAAATTATATTAAAATGTGATGTGGAAATATTTTTTTAAATTAATAAGAGTACAATAAAACATACATAACATTACATTTTAAAACTAAATCAATATGTAGCCAGAGGGAAGGATCCCTATGTGCAATTTAGTGGCCCATTTCTATTTAAGAAGACAGGCCAATAGAAAAGAAGACAGGAGAGGATGAGATAGATCTATGAATACAAAGAACATAAACTTGGGCAGAAATTGAGAGGTAGAAGAGGGTAGAAGTGTGCTATAGTCCATGGGGGGGGTCACAGAGTCAGACCCAACTGAACAACAACAAAAGATCAAACAACAACAAATGAGATCTACTTGTAAAGCTGTAAACACAGGGCTTGGTACTTAGTATGGGCTAGAGAAATGCTAGCTATTATTACTATAAATAAATATAAAATATACTTAATTTCTTGCCAGGGCTCTAGCAGCCAGTTACCTGATGGAGGAAGAAGAATCACAAAAGGTCTCAAGTAGATGACACCTGACCTGGGTTTGAAAAGAAATTACGGATTCTAGGAGTTGAAGATAAGGGCAGAATACTCCAGGTATTAGGGGATGGATTGTCAGTGTATGAGAAAGTGCTGATTATGAGAAAAGGAGGAAGTTTCTCCTCCAAAATACAATCCCTTGAGCAAAACTCAGGCACCTCTCTGTGTCCGCAGCACAATATTTCTTTGGCCTTCGTTATTCTGAAAATATAAGCTAAGGTTTGCAAAGCACTTCACACATAACATCTCATTTGATGATCACAACTCTGTACTGTTACTATACCTATTTTACAGATGAGGTTAAGGGCCTTGACAATGGTCATACAGGTAGTAAGTTATCTGAGGCAGAATCTGAACTAGCACTTTATCCACTAAAGTGACCTAGCTACTTCTTGAAACCCTTAAGTGTTCTTAAGTGCTTGGTAGACAGAAGTCAGGTTCTGTTTCAGGTACCCTGAATAAGGTTGTGAGATAGTCATGCTTGTGGTTAAACCAGAGCTATTTTCTGATACTCAGAAGTGACCAATCCCTCAAGGTCCTGGAAAACTTGGTACTTAGTAATAGGTAATTCTCCCTTGACTAGATGACATGAAGGCAGCAAAGATTTGTAACAGTCAAAATAGGAACTCTTGGCATGGAACTTTCCTCCATTATCCGACTAGCAGATATGTCCTAGGACATTGGAGTTGTGTGAGCTCTCGGCACAAGGACGTTAAGTGACTTGTCCCTCAAGTCACAAGTTAGTAGTGACATGATTGGAAGCCAGATATCCCTGAGCTTATTATGGTCCTCTCCTTCTCAATGATTAAGGTTATTAGCACATGAAAATTAATTTTGCAGGTGTGTTTGCATTACATGACCAGAGAGCTAAGCTCACCTAAAACAAACCAGGGATAAGGAATTGTGTGTGGTCAAGTTTGGTGGGCTGATGCAGTACTACAGCAGGAGAAAGGTGTCAAAGTGTAGTCCAAAGGCAGTCCAAAATGCCTGTTAAGATACCAATTGATACAAGCCTAAGTTTTCTTCTTTTTAAAATGGGGATAATACCAGGCTAGGTTCATACCTCATGGTTAGGCTCAAATAAGAATATATGCAAATCACTTAGCAAACCTTATGGGGCTATATAAATAACAGCTATGTTACTTTAGTATTAACTGAGTTTGCCAGGTGGATGTCAAAAAAGGATATTTAAAGTTGTTTACAAAACCACCATAGTCTGCCATAAAACTTTTATATATGTCATAACTGTTTATAGCCTTATTTCCACTGAACAAAAGGAAATGATGCTAAATTGCTTAATAAGTTTGGTAGTACTCTCACTTTAATGGTTATTGCTAAACAGAATGAGTTTTTGGGGGACTAGAATCCCTTCTAGAACTCAGTAGTTCTTTCAAGAAAGAGAATGACTCATTTAATAGTTTTAGTTTCTACATTTTTATGTCTAAGAAATCAGAGTCCCTTTTCATTATTATATCTTAATTAGTTTTAAACAATGCAGCAAATAATACCACTCCTCCAACAGAGAAATCACTGACCAAATTATATCATTACCAGAGTTTTTATTTTTAAATGCATCATTTCTTAAGTTATATTTTCTACTCTCTCTGGTTACTCAGACACACCCAAAAAGCAAATTACCTAAAGAGTTAGGTAATTAGGCATTAGGACAAGAACAGCCATATTTCTAAGCCACTTACCAAATTTGTCACCAAAAAGTATACACCACTGACTTAACTTTTCAGTTCTTTTTCCTGAGACATAATTTGGGGAATTCATACTTTTCTCTTCCTCCCTACCTCTTAAAAATCTCAGGGCAACTAGGTGACCCAGTGGATAGGGCACTGGGCCTGAAGTTAAGGAAGACTCCTCTTCCTGAGTTCAAATCTGGACTCAAGATACTTAACAATTTGTGATGCTGGGCAAGTCATTTCACCCTGTCTGCTTCAGTTTTCTCATCTATAAAATGGGGCAGAGAAGGAAAAGCCAAACCACTACAGTATGGCTACCAAGAAAACCCCCAATCAAATGAAGGAATCAATCCCCTCTACAACATCCCTGCCAAGTGGACCTCAGATGGAACACTATTAGTGACAGCTCACTACTTCAAAGCAGTTAGAGACTTCCATTTTAAAAGGAACCTGCCTGAACATGGTTTCTACTCATTAACTGGAGTTCTAAATTCTGAATCACATGTAATATTAACAATAGAATTTATATAGCACATTAAGCACGCTTCACAAATATCTCATCTGAGCTTCACAACCCTAGAAGTAGATGCTACTGTCTATTATCCCCATTTTAGAGATGAGAAAACTGGGGCAAACAGAAGTTGAGTGACCTGCCAAGGGTCCCACAGTTAGTTAGTTAAGTGCCTGATGCTGAATCTGAACTCAAGTCTTTCTGACTCCAAACCCACGGCTCTATCCACGGCCTGACCTAGCTTCCCCTCTGTGATTCTACAAGCAGCCTACTTTTTCTTGATGACAGTGACATTCCCCTACGTCAACAAGCGTTTATTCCCCCTCATCGTTTTCCTGGCTGTCTTCCTCGACGAGTCTATCCACTCAAGGTCTCTCTAAAACGTGACATTCACTGAGAACAGGGCACAAGACTATAAACGTGGTTGGATCTCGGTTCTGGGGCAGGACTACAGAAGCTCTGCTGCCTAAGACGGAACTGTGCGTACTTACAGGAGTACATGCAGCTCTTTTACCCCAAGAACATTAAAACACTCATTTCTCGAATTTAACTGTTAACACTGCTACAGGAAGCTCTAAGGTTTGCGACCTTTTCTCACCAGATCCAACGCAAGCACAGGGGTCCCCCCAAAAGTACCAACCCAAGCGCACAGACGAGGCGACCCACTGCCAGGAACTGGCAGAACTACACTCAAACCCTGGAATCCTGAATTCAAGTCCTTCAGTCTTTCCAAAAAAGAATTAGGAAAGAAAAGGTTTACAGAGACTTCTTGTTTTCCTCTGTCCCTTCTGGATAGGTCGCCCCTCCCCCCCATTCTCCACGCCACTTAAAGGAACTTTCCCGGGATATATCACTCGGAGAAATAAACGATTCGGCGACCTCAGCAGGCGGGGGGAGCTCCTGTGCCCGCGTAGCCCTCACGGTTTAACCGGGCAGAAGGGAAACCACCCGCCCCGCGGAGCAGCAGCATCCCGGGACCCAAGCCCTGCGGGGGTGGGGGGCAGGGCCAGGCTGAGGGGGCGGCGGGGAAGGTGGGGGATCTGCGGCCCCCTCGGCCCCGCAGCTCCTTCCCGCTTCCCTCCGAGGCCGAGCGGCGGAGGGCCGGCTCCGGCGGTGGGGGTGTGTACTCGTCCGCCCTCCTTCCCAGCCACCGCCCCGGATCTCACCCGCCGCCAGGCACAGGCCACGGAGGCTCCCCATAGCCGCCAGCGAGAGCACGTCCTTCCCCGGCGCACAGCTGCGGAGAGAGCGGCGACTCGGCCAGCTCCGGCGGGGCCCAGAGTCAGCTAGGACCCCGTGACGTCAGCCTGAGCTGCCCGCCACACCGCCTGCCCCGCCCCACTGCACCCACGTGGTCCCCCGGGGCCCGGCTGGCCTGGGCTGCTGCCCTGCCGCACGTAGCCCATGTCGTCGGTTCTGACTCGTACTTAGTGCCGGAGGCTCGTTAAAAAGAAGACTGTTGTTGCTGTCTTCAAACTGCGCTCTTATCCGCGCACTCCGTGCCTTTTTAGAGATGGATCTTATGAGAGATCTCCTGTAATGTCAGCCTGGCAGCCTTGGTTCTGGTCGCGTCTCCAGTTCATAATGTCTATTGCCAGGGCGTGGTTTTTGCCTGTTGTCTGCCCCTTTAGACTTCCAGCTCTCTGAGGGCAAGGACTGCCTCTCACCTCTTCGTGCCCTTGATACAGTGCCTGGCACAGAGCAGCCACACTGCAGGACTTGACCGCTCTAGCCTTTGGTTTGTGACTTTGGGCAATCCAACACGTTCTCCACGCAGTCAGGGATCTCAAGGGAGTAATCGCTCATTCCTTGAATTTATTTGTATCAACGCTGCTAATGAGAACAATTTATGTTTACAGAAAGCCTCACGGTTTACCACGATCGTCAGTTATTAAATGCTTTCCATGTGCTAATAGATACAAGGAAGGCAAAAAGGGTTGGACGAAGACATATTGAGGTGGACAGGACCCGAGAGAAAGAAGGCTGATGCTTCATCTGGACCACACGTTCATGGCCTTTCCAACCTGAAGATAACAATTGTAGGAGTCCTGTTGGATAAGGGAATAAATAATCCATGCATTAAGGCCTATAGATGTCTTCCCTAGCGTTGTTGTAAGTGGAAGTGGGGAAGATCCAACAGCATACTTTTCAGTCTGTATAACATACACTGACATTTATTCCGACTTTTTTTTTTAAAGAAGTCAACTATTAGTTTCCGTCCCTTTTAAAACTCCTTTCTCTCGACAGTCCAGTAACCAGACCCTTCCCTCACTGGCTCACGCTGCCAGCGGTCCCTGAGTCAAAGCCCAGGCTCAGGAGGTGAACAGTTACGTGAGGACAGACGGGATTAGGAGGAGTGTGGGGAAAAGGGGGAATGGAAGAGGTGGAAACGAGAAAACGGAAAAGGGAGTCTGCAGGGAGCAAGGACGCCGGGCCCGTCTGCAGGGAGCAAGGACGCCGGGCCCGTCTACAGGGAGGAAGGACGCCGGACCCGTCTACAGGGAGGAAGGACGCCGGGCCCGTCTACAGGGAGGAAGGACGCCGGGCCGTCTACAGCGAGGAAGGATGCCGGGCCCGTCCTGAGCCGTTCTGCCGGACCCCAGGTTATTTCTGCTCAGGCTTTGCCGCGGACAGCCTCGCTCCTCCGTGATTGGCCTCCGCCGGGGTCCTCGCGCCTGTCCAATATGTCGGCGCCCACTGGAGGTGTGAATTGTGAGGAGATCGCCGAGTTCCAGGTGAGGGGACCCTTTGCGCCGAGCGCACCCCAAGTCCCTGGGCCCACGGGGCCCGTATTCCCGCTTGGGTAAGAAGAGCCAACCGGGTTCCGCTTAGGCGGAGGGGCGGGGCGAGAGAGCCCGTTCCCCAGGGTCCTTGGAGGTCACGGAGGGGCGAGGACGCCTCCCTCGCGAGGTCGGAGAGCCGCCCCGGGGTGAGGGAGGGCGAGCTCCACTTTCTCGCTGCCTCTGTCCCCTCGCGTCGCGACCCCCTCTCGGCTTGGGGCCGGGGACTCCAGGAGGCTGGGACGGCCGGTGGCCCTGGGCTCCTGCGGGGAGCCGGGCATCGTGAGGTCCCATCCCCCAGGCGTGGTGGTCTCGGACCCGGGGCGGAATGAATGAGGGTGCCCCGGAGAGCCCGGCCTGTTCTCGTGTGCCCCTCACCCCCCGGCTGGCCAGTGAGGGAGGAGCAGGACAGTGCAGGTGCTGAGAGAGGGACTCAGAAAAAGAGCGAGTGTGTGCGAGTGTAGACACGTGTGTGCAGGGGGCAGGTTGTCTTCCCGCTCTCCTCTTCTCTCTTTCCCTCCTTTCCTCTGTTGTACCAGTTTGGGGGTGTGTTTGTCTACGTGACTGAGTGTGGTGCGGTGCGGTGTGGTGTGGGTGTGCGTATGTGATCTCTGTCTCCGTCTGTTTCTGTCTACGTCTGTCTCTCTGTCTCTGTCTCCCTTCTGGTACTCACTGGCAATCAAGTTAAAATGCGCAATTCAGATGGAACAGAAAATTGAATTTGGAATCCCCTTCGAGGGGATTTTGATGAAGTTTGTTTTTCCAAGCCAAAAGGATAAGTACATAGGAAGGAAAACCCCCTTCAGCAACTGGAGCCCCACCAAAGCCTTTTGTCTTATTAGACAAAAAAGTTAAAATGGGCTGAAAAAAAAAAGCCCTTTGTAAGATTAAATCCCATAGCATGATCCTCATAACTCAGTCAATTATGAAGGAGTTTTGGGATACACGACAGAGGGTATCCCGTTTTTTGTATATGTAGTCTTTGTAAAATATAGTATTGCATTTTTTTAAACTTAGCATGCATTCTAATTGTGGCATAATTTTCATAATTATGTGGACTTTTGGGGGGAGGTAGGTGTTTTAAAATCTTATTCCCCATACACAATGAAATTAGCATTTCCCATGTGTATGCAAATGTACTTTAAAAATAAATGTTTATTTAAATGCATGAGATTTAAGAGTAATCTGGTCTTGCTAAAGAAAATTTTATACTGGGCCTAAGTTTAGATATCCATTACACGATAATATTAATGTCACATATCTTGTACAATATTACAAGTAGACTTGTCCTTAGAGGCCATTTCGGCCACCCCTGTATTTTGCAGATCAGACTCCTAAGGCCTTTCACAAGAGGCAGAAGCAACAGATTGGTGCCGAACCCGGAGTCAAGAAGGACTTGAGTTTAAATTCATTGCCTGGCACATAGTAACCACTTAATAAATGCTTATTCTATCCATACATCTTAAGAAGATATCACTGCTCCAGTTTCAGTAGGACATGTAGTTGCAGTGATTATTCTAGCAAACGTAAGATTTTATATTTTACATATGTGATTTCATTCATGTAGGGAATTTTCAGGTGAGGACATCCCATCAGTCAATGCACCTGGGTGACCGTTCTGTACTTTATAGCCTTAGAGAGTTGCCCAGGGTACACTTGATAAACCTGAGCAATTATGTGTTAGAGGCAGAACTTTGAAACCTACATTTTCCTAACTGAGGCAAACTATTCACAGTGTATGCATTTAGTAAACAGATGGAAATGATCTTTGTAGGTCATTTTTACAGCTTATATGCCACCATTTGTTTTTCTAAGTCATCCAAAATTTACCTGTTTCACTCTCCATTCCACTGTTTTCTTAACCATAAACATGTTCTTAAAACCGTTTCTCATGTAAGTATGTCATATGAGCATAACCTGGCAGAGTTAGAAGATATCTTCATCTGATTCAGCCTTCCTCATGTTACAGGTGATCAGGTCACACTGCTGTTTAGTGGCGGAACTAATACCAGACCCAAGTCACACAACTGCCAGGCCCCTGACATTTCCACTGTTATCAGAACAGCCTTCTGACAATAACAGTGTCTCAGGCTGCACTCTGAGAACACTATCTCTCTGTCAGGATGTGGGCAGCATGTTTCATCACGAATCCTTTAGAATCGTGATTGATTGGAGTTCCCAGGTCTTTCGAAGTTTTTTGTCTTTATAATATTGTTATTATAAATTGTGTTTTGGGTTCTTCTCACCACAGCTGCGTGAGTTTGCCTGAAACTTTGCATCACTTCTTTCAGCACCATAGTATTCCATCATAATCATACCATCACTTGTTCAGCCACTCTCCAATTTGTGGACTCCAATTCTTTGCCAGCATAAAATGATTTACAGAATATTTTGTAGATAGTGATGAAATGAGGCAGACAGGGGTGTTTGAGGCAGACTGGGCAAACAAGATGCAGGATATGACCAGCCAAAAAGCAGTTAAAGGAGACTGTGCTTCAAAGCCCTTCAGCATGAATTTGACTGTATGAGTTCACACTGGACTGCCAATTAACCTGAGAACTCTTTCCCCTCACTTTTCCTGTTCTGTTGACTTATCTGTTTGGACTAGGCGATATCCTGGAATAGTTTTCTCCTTCTTTCACTTGTCTGTATGATAAAGGCATTTCCAGATTACCTGATTTTCCCCAGGCATTCACTATCCCCCCAAATTGTATTTAAATCAAGACCACTACCATGACTAATCACTCTGTTTTTCTCATGTAAGAACCAGTGCCACTTGGGTGAGTCATCCCAATAAATACCTGTCTTTAACTTGGAGATTGCCCAAGTGAATTCCTCTAGGGCAGTGGGACCCATGTGTCTATTACTCATCATTTCAGGTGGTACCCCAACATTCTTGGGGTGCATCTTGAACTCATCAGATAGGAGTCCTTTTCCTCTTTTTTTGACATCTGGGAGTATTATTATAGGAACAGTTTTGCTGGATCAGATGATAAGCACAGTTTAAAAGTTTTGGAACACAGTTCCAAATTGCCTTCCAGAATGGCTGAACCACTTCAATGTGCCATTCTTTGTATAAGAAAATAATATTACTAACTTACCTTCTCTCCTTATGAGTAATAGGTTTGTTTACCCTTTTATATGATCTCTTGTGATAAACATTTAGATTTGTGTCACTAAGCTAGGAGCACTGCCTGTTCTTTTTGCAAATTGTTTTTCTGTGTAAAGTTGACTGACACATTCCAAGCAAACTTGTAGTTTCTTTATACCCAAGTCAACCACTCTATCACAGAGATTCTGTCCTGCTTTTCCAAAATTCCATCTTCATGAGATGTATTGACTTTTCTGCAGGAACCTAGAATCTGAGATCTGGAAGGGACTCAAGTATCATTTAGTGCAATTTATACTATTTCAACATTCCTGGGGAGAATGCCCTGTGATAGGGTACTCAATAGGGGAGGCCTGAAACTACCTACTGTGCATAAACTATGGATGCAGCAATTAAAAATTAATTAGCTCCTGCAGTCAAAGAGTTTACATTCTGTTTTGGGATGTCCTTTTATTACAGACTTTTAAAAATAGTTCATTTTTTTTTAATTTATGAAATTGTTCCATTTTATGAGCAGTTGACATGTCACAAGATTGTTTTTCATCAAAATTTTTTTTATTTTTTCAAGGCATGAAAAAACATAGAAAGGAAGGACGTTATTCTAGTTATGAATTTGAGCAGTTTGACTCCACTTTCCCCAGCACTAGTTTCCTTATTCATTAAAGGAGATTGGGTTAGATAATCTCTTAAATTCCCTTCCAGTGCTATAATTTTGGAGCTTCGTTTAAAAAAAAATCTTTAGAGTTACTACAGTTTGTTTATACTTCTTTCTCTTGTATTCCAATGTGGTAGAATAGAAATAACTGAATTTGGAGTCAAAAGACATGGGTTTGAATCCTGACTTCTAGAATGACTTTGGGCAAGTCACTTTTATCTCTTGGGCCCTCTGTTTTCTCATCTGTAAAGTGATGGTTCTGGACTAGATGGTCTCTAAAGCTCAGATTCCCTCAATATTATTCTTAATTCTTTCCTTTAATCCAGTCTCAGAAAGATAGGGTCCTTCTAGATAAGACCAACTTCTCTATTTGTGCCCTAGATTTTATCTCTTGGGGTGGAACTTGTCCCTTTTAATCTTCAGTCTGTATCCACTGAGTCTGTGTCCTGCTTCCTAAGCATTACTTTTCCATTCCCTGTAGAAAACATTCCATCCCCCATTCCCATACCCTTGCACAGGCCTTTCCCATTCCTGTAACATTCTCTCTTCATCTTTTTGACTCTGACTCCAAGATTCATTTCAGTTGCCATCTCCTGCAAAAGATCTTTCTTGATTATTGCCAGTGGTTAGGAATTGCCTCACAATTACTTTGTGTTTACTTTGTATTTACTTATCTGTGTACATGTTGTTTCCCTCTTGGGAATGTAATCTCTTTGAGAACTGGAATTATTTTCATTTTTGTCTTTGCATTTCCCACCCCTACTACCTGTAGTAGGTACTGATAAGCAGTTGTTTAATTGAATCTTTTCCATGATATAAGTAATAAATTTCCATTATAATGAAGTAGTTCTGACATACTGTGTGGATGACACAGCATTTAGTTTTCTTGTCTTTGAGTTGTCAATGACTAGTCATTGCCATAATATTCTTGCTAATAATCTTTATTTCTCTAATGTTTTGATTATCCATAAAATATCATTTCCATAAAATATTATCCATTGAAAGACCATTACCAAGATTTTGTTGTTCTGTAGATAAGAAAAACAAAGTAAAAAAAAGGCAAGGACTAAACTATCTTTCTAGTTAGGGCCTTCCTTGCTTTGGAACCTCTGAGAGAAAGTGAGGAAAGATTTAAGATAGTGTAAGGTTCTGTTTGAGTTCCTACTGTGTGCATAGAACCATTGGCAAAGCTCCATCCACTGTCAGACAAATACAGATTCACAGGTATACAAATAACTTCATTTTAACAAGAATCTTAGAATTTTAGAGTTGAGTGTTGTGATTTAAGTATCATCTAATCCAACTCTCTAATTTTCTAAGTGAAGAAACTGAAGCCTAAAGAAGTTGCCTTGTCCAAGCTCATAAAGTTATTATGTGAATGCTATATTCTGACTTCCTTTTCCACTACGCTTTTCACACATGTATCTTTCAAGATACAACACATGATAATTAGCTACATCACAAATCCATAAGGAAGCACTTTCCGCATGCTAATTTTGTTTTCTCTGTTCCATATATACTGTTGCTGGAAAGTAAGTAAAAATATCCAAGCACATTGTACAAAGAGAGTTGAAAGTATCAAGATTGAACGTAGGCAAATTTGGAAGATTGGGGAATTGGGGTTCTCAGCTTTCCCTTTTTATGACCCCTCAATTCCTGCCTTAACCAACGAACTTTAATCCCTTTACTATCAAACTACAAATGAAGGGATTATCAGTCACTTATACTATATAAATCCTTTAAAGCGCAAATCTAACACTACGTTCTACTTCTCTGAAGATTTTTTAAATCTTTTGCCGGTAATGATCTTCCTCTCCCAGATTTTATAGAAGAATATCTTGCAACACCTTAACGTGCTTGTGTTTTTTGTATTATTTTCCCATTATACTGAAAGCTCTCTGAGGAAAAGGACCGTGTTATCTAAATATTACCTTCCTTCCAGAACCTTGCCATTGTTTACTACAGTTGCTCTTAGTAAATGCCCTTATCAATAAAAAGTTCAGGAGAGCTGCAAATAAAATTGTGCCTGATGAGAAAAATATCATTACTGACTGGGGAGAAAGGCTTCATGGAAGAGGTCAGCTTTGAGTTGGACTTTAAAAGAAAGATGAAGACATTGGTGAGAAGGAGGAAAGGGAAACATTCTAAACATGTAGGTCAATATAAATGGAGCTGGTTGTTGTTTGCCTCCCATGGTAGCCCATTCCACTTGGGAAGCTTTTCTTTTCATTAATCCTAAATTTGCCTTTTTGCAACTTCTGACCTTTACTCATGCTTTTGCCTTCTGATAACAAAGCAGAGCCATCCCTCTATGAGAGCCCTTCAGATAGTTGAAGATTCTCCAGGCTCAATACCCTAATCCTCCTATTACATGAACTAGAGGCTCTTTATCATTCTGATTGTCCTTTCTATGCATTCTAGCTTATCAGTGTCCTTCAAAAAATGCTCCCAGAACTGAACACAATGCTCTAGATGTCAGACCAAAGCTTATTGCCTCAGAAAGGCTTTAGTTTTCTTGCATGCTATATCATGTGCTTTACTTGTATTGAACTTGTCTTATGCTTAGATTTTTCTCTAACTGAACTGCTCTCTAGCCAAGCCTTCCCTATCCTGTGCAGATCTTTTGAACACATGTAAGAATTCACATTATCTTTGTTGAATACACACACATACTCAAACATATAGATATACATGTCTTAACTCAGTATGGCTCAGTATTCTAACCTGTCAGGGTGTTTTTGTATCTTATTTCTTTAACTCAATGATTTGGCTGTCCCTTCCAGCTTTGGGCCTTATGTAGTTCTATGAAACATATCATATATTCCTTTAACTAAATAGTTGCTTAAAATATTAAACAGGACTGCCTCAAGCACAGGTCCCTGGAAAATTCTTATTGGAGAGCTGCCAGGTTAAGATGGAAGTGTTAATGACTATTCTTTGAGTCTAGCTGCACAACCAGTTCCAAAGCTGTCCAATTGTACTCTCTTCTAGTTCAGATCGCTTTCTCATTTTTACAAGACTAAAATGCAATTCTCAAATGTTTTGCTAAAATCTAAGTAAATTATATCTATAGCCTTCTCTCAGACCACCAGTTTCTAACCCAGTTTAAAGAAGAAAAAATCAAATTAATCTGACACTGTTCTTGATGAAGCCAGTGCTGCATCTTTGTAATTTTTTTTTTAACAGGCTTGTGATTTCATCAGTATAGGGAGTTCCTCATGAGGGGTTTGCTCTACCAATGCAGATCAGCCCCTTCTCTGCAATTTGTAGTCTGACAGTCTTACATATCATGTGTAGCTAAGGTAGGACTTTAATTCAGATCTTCGTGACTGAGAGTCCAACTCTAATGCTTTGTGATTCCTATTTATTCTTCTGTCATATTTTCCCCTATATAACTAAAGAAGAAAAAAAACTTAACTAAAACCACCTTATCTGCTCACTAGCAATCTCTTTAGAGTGCTGGTCCTGGAGTCAGGAAGGTGTGAGTTCAGATCTGGCCTCAGATGCTTGCTAGTGAACGAATAACTACCCTGTTTGCCTCAGTTCTGATTTGAAAAATGAACTGGAGAAGAAAATGACAAAGCAATCCATTATCTTTGCAACAACCCCAGATGAGGTCATGAAGAGTCAGACATGATTGAAACTACTGAACAACAGCAGCATCTGTCCCATTAGTAGTAGTTATACAATTTTCCAAGAACTGAGTCCATCTAGATGCATTTTTTGAGTTCTTATGCCAGGCACTGGACTGAACTGAGGATACAAAGAAAAGCAGGAAGAGTTCTTGCCCTCAGGAAGCTCACAATTTATTGTAATTACTGTAAATTTGAGTATGTTTAAGATTCATGCAAAATAGCTGCAAGGTAGCCATGAAGGGGCAAGCTCTACCAAAATATCTGGGAAGGCAGGAAAGGCTTCGTAGAGAAGCTCAATCTTGAACAGAGTCATGGATTCTGAAAGGTAAGAGTTAGGAGCCTGAGCCATCCAGGCAAAGGTGCAGAGATGGGGCATATAGCACATCAGGCCTGTATGGCTGGGTCATAGAGTGTGGAGTAAGGACTGAATTGTAGGAAGGCCAGAAAGGTGGGAAGGCTTTTAAATACCAAAGCACTTTATATTTGATCCTGGAGGAAATAGGGAGCCCCTGGAGTCATTGGATAAAAGAGTGATATTGTCAGTTCAGTTTAACTTTGTAGATTCCCTATGAAAATCCAGGCATTTGTTTTACTCTAATCTTGTGATCCCTCTACCACTGGCCCCAGTTTTTCAAAGATCCCTGACAGTCTCTTGGAGGGAAAGGAACAAGCATTTATTAAGCACTTAGTATGTGCCAGGCACTGCACTGAGCACTATTCACAAATATTGTCTCATTTGGTCCTCTCCTCAGCACCAAAAGTTAGGTGCTGTTAGGGTTTCCCATTTTACATTTAAGGAAAATGAACCAGAAATTAAATGACTTGCACAGGGTCACACAATAGAAAGTGTCTGAGGCTGGATTTGAACTCAGGTCTTCCTGACTCCAGGCCCAATACTCTATCCACTGAGCTTACCCACATGTCTGATGGATAGCTTAACCAGTGGTTCTTTCAGTGCCTGAGGACACAGTTCATCTGGGAGAGGTAATGTGAACTCAGCAAGAATAGCTAAATGCTCTCTCACCATCCCCTTACTTCCCTTGGTTATCAATTATTGGCCATATTTATTCTCTTCCTTCCAGGCTAAGGACCATTATTCTTGGCAGGAAAAAAAAGGGAAAATAAGAGTTGAGCCTTCTATCATATTTTCCCCTACATAGCTAAAGAAGAAAAACAAACCTGCAAATTTGCACTTGATTTCCAAGCCCCTACCTTTGCTTTCAGATGAATTCAGTGAAATTAAGTATAAAAGCCCAGCTTGGTGAGGACTTCATAGCACTCCTTTTTAACTTCCTTCTGACAGTGTTATTAATTCTCTCTAGAGTTGGCGTAAGTTGGTAGTGGTCTTCAGATAAAATCAGGCCTTAAGAGGTTTTCCACTGTCAGCTTGTCAGCAGCCCTCTCGAATGTTAATGTCAGATCAAGAAGCAGCAGTACTTCGTTAGTTTGTAGCAGAATCACCAAATATCCCTTTTCCTATCTTCTTTCTCCAATCATTTTGGAATAGTTTCTTTCTTCACAGTACTTAAGTGGTATAAGTGCCCTAGGAGAGGTGGAATCAAGGTGCAATGGTGATTGAGAAGAGCGAGTGTTTTCATTGTTTTAGGGGTGATGAAGGAAGAAAGCATCACATAACAGGCGGTATTGAAACTTGGTCTTGATGGGTAGGTAGGAATTCAGCCTACAGAGATTCAGTACAAAGTGAAGGAATTTAGGAATTGAGGGAAGTGAGGAATAACATACATAGTATTGACATGATGAAAACAGTGCTGTTTTGGGCAAGTTACTTTTTTCCCTGGGCTTCACTTTCTTCAGTGGGAATATAGATACGATGATAATTTAAGTGTCTTATAGGATTTAGAACAAGAAGAGGCTGTAAAGATCATCTGGCCCAGGTCTTACTTTACAGGCAGTTAAGGGGATTAGTTGGTAGAAGCCTGGGTTTGGAGTCAGGAAGACCTGAATTCCAGTCCTGTCTCCAGTACTTACTAGCATTCTCGTACTCTCCGAGTATGTTTTAATCTGTTCAATCTCAGTTTCCTCAACTATGAAATGGAAATAATAATGGCACCTATTTCACAGGGTAGTTGTGAGATCAAATGAGAAGATATGTGTAAACTGTTTTGTAAACTTTAAAGTCATATATAAATGTTAGGTATTATTGTTTTTATTTTACAAGTTAGAAAGAGAGAGACTGAGATCCACAGTGGTTCACACATGTAATAGAGAGAACAGATTTGAGCCCAAACCCCTGACTCCAGATCTAGTATACTGTCTGTGGTATAGAGACACCATGTTGTTATCATGTAGATTTATTTGGCCCAAAGGACAGAACTAGGAGCAGCTGGTGCAGAGAAGGAGATTTCAGCTCCATACGAGGAAAAACTTCGTAAATAAAGTTGATCTTTCCAAAAGTAGAAAGGAATGCCTTGACAGACACAGTCCTCCTTCCACCACTGAAATTCTTCTTACAGAGGAGAGATAGTCACTAGTTTGGGATGTTGTACAGGCAATACATGTACAGATTGTACAGACCATATACTTCTGGGTCAGTTAGCCAAGATGATGAAGACAGTTGAAGGCAAAAATAGTGTGGAAATTAGACACTCCGGTTATGATAACTTTTCTTTGTGGGGAAAATTAATGCCAGTTAAACCTGAAAACAACTTTCTAAGTCTGTAAATATAGCTTTTGGATCTCCCTTTCTAGTTTCCCTTAACCTTTTCCAATTTTGAGATCCTGATAATTTATTAATAATTACCTATCTCGAAGGGTTGTGAGCGAAATTTTTGAAACACTTCACTGCTCTAGTATGGTACCGACTACAAATGCTGTATTCAGAAAAGAGTGAAAGAGATTCATTAAAGATGAGAAATGAAGACAAATATGTGTGTTCAGATGAATTCGGTGAAATTAAAAGTTTGTATTAATGCTCTGCTGAATTGATGAGGGCAGTCTTCATAGAGGAGGACTTTTTAAGCATTGAAGGTTAAACAGTATTTGAATAGGCAAAGGTTAGAGGAAGTCATTCCAGGCCAAGAAAATGGTGTGAGCAAAGTCTAAAAGGCAAAGTGGACAGAGTGTGCATTGAGTAAGCCAGTGTTCTCAAGTCAAAGTAGGCTTCCTTTAGGAGTTTGGTTCTTAGACATTGTAAGCCTTTAAGGATTTGGATCTGCTGATCTTTCCAAGGCAGTTTATTTCAAGGATAATAATGAAGACTGAGAAAAGACCATTGGGCTTGGCAAGTGTTAATGAAGTGTTGAGGAATGGAGTCCAGATTCCGGGGTATAAAAGACTTGATTTAGTGAGACAGGCAGCACATGAATGACCTTTGAGAAATTTGGCGGTAAAGGGAAAGACACAAAGGGATATTAACTTCAGGGAATTATTTTTGAGTTAAGTTGGATAACGATGACTTGTCAAGTAAATTTCTAAGTATCATTGCGTTTCTAGGAGCTAGGAAGTAGGGAAGGGAGAGGGATGATGGAAAAACCGATTAGCAAGTGAAATTATATAAACACTGCAGGATAAAGGGAGAATTGTGCCTTCTTTCATGCCCATCATCTTGATGTCTTGGTAGATAGAGCTCTGGACCTAGAGGCAGGGAAAAAATGTGTTCAAATCCATCTTCAGACCGGTACTAGCTGTGTGACCTCGGGCAAATCACTTAACCTCCATCTGTTTCAGCTTCTTCTACTTCGAAGTGAGATTAAGAATGACACCTACCTCTCTCAGTTGTTGTGAGGGTCAAATGAGAGAATATTTGTAAAGTGCTTCTCAGACCTTAAGGTGTTATATTTTATTTTAGCTATTACTGTTAACTAGCTATGTTATTGTCATCTCCAAGCCCATATATTTGATATTTGTTTCAGTTGAGTGTTTGGAGTTTCTAGTTTATTTTCTTTCTGAGCATTTTGAAAGTTGGAGAGAGAAAATTGAGGGACTTTTGACCAGTTGTTGCCTTAGCCAAAAACAACAAAACTTTAAAAAACAGTTCTCTTCCACTTCCTCTCAGATTTGAATAGGTGTCAAAAAAATATTTGAAAAATTTCAGGTACTGAACCTACTGAACCAAATGCTGTCTCTGGTATTTTTTGAAACTTTAAATATTTAGCCCTTTTTTTTGTCCTGATATTTTACTTGTGTTGGATCAAACTTACCTTTGATTGCTTTAAGGATTAAGATAGGTGAAGAAGATTTTTCCCCTGCAAACAAAAATGGACTGATTGTCAATATTCATTTTCAAAAGCAGACATGATACAATGTACGGTTGTTGAAGAATGAATGAAAAGTTGAGAACAGAGAACATAGCACTTTATCAAATAAATAACCAATCATAATATGATGCAAACACCTAAAAAAAAAAAGCCTATTTAAGAAAGAGGAGTTTGGGATTGAAACTTTCAGGGATAATCATATTTTAATATTAAATATACTTCAATTCTTTAGCCATTTCTAATTTTGTTGGTGTGAATATACCCCTCTGTTAACAAAGCTTGAAGTACCTCTCTAACTCAGCAAATGGTCCTCAAGAATTTCTGTGGCCCAACAAAATCATCAGTCTGGGGAAGCCAGCCTGGTAAGGAATCTCTCCAAAATCAGCCGGTTGGGTTCAGTCCTTGCACAATAGACCAATAATTCATTATTGTACCTGGGCTTGAAGCCTTTCCAGGTTGGTCTATACCAAAGCTTATACTCTACTGCCATAGCCTTTGCAAACCCAAGGTCCTTGCCACTATCAGTAGAATTTTAGTGGGAGATAATCAAGTATAACTCTTAAACTAACTTTAAACAGCACCCAACATCCACAATAAGAAATATTTCCTCTGCTTGCCATAATTTTCCCAGCCTTGATATAAAGGGGTTCAAAATGTCCCCTTGAATTATTGTGCTTTAATTTGCTCACTTGCTCTCTAACTTTTCATTCAGACTATTATTCTTTTATTTTTTAAATACATATAGGAATTACTCAAGGTGATGAGGACGATTGATGACAGAATAGTACATGAATTAAACACTACGGTTCCAACAGCTTCCTTTGCAGGAAAAATTGATGCCAGCAAAACCTGTAAACAACTTTATGAGTCTGTAAGTGTATCTTTTGGATCTTCTTTCAAGTTTCTCTTAACTTTCCCTTTTAGACAAAATAAGAAATAAATTAATTATTTAATAAAAGCTATGGAGGGGAGGGGAGAAATGCTATTTAATTGTCCCCAAACTTCTTTGTCCATACTTGAGAGGAGGTTCTGGTCAACCTTTTATGAATCAAAGAAAACTTTGGGGATGTGAAGAAATTAATTCCTACATGAGAGCCAGCTGATGGTGGTTTGGAGGAAATAGAGATATTGGAACAGTATTTGTTTTACGTTCTATACATCCAGCCCTCTATACTTGTTAAGTGTTTTTTGGCAGTAAGAAAGAAATTTTCCATGTTTTTCCTCCTATTCTTGCTGAATAGACAAATCATACAGATAACTTAAAAGTTAGATGACAATAGGAAATATTTAGTTCAGTACATTTAATATTAAGCATAGTAATACTTTAGCAGGCATGGCAAGGCATTTGAAAGAATAATGAGAAGCCAGAGAGGTAGAAAAGTTAAATTGAAGTTCCTCACCTTTTCCTGTATTTCCCTTACCCATCACAGAAAGAAATTGGGAGAGACAGACAAATATGTGAGTTCTCACAAGACAGTAAATGGGAAAGTAATCTACTTCTGGAACATCAGGACATTCATATTTAAAGGGCCCTTACCAAAATTAAAATTAAATAATAGCTTCTTCTATATTTACAAGAGAAAAAAATGTTTTGTACTTTTTAGCTTTAGCTTTTTTTATTAGCCTTTATGCTGAATTTGATTTCAGCAAAATCAGTTGTTGTATTTATTTTATGTTATTTATTTTACTGTTTTTCTTTGTCCCTGAAGTACTTACTTTAGTAAAGGTATCGTTTCCTTACAAAGCAAAAGCTTTTTAAAAATTATGAAAGCACTTTTCAGTTTATACGATGTCAGTAAGGACAATTCAAATTTTTAATTTAGTTTTCATTGACTGCAACAGTTTTAGTTCTTTTTTTTTAACATTGAAATTATTGCATATTGCTGCTAGGTAGCTCAACAAAGTGGCCAACCTCCCAATCAAGAAGACTTACAGTTTAAGTGCCATCCTTGATACATACTGCTTATGTGACCCTGGACAAATTGCCTTACGTCTCAGCGCTCCAAACCGTTTTCTAGGAATATAAGGTGTAGAGCAGTTGTTGATCTAGAGGAAATTCCTTGCTGGGGAGCTCCTTATGAATACTAATCACAGGTCTTACCAAAAAAGGAAAGAACAGTTAATTGCATATGATGGGGGAGAGGGGCAGCTAAATCTATAAGAATCATCTGTCTACGAGCTTAGTTTCTTTCCATTCCCATCTTTTTCCATCTAGGTATCTTGGTCTAATCTGGAACCTCTTAGTTGCCCACCCATCTTTTCTCTTAAACATGATGTTGTGTGTGCTGTATATCTTTGGCATGTGCAAATTCCTGGAATGCCTACTGCCTTCATGATAATAGGTATCATTGATTGAATCATAGAATGAAGAGCTGGAGAAGTTCCTTGGACTTCATTCAACCTACCCTCTCGTTTTCCAGATGTATTAAGTTTAGGGTTTGATGAAGTTACTTGTCTGAGGTCACACAGTGGGAGTGGCACAGCCATCACTGAAGCATGTGTCTTCTCATCCCTTGTGAGTTATTCTTTCCATCACGCAATGTATCTGTGTACTTTGTAGCTTTGGTTGTAGATGAGTTCCTAGTCAAAGTGCCTGTGCCAATATTCGAACATTCACCTTGACTTGGGCAAGAAACCGATCCCTGTAGCAGTTGCAACTTCTCGGATGTCCTCTTGGCTCTTTAACAGCAGAATTGTCCTTAACACTTCTCAACATTCCTGAAGTCTGAGAATGATGCTGTTTCTAGTGCAGTAACTCCAAAACTATCTGATGCCTCCCTTAGCTATCCAATAGTTCCAATGAGCAGGTTTGGGAGAGGTGCCTTTAAGCATTGGGTCACTGCTGACATTGGCATGGGGTCTAGGGGGTGGATACTCAGGAAGCCTCTAACTGCAATTATCTATATGTTAAAGCAGGGATCTGTGGGAAGATTTCAGGTTGTCCAGGGACTTGGGTGGGGGAAAAAATTACATTTATTTCAATGTAATTGGTTCCCCTTATAATTCTGTTTATTTTATTTTATGAATTAAAAGACATTCTGAAAAGAAGTCCATAGATTTTCATCAGACTGCCAAAGAGGTCTGTGAAACCAAAAAAGTCAAAAAACCCCTCCCTATAGTAGAGGGAAAATTCATAGTTTTCTTTATATAACACTTACTGGTTAGGCAATCCATGCATGTCTGGCTACATGGAAGGCTATAACTTAAGGTAAGCTAGCTGTGTGTGTATGAATGTGTATGGTTATGGTTATTTGAATTTGGGTAAAGTTTATATAAATTGTATATATATTTTCTCCTGTCTCTGCAGTCATCTGCATAGCTGTACATCTGCATAAATCTGTGCAATAAACATCTATCTGTATGAATCTGGGAATGCCTTGCATTTGCAGGTCCTTAAATAAACGTTGTGATACCACTAGTATGCGTGAGAACAAGAGAGGGAATCTGTAGGACTAAATGTAGACTTGTGTGAGTTTTTGTGTAACTTTTGTCAGATATGTGTTCTGTTATTGGTTCTTGAACTGACTTCGTCCTTTAACTTCCCTGTCTGCTTAGAAGTTCTAGACATTGTTCTTTGAGGACAAATCCCCTTGAGCATGTAGTTTAGTTTTTCACTGTGCCTATATTGAATTAAAAAAATAACTCCTAGTGGTATGCTTCTTTATGGGGAGACCATTAAGGAATGTATTTTGAGGCTCTTATTTTAGAGATTGATATTGACAGAAATGTATTTTTGTTATTATCCTAAGGAGATATTGATTGCTTGGATGTTCTTACCCTACCCTTAATATATGAATCTTCATATATTTTATACCCTTTTTCCTCCTCTAGTAGCTGTAAATGTTTAACTAGTCTGTGAACTTTTAAGTGCCTTATAAATGCAAAATAATTACTATTGACATCAACATCCTTGTTACTTGGAATTGAAGTATTCTTAAGTACATCTTTTATTTAATATAGCGTATACTACAGAATAAATATTCCTAATTTTGCTTTTGAAATATTAATTGCTTCAGTGTTCACATCTTCCCTTGCTGTTCCATAGTGTGAAAAGTTATTTCAAATAGATTTTAAACCCCAGAAGATATCACAATAGAAGCAAGCTGTTTTTAAGAAAGATTCTCAACAAAGGTTTCAACATTGTAAATGTTTGGGAAGTAGAAGAAGACTGATCTGACCTAACCAAAAAAATAAGATGCTATATGTAATTCAATGCTGTCTCTCTCCCACCTAAGGGTAGAGAAGCATTGCCATAAAACAATGACTAAAAAGCAATAGATGAAAAATTAAGCCCAAAAATGGGAGTGTGAGAGGGAGTGAAGAACCCAATTCAAATTTCATAGATAGATATGGAATGACTCCTTTTGTCTGGTATTGAACACTATTGCTTTTTATTTTTCTAAAATGTGTTCATTCTGATTTCAAAACTATTCACACAAAACTCTATTCAGAACTTCATTCTACCAGCCATTAAGATCTTTTAATCTCCTTAGGTTTCCTTTTAAATCTCCTCACGTCTAGTTGTTTAGACCTTTTATAATTGCCTTTTACCTCAGTAATAGCAATTTCAGTATGACAGAATTCTCAAGAGGTTGAATTACTTGTTGTGACAGACTTGTCCTTTAAAAATTTTTGATCTGGGGTCATTTCCTTTTTTTCTCCCCATTTAATAGTATTTTTTTCAATTACACTTAAAAATAGTTTTCAGCATTTACTTTTATAAGATTTTGAGTTCCAAATTTTTCTCCCTCCCTCCCTCTCTCCAAGACAGCAAGCAATCCAATATAGGTTATACATGTATAGTCATGTTAAACATATTTCCATGTTAGTCATTGTTGTGAAAGAAGAATAAGAATAAAAGGAAAAGCCACGAGAAAGAAAAAAGAAGTGTGAAAATAGTATACATTGATCTCCATTCAGGCTCCATAGTTCTTTCTCTGGTTGTGGATAGCATTTTCCATCATGAGTCTTTTGGAATTATCTTGGATCATTGTATTGCTGAGAGCTAAGTCAGCCTTAGCTGATCATCTCACAGTGTTGTTGTTACTATATACAATGTTCTCCTAGTTCTGCTCACTTTACTCAGCATCATGTTTTTTTGAAATTTACCTGCTCATCATTTCTTCTAGCACAAGAGTATTCCATTACATTGGTATACCACAGCTTGTTCACCAATTCCTCAATGGGTGGGCATCCCCTTAATTTCCAGTTCTTTGGTCTGGGGGCATTTCTTCCTGCCTATTGTCTGTCAGTCGTACCTTGAGGGTGACTCCTGAAGTACTCCCACATATGTTTCACATAATACAACACTCCTGGGTTTGAAAATCTGGGTCATGTGCTGTTCATGTCTTGATTTTATGTGAATGTAGACACAATTGAGAAACAGTGCTGTCTAGTAGAGAACTGTGCTGAAGAGAGCAGAAGACCTGAATTCACCTCCCACCGGACACATACTAGGTGTGTGATCCTGTGCAAGTCAGTAACCTCCCAGTGTCCCTAGGCAGCTTTCCAGGTATCAATTGTAAAACAGTTGCAGATGTGTATTGATAGAGTTTCTTTACCAGGAATTCCTTATACCTGTTGAGTTACAGTCTGGAGTGAACGAAGACAATCATAATAAATTTAGACAGGGGACCTAACGGGCTGATCACCACAACACATCTTGAGTATTCAGTCCAGGTGACAGCAAGAGAAGAAAAAAAATGAAAGATGAGAGGAGGGAAAGGATAACATTGGGAAGTATGCCCAGTGGCAGCACTCTTCAGATGTCTCTGGCTATTCTCCTTTACCCTCCCACACCCAGAATAAGAAAATGATGTAGGAAGAATGGGATAGAAAGAAGAGAAAGAAATGAATGCAGGGTAGTCAGAGGAAGAAACATGAACTATCAAGGCAGGATGAGGAAGGCAAAGAGGAAAATAGAGGGAGGAAAGAAAGAGGAATTATAGAGACAAATCCTATAGAAAAAGAATTTTTTTTCACTAGCCTTTGATTATTACAGATCAGCAGAACTTGCAACTTTTTTAACAGCTTGATTTTCTTGTCTTTTTTTTTCTTCTATAGATAAATATAATAGACTCAGCAAAATTCTTCTGTACTATAAAGTTACGTTTGTTTAAGAAGTTTGGTTTTTTATGGTCTTGAAATTTAAGGATATTTTTAAACACTTTTTTTGTGTTTCTTTTTTTCTGCTTTTTTTTCTTTTAGTTGATGGAAGCTCATGCCAGCAGGGAGAAAGTAATAAAAAACTGCATAGCACAAACGTCAGCAGTAGTAAAGACCCTTCAAGAACAGAGAGAGAAGGATTTGAATGATTTAACATTATTAAAGCAAATTAGAAAAGAGCAGACAAAGGTAAGTCGAAGCAGACTTGCATTTTTTTCATTAATTTCATTCATTAATACATTTTAATTTCCATTAACAAGTGTCAGCCTTCAAGTAAATGGGGGAAAAAAATCAAAGCTTTAAACCTATGAACCTTGAAAATAATTAAACAATATAAAAAAGTGACTATCAAGTCTCTATGTAAAGTTATACTTCTGATATTCATATATCATTTAAAGCAGTGATTCTCAAGATGTCTGGTGATCCCTTCTGGTCCCCAGCACCATTTTAGGGAATGTGTGAAGTCAAAACTATTTTTTTTTTAAATTTATTTTTAACACAGTTTATAACAGATAAAGCAATTCCAACTTTTGGTCAGGTGATACTTCTTTTTAAAGCTTTTACAATATGGACCACAAAAGAAAAAAAATTTTTTTTTTAAACATTAACCAACTGAGACACAAATAATATTTATGTTGCTAACTTCACAAGCTCTTGACCTAATTGTCTCCACAGTATTACCGAGAATTAAAGGACCCTATCTTATTTTTGTTGGTCTAAAGTCCTATGCCTAATAGCTTAATTTTAGAGAACCTTGGATGTTCCCCTGCCCATAATCTACAATTGAATAGATCTGGTATTAAGCTTGCAAACCTTTTGATTGTAGGAAATTGCCACCAATAGTAAGGACATTGCAGGGATACAATATCTCCCCAACTTCATGTCAATTCCAGGCAGGATTAGATTATCCACTTGCATTCAGTCAGGGTTAAAGTCTGCCAGGTGTCAGTGGGGAAATTGAGTAAGGAGAATCCCACCTCAGCCCATGCTGAACAGTCGCTCTCCCATCCTTCCCTTGAGATCACCTATGCAGTTTGTACCAGCATCTCATCAGCTTACTGGCATCATGGATTGGAGGCTCAGATTGCCTTTCTTGCTTCCCATACCTGGAGTTGGACTCAGAAGAACAGTCACTTAATAGTCCCATAGCATCTCAGAATGGCAAGTTTCAATAGCCAGGTTTCAAATATGATTATAGTTTCACTTTGGCTAAGGAACATCTTTTGAGGCAAGTCTTAAGTGGTTTACATGCCTTTCTATACATGTTCTATTTCCTGATTAAATGACAATCATTAAATCAAATTTACTGTTAAAACCTTGACTTTTCCATCAATGCCAAATTTTACCTGAGATCCTTCCTCTAAAGAAATTTAGTCTGAAATTCTTTTCTCCAAACTAAAGATGTCATTGATTTATTCTCAGTAATTACTTCAGTCTATTGTTTTAATACTAATTGCTTTTACCTCACTTTGTAATATGTCCAGTCTTTCTCCCCATCACTCCCCTACCCCCTTCCTAAAACCTTGCATTGTGATTACTCCTTCCCTCAATGTACCCTCCCCTCCATCACACCCCACCCCGCTCCTATCCCCATCTTCTCTCATTTCTTGCAGGGCAAGATAAATTTCCATACCCTTATCCCTGTAATTCTTATTTCCCGATTATATGCAATAAAAATTCTCAACATTCATTTCTAATACTTTGAATTCCAACTTCTCTCCCTCCCCACCTCCCTCCTCAGCCCTACTGAGAAGGCAAGCAATTCAATACAAACTAAATATGTTGTTTTGCAAAAGACTTCCATAATAATCATGTTGTGTAATACTAATTATATTGCTCTCTGACCTACCCTATTTCCCGTCCCCCACAATTGACTTTGTCCCTTCTCAAAAGTATTTATTTCTAGTGACTCCCTTCTCCCATTTGCCCTTCCTTCTAACATTCCCCTCACTCCACTTGTTGCCTCCTCTCCTATTTTCCTGTGGTATATATGAATTTTCATATCAAATTTAGGGAACATGTTATTCCCTCCTTCAGTCATACGTGGGGAGAGTAGCTTTTTTTTTCCCCTTCTCCCTTATCTCCTCCATTGAATAAGATTTTTCTTATCTCTTTTATGAGTTATAGCCTGCCCCATTCCATTACTCCCTTTCCCTTCCCGGAATTTTCCTCCTTAACCCCTTAATTTTTATTTTATTTCATTTTATTTTGTGTGTGTGTGTGTGGTTATCATCTCTTGTGACATAACACACCCTGTACTTTATATCTATGTGTATGTGTGTGTGTTTGTGTGTGTGTGTATGTACAATCTCTCCAACTACCCAAATACTGAGAAAAGATTCAAGAGTTAAAAATATTTTCTTTCCATGTAGTAAAGTAAACAGTTCAGCTTTAGAGAGTTTTTTATGATTTTTCTTTTCTGTTTACCTTTTCATGCTTCTCTTGATTCTTATCTTGGGAAGTCAAATTTTTAAATACAGATCTGGTCTTTTCCTCAAAATGAAATCTTCAAATTTGTCTATATCACTGAATGACCATTTTTTCTCTTGAAGTATTATATTCAGATTTGCTGGGTAGAAAACTATTTTCATAATAATACTAATGCATTCTAATTTCTAAAACAGTAATTATTGACAGCTATAACTCACATAAACAAGCTTTTTGGGAAGTCCATTATAATTTTTAAGGGGTCCTGAGACTCAAAGTTTCAGAAATATTGATCTCTAGAAATAGAAGCTGTGTGTATCAACTTTAACAAAGTGATAACAAAGTAGCCATGTGTATTTAACATGAATTTTGTTGTTATTTACTGTTGCCTACATTCTTTGCTTTGAATAGTTTCATATGAGTCTTAACTATATTTCTTTGTATTCATTATTTCTTAGAGAGCAGTTGTATCATATACTATAATTTATTCAACTCTTTCCCCGGTTATGGGTGCACAATTTTTTTTCAATTTTTTTGCCTTTACAAATAGTGCTGTTGGGAACATCTTTATACACATGAATATTTTTTCCCTCTATTATGTCCTTAAAAAATAAAATTAGTAATGGGGTTGGTCAGTTACATTTTTGTAACTTTCTGAAAAAACTGAAATTGCTCAAAGCATCACTTGCAGTGTATTAATATTCAGATTTTCCCACAAACTCTGGCACATTGAATTTTATCATCTTTTATTGTCTTTGCCAGTTTGGTAAGTATTAGGCAATATCTCCAGAGTTTTATGTTTTCATTTTTCTAATTATAATTAGTGCCTTTACATTCTGTAATACTTTTAAAAAATTTTTTTCACAGGTAAACTTCTAACGAGGAAGTGGTTCTTAATATTGAAAACTTGGTAACATTTCATAGAATCCTACGGCTAGCAGATACCATGTTTATTACTCAGTTGTTTTGCCTAGCTCTTGATTGTTGGTTACAATCCTTCATCCAGGGTTCCTAATTTCTTTGGTTTAGCTCAGGCCTACCTAGGCTGGGAGACCGGTTTTGATCCTTGACAGGAGTATATAAAAGAGACCCTACCTTATAAACCCTTAGGTTTATTATTAGGCTCTATTCTTGGATTTAATGCCCTATACTTGTTACTTAGATCTTGAGTTCTGGTTGCCCAGATTCTTTGGCCTAGGTTTCAACTTTCTGTCTTAGCTAGTGCTGTCACTGCAAGCCAGGTTTCTCCTTCCTGGAAAAATTTCTTGGCCCCCCCCTCAGCTAGCCTATCCTATTGACAACCAAGTCCCTGTACGACACTGGGTGTTCAAAATAGTTTTTTATCAATTGTTTGCCCATTTGTATGTCAATAAGCAACTGGCAACACTTTTAGAAGCATAAAGTAATTCTTGGGTGATGCAACTTACCCCATGTGATGTTGTTGATCTGAAGAGTTTCCCAGATCTGAAAATATATTAAGACAGGTAGGTTCCCCATTGCATTAACAACATGTCAGCATTTTTTAAAAATACTGTAATATATCACGTAGACTTGCTTCATCCCTTGATGATGGAGAATGAGTCACATAACTCATTCGTGCTGAAACAAGTAAGTGTACCATTATTTCATTTGTTAATTGGGAGTAGCTAGTCTTATTTCAAAGATGTGTGAATCTAGATTTATTAATAGTATAAAATGCTTTTGCATTGTCTTAATGCTGTATATAATTTGGTTTGCTTTCTTTTAAGGAACTAAAATTTCATTTATAGCGAATTCTTGGTGAGAAAACCCCTTTGAAAATTACAGATCAGTAACTACTCTGTAACTAAGATTTAGAGAGTTGCCTGGGTCACTAAGAGATTAAATAATCTCCCCAGAGATTAGAGGTAGGAGGTAGAGGTAGTCCCCAGAGGTAAGACTTGAACCCAGATGTTCTGCCCTCTCTCCACTATGTCATTCTGCCTTTTCTGGAGCTCTTAACAGCCTTCTAGTTTTTAATGTGCAAGTCTACTATTCCATTCTTCTCCAAAGACATGGTGTCATTCTAGGAATGTCCTGATGATGAATAGATTCAGTAACTGCTACATAAGAACTTTGGGCCAGGTTTTTAGTTGTATAGTACAAAGGAATTGCCCCAGTTAAATTTCTTCTTAGTGATTGAAATGATCATAGAAATTCCAAAATCTTGAGTGAATTTTTTTTTTTACCCTCAGTATATTGAAATTATATAGTCATTAAGTGAAGTTTGTCCTTGATTAAAGAGGTGTCCAAGTTGTGGATGTTTACTGCTCTTCATGGCTGTGACAACAGTGGGGTGACCTTTTTAAAAAAAGTTGGCCAAATTGTTATACTTAGCAGGTTCTCTACATTGTGTAAGATTCAAATGTAGGGTAGAAGATCTTTTCTTTGCCTTTCCCTTATGGATACAGGGATGTAGAGGTCTTCCTTTAGATTTCTTAATACTTTGTGGTGATATGGATGTGGTCCAGTTCCTCCAGTAAGTTTAAGGATCTCACACTTCGACTGGAATTTTGGAGGTTGCCTAAAACTGTAATTCTTGTCACTTCTACCATTCTACTACTACCTCCTGCAGAGGCAGAAATAAGCCAGTACAAAGCTGAGCACCATTTTATATTTTTATCTGTGTTAGTGTTTTGTTATGACCAAAGAATCCATTATCTATTAGCCAGCCTTCTGGCAGTGAGCCTCTCTGTACTTATCTATGATGTTCCTCAGGCAGCAGGCATAGCCTGTGGTCAGAATTGACTTTTCAGTCTTGTGGACCTTACCAGAACTTGTATTCTGAAGACTTCACTTTCAAGAAGCCAGTATCATGTCCATGCTGTGATAAGTCACTGGAGTAAGGTTGTTGCAATGGAGACATAGAATCTTGGTATCTTAGAGGTGAAAGGGCCTTGGGAGATCACTGAAACCTGAAGAGGTAAAGTTGGTAATAACCAACAGAGTTGCTTATTAGTACAGCGGTAACTAAAGTTCAGGTCTCTGTGTTCCTTTCAGTTTAGTGATCTTTTCCTATCATAAATCCCATACTTGATCTTAAAACTAAGGGAGTGCCTATCTGTTGTGGAATGGGTAAACAAAATGGACACTATTGTGCCATATGAAATGACAAAAGAAACAGTTTCAAACAAATCCGAGAAGATTTATATGAACTGATACAGATGTGAGCAGAAGAGAATAATTCACATAATAACAACAACACTGTAAAGAAAAACACCTAAGAAAAAAAATTAAGTACTCTGTTCAGTGCAATGACCAGCTACAATTCCAGAAGATTAGTGATGACACAAACTGCCTACCTTTTGACAGAGAGGTAATGAGCTCAGGGTACAAATGAGACTTACATTTTTGGACATAGCCAAGCTGTGGTTTTGTTTTATTTGACTATATATATTTATTTAGTTTTAGTTTAATTTCTGATAATATGCACTTTTCCTAACACAACAACTGTGAAATAATCCATAAAATGCAGAATACTAAACAGATTTGGTGACATGCAACCATTTTTTCTCACTAGTAATTCCCTATACATCTGTGACCTTTTCTGCTAACATTTCAATAAAAAAACCATCAATTTCACAAAATATTCGCTTTTCATAACACATGAAAGCTGTAGTTCCGTAGATGCAGTACAGCTAGTAAAATTCTCAAAACTACAGGTTTTTTTAACCTAAATCTTACTTTCTGCTGTGTCCGATGATAATGTGAAGTGGTTATTTTGTATACTGTACTGCTGTAAATCTTTCTATCTTGGCCACCCTCTGAAAACCAAGGAGAAATTGATGGGATTTTAGTCAGTGCTGTTGAAAGTATCAAGACTGACAAGGGTTTTGACGTTATCTCCATTGTTGTGCTTTCATGGCTGGTGGATGGCATTGGACATACTAGCTTGATAGAATCCATTAGCACTGTCTACTTCATGCACTGTTTAAGATTCTTAGAGGCCTCAGAATACTAGAACATAGCAGTGATACCAGTAGAATACCAGCCACTCCACAAACTTGTGTGCATTATGCCTCTCTTTTTTTTTCCGACTGTATCATGTTGCAAAATAAAACACAGACCAAAAACAAAAAACAAACAACCCAAGAAAAATAAAGTTAATAAAGTATACTTTGATCTGCATTCAAATTCCATCAGTTCTTTCTCTGGAGATAGATAGCATTTTTCATAATAAGACTTTTGGAATTGCCTTGGATCATTGCATTGTTTGGTAGAGCCAGGTCATTCCCAGTTGGTTATTGTGCAGTATTGCTGTTACTCCATCATAATCATATACCACAACCTGTTCATTCATTCCCCAGTTAGTGGCATCCCCTCGATTTCCAGTTATTTGCCTGCTATAAATAGTTTTGTGCAGATAGGTCCTTTTCCATTTTTTTTTTAATGTCTTTAGAATACAGAAACTAGCAATGGTGTTTCTGGATCAACGCCACTCCCCCCTCACCCCCACCAAGGGGGGAGTTCCAAATTACTCTTCCAGAATGGTTGGATCAGCCATGCATTGGTGTTCTAATTTTTCCACGTCTCCTCCAAACATTTGCCATTTTTCTTTTCTATCATATTAACCAGTCTGACAAGTGTGAGATGGTACCTCAAAGCTGTTTTAATTTTCATTTCTCTAATCAATAGTGATTTAGAGCATTTTTTCATATGACTATAGTTAATTGTGATTTCTAATTTGGAAAACTGCCTGTTCATATCTTTTGATCTCATACCTGCCACTCTGCTTGATTTCAGCTCCACAAGTAAGATTCCCATTCTCCTCTTAATCTCTCTCCCCACCCCCCGAATTGGGTACCATCTGGTATAGAAGTCACTGGAATCATGAGTTATATATACATAGGATTACAAAATTTTATACACCAGTTATGGATACTCCCTCATAAAGATTTATGCCCAGAGATAGGTGTGCAGATATAGTAATACCTCCCAGCAATAATGTATGAAGATATGTGGTACCTGCTCAAGCCCTGATAGTTTCTGGGACTTCCTAGTGGAAAGAGATGAGGATGAAAGGACTCTGAGAGACTCATAATTGTAACACGGCATCTTCCCTCTGCTGAAACTAGTTTCAAGAGAACTTTTAAAAGATCCTATTTGATCATCATCAACCTTGCATTTCTGCTGGAAATACAATTTTCCTACAATGGAATTTCCTTTGGGATAGTTCCCTGGTTCCTGCCTGTCTGATCATTGTTTATTTCAGAATGTGGGATGTCCCTTGGACCATCTAATCTCAGAGGTACTTTTGTGTAAACATACTTACGTGGTTAAAGTATATAGTGGTGGGAAAAGCACCAGACTTGGAGTCAGAAGGTGTGTTTTGAGTTATAAATCTAAAATTTATTAGCATGCAACTATAGACAAGTCAGTTTAATTCTGAACCTGTTTCCTCATCTGTCAAATGAGGATACTTTATACAACCTACTGTATAGTAGGATCTTTATGAAGAAAATATTTTGTCACCTTTAAAGTGTCATATGCCATAGGAGCTTTTAATATGAAGATTTTCAAGTGGGAGACAGCATGCTGTAGTGGGGGGAAAACCATTAGTCTGGAAGTCAAGGAATCTAGTTTTTATTCCTTCCACCAAATATCTTTGTGTGAGGACAAATAACTTCACTTCTGGATCTCTGTTTCTTCATCAGTAAAATGTCAGGATCACACTAGATGGTTTGTAAAGTCCTATTCAGCTCTATCTCTGTGAGTTTTTGAAAAAAGTAAGTAAATAGACAAGAAGGAGGAGCATGGATTGGTAGGCAAAGGATATGACTGTGATTGTAGAAATGTGCATAAGATGTTATTTTAAAACTTTTAAAAATCGATTCAGTTTTTTGCCTCTAGGTTTAGCCTAAGCAACACTTAAGAGTTCCTTTATGTGCAGGACTGCCCCTATGAGCCACTGTTCAAATTCCTCTTGACCTAGACTGCTATTTGCTGGGAAATTCATTATATGTGATGTGTAGGTGGCACATTATGAGTTACATATTACACATATTTACACATTCACTTTCTAGTCAATGATTACTTAAGCAAAGTAATGTGTTCCTTTAAAATGTTACCAATCAACCCTCAACCATGACTCAAACCAGTTAAAGGACTAACAAAAGATCATGTTTACTTATGTCTCCCTGTCCCTCTCCCATAATTTTCTACCTCCAGTTTTGTTGAGCAAAGGTGTTTATTTTTAAATTTTTCCTCTTGGTTTCTTTTCCCCAATACCTCCCCACTCCAGCCCCAGAAGTAGCAGCTCTGAGAGTTCCATGAAAGCCATTGAAGGCAAGAGGGGAAGTGGCAAAGGGAACTTTTTTGTTGCAAGTTAAAGGGAAAGGGCTTAATGCACTACTAATGAATCTTCAGTTACATTTCCCTAAATCAGGGGCTCCCAAGTATTTAATAATGCGCCTTATGCTACTTCACTGGTTGAGATATCAATGATCCAACCATTCTGGGAAACAGTTTTGTGCTATGGGCTAAAAAGTTACTAAATTATTCTTAACCCTTTGACCCATTGATCTCACTGTTGGGTTTTTGCTATAGGAAGATTATTGGCAACAAAAAAAGGCCCATATATACAAACACATTCATAGTTTACATCAACTTTCTGTGTATGAACCTTGATCTCATTAGTATAAGTACTCCCTCTAGTGGTGCAGAGTATCCCCTTCATACTCTATTTGTAATAGCAAAAACAAATAAAAACCCTCAAAACAAAAATAACATACCTCTAAATTGAAAAATGACTGAAGTTGTGATATGTAGATAATAGTAGAATATTATATCACAAGACATAACAAATATAAATTATTCAGAGAACTATGGGAAGACTGAGGTGATGTGGAGTGAGGAGAGCAGAGGCAAAAAAATCCTTCAAGTGAAGATAGCAGTAAATGGCAACAAAGCTCCTAACAAATGCAGTGAGCGGCATTGGTACCAAATTATGAAGGTGAGGCACATCCTCCCCATTAAACAGTAAGCCACAAAGGACATGGTATACATCACGGCAGCTTATTTTTAGGTGGTTTTGCTTACTTGTTTGGCTGGAGGTACTTGGATGTTTGGATGTGTATCATTAACAATTAAAAGGTATCAATAATGTTTATACCATTTGATCAGAAATGCTTTAACTGCCTCATAAATTTAATTAAATGATTACATTCATAATTAATCCAAACTTGCTAGCATAATTCCTGGTTGTGTTACAGAGTGGTATTGGCAACAAAGCTACCTGGTTGGGTTTGGTTTTAAAAATTGCTGTGTTTCTCGGGTGAGATGAATTTGACTTCAGAACCTAGACCTTGCATTCACTGCAGTAATTTTACGGTGCACCAATTTCATCCTGGCCACAGCAACAGTTTACTTGTATGATTTCTCCTTTCCATTTCATTGGTAAAATTTAAATGTCTGCTAAAAGAGAGGAAATTGTGTTAGAAAATCTGGTAATGTTAACTAGATAATGAACATTTAAGAAACAAATATTTCATATTTTACAAATTAAAAGTTTATTCCTATGTAAATGTTCCTTGATTTAGGTGTTTTAATTTTAGCTTTTATAACTTCATATGCCCTTCCCTGGTTTTCTTTCCTTCAGTTGAAATGGATGCAGTCAGAACTGAATGTTGAAGAAGTAGTAAATGACCGAAGCTGGAAGGTACCCCACAACACTTTCCTCTGATTACTCTTCTTTATTTGTTTTTGTTCGTTTGACAGTTCTCTGTTTAGTCTGGCATGATCACAAAAGCAGAATGAACTGACCACTCTGAAATAGCAAAGCCAGATAGAGAGACCCTGAAGAATAAGAGCCTTGTTACTCTTAGGTTATGAACAAAAATCTGTCATTTGGAGGAAAATTAATCTTTTGCTAATTTCTCATCTTTGTCAACATCATTAAGATGACTCCATTAAGGAGTCAGTATTGTTTAGGATTTGAATATGAACAAGTCCTAAAAATAATTTCACAGCAGTAGTTATGTGCCAAAGATGTAAATGTTTATTCTTGACTCATTATCTTTCTTGGGCCAAGGAAGTGTTACTTGTGCAGTATTTCTTTTTGGAGAGGGAGGAATTGATGTGGGACTGGGTCTCCCTATCTCACCTAGGCTGGAAGGACAACAGCCTGCACTCAACCCCATACTGTTTCAGACCTGGGTTCTTTCCTTCTTGGGCAGCTTCCACAGTTTCCCCGTAGTAGTTCTGAAGTAAGAGTGGACACCTGTTGGACTTTAGACCACTTGAGGTTCAAAACTCCTGAACTCAAGTGATCCACCAACCTCAGCCCCCATAGCAGGGTGTACTCCCATACTTAGCTGTGGTGCAGTATTTCTGACATGCTTGACAATAATAAGTATATTTATTTTGCTGTTCCATGGAAATGTTTTATGATTAACCTTTTTCCTTAGAGATATCTCACCTTCCCAGAATTTACCTATATAGTCAGCCTTTCATGGATCTTTACACTCCAAAATATCTGATTATAAAACTTTTACTGTCAGAAGTTTTCTAGGTTCGGAGTAATACCAATTCAAACCTATCCTTACTAAAATTCTGTTTTTATTGAAAATATAATTTGTCCTTTATTCAAAAGTTCTCTTGAAATGAATTTTTTGAGATTAACTTTTGAGATTTGGTATATACATGCCAACATTCTCCTTTAGCCAAGTTAATATTGTTTAATTTCTCAGCCAAACCTTTCTCCAGTATCATAGCAACTAATTTTTACCACTATTACCAGAAAGGAGCTGCAGTAGATTTGGAGTGACAAGACCTAGTTCCAGTCCTGTCTTTCTTCTCTTATTAGCTGTGTGAACCTTGGACAAATCACTTGACCTCTTTTTGCCTTGGTTTTAATCTTTCTCAGAATAATATTTTTAAATATATAAAATAAATAGGATTACCTAGGAAACTGATTATATTATGTACATTGAAATAGTTGTTACTGTAATATTTTAAAAATGAGCAGACAGACCCTCAGTAAGAAACCCTAAAGTAAATTATCTCTAACTTTTCTTCCATGGAGCTCTAATATTCTCTGATAAAAGAGCCAAAGATTAGGGGCAAAAATAACTGTTTTTAAATGAATTACAGTATCACAACATGATTCCTGTACATTGAGGACAAGAAAGAAGTACAAGAGCAATATAATTCCTACTTCCTGCTTATGTGTCCATTCTTATTCTCCCACTTCTCCCCTACAGAGTACCCTGTGCTCTAGTTAGTAGTGCGTAAGCATTTATTAAGTGCCTACTGTGTGCTGAGTGCTGGGATACAAGGAAAGGCAAAAACCAGCCCCTTCTCAAGGTGCTCATCCTCTTCATTCTGCCTCCCTCTCCTCTTCCTTTGGGGCTTTAGGGTTTACTGGCTAGATCTTCTTCCCTCCCTCCCTCCTTCCCTTCCTTCCTTCCTCCCTCCCTCCTTCCCTCACTTCTTCCCTCCCTTCCTTCCTCCCTCCCGCCCTCCCTTTCTCCCTTCCTTCCTCCCTCCCTCTCCTTCTTCCTTCCTTCCTCCCTCCTTCCCTCCCTCCTTTTTCCCCAGAACCTTACACACAGTGCATTCTGAAGCCCATGGGCTGGAAAACAACAGGTCCCTGCCCAAGCACCTCTTGATGTCTGCCTTAGAGTGATGATCTCTAATCAGTTTCTGTTGATTTAGTTATTTTTTCTTTTGTTTATTAAAAGGGCCATTCCCTGACTACTTTTTAAAGAGGCCTATTTGCTCAATAGGTGTTACCTCCCTCTAAGTGAGTACCTGAAAAGGCCAACCAAAAAAGGCCAACATCTTACAGTGCATCCTGGGCCGTCTCCCCTCATCCTGATGAATATCTGGTCCCTGGACCCAGATGGCTTAGGAGGAGAAAGTGAGATTGGTGACTTTGCACAGTCTTCCCTCATTCAAAAAAAAAATCAAGTGCAAATCGTGCCATCAGTTCTCTGATGTCATAATCTTCTTGAAAACAAAGGACGAACATAGACAGAACTTTTAGCTGGGACTTGAAGGGAAGCCCAGGAGGCCAGGAGGTGGAGGGAGATGAGAGAGAGAGAGAACCCCATGCACAGGGCACAGCCAGTGAAAATGTCCGGAATCGGGAGATGGGAGGGTTGTGTCTGAGGAACAGCAAAAAAGCCAGTGGCGCTGCATCTCAGGGTAAGAGAACTAGCCCGTGAAGGGATTTGAAGACCAAAGAGAGTATTTTATATTTGATCTTGAAGTGATAGGGAGCCACTGGAACTTTTTATGGAGGGAAGTGATGCACTCATTTGTGCTTTAGGAAGAGCAGTTTGACAGCTGAGTCAAGGATGCAGGCTACCCTCCAACTGCTTCTCTTGTGCTTTCCCTCAGCTTTTCAATTGAATCCTTCTCTTTCCACTAAGTACTGCTCTCCTTTTTGCCTCTTTTTTCCCCATTCAAGTCTTTGCTTATATTGTATTCCTCATATTAGCACCCCTTGACTATACCTTTGTCATCCAAGATGACATCCCCAAATTTTCATTTATAAATAATCATCCTTAACCCATTTGTGTATGAGTAACTTTGTGTATAGTTAGGAAATACTAAAAAATTAAATTATAAAAACACTTGATTGTTAACATGACATTCTAAAAAAAAGTATTTTTCTTTTTAAAAAAATTTAACATTGTGTAGGTACTCATGCAGTTACTATATATAAATAACATCTTTTCTGAGTTGACTGCCAAGTGACGGACTGAGCAAATGTGTTTTAAAGAATTTCACGTTCATGAGAATGCATTGTAGCTTTATCATCCAAGTACTACAGATATGGAGTATTAATCAGCACCATGAAGAAAACTTGTATTGGACCATGTAATGTAATTTATTCTACTTGTATTCTTTCTAAAAATAAAAGACTGGCTTTTCACTTCACCTGAGATTATCAAAACAATGATAGCCAAATTAGTGCTTGACCAACAGTTATTGTCCTCAACGAAAATAATTACATAAGAAAATAAAGCTTCCCCATCACAAAAATTCTATATTTGTATTAATTAAAATTAACTTAATTGTATAAAATCTCTAGGATATGTTTTTTATTATGTTACTGAGTAAATTGCCTGTCTAGTTTTATTTTTCCTTATCATTATGGTTTTCAGTTGTCTTAAAAATGGATATTATTGACTCCTATTTGTCAACCCCTCCCCCAATCTCAATACATTTTTTAGAAAACATAGTTGAAATTAATTAGTAAAGAAACTTTTTTTTAGTAAGGAAATGTTTTCCAACTCTGTGTAGCTGTAACAAGACCAAAATATTTTTATTCTAGAACCCAATAATTCTTTTGGTTTGAGTCTTTAGTTTTACAGAAGACAACTCAATGACTTATTTTTGTTTCAAATAACTAGGTATTTAACGAACGCTGCAGAGTTCACTTCAAGCCTCCAAAGATGGAATAAAGAAAGAAGGATATTTCTAAAGGAGATAGTCGTATCCTAAGAGCTGAGCAAGATAGACACAGGAAAGGGCAAGATGCTTAGAAGGATGATTTCTGAGCCAACAGACCAAGACCTTTTGTTGATATCAGGCCCACTTCGCCAAGACCTCAAGTATAAATAATTCTAATAATTATGGAGAAATCAACTGCTATTTTATACTGAATCTGTGAAAAAAATGTTTTGTAACTATTAAAATAATTTTCAGATGGAGTGTCCATATTTTTTTATTCCTCTCCCATTGAAGCATGAACACAGTTTCATTTGCTGATATTCAGTCACTTTTGTGTTATACCTGTTTTGTGGGGGAAATGATTAGTAGGATGGAATTTTGAACATCTTTAGAATTTTAAGAATTTAGTCTTTGATGATATGTGAATTTATCCCTTTATTTTTACAAGGATTTGGTGGTCATTAATAGAACAATAATTTAAAGTAGTCCTGTAAATCTGAAATTACAGTGTCGAAGCTGGCAGGATCCTTCAAGATCATCAAATCTAATTAGAGTGCCCCAGTTACTTGAGTGCTGTGGTCTTTGGTAAGGGTATTTAAATTCTCTGTCCATTTCTTTGCTGCATCATGCTGTATAAAAGTCAGGTGTTATTACTTTATAATGACCAATTCCCTTCATTTTACAGGTAAGGAAACTGAGGCTTTGAGAGACTGTAAGTGATTTCTGTGGGACATGCTAATGAATAACAAAGCTATATTTCAAACTCAGGTTCTCCAACTTCACCTCCAGGTTCTTTCTACTCTAAAGGGGTATCAAACTGAAGAACATACCCCTTCCAGCTGCATTATTGACTTAGAAAACGTTAACATGTATGTGGCATTGTATTTTTATTTATTTTGTTAAACATTGCCCAATTATATTTTAAACTGGTTCTGCTGAGTCTGACATTTTTGCTCTTCAGTACTGCTTTTTGCTCTGTTGACAACTGAATTTTCTAATGAGATCTTACTTTTTAAAATAGATTTGGAAATTGATTTGTTTTGGTGATTATTGTTGTGAATTTCTGGTTTAATAGAAGAATGTGGTAGTGAGGAAAGTTTATGTGGCTAAAGATAAGCAATGCTTGCAAGAGAGCATTAAAGACCTCTAAGTGGCCCCATGGCTTGAAGTCAGGAAGACCTAAATTCAAGTGCTTCCTCAGACAACTCTGTTAGCTGTACTCGGCAAATAACCTCTTTCTATCTGTTTTCTCATTTGTAAAATGAGGGGGTTGATCTCAGTGGTCTCTGAGGCCTCTTCAGCTCTAAAACTATGATCCTATGAATAGATATCAAAAGCCAAAGACCAGTGTGTAGTGGAAAGAACTTCAGCTCTGGAGTCAGGACCAGAGTTCAGATTCTACTTCTGACCCTTATTATCTTTGTGATTTTTAACCAAGTCACTTGACTTCCATGGGCTTCAGTTTTGTTCATTGTTAAAAGAAAAATTGGAATAGGTGGTCTCTGAAATTCCCACTGTAGATGATGATCCCGTGATCCAAATGGGTAAGTAAGTTCAACAAATTTTTATGAAGTACCTGTGTGCCAGAAACTAGGAATACAAAGACCAAAGCAAATGGATCTCTGATCTTAACGGATTTGTGCTACATTACATAAAGTAATGGAAAGAGCCATTAATGACTGGAGGATTACAGAAGACTTTGTGGAGGAGTTGGCAACTTGGAAGACAAACATTTTCAGGAAAGAAGATACGTATGGGGTGTTATAGACATGATTGCAAGCCTTTGTGTGTCTGGAAAATGGAATACCAGGATTTGAAAATAGCTAAGAATCCTTCAGCTGAAGGGGAACAGGAGGAATCAAGGTGCCCAGGGAGATGGGTTGAGTCTGCCTGGAGAGTCTTAACTGATAGGCTGAGGAGTTTGTACTCTACCCTAGAGAATGGGAAGCTTCAGAAGGTTTCCAAGCAGGGAAATAACCTGTACTTTTGGAATCTTATTTTTGTAAATGAGTGGAGAAATTGATAATTGAGGGAGAAATTTGGAAGTAGAAGACCAGATTATTAGATAGTGGCAGAAGAAGGTGATGAGGACTTGAACTAGAATGGTTTCTATATGAGAGGGTAGAATAGGACAGATTAGAAATATGTGCAAATATAATTAACAACATTTGACAATATTAGGTATAAGAGGATATATCAGAACTGTGCAACATCACCCGGAGCTTGACAGCCCAGAGGATGGGCTTCAAATTACCCTGGCTAGGGCTATCAATGTTGATTTATTAAGTGTTGTGGTTGTCAATCATAGTATCACATCTCCACTTCTGAACAAGTTGTCTCAAACAATGGGCCTTCCTGGGGATGCCTTCAGGAATGACCTTGGGGAATCTGAGGCAATTACCAATTGGATAGCCTACTACATTGTCTCAGAAACTGGCCTTCTTCTTAAAAGTGATTGCATGTAACATATATAAAAGAAAAATCAAAAATAACTTTTTTTCAATAGGAAAGATTGTTTAATTGTAGCCAACAAATGAAGACCCTTTAAAAGTTAATATCCTCAGCGTCCCATCATAGCAGCTAAGTTTGCCCAATTCTAACTATTGCACTCATGTAGGAAGTAAATTAGATTATAAGAAAGAAACGTTGAGGTAATAACAATACTTCATTATATTTTCAGGCAGACCTAGTGTGTCAAGGGCAATGGAGATCCAAAGACAACCCTGGTGAATGCCCTTAATGGATGGGAGGAGAAAGAAGAACCAGGAAAAGGACTACAGTTCTAGAGGTCAAAGTAGATGCATGATTGTGTAGTATAACTGAGAGGTTGTGTAGCATAACAGAGAGTCAGTCTAGAGGAGACTATTCTTCATGATTAAAACTCAAGAAAAGGGGGAAAGTCTAGCAAGAAGTGTAGACAAGAACATGAACTCACAGTACCAAGTTCAAAAGTGTGTGTCTGCACCTCGAGTTAAGATGTCAGTAAGCATTTACTCAATATAGTGCCAAGTACTGTGCTTATGGTTGGGGATGCAACAAAAGTCAAAAACAGTCCTCCCCTCAAGGAACTCACGTTCTAATGCAGGAGATATTGTGAACAACTATACATTTACGAGCTGTATTCAAAATTGGAGAGAATCTCCAAGGGAAGGCATTTATATTGAGGGAGACCTGGAAAGGCTTCTTGCAGGTGAAATTTTAGCTGAGACTTGGAGTCTAGAAGAGTTGGGAGGTGAGGAAGGAGAACATTTTGGGGATGAGGGACTACCCAGTGGTTTAGGAAATGGGAGATGGAGTATTGTATTGAAGGACCCACAAGAAAGCCAGTGTTACTGGATTGTGGAGTGTATGTTTGGGGAATGACAGACAACTGTAAGAAGACATGGATCATAGGAAAGGGGCAATTTGTGAAAAGCTAAGCAGGATTTCATATTTGATCTAGGAGATAATAGGGAACCATTGGAGTTTATTGGGTAAGGGGGTGACTTGATCAGATCTGCCCTTTAGGAATGTCTCTGGCAGCTAAGTAGAGGATGGGCTGGAATGGGGAGGGATTTTAAGCAGAAGGCTATTGCAGTAGTCCAAACTTAAAGGGATAGGCACCTGCACCAGAGTGCTAATGTCAAGAGACATGTGGGCATATATGAATGATATCAGGAATTAACTGGAATTGGCAACGGATTGGATATGGGATGTTGTGAGAAAGAAAAGTAAAGGATGATACATTGCAGACCAGGGTGACTAGAAGGATGGTAGCATCCTTGACTTCCCAAGTGTGGAAGTGGGGAGGGTTTGAGAGTGGAAGATGAGTCCACTTCAGAATATTTGAGTTGAAGATGTTTACAGGACATCCAGTTTGTGGTGTCCAACAGGCAGCTAGAGATGTGAGACTGGAGAGGTTAGGCAAGAGGTTACCACTTCTCTGAGAGGCTATTGCCTCTTTGTCAGGAGCTGCGTGACTTGCTTCATCCTGGGTCCCCTGGAGACGTGGTTGTTAATTGCATTGATTGAGTTCTTAAGTTTTTCTGTTTTTTTGCGTTTTTACAATGATATCCCCCCCTCTTCAAAAGAGGGGACACATTTCTCTCTCCCCGCTTCCTCACTGATCATGGTGTAGCTACCTGCCCAGTAGGGGACTTCTCACAATCTGGGAGCAGGTTCTGAGAGGAAATAAGATGTGCCTAGCAGAAAAGTAGTGTTCATTGTAAAAACATCAAGAGAAGAGAAAGAACATTAGGCCTCAAGGTAATAGAAGTATGAGTTTCCTTGACTTTGTATGTTCTCTAATTGTGTGCTCACTCTTTCCAGTGATAGGAGGTTTTGTGGGAGAGTGTACTTCTGATTTATGGGGGGAATATTTTATGGCTATGAGTCTTACAATACCATTTTCAGTAAATGCATTTGCTTTGAGGTAACTGTGTCAAATGACTTGACTATTAAAGACAAAAGCACTGGTGGAGACTCAAGAGCTATTCTTTAAGAATGTGGACCCACAGAGTACCTTAACCCTGAGATGGGTACCTCCCTCCCCTATCCCTACCCCCTGCAACCCTTCAAAAGTTGATTTCCTGAATATCCCACTGAGGCAGCTAAAACTTTGCTTGGCTCTGACTAATACAGTTATGCAGGAAGCAAATTAGCATAGAGTATAGGAGGGAACTGTTACCATAGTAAGAGAAAGCTTCATAATCTTAGTAGGTAGACCTGGCCTAGCAAGGAGAATAAAAAAAAAAACCAAAGCCCATCCCTGGGCAAAGTCCCCAGGGAAGAGCAGAAAGGAGAGGAGCCAGACACTGGGAACAGCGGCTGAACAGTGAAGATCCAAGAGACAAGTGTCACTGGGAGGTGTGGATCCAGGGAGGACACCGTGTGCAGGGGGTGGTGTTGTATAGGATATTTAAATAATATTTGAAACTTCTTTTAGTGAAAAAAATAGAAGAAAACTAAAACATAACTGTCCTTTTGATTTTCTCTTGAGTTCCTAGATCTGGATGTAGAAGGTAGTAAGAAGCTTTCAGCTCTCAGATCAGGTGAGCACCATCCTCAGTGAGGAAGTTGACTCCATCAAGAATCTTTTAAGCACCAACCAGGTAGAACTGTGGCAAGTGCTGGAGGAAAGACATTACAGTTAGATGTTAGCTCAGGAGCAGCTTCAAAAGAGATTCCTAAAAGAGCAGTGCTATCCAACTTTTTGATGATGAGGAAATGCTTTGAAATCTTCCAGGTGGTGCTATCACTGACAGGTAAATACTGATCATTAGTACAGGCAGCAGAGAAGAGCTGTCATTTCAACCCCAGCAATTTTGGTCTACCTTCAGACAGACATGGAGATAAGGAGACAGTCACTGTGGGATGGAAGCAGCTTCTAGGAACATGAGGAAACAGAGGAGAGTCAGACTACAGAGAGGAGACCCTGGCCATGCAGCTGAACAACCCATCCAGAGAGAAATAATTTCAAGATCATGTAGTACCAGGAGCTGTGAGTTGGCTTTGCCACACATGTATCCTGCACATGTACCTCGCTATTACTGCGTTCCAAGTTTGACTCCACCTTCCTCTTGGACACTGTGTTTGTGGGAGAGTATACTCCAGCTTTATGGTTGCAGTGGGAGGGAATGTTTGGTAAGTACAAGTTTTTCTATGCCCTCTGAGTAAGTATCTTTGCTAATTGTGTCTGATGGCTAATGGTTAACGGGGCGGGGGGGGGGAGGGGGGGCCTTGAGAAATAGTATTAGGGATGTAGACCCACAGGATTGCCCCAGCTACCTGAGATAGCAGCCCCTATTTGGGAGCCCAACCCACAACTGCAAGTATAAGTTGAGAGAAGACTCCAGAGAAGGTGCTACACCAATTTTCATGGCAGTTTTATAGGGTAACCTGATGCTCCTTGACTACTGCAAGCAGTATCTACTATAGAAGGAGCTGAGATGTAAAATGATTTAATCAAATAATTTAAAAATTGGTTAAAAATGTTTAATTGATGTATTTTGTTCTTATATCACTTTATTTCTGAATATATCTCTTTTCCTTCCTCTATCCAGTGAGCCATCCCTTATAACAAAGAATCAAACAAAAAAGAGGAAAAAAGGGAACATTGAAACTAACCAATGCCTCATCAAAGTTGAAAATCTACAAAAATGTGTTTCATTTCAATTGTGCTTATTGATACAGTATACTCATGAAAGTAACCAAATGCATCCTGTTCGGTGCCTCTAAAAGTAGTTCACTTCATCATCCTTGGTTTTGCCAGTCTGGTAGTCGATTAGCTTTGTTGGCTCATTTGTGTGAGGGAGAGGTTTGAATATTTTCAAATGTGCATAGTGATCATTCCCAAGATTTACCTACAAATAAAAAGAAGTGGAAAATCAGTGGCATGTATCCCAACACAGTACCTCTCACCTCTCAGGGCCATTGTATGGTTATTCCTGTCATAGGTAGGGATTTTGACTAGATGACCTCTGATATAAATATATATTTTTATTCTAACTGATGAATGAGCCTATTTATGCTTTGAAAACAAAATTATAGCAGAGATTGACTTGAGAGATCCTTCAGTTCTATTTTTAAAGCTAAGGGAATTGAGTCCCACAAAGATCCAATGAACAAGAATATTCAGATGGGTAGCAATATTATGCTACTGCTAGTTCATAAGGTCACAGATTTAAAGCTGGAAGGGATTTTAGTCCAATCTGCTCATTTTGTAGTTGAAGAAACTAAGTCCCAGTGAGATGTCACTTGTCCAGTCCTTGTAAGTTGTTTGTAAGGCTAAGGGATTCAGTGGATAGAATGAGGGTTCTGGAGTAAGGGAGACCTTCAGTCATTTCCTGTCTACCTCAGTTTTCTCAACTGAATTCCTCAGTCTGCAAAATGGGGGTAAAAAGAGTACCTACCTCAGAGCATTGTTGTGAGGATCAAATGAGATAACGTTTACAGAGCTTAGCGCAGTACCTGGCACGTCGTAGCTGCTTAATAAATCCTTGTCCTTAACCCACAGCTCCCCCCACCATTCCCTTCCCTTCCCTTGTCCAAAATAACAAGGTAATTAGCAGATGAGTCAGAATCTGATCCCAAATCCAGGCTGTTTTCATTATACCACAGCTGACTCTATTTCTTAAGCACCTGGATTTTTTAATATCTGAGCAACTAATTTTTAATAACAGGATCAACTACTGTTTCGAATTTGAATCATGCCTCTGTCCCAGAGTTTCATTTTTTAAAGGCTTTTATTTTTTCTAAAATGTGTAGGTAAAAATATCATGTGTTAAACAAAACTATAGGTTCCCCCTTTTTGAGTTTTACCCAAGCCTCTTTGAAAACCCTATGGCCTTGGTAGATCTTGTGAATTCTTTCCAATGCTGTGTTTCTTGAGGGACAGCCCTATCTGCTCACTGTCCCCATCTGTGGTGTTTTATCCCTCACTCCTGTCCCAAATAGTAGCACTTAGCACACTATCCTTGGCCAGTATCTTGGCAGTTGCTGCCCATTAGTTTTCTCTTTGTTTATCTCTGATCCCCCATAGCCAGAATCATGACCCCGTCGTCGCCACCCATAAGGGGGCTGAGCCTGGGAAGAGCGCAGCCTGCAGGTCCATGGGCAAGAGCTTACAGCAGGAATTGAAGACCTTTATGATGTTTAGAGACAAAGGAATTTCTGCCTTCCCAGTCTCTTCAAGTGGGTTGGGACCATCCATGGGGCAGCTGGGACAGTGTAAGAAGACCTAAGGTACAAGCTTTCCCTGGAATTCCCCAGTGGCTACCCGTACAATGCTCCCACTGTGAAATTTGTCACACCTTGTTACCATCCTAATGTGGACACCCAAGGCAATGTCTGGACATCATCAAGAACAAGTGGTCATCTCTGTACAATGTCAGGACCATCCTGCTATCTATCCAGAGCCTGCTGGGAGAACCCAACGTTGACAGCCCATTGAACACACATGCTGCTGAACTTTGGACAAACCCCACAGCCTTTAAAAAGTACCTGTTGGAAACCTACATGAAGCAGGTGACTGGCTGCCCAGCCCACTTTACTTCATCTTGTGTTATGTGTATATGTATGTGTCTATCTGCCTTCTTCTCTCTTCTGTGCAGGACTCTATCATAAACTGTTTTCCTTTTCCTTCTTTTTCTTAAGCTTTAGTGCAGCCCTCAACATTAATGTATATAAATAAATGTTTTGTTTTTAAAAAAACAAGGTCCTATCTTTAGCAAAACAGTAAATGAAACAAATAAGGTTGGGAGTGCTTTCAATAGTAAGTCACACAACCACTGTAGGCCCCAAGTAACTCCCTAGGACTGATGAGCAAAGTCAAAAGTTGGGTTCAGATCTGTGATAGTAGAAAAGGTTCTCAGATCAGCATTTTCCGCAACGAGAGACTGCTGGGCCTGAAGTCAAGAAGACCTGAGTATAAATCTTGCCTCAGTCACATACTAGATGAGTAATTCTAGGTAAGTCATTTCATCTCATTTCCTTACCTGGAAAATGTCTCTACTTGATTGGTAAGAATTCAGTGAGATAATAACTATCTTAGCTTAGCACGCAGGTGGTACTTAATAAATTGTTCCCTTCCTTTCTAGGCTGCAGCAGGCGTTCCTGCCTGGCTGACATCTCAGCACCTCAGTACAGCCTCCTTAGTTCAGCTGCTGTACCTTACATGTAGAAGTACTTGGATCCATCCTGTCTACATTTCCTGGGTATCTCTACCCACAATCTCCAAAAGAGTGGCCGAGTTCCCAGATGTGTGCCCACTGCTGCCTACATTGAGGATCTCCAGGGTTATACATTTCTTTGAAAGTCGTGCTGTAATGCATGGAGTGCTGGGTTTGTACCTGGGGAGGAGTCAGATCCTCTGACACTTATTAGTGGCATGACCCTAGTTAAGTCACATAACCACCTTAGTCCCTGGGACTAATCTACAGTCAATAGATGGATTTAGATTGGTTTTGGTAGAGAGGATTCACAGACTAAAAATTGACTGCAATGATAAAAATCCATCATGGATTTAGATAAAACTGCCCAAATAGGTTTAGGATTTGGAAAAAGAAAAGTGTACTTCAGTCATTTCTGATCAGGTTGTGTTTGAAATCCAGGAGACCAATGACGTGTTTAGGGCCCATGGTGACCTGCTACTTACGTTTTGTGAAGCTCTGATACAAGACAGGGAGACAATACAAGACATACTTTCAAACAACATATCTAATTGTTGGATTTAGGACATAAACATATAAGCCTTGTTTCAGACGCTATGATGACATGAAGACCCAGTAGTTTGAGAATTTTCTCCTTTCATCTTATGGTTCCCATCCAGGAAAGCCTGGGACAACGAATCCTGAAACTTACTCTCCACTTGGAAGCGTGTAATTCACAATTTGATGGGCTAATATTTTATTAAAGAAATCATGAAAACAAATCGAATAACTCAAATAAATAATCATGAGTATGTTAAAGTCTGTATGTAAGTTAAGAGAGTCATAGCCTTAAGAATGAGAGAACATAATAGTGAATCATTTCTATAAATCCTATCTTGGCCTTACCTCTCTCCAGTTGCCTGGCTACTCCAAGTAAGGGGATAGGAAGGGTCTTTATCCTCTTTTTCTCTCCCTCTGTCTTCCCCAATCCTCACCCATTTTTAGACTGCTATCTACCAGGTTCAATTTGAGAGCAAAACTTACCATGTTAGTGCTCCTGAGGTTGTCATGAATCTTTTCCAAAGTCCGCTTCCTCCTCTCTCTACTTTCTCATTCAAAGTGAGAATGTGATAAGGCCTTAGTCTGAAAGGGCCAGGGTCTCACATTGCATCCTGTGCCATCTCCAGTCTTCCTGATAAATATTAATCAGACCACTGGACCAAGATGGGTCAGGAGGAGAAAGTGAAGTTGGTGACCTTGCACAGCCCTCCCTCACTCAAATCAAGTCAACTGCAAATCATGTCATCATCTTGATGTCATGGTCCTCTTTGAGAACAAAGGACAAACACAACAATTTTCTCTTAGTTACCACACCATCACTTTATATTTCCCCTGGGAGAGACACTTGAATTTCTCCAGTTACTCAAAAGGAAAGGGGACAAATTATCCCTGCGCTTTCTATGTGCGTCTAAGAAGAAACAAAATTAAGTAGAATTCAATGACTTGTTGAACACTGACCTTTACATAATACATGATCCCAGCAACCACTTGACTTTTGTATTCTACAGCCTCAAAGTGGTCATATTTTTCGTTGCTCTTCTCTTCAAACTGTGACTTTACCTTGAGAAAAGAGAGGAAGGCAATGAATTTAGTTAATTTATCTAAAAGTAACACCTAATTTGGTCTACTTAAGTGCCCAAAACAACACTGACAACAATGGAACTTTAGTCAAACCCCTCTTTCCCCCTCCCCCTTGTTCCTTAAACAATAAATGATTTTTTAAAATTCTGTGTTTTTGCCTGCTGTGCCAGGTGCTGAGGATAAAAAAAAAAAATACCACAACCAACCCCTGCTCTCAAGGAGCTTACTGTCTATTGGGAGGAATATTTACCCAAATTAGTACCAAATACATAAAAATAATTTCAGAATGAATGTATCCATTACAACAACAATTATTTCCTCCAAACTAAGAATAAGTGATTGATAGATTGACTGACAACTAACTTGTAGCAAGTGTTCCCCCAAAGATTACAAGGCACATCTTCTGGTAAGGATTCTCTAAATCTCTGAGTTGCCAAGGATCCTAAGACAGAGTTTCAGAATCTTGTTTCAAAGATACCTCAGTGACTAATCTATGCCCAAGTCCTGCCAATAACAGAGAAACCACCCCTCAATATGACATATATGATGAGATGAAGGGCAGTGGGGTACAGTGAACAGAAGACTGGATTTGTATCCAGTGGACTTGGATTCAGATCCTAGCCCTGTCACTACCTGTGTCACCTTGAAGAGGTTTCTTCATTTCTGTGGGCCTCAGTTTCCTTATCCATAAACAAGGAGATTTGACTAGACCACTGAGCTCTCTTCCAGCTTTAAAATCTATGATTCCTCACTCACCCAGTGTTTGAAGACTTTCAGTGAGGAGGGACAGAGGCAGGATGAAGAATACTACCTTTGGGGTCAGAGGACATGGATTCCAATCCTCCCTCTGATCCTTACTCCATGTGACCTTGTACAAGTCACTGAAGATCTTAGTTTCCTCATCTGTAGAAGGAGGTGGTTGGACTAAATGGCCTCTGAGTTTCCTTCCAACTGTAGACTAATGATCCCATGACATTCATGTTCCACTTTTAGATAACTCTAGGTAGTAGAAAGGTTTTCTTTATTCCAAGCTTAAATTTGAGTCTTTTCAACTTCCACCCATTGCTACTGGTTCTGTCTTCTGGGACCAAACAGATCAAACCTCATCCCTCCCTATCCCTTCAAGTACCTGAAGACATCTATCTTGCTTCCAGTGAGTCTTCTCTTCTCCCGGCTAATCTACCAATCAACAAACATTTATTAAGCACCTACTATGTATTTAGACACTGTGCTCGGTCCTGGGGATGCAAAGGCAAATCATACCTCTGTTTAACTTAGAAAAGAAAATGACTCCTGCTGGTTTCTGAATTTCAGGTACAGAATTAGTTGCCTAGAAACCAACATCATCTTATACTACTTGTGTTCAGTCATTTCAGTGGTGTCCAACTCTCCAAGACCCCATTTGGGTTTTATTTTGTTTTGGCAAAGATACAGGAGTGGTTTGCCAGTTCCTTCCCCAAATCATTTTATAGATAAGGAAACTGAGGTAAACAGGGTTAGTTGACTTGCCCAGGGTCACACAGCTAGTAAGTATCTGAAGCCAAATTTGAAATCAGGAAGATGAGTCTTCCTGACTCCAGGTGCTATCGACTGTACCACCTAGATGCTCTAAATTTCAGAACATTACATTCACATTAACTCATTTGACACTGTCCTCAACCTAGAATTCAATAAATCAAGATGTATGGCTAGAAATGAAAAAAAAAATTTAATTAGCAGCAGCTGAGGAGTGGTTGGACAGCTAGATGGCGCAGTGGATAGAGCTTAAACTTGAAATCAGGAAGACTCCAACCCTGCCTTAGACATTTACTTCTCTCATTAGGAGAGTTTGTCTTTAAAAAGTTAAGAACAGCCTGAACTTGGGACAAGGCCTATGTAATGCATTTTCCTTTGACATCATAATAAACTCCATTTATTGTATTTTTCCTGAGCCTACCTTATTTCTTTAGCGTGATACCCTAATAAAAATTTTTTCTTTCAACAGTATGCAGGTTGGTTATAAGCATTTGGTTTTGTTTTTCCAATACAAGTGAGTAGAGGAAGGAGAGAAAATAGATTTTTTTCACTGAAAACAAATTAAACTAAGTTAAAAAAATTCTTAGCAAGAGTTAGGGAAGCAACAAGAGAACACTTTCCCCCAGATTCCCCCATACGATACAAAGTATTATCAGACTTAACATCTTTGGCCCTGAGCCCTGTGCTTCCCAGGATTGCCTCTCTCAGCCTAATCCTTAAGGCAGTAGACAAATTGTCTAACTTCTCATCTAATCTGTGGTCTCTTATACAAGCACACACTCTTGGATTTTCCAGTAGTTGTTACTGTCAGTAACTTCCTGCGGAAAAACAGGGAGCTTATAAGAACCAAGACAAAGGTATAAATAAGGGTATGCTTCAAGCACACATAATTTTGTCAGTGTGGTTATATCCTTTGGCCACACAGATTATAAATACTCCATAGGTGGTCTTCACGAGTGACTGTGGCCAATATAGACATATCACCTAGTTCACCATTTTTCTGATAATGGACCTCTTCTATAAGTAATCTAGGCTGGTCCTTGGCCTACAGATATACAATTTGTCACCAGGCCTTTCTGGATAGGAACGGCCTGCTAGATTTTATGCTCCTTTGGCATAGTTTTGGAGAGCATAGGATCACATCCACACTGATCAAGCATTGGAATAGGATTTCATTTGTTTACATCTAGCTCTTATGAGAAGTCTTAAAAGTATATTGAAGTAATAGGCATCCCTGGTCTTAATAGAAATAGGAATGAAATTAACTTTCTTAAGTGTAAATGCCTTGTGCTCATCTGTAAATAAGTGTTCTCTGCCTCCTTATTTAGCTTTAATCACTGAATGGGTGTTGCCTCAGTCAAAATGAGACTTGTTGAAGACCTTAGCTTAAAAAGGTCAAAGTTCTACACCGCATTCAGAGCCATGTCCAGTTGTCCTGATCTGTATCTGGCCACTAGGCCCAGATGACTTCAGAGAAGAAAGTGAGGTTGGTGACTGCACAGCCCTCCCTCACTGAAATCCAATTCATTTACATGTCATGGCTTCATCTCCTTGATGTCCTAGTTTTCTTTGAGAATGAGGGATAAACAACAAATGGGTATGACAGTACCTGCACTGACAGGTAGAGGGGTATTGTGGAATGAGCTCTGCCTCTGGTCTCAGGGACTCTGTTCCAACTTCCACTTTAGACATTCACCTCCTGTGTATCATAGGGTGAATCATCTTTCTTCATCTCAGTTGCATCATCTATTAAATGAGGGATTGGAGTAGACCTATGGCCTTGAGGTCACATGTGGTCTTCTAGGTTCTTGGGTGTGAGTTTTGACGAGTCCAATTTATATAGAACCCTCATTAAAAGGATTTGTTCTGGGAAGTTTGGATTTAGTCAAAGGGCTGCACCTGAGGACCTAGAGGGCCACATGTGGCATTGAGGGCCTAGGTTCCCCAGACCTGGAGTAGATGACTTCTGATGGGCCTTCTAGTTCTGGAGATTCTATACCCAGGGTATATAGACAGACCCCCAAGGATCCCATGGATAGATTTCAGTTCATAAACTTAGATATGAAAAAATTTATTTTCACTGAACTTTGGTTTCCTTTGTAGTCTTACATAAAGTAGAATCACATTTTTAGTATGCATTTAAAAGCATTGTTCAGAGAAAGGGTCCATAAGTTTCATCAATCCAGAGGGATCTATGACACACAACAAGGCAGAGATTCCCTAGGCTAGCTCTATGATCCTGTGATCTCACAAAGTTGTAGAGAATCACCAAAGCACCAATTTTAGAGATTGATTGGACCTCAGTGACCATCTGGTCTACCCACAGCTGAAAGGAATCCCTAATATATCCCTGTCATGTGATCGATCATCTCACCCCTAGTTGAAAGTCAAAAGGAGAGTTTCACCAACTCCACCTCTGCTCATTCTGCTTCTGAACAGTTCTAATAGTAATTGAACCTATCTGCAACTTACACACATTGTTCCTGGCTTTGCCCTTTGGGTCCAAGCAGAACAAATCTAATAGTTCTTCCAAATGATAGGTTTTTGAATGTTGTTGTTGTGGCATTTCAACCATGTCCAAGTCTTTGTGACCCCATTGGGGGTTTGTGAGGCCAAGCAAAGTAGTATCTTTTGCTGTTTTTGTTTTAGTTTAATCAAGAAGTATAATGCCTCTATTTGAATATGATTAAAGAAGATCTTCCCCAACCATCAGTGGGCCTGCCCATTGAGGGAAGCTTGATTAAGGAGAGTTGTTTTGTAAGGAGGATCCCAAGTATCTTTTGTTTTTTCTATTGAGGCATTGGTTTAGAAGGTCATGCCATCTGTCTCTGAAAAGAGTGTAAATACTGTGAGGGTGAGCTTTTACTTTGGGGTTTAGTTTTTGGAAGAAGCTTTGTGTGTCAGATGAGATTTTGGAAAACTGCTAAGGAACCCTTTGGCTTTGAAAACCCAGATGTTGGTACTTCCATCTCTGACAACTATGGTCAGATTGTTGGACCTGTCTGTTGATTTGTGATATACTTATTGCTTAGGTTAGACAGTTTGGAAGTGCTCTCTGTTGATTTCCTGAACTAAGTGAATGATACATGTGCTTGATTAAAGGAGATTGTTAACTCCTCAAAAATTGCTTTTCCTTTTAGAAAAGCAGATTAAAGAATCTGTGATAGCTGGCCCCCCTGTGTATATTGGAGTGCTTACTGTTACAGGGTTTCCTTGGCAAAGATACTGGAGTGTCTTGCCTTCTCCAGCTCATTTTACAGATGAGGAAACTGAGGCAAATACGGTTAATTGATTTGCCCAGGGTCACACAGCTAGTAGGTGTCTTGAGACTAGATTTGAACTCAGGAAAATGAGTCTTTCTGGCTCCAGGCCTGGCACACTATCCTCTGTACTACACAGCTGCTGCTGTCATATACATTAAGGTAGATTTTACTCCACCTCAGTCTTTTCTTCTCTAGGATAAATACGCCCAGGCCCTTCAATGAACCTTCATGTGACATAAATTTGACACCTTTCACTGTGTTTGTTACCCTCTTTTGGACACTTTTCAGCCCATTGATGTATTCCATAAATCTATGGTGCTCAGAAATAAACACAATATTCCAAATTTGGTAAGATGCAGCATAGCCAAAGGGAAAGAACCAGGGACTTGGAGTCAAGAGACTAGGGTTCAGGTGAACTCTATTGCTAACTAGCTGTGAGACTTTGGGTAAGTCACTTAACTTCTCTGAACTTTAAGTACTTCATTTGTCAGATGAAATCAGTTGAACAAACATATGAAACAGCTACATAATCCAATGTGCTGAAAAATAAGGAACAGTATATAGTTCCTCTGCCTTACACATAGATGCTTAATGTTTATTAAATGAAGGAGCTTATAATCTAATATGTAAGGAACTCCACATATCCACAGATTAATAGGATTGATTCAGGGGAGACTGTGATAAGGGCAGAGAAGAGGTCTGGACTAAGTGCTGTAAGGGAATTGGAGGAGGGAGCGTTCATCTTGTTGGAGAGGTCAATAGGGCTTCTTGGAGAAGGGGGCCCACACTGAGTTGGGCCTTGAAGAAGGAGAAAGATTTCAGTAGGAGGGAGGGAGGGACAATATTACCTGCCCCACCCTGCCTAATAGAACTGTGAGAAGCAAATGAAAGCAGGCACTGGAGATAATATCTTAGACTCCATACAGATGGGAGGGGATATTACTGTCTGATTCTGGAACAATGTCTGAGCATCTATTCCACGGACTCTGAAGTAGTTTCAAAATGAATACTGTTTTCTCTCTCTCTTTCTGGGGTTTCTAGGGAGGAGGTAGCAGCCAAATCTGGGGCAGGGCAGGGCAGGGCAGGGCAGGGCAGGGCATAGTAGGATAATCTTGGGCTAGGAGAAAAGGTGTAACTAACTCCCCAAACAGGAAAAAGGAACAGCCAACTGAAATGGGAGAGACCATTCTTTCCTCTTTCCCCTCCCCTCCTGCTTTTTTCTCTTTCCTTTTTATTCTGAACTTAACTAGTATCAAATAAGATGAACATTTCTATATGCAAAGCAGAAGGGGGAAAGAGGATTGATTACACAGGCAGCCGAGAATCTGGCCCCAAACATCTTGCTTCTCTCTCCAAGTATGATTTATTTATGTATCTGTTTTCCAGAGCCTTTCCAATTTGCCATGTTTCTTTATTTCAACTTTGCCTGATGAGTGTGAGTTGCTAACTCAGAAAGGTTTTACTTTTTCTAATTATTGGTGATTCTGAGCTAATCCTCTGGCTAATGATAGCTTGGATTTCTTCTTCAGAAAGCTCCCTGTTTATATCTTTTGACTATCAATAGTGGTGGTTATGGTGGAATATGAAAGAGTTTTAAGGTGGCTTTGGAAAGAAAGGACAGGGAAGAAGCTCTGATAAGGGGAGGTGAAGAGGAAAGGGCTGATGTGTGCATGTGTGTGTGTGTGTGTGCGCGCGTGTGTGCATGCTTGTATATGTAGACTCTCATTATTTTAAGTCATAGAGATTAGACAGATCTTGGGGAGGGGGATGGGAGACAAAATTAGGTTCATAGTGATGGGGTTTGAGGGGGGTTCAGGGACCCCTCAAGGACTGGAACAAATTCATGGACTCAAACATTGTTTAAGTCAAGGTGACAAAGATGTATTTTTATGCTTTTCAGTGGGAAAATGACTGTGACCTTAGAGAGGAACAGTTAAAATTTATATAGGATACTATAGAAAACATGTGCCAAATATACTAACTAGGTAAGGTGGAGTGGAATTAGGGAGTGGTCAATGCTGAAAGGAACATGCACTTTTTCTATCTACTGTGTAGAGTGGGAAAAGCCCAAGTAGGGTGGGGATAGGGAGGTGTGGTTTTCAGTTCTGCAATATCACCAAGTCAACTAGCCCTCAGGGGTGACTGAGAAATGCCACCCATCAATGACTGGTTTGACAAGATAGATGTAGGGAGTATACATATGTCTAAAGTCTAAGGTACACATAATAAGGAGTCAAAGATGTATATAATAAAGTGGGGAGCTGGTATAGATAACCCAGTGGAATTCTTATAGGTATATCTTGTTACTCTACCAGGAAGAAAGATAAGTGGGCTGGGGCCCACTCATGACTAATTGCTAGGCATAGCTTTCTTGGGCTGGGGAGAAACAGCCAGGACAGTGTTTTGAGGCTAGGGAGAAATATGGTCTTGGAACTGGGGTCCAAGAATGCCAGGTACCAAAGCACTCCATCAGTAGGATGGGTGGTGATGTATATCATGACTTTCTTCTAGCATATTGAAAATTCTATTTCCAATCATTTGTGAATAAATCAATTCATATTTTGATTTGTAAAGGGAGCTTCTGACTCTCTCTGGGCAGTAGCACGCCCTGAAGTTTCCAGATTTCTGGCTCGTGGCAACAGGCCAATGAAGCAAAGAAGTATCCAAATATATCCAAGCCCTGAGTTCACATCAGAAAGAAGTCTCTAACACAAAGTTATATCAGGTAACAGATGTCATGATAATGATGTATGGTCATACGAAAATTCTTGAGTGTGTACACATACACTTACAGAATAAATATATCTGTAGTGATACACATGGAGAAATGTCTACACTGAACCTACAATAAGAGGCCAATAAAGTCACTGACATTCAAATTCTCTGTATATTTATGAAGTTGAATGTTTTCCAGTCATAATTTTCACTTTAATCAATCAACCTATCATTACAGCAGAAGGCAGAGGGTGACATGAAATGAAAAGAATATTGGACTAGAAAATGGAAGACCTATTTTTTTTTAAATCATGGCTCCTTTTCAGAGTTGCTTAAGTGGCAGCTTCTATATGAAGGCTTGCCTGATGCCACCCCCCCAACCCCCCACCCCACCCCCGCCACTGCTAGTGCACCCCCCACCCTAATTGACCTTGTATTTACTTTGTATAAACTTATTTATGCGCAAGTCGTCTTTCCTAAGAGAATATAAGCTAACTGAAGACAGAGAGTGTTTCTTTTTTGTCTTTATATTCCCAGAGCTTAATATGATTCTAACATGTAGTCAGTACTTAATAAATACTTGCTGAATAATTGTCACTGTATGACCCTGGGTGAGCCATTATAACTTCTGAAACAGTCTTCTTCACCTCTACCTTTTAGATTCCCTAGTTTCCTTCAAGATTTAGCTTAAATGTTACCTTTTGCATGAGTTTCTTTTATGGTGCCCACAATTTGCTAGTGCCTTTTCCTCCAAGATTACTTTGTCGTTTGCTTTCTCTCTCTCTCTCTCTGTCTATCTATCTATCTCTTTCTCTCTCTGTCTATCTATCTATTTACCTGTATCTGTATGTGCATGCTATCTTCCTCCTTAAAATGCTGGGTCATAATAACATTTACTTACTCACTGACCAATCATGTATCCTAGACTTAGATGTATGTATACTCCTTTACATTTATCTTGTCTAACAAGACATTGACGAGGGCAGCCTGGAATTCCTTAGTCAGCCCTGACTTGTTAGTTGACTTAGTGACATTTCAGGCCTAAAACCACACCTCCATGTAGCCCCCATCCCCCTCCCACCTTGGGCTATTTCCTG
>CM053771.1:278874369-278892568 GCA_028658325.1 Potorous gilbertii | reverse complement strand
GATATTCATCAGGATGACTGGAGATGACCCAGGATGAGGCAATTGGGGTTAAGTGACTTGTCCAAGGTCACAAAACTAGTGAGTGTCAAGTGTCTGAAGTGAGATTTGAACTCAGGTCCTCCTGACTCCTGCACTGGTGCTCTACCCACCGCACCACCTTGCTGCTCCCTTTGCAATGATGTGACATTTTGTAGGATAGTATGCTTTTGTTTTGGGGGGGAATATTTTATAGCTATGCTTCTAACAGTACTATTTTCAGTAAATTCCTTTCTTTTGAGTTAATTGTATCAAGTGACTGTTAAAGGCAAAAGTAGTGGCTGGGACACATGAGCTGTTGTTTTAAGAATGTGGGCCAACACAGTATCTGAGGTCAGTCCCTCTACCATGCATGACCCCAGGCAATCCTTACAAAGTGGATTTTCTTAAGGTCCCAATGAGGCAGCTGAAACTTTGCTTGATTCTGACTAATGCAGCCATGTACGAGGCAAATTCATACAAAGTACAAGAGGGAACTATTTCCATAGTAGGAGAAAGCTTCATAATGTTACTAGGTAAACCTAGCCTAGCAAGAATAAAAACAAATCAAAGCCCACCCTGGGAGAAAGCAGAAAGGAGAGGAACCAGGAAAGGAAACTGGGCACAGCAGCTGGCCAGCTCTGAGGAGATCCAGGAGACTGAAATGTCATTGGGAGATGTGTGGATCCAGGGAGCACAAAGTGTGGAGGGGGTGGTGTTGTAAAGGATATTGAAATAATATTTGAAACTTTTCTTAGTGAAAAGTAGACAGGAGAAAACTAAAACATGGTCATCTTTTCCATTTTCTCTTCAGTCCCTAAAACTGGAGGTAGAAGGCATAAAGAAAACTTTGAGCTCTCAGATCAGGTGAGCACAAGCCTCAGGGAAGAAGCTAACTCCATCAACAATCTTTAGTTAAACATCAGCCAGAGGCATAAAGAACTGTGGCAAGTGCTGGGGGAAAGACATTCCTATTAGATGTTAGCTCAGGAGCAGCTTGAAAAGAAGGGCAGGGTACCCAACCTGATGATGAGGAAATGCCTTGAAATCCTTCAGGTGGTGCTGTCATTGACAGGTAAATACTGCTCATTAGTACAGGCAGCAGAGAAGAGCTGTCATTTGAACCCCAGTTATTTTGGTCCGCCTTTAGATAGACTTAGAGACAAGGAGATATTCACTCTAGGATGGAAGCAGCTTCAAGGAACATGAAGAAAAAGAGGAGAGTCAGAATACAGAGAGAAGATCCTGGACATGCAGCTGAACAAAGAATCCAGAGAGAAACAATTTCTAGCTCATACAGCACCAGCAGCTATGAGTTGGCCTTGTCACACATGTATCTTGTACATGTAGCTCACTATCACTGTACTGTAAGTCCACTTTCTGCACAGATACTGTGTATTTGTGAGAGAGTATACCTCACATTTATGGTGGTGGGGGGAATTTTTGGTAAGTACCAGTCTTTGTATGACATCAGAGTACATCTTTGCTAAATGTGTCTGTTGGCTGATGGTTAAGGGGGCTCTTGAGACAGAGTATTGGGCATTTGAATCCAGAGAATTGCCCCTACTACCCAAGATAGCAACGCTGATTTGAGAATTCAAGCCACCACTGCTTCTATAAGTTGGAGAAGGAGTTGACACAGGGTGCTACATAAATTTGCTTGGCAGATCTATAGAGTAACATAATCTTTCTTAATTATTGGAAACAGTATCTACTATGGGATGAGCTGAGATGTAAAATGATTTAAAGCAAATAATTTCAGAATTGATCAAAATTTTAATACATCAATAATTTTATGCTTATATCACTTTATTTCTGAATATATTCTTTCTTCCTCCTCTATCCAGTGAGCCATCCCTTGTAACAAAGAATAAAAAAAGAGGGAAAAATGGAATGTTGACCAATACATCATCCAAGTCAAAAGCTACTTTACAAAGATCCATGCTTCATTTCTATTGTGTTTATTGATACAGAATGCTCATGAAAGTAATCAAATAGATTCTGGACTGTGCCTTCAAAGGGGGATGAGTTCCTCATCCTTGGTCTTGCCTTTTTGGTAGTCTGTCACTTTCACTGGCTCATTTTTGACAGGAAGCGGTTCGAATATGTTCAAATGTGCATAGCGATCATTCCCAAGATGTACCTGCAAATAAAAAGAAGTGGAAAATCAGTGGCATGTATTCCAACCTAGTACCTCTCACCTCTCAGGACCACTCTGTGAGCATTCATGTTATGGGTAGGGGTTTTGACTAGAGGACCTCTGATGTGAATTTTATATATTTACTCTAACCTATGAATAAGCATATTCATGGCTTGAAAAGAAAACTATAGCAGGAAGTGACCTGAGAGATTACTGAGTTTTATTTTTAAAACTAAGGGAATTGAGTCCCTGAAAGTTCCAAAGAACAAGAATATTCAGATAGACAACAATATCGTGGTACCATTGGTTCTAAAGGTCCCAGATTTAAAGCTGGGAGGGACTTTAGTCCAATCTGCTCATTTTGGACTTGAGGAAACTCAGTGCCAGTGAGGTGAGTCACTTGTCCAGTCCTTGTAAGTTACTAGTGAGGCAAGCTAGGGAATGCAGTGGATAGAACAATGGGCCTGTAGTTAGGAAGACTTTGAGTCATTTGCTGTGTGCCTCAGTTTCCTCAACTGATTTCCTCTATGTGCAAAATGGGCATGAAAATAACACTTGCTTCATAGGGTTGTTGTGAGAATCCAATAGGATAACATTCATAAAGTTCTGAGCACAGTGTCTGTAGCTGTTTAATAAATACTTAATGTTAAGCCAACCCTCACCCTACCATTCCCTTCCCTTCCCTTGTCCAAAGTCACAAGGAAATAGCAGGTGAACCACAATCTCATCCCAAATGCAGGCTGTTTTCATTATACCACAGCTGACTCTAGTTCTTAAGCAACTGGATTTTTGAATATCCAAGCAACTAATTTTAAATAAAGGGTCAACTAATATTTTGAATTTGAGTTATGCCTTTCTTCCTTAATTTCTTAGACTTTTCAAGGGTTTATTTTCTAAAGTATGTAGAAAAAAGGTCAGGGGTCATACAAAAATATGGGTGCCCCCTTTTTGATTGTACTCAAGTCTCTTTGAAAACATGGTGGTATTTGTACCTCTTGTATGCTAGGTTCCTTCACTCTTCTCATCTTATCCCCCATTTCCCTCCCGAATAGTATCATTCAGCATACTCTCTTTTATCAATGTCACATCTTTAGTAAAAGAGAGAAAATAAAACCAACAAGAGACCTAGATGTTGCTTTGGATAGCTAAGTCACTGGCTAAGACATATAACCACTGTATATGCCCCAAGTAACTCCCTAGGACTCATCAGCAAAGTCACAAGTTGGGATCAGATCTGTGTTAGTAAAGAGGGTTCTCAGATCCAGTATTCCCACAGTGAGAGTGTTGGGCCTGGCATCAAGAAGACCTGAGTACAAATGATACCTCAGACACTTAGTAGTTGAGTGATTGTAGGTAAGTTACTTCATCTCATTTTTTCTCCCCTGGAAAATGTCTCTATCTCATTTGTAAGAATCAAAGGACATAATATTGATGAAGAATTTAGCCTATAGTTGGCACTTAAATTCTTGTTTCCTGCCTTTCTAGGCTGCAGCATGTGTTCCTGCCTGGCTGACATCTCATAACACCTCAGTATAGCCTCCTTAACCCTGAGGCTTACTCTGAGGTACTTCTGCTGTACTATTCCTTAAAGACAGAAACACTTGGATCCATCCTATCTGCATTTCCTAGATATCTTTACCCATGATTCCCAAAAGTAGAGCCAAGAAATTCCCAAATATGTGTCCATTGGTAGGGACATTGAGGGTCTCTGGGATTATACATTTCTTTTAAAATTATGTGCTCCTGCATAGAGTGCAGGATATACCCCTGGAGAAGAAATGTCAGATTCTCTGACATTTATTAGTTCTATGACTCAGGAAAGTCACTTAACCACCTTAACCCCAAGCAACTACCTCAGGCTAATCAATAAAGTCAATTCATGGGTTCAGATCTGTGTTAGTAGTTAAGGTTTACAGACCATAATTTACTACAATGATAAAGATCCATCGTGAATTTGAATAAAATTCCCATATGTCTAGGATTTGGAAAAGGAAAATGTCTTCAGTAATTTCTGATAAGGTTGAGTTTCAAATCCTGGGCTCCAGTGGTGACCTGCTACTCACATTTTGTGAAGCTCTCCTATAAGACAGGATGCTGGTTCTCAAGGAACATATAATGTAGTTGTTGGATTCAGGTCATAATCACATATGTCTTGTCTCAGTGGCTATGAGGACATGAAAGACCCAGTACTTTGGGAATTTTCTCCTTCTTTTATCTTACTGTTCCCATCCAGAAAAGCCTGGGGCAATGCATCCTGAGACTTGTTCTCCACTTGCAAGCATGCAGTTCACAATCATGTGGGCTAATATGTTATTAGAGGAATCATGATAGTAAACAGAATAATCATAGGAATGTAAAGTCTACATGAAAATTCTCAGAGTCACAGTCTTCAACATGAGAGTTTCCATTAACACAAACATTTCTCCAAATCCTGTCTTACTTTTCTCCAATTGCCTGGCAACAGAAAGTGAGGCATAGGAAGAGCCTTTCTCATTCTCCCTATCTCTCTCTGTGTCTGTATTTCTCTCTCTCTCTCTCGCTCGCTCTCTCTCTGTCCCCTTCCCCCATCCCTCTCATTTCATCATCTGCTCTTTGGTTGCCCTTTCTAGGGTTCCATATGAGGGGAAAACCTCCCAGGTTAGCCCTCCTCTGTTCCACTGGTTGACATGAATCCCTTTCCCAGAGTCCCTTTCTCCTTTCTGCCTTCTTCAGTTTCTCTCAGTTATCACACCATTCCTTTATATTTCTCCCAGGGCAGAAACTTTACTTTCTCCAGTTATTCAAAAGAGAAGAGGACAAACTATGCTCACACTTTCTGTGCACATCCAAATAGAAAGAACACTGGGCAGAATTCAATGACTTGTTGAACACTAACCTTTACCAAATAATTCATCCCTGCAACCACTTGTCCTCTGTATTTTACAGCCTGAAAGCAGTCATATTTTTCCTTGGTCATTTCTTCAAACTGTGACTTTACCTTCAGAACAAGAGAGGAGGGAAAAGAATTTAGTGATTATCAGGAAATAATAATCTTAGTTGATAATCATAGAGTCAAAGAATGTGAGCATTGGAAGACCCTTAGGAATCCCTTTTCTAAAGACTCCATTTTTCAGATTATGCAGCAAAGGTGGGACTAGATGCTTGCTCTAAAATGTCAGACATTACATGATTAAAAAGAAGATCTCAATCAAAATGTTAACTTGTTCCATTCCCTAGTATTCATGTCTTCCCCCTTCACAGAAGCATTATTGACTTGTAAAATTTCTTTGATAATGTTTTATTCTGATAAATCAATGATTTTAGTGGCATCATAAATATACCTTGATCTTGTAATTGATTTAAAGTAATTGAAAGCAAAAATGATTGATAATGAGTTAGAAAAAAACAACTTTTCATGTTGTAAGTCAGTTTCTTGTTCATGCACTCAGGCAAATTATCTCTTCTGTTGATTTCATAAGGTATAGGAAACTATGTAAATTCATTCACTAAGGATAGCTGGAATTTCTCATGTTTTCCAAAATTTCTGCTTCCCAAATACAGCCATTCAAAATGTTACCTTTTTGACTCAGAGAAGCACATATTTTTGTTTTTATAATTTATACCTTTTCTTTTTACACCACCTTTACTACCAGGTCTATCCTTCCTTTCTCTCCCTCCTAATGAGCCATCTGTGTCAAAAGATATTTTTTAAAAAAAGAGACATAAAAGCAGCAGTTCAACAAAAACCAACCAACCATGTATGACAGTCTAGGTAACATTCCAAATACATAGTCCCTCAGCTCCTCAAAGAAGACCTCCCATATCTCTCCTCTGGAGCCAGGCTTGGTCATTAGAATTTATTATGTTATAAAACAATTGATAAATGACATATTTATATACAATTTATAATATTTAGGAGTTTTTGTCCTTTTCTTTTGCTTCATAGTGTCATAAATGTAGACCTGGAAATAACATCAGGGACAAATAGGTCATACTGATTGTAAGAATCAGAGGGTAGGATTTGAGCTCACTTGCTCTGACATTTACTTCCGTGCTATTGTCAGTGTACCAGATTCACATTGTTGTAGTGATTGTGTATATTTGTTTTTCAGTTTTTGCTTACTTTGCTTCATTTCATATATGTCTTCCCATGCTTCTCTAAATTCTTCATATTCATAATTTTTTATGGCAAATGAATGTTCTGATTTCATTCATGCACCACATTTTTTTTTCTCCATTCCCCAAATCAATGACCATCTTACTTTGTTTCTAAATCTTTGCTGTTTCATAAAATGCTGCAATGGATAAACTAGTGAATGAGAACATAATAGCGATGACAAACCTAAAAACCAGTACTTCAATATGAGTAACAAAATTGAAAAGGTATGAGAGAGACAGAGACAGAAAGGGAGAGAGCAAGAATTAGGGAGGGAGAGAGAAAAAGAAAGAGAAAGAGGGAGAGAGAGAGGTTATCAAGTTACCAGAACCCAATTTTTTCAATTTGATCCTTCCTTTCATAGAATTCACCACCTTACCTTATCAACAATCTTCTGGATTTCTGGAGTTGCAGCTTCAGTTTCACCGAAGCCTCCAACAATTTTTATGGTGTCCATGGATTTGCAGAAAGAGAAGCTGGTAGTGAAATGATGAAATGATAAGGTCAGTCATCCTGACTCCAGTTTTAAAGGAAAATAGGCTGTCCTCACATCCAGTGAGTGCAAGGGTATGTCATAATGAAATACTTCCTTCTTGACTGTAAAAATGACTCATTGCTCAACTGTTATCATGTTAATTCATGAACATCAATGTAGACTCTTGTCACAGGATAAGGTAATTAGATGCCCCCCCAAATTCCCCTTTTAAAGTAGGCAAGGTAAAGTCCTCCTCCATTCTCTAAGGAAATGGTTCAGTCCAGGGAGGACTTCTCAAAAGCACTAATAAAACAAACGGACCATGTTTACTTTCTGTGAAAGGTAATAGCCAATATTTTGAAAGACTTACTGCTGATTCTGCCTTTTGGGGCCAAACAGGTCAAATCACATCCCTCTCTATCCCTTCAAGTAACTGAAGAAATTTGTGCTGGTTGTAGTGAGTCTTCTCTTCACCAGGCTATTCAAGCCATCCATAAACATTTATTAATCACTTATTATGTGTTTAGGCACTTATTATGTGCTAGGTCCTGGGAGTGCAAAGGCAAATCATCCCTCTGTTTAAGCTAGAGAAGAAAATGGCTTGTGCTGGTTCCTGAATTTCAGGTATGGAATTTGTTGTCTAGAGACCAACATCCTCTCATCCTTCTTGTGTTCAGTCATTTTGTGGTGTCCACCTCTCCTTCAACCAATTCAGGTGGTTGTTGTTTCGTTTTGTTCAGTTTTGCTTTTGGAAGATGCTGGAGTGGTTTGTCATGTCCTTCTCCAGATCATTTTACGCATGAGGAAATTGAGGTAAACAGGGCTGTGTGACTTGCCCAAGATCACAAATCTAGTAAGTGTTTGACACCATAGTTGAAATCAGGAAGATGTGTCTTTCTGACTTCAAACTCTATCCACTCTGCAACCTGGCTGCTCTAAATTGGCAAAGCGCTTTATTAACACTCAATCATGTGACACAGTCCTCAATAGAATTGTCTTGGTTGGAAAAAATTTTTAATTAGCATCAGATGAGGGGTAATGAGGCAGCTAGGTGGTACAATGAATAGGAGAGAGCATTTTGCTTGGAATCCAATCCTGCCTCAGACATTTTCTTGTCTTATTAGGAAAGTTTGTCTTTGAAAAAGGTTAACTGAGGCCTGAGCTCAGGGCTCAACAGAAATATCAGAAATACAAATATATTCCTGGGCCACATACTGTCAAGACAATCTCAGTCTTGGCTGCAGACTGAACCAAAGGAAATTGTAATTGTGAAATATTCACCAACATAAATAAAAATACAATAAAACAGAGAAATTGTTATTTTGCAGTTTTCTAAGTCAATATGCACCAACAGGGATAAGTTTCTATTTGAGTTTGACACTAGCATAGGGTACTTCCAAATGAGATCACTCCCTGTAGGACCTAGGCATTTGGTACCTTCATTTTCTGATCTTAAAGCTAAGGACACTGAGATGTTGTGTGATTTGCTGAGAGTCCCCTCGCCAGTGTGGGTCCAAGGAATTTATATCTTTCTGATTTGGTGGACAGCTCTCCATGCACTATGTCAAACTGTCCCTTATTAATGAAGATGAAAATCTGAACCCCTTTTCTGTCCCAGCATCACCCTCACCCAATTCATCTACTTCTCAGAGGTTTTTTTAAATTCTTATTCAATTTGACAAATACAAGATGAGAGAACATTTTCATGTACAAAGTTTAACATTAAAAAAAGATTCTGTGTTAAATCATGGACATCAATTACACACTGCTTCTTTTTTTAAAACTGTAAAATAAATACTATGCATTATTTTCAAAGCTACTCTCCTTTTTGGTGCTTCCAAGTTTTCTTTTGTTTTCAGCTGTGTACTTTTAATTTTTTTCTCCCTCTCTCCCATTCTAGAGAAGGTTACCATTAAACCCAAGTATCTGTACATTATACATTCTTCTATTTATCATTTCTTTCTCTATATGTTGATACCATCTTCCTTATAGGTCCTTTATAGCTAATTTCAGTACTTATATTATTCAAAATGACTTAGTCTTTCAAAGTTTTTCTGAAAATAATACTGCTGTTACTGTGCACAGGGTTCATTTGGGTCCTGCTCATTTCACTTTTTCCTCTCAGAGTCTCTTGTGAGGAATATTTAAATATTTTGAGGTGAGCATTCTCCCAAAGGATATAGGTCTCAACCCACCCACTTTTCTTGTTCTATTTTTTTGTCCATTTCTTCTCAGACATTCTTACCTGATATCCATCCAAGATGGTGGACCTTCTAGATCCCTTGGTATTGTGTGGATGTGTGTGGATCAGGAGTGTTGTCTTAACCTTAACCTGTATGAGGAAAGCACTTTGTGAACCTTAAAATGCTAACTTTAAAAATGAAGTTACTGTTTCACAAATAAACCATTTGTTCCTAATAATTGAACAGAAGGCCCTAATGATTCTGTGACTCTTCCCCAAAGTGCCAGCTCAAGGAGACAAGAGAAAATAAGACTAGACAATAGGCACATAAAAAGATGAGAGTTGGTAAGGCCTGCTTTAGGAAACCCATCCCAGGGCCATTTATTCTGCTAGTCAGAAAAACAGAATCTTTCTCCTAGTATATCTTCTGTTTTCTTTCTGACTTCAGAGCCAGTAGTAGCTCCTATTCACATCTCACTTCATCATATACGAAGAGCTTTCCTCACAGAGCCTGAGTGATGAAGGGAGAACAATGGCACTGAATACTTGCCCACCAATCTGCTCAGGCAGGCTCATCAAAAGTCACCAAGTGCAATGATCCTACTCGGTGTCAGGGAAAGTTTTTGATCACTTCTGTCATGGCTAAATAAATTAACAAGAGAAAGTAAAGTCAACGGTCAATTAGAATGGGTATGGAGTTAGCTGTCCCTGGGTTCTAATGCTGCCTCCATCACTTCATGCCTGTGTTACGTCAGACAAAACACAACATCTCTGGACTTCATCTGTATTAGAGTAAGTTGGACCTAAGAATTCCAATATCCCTTCCTAATCTTTACCTATGTTCTTCTGATTCATTATCATAGTGAGCAATGATTTCAAAAAAACTGCAAAAATGACAATAATAAGGAGCACATGAGGCAGAGAAGGAATTGGATGGGCAGGTAGGTGTTGCAGTGGATGGCACACCAAGCCAGGACTTATGAAGACTAACTTCCAATTCACCTTCAGACACTCGTTAGCTGTGTGACTCTGGTCAGGTCACTTAACCTCTGTTTACTTCAGTTTCCTCATCTACAAAAAGCAAATAATAGCAATAGTACCCACATACCACATAATAGCAGTACATATATATATATAAAATATGTATGTATATATATATATATATATATATATATATATATATATATAAAATATGTATGTGTATATATATATATATATATATATATATATATATATATATTGCATCAAAAATAAATGTTTGCTAATGTTTTTCATCATTTTTAAGTTGTGCCTGACTCTTTAAGACTTCATTTGGCATTTTCCTGGCAAAGATGCTAGTTAGGTTTGCCATTTTCTTCTCCAGCTCTGTTTACATATGAGGAATACAAATGTCTTACACACATATGCATATAAATTATATATGCACATGTACAAAGGTTGACTATTATGATCATTGTGATTTTGAAAATACAGGTTATTGACCTGAGGGGAAAACTGTACCTTAGACTTAGTTCTCTATATTCCCCCCACCCCAATTCTTTTAACAATTATTTTTAAAGCACCTGTTACATACAGAACTTGAGAAACAGCAAGGATAGAGAGGATAGGGTCCTGTTGAATCAGGAGGACCATGGTTCAAGTCTAGCTTCTGACATGTGACTGACTATGTGACTATTGGCAAGTCACCTAAGGAGCTAATGCCCTATCAACAGAAGCAAGAAGAAAAGGGAAAAGAGTAGAACTGAAAGAGTACAACTTTGAAAATGTTGAGCTTGACCTTACAGAGGGCTTTCCAAAAGGTAATGTCTAGTCAGCTATTGACAATTCTAGAATAGAAACTGGGTATGGTGTTAGTGGTCCCTGGGTTCTAATGCTGCCTCCATCACTTCTTGCCTGTGTTATGTCAGACAAGACACAACATCTCTGGACTTCAGGGAGGACTGGAGTATAAAGATGGACCTGCTGTAGCTCTCCCTCCAAGCTTCATAAAATGTCTGTAAAAAGTGACTCTAAACAAATTCTAGAGCAATAAAAGGCACAAAATGACAGAGTGGAAAAGATTTGCAGCCCAAGGCAGCCTGGAAGGCCAACAGGAGAGGTCTATCACACCAGCCTCAGAGTGGAGCACAACCCAGGCTTGACTGCATGGTACAGCATGGACAGGAATGGAGCAAGCTTAAGGGTTCAGAATCATGGGCAGCAGCTGGGGTTCCCAGAGTTCTCAACCCACAAACACTAGAGACAGATTCAAAGGTCAGTGAGGAAACTCTTTCACCTGGGTGAGAAGGGAGAAGGGTCCTGCCCTAGTCCTGGCCCCAGACAACTGCAGTATCCATTTTTGGAACCCTCAGGATAAAGATCCTGGGGGAGAATAGAGTAGGCTAATCTGGATCTCAGTCCTGAGTGGTGATCTTAGGATGAGGAGCAGCTCTGGCTGTTGGAATTGGAGGCAGCTGTGGAGAGGGAAGCCTACTTGCAGATCCTGGGCAGAAAAGCTTATGGTTGCTCCCAGACCACAATACAGTCCATGAGAGGAATAAACTCCTCTTCCTGCCACTTTGGAGAAATTGAGAACTTTTACATCCCTAACTTATACCCTCCACTTGACCAAGGACTCAAAAGTCAAGTAACTGACATGAAAAATGCCCCCCAAATGGAAGAAAATAAGACTATAGAAGGTTACTTTCTTGGTGAACAGGCATTTTCCTTTTGGATGAGGAAGAACAAAGCATACCATTAGAGGAAGACATCAAAGTCAAGGATGCTCCATCCAAAATCTCCAAAATAAATCTGCAATGATCTCAGACTCAAAAAGGATTTTGAAAATGAAGTAAGAAAGGTGGAGGAATAATTGGGAAGAGAAATGAGAGAGATGCAAGAAAATCATGAATTTGCTAAACAACTTGCTAAAGGAAACCCAAATAAATGCTGAAGAAAATAACACCTTTAAAAATTGACTAAGCCAAATGGAAAAGAGGCCCAAAAATCCAATGAGGAGAAGAATGCTTTAAAAAGCAGAATTAGCCAAATGGAAAAGGAGGTTCAAAAACTCTCTGAAGAAAATTGTTCTTTAAAAATTGGACTGGAACAGATAGAAACTAATGACTTTATAAGAAAAAAAAGAAATTACAAAACAAAGCCAAAAGAATGAAAAAATTGAAGAGAATGTGCAATATCTCATTGGAAAAACAACTGACCTAGAAAATAGATCCATTAGACAATTTTAAAATTATGGGGCTTCCTGAAAGCCATGATGAAAAAAATAGCTTAGACATTATCTTTCATGAAATTATCAAGGAAAACTGCCCTGATAGTCTAGAACTAGAGGCAAAATAAATACTGAAAGAATTCACTGGTCCCCTCCTGCAAGAGATCCCAATAGGAAAACTCCTAGGAACATTGTAGGCAGATTCCAGAGTTCCCAGGTCAAGGAGAAAATATTTCAAGCAGGCAGAAAGAAACAATTCAAGTATTGTGAAAATACAGTCAGGATAAGACAAGATCTAGCAGCTTCTGTGTAAAGGGATCAAAGGGCTTGCAATATGATATTCCAGAAGTCAAAAGAGGTAGGATTAAAATCAAGAATCACCTACCCAGAAAAACTGAGTGTAATACTTCCAGGGAAAAATGGTCATTCAATGAAATAGAGAACTTTCAAGGACTCTTGATGAAAATACCAGAGCTGAACGGAAAATTTGACTTCCAAACACAAGAATTAAGAGAAGCATAAAAGGCAAACCAGGAAAGAGAAATCATAAGGGACTTACTAAAGGTGAACTGTTTACATTCCTATATGGAAAGATAATATTTGTAACTCTTGAGACTTCTCTCAGGATTTGGGTAGTTGGAAAGATTATATACTTATAGATTGAGGGCATAGGGTAAGTTGAATAGGAAGGGATGATATCTAAAAAAATAAAATTAAGGGGTGAGAGAGGAATATATTGAGAGTAGAAAGGGAGAAATGGAAAGGGGCAAATGATCTCTCTTAAAAGTGGCAAGAAAAAGCTTTTTCAATGGAGGTAAAAAGGGGAAGGTGAGAGGGAAAAAGTGATCATCACATTTTACTTAAGGAGGGAATAACATGCCCACTCATTTTGGTATGAAAATCTATCTTACTCTACAGGAAAGTAGGGGAGAAGGGGATAAGTGAAATATGTGTGTGGGGGAATGATAGAAGGGAGGCCAAATGGGAGGAGGGAGTAATTAGAAGTAAACACTTTAGGGAGAGGTAAACCCTTTAGGTCAAAAGACAATAGAATAAATGGGAGGCAGGATAGAATGGAGGGAAATATAGTTAGTCTTTCACATCATGACTCTTATGGAAGTCTTTTGCATAACTATACATGTATAGCCTATCTTGAATTGTTTGCTTTCCCATTGAGGATGTGTGGGGAGGAAGGAAGGGAGAGAAGTTCAAACTCAAATATTTAGGAACTAATGTTTAGAATTGTTTTTGCATGCAGTTGGGAAATAAGAAATACAGGTAATGTGGTATAGTAATCTATAGTGCCCTGCAAGAAAAAAGAGAAGATGGGGATAAGGAAAAGGAAGGATGTGATAGAACAGAGAAAAGTTTGGGGAAAGGGGGTAATCAGAATGCATGGTGTCTTGTGGTGGGGGGAGGTAAGAAAATTTGAAACTCAAAATCTTGTGGAAATGAATGTTGAAAATTGAAAATAAAGGAAGAAATTAAAAAAAATGAAAACTCTAGATTAGAATTTAGGACATCAGGTTAGAGATAAAGATTCATGAGTCATCAGGTTGTTTTTGTTCTTAGTTTAAAAAATTATTTATTTTAATCACCTAAAATATACCTTCTGAGATTCCCTCCTTTCTCCAATTGAGAACACAGGAAAAAAATTCTTTATCAATACAGAGAGACAGTCACAAGAAATTTCCACATTCTCATGTCCAAGGAAATACTTGTTTTTTTTTTCTTTACTCTGAGTGCCTCACCTCTTTGTCAGAAGATGGGTAGCATGTTTCATCCATGGGTCATTGTGAATCATCTTTATACAGGTGAAATTTGAAACTGTTGGATTGCGTAACGTTGGCAAGGGAGAAAATTTAGTGAGAAGAGGGTCAAAGATAGAATCTTAGGGAATAACTGCATTTAATGGATAAGAGAGAAAGAGTATTATTGGAAGTCCTTTGTTCTCTTATTCTCTTTTTTTAATTTTTCACACAGTTCGTAATAGATAAACAATTCAACCTTTTGTTTAGGTGATACATCTTTTTAAAGTATTTACAATATATACCACAAAAGAATTTTTTTTTAAACATTAACTGAGACACAGATAATATTTATGTTGCTAACTTCACAAGCTCTTGACCTAATTGTCTCCATAACATTACTAAGAATTGAAGTACTCTTACTTAATGTTGTTGGTCTAAAGTCCTATGCTTAATAGCTTAATTTTAGACAACCTCGGATGTTCCCCTACCCATAATCTATAATTGAATAGATCTGGTATTAAGCTTACAAACTTTTTGACTATAGGAAATTGCCACCAATAGTAAGGACATTGCAGGGATACACTGTCTCCCCAACTTCATGTCAACCCCAGATAGGATTAGATTATCCACTTGCATTCAGTCAGGGTTAAAGTCTGCCAGGTGTCAGTGGGGAGCTTGAGTCAGGAGAATCCCACCTCAGCCCATGTTGAACAGCCACTGTCCCACCCTTCCCTTGAGATCACCTACGCAGTTCATACCAGCATCTCATCGGCATACTGGCATCATGGGTTGGAGGCTCAGATAGCCTTTCCTGCTTCCCATTCCTGGAGTTAGACTCAGAAGAACAGTCACTTAATAGTCCCATAACATCTCAGAATGGCAAGTTCTAATAATCAAGTTTCAAATATGATTATAGTTTCATTTTCGCTAAGGAACATCTTTTGAGGCAAGTCTTAAGTGGCTTACATGTCTTTCTATACAAGTTCTAGTTCCTGATTAAATGACAATCATAAAATCTAATTTACCATTAAAGCCTTGACTTTTCCATCAATGCCAAATTTTCCCAAGGTTACCTTCCTCTTGGAAAGTTAGACTGAAATTCTTTTCTCCAAACTAAAGATGTCATTGATTTATTCTCAGTAATTAATTCAGTCTGTTGTTTTAATACTAATTGCTTTTACCCCATTTTGTACCATGTCCAATTTTTCTCCCCATCACTCCCTTCCCTAATAATCACTCCCGCTTCCTAATACCTTGCATTCTGATTACTCCTTCCCTCAATATACCCTCCCCTCCATCACACCTGACCCCTCTCCTATCCCCATCTTCTCTCTTTTCTTGCAGGGCAAGATGAATTTCCATACCCTTATCCCTGTAGTTCTTATTTCCTGATTATATGCAATAAAATTCTCAACATTCATTTCTAATACTTTGAATTTCAACTTGTCTCCCTCCCTCCCTCCCTAGCCCCACTGAGAAGGCAAGCAATTCAATACAGACTGAATATGTATTGTTTTGCAAAAGACTTCCATAGCAATCATGTCTTGCAATACTAATTATATTGCCCTCTGACCTACCCTATCCCCCTTTATTTTCCCCCCTATAATTGACTTTGTCCCTTCTTGAAAGTGTTTATTTCTAGTGGCTCTAATCTCCCATTTACCTTCCCTTCTAACATTCCCCTCGCTCCACTTGTTGCCTGCTCTCCTACTTTCCTGTGGTGTATATAAATTTTCATATCAAATTTAGTGAGCGTGTTATTCCCTCTTTCAGCCACACGTGGGGAGAGTAGCTATATTCCCCCCCCCCCCCCTTTTCCCTTGTCTCCTCCATTGAATAAGATTTTTCTTATCTCTTTTATGAGTTATAGCCTGCCCCATTCCATTACTCCCTTTCTCTTCTGGGAATTTTCCTCCTTCACCCCTTAATTATTTTATTTTGTTCTTTTTTTTGTGTGTGTGTATGTGGATATCATCTCTTCTGATATAACACACCCTGTACTCTCTATCTATGTGTATGTGTGTGTGTGTGTGTGTGTGTGTGTGTGTGTATACAATCTCTCCGACTACCCCAATACTGAGAAAAGATTCAAGAGTTAAAAATATTTTCTTTCCATGTAGTAATGTAAATAGTTCAGCTTTAGGGAGTCTTTTATGATTTTTCTTTTCTGTTTACCTTTTCATGGTTCTCTTGATTCTTGTCTTGGGAAGTCAAATTTTTAAATACAAATCTGGTCTTTTCCTCAACATGAAATCTTGAAAGTTGTCTATATCACTGAATGACTATTTTTTCCCTTGAAGTATTGTATTCAGATTTGTTGGGTAGGTGATTCTTGGTTTCAATCCCAGTTCCTTCAGCTTCTGAAATATCCAAGCCCTTCAGTCACTTCATGTTGAAGCTGCCAGATCCTGTGTTATCTTGATTGTATTTCCACAGTACTTAAATTGTCTTTTTCTAACTGCTTGCAGTATTTTCGCCTTGATCTGGGAACTCTGAAATTTGGCCACAATATTCCTAGGAGTTTCTCTGTTTGGGTTTCTTTGAGCAGGTGAATGATGAATTCTTTCAATATCCATTTTGCCCTCTGATTCTATAACATCAGGGCAGTTTTCCTTGATAATTTCATGGAAGACTAATGCCTAGGCTCTTTTTTTGAGCATGGTTTTCAGGTAGTCCAATAATTTTTAAATAATTTTCCTGGATCTATTTTTCAGGTCAGTTGTTTTTTCAATCAGTTGGTTCACCTTATCTTCTATTTTTTTCAAATTTTTGGTTTTGTTTACTAACTTCTTGGTTTAACTCATAGTCATTCCCTTCCCTGGACTCAACTCTCTCTTTCAACGAATTATTTTGTTCAGTGAGCTTTTGAACCTTCTCCTCCATTTGGCTAGTTCTGCTTTTTAAAACCTCCTTTTCCTCATTGGCTTTTTGGACCTCTTATTCCAACTGAGTTAGCCTCTTTTTAAAGCTGTTATTTCCTCAGCATTTTTTTGGTTTTCCTTTAGCAAACTTGTTCTTTAAGATCTTCTATTGCCTGAGCCAAATTTAAGTCCCTTTTGGAGGCAGGGGCCTTGACTTCCTCTGACAGTATGCCTTGTTCTTCCTCATCCAAAAGGATCGGGGGAGACACTTGTTCCCCTAGAAAGTAACCTTCTATGGTCTTACTTTTTTCCCCTTTTCTGGGCATTTTCCCAGTCAGTTACTTGAGTTCTGAGTTTCCTCTCCACAACCACCTTGCCTCCAGTTCTGCCCAGCCAGTGCTTGGGGGCTGAGATTCAAATGCTGTTCCCAAGCCTTAGAGGCTTTTGGTGGGAGTGGGGCTGCTATTCAATGTGAGATTAAGTTCGGCTACTCAGGTGGGGACAGGGCCACCCCAGGGAGATTAGTTCTCTCAGGGCGTTTATGAGGAGACCTTCAATAATGGATCCAGGCTCCTGCCTACTTTGGGAGCTCCTGTCCACTGCTGCCTTCCACGGGGGCCTGAGTTATGGGGACCCCTTGTCTCCCTCTCAGCCAGCCAAAAAGACCCTCTCACTGACCTTTGATATGTGTGTGGTTGAGGGACCTGTGCTGCTGCTGGAGATTCTGTTCCTGAAGCCTGCTCAGATCTGCTTCCCTCAATGCCAGGTGGTCAAGGCAGGGCTGGGCTCAGCTCTGGATCCAGTGCATGACAGACCTTTCCTGTTGGTTTTTCAGGTCTCCCTGGAAGAGAAATCTCCTCCATTCAGTTGTTCTGTAGCTTCTGCTGCTCTAGAATTTGTTGAGAGTTCTTCTTTACAGGTGTTTTATGGGCTATGGGGTAAGAGCTAAGCATCTGTGTATCTTTCTACTCCACCATCTTGGCTCCTTCTTTTCCTCTTATTCTTACAAAAATGATACTCAATAAAATCCATTGAATCTTGTTTGACTCAAAAATTGATTTTGGTTTAAATCACATCAAGCAAAAGACTCAAAGACTTTTGTGGGAAAGTCTTATTTTCATTGAGCCTATATAAGGAATGTTCAGAATATGTCATTTTGATGAGTCTACAAAAATATACTGTTTTGATCAATCAACAAATACTAACATGTTCCTATGCCTATGTTAAGCTGTTCAGGTGAGCGGGGTAATAAAAATATAAGGTGGGGGGCGGAGCCAAGATGGCGGAGTAGAAAGACTCACCTATGCTAGGTCCGAACCCACAGCCCATAGATTTCCTGTAAAAAGAACTCCTGACAAATTCTGGAACAGTGGAAGCCGCGCAGAAACACAGTGAAGGAGATTTCCGTTGCAGAGAGCCCTGAAGAACCGAC
>CM053771.1:278839927-278873869 GCA_028658325.1 Potorous gilbertii | reverse complement strand
GTTCCCAGGCTGCCGCCTTCCCGAGCTCTGCTCCCCCTTCGGATGTGTTCCCAGGCTGCCGCCTTCCCGAGCTCTGCTCCCCTTTCGGCTGTGTCCACTCTCGGTACCCCGTTGAGACCCCGCTGGGCGGGGTCACCAGAGGAAAGTCCCCAGGGAAGAGCAGAAAGGAGAGGAACCAGAAAAGGAAAAGAAGCTGGGAACTGCTAGCAGCTGGACAGCTCTGAGGAGATCCAGAAGACTGAAGTGTCATTGGGAGAAGTGTAGATCCAGGGAGGACACAGTGTGGAGGTGGTGGTACCATAAAGGATATTTTAAGTGCTCACAACTTCTCTTAGTGAAAAGTTGACAGAAGAAAACTAAAACATGGTCATCTTTTCCATTTTCTCTTGAGTCCCTAGACCTGGATGTAGAAAGCAGTAAGAGGCTTCCAGGTCTCAGATCAGGTGAGTACCATCCTCAGTGAGGAAGTTGACTCCATCAAGAATCTTTAATTAAGCACCAACCAGGTGGGAAGAACTGTGACAACTACTGAGGGATAGACCATGTTTTGATTGTATGTTAGCTCAGGAGCAGCTTTAAAAGAAGGGAAGGGTATCCAATATTTTGATGATGAAGAAATGCCTTGAATTTCTCCAGGTGGTTCTATGACTGATGGGTAAATATAACTCATTGGTACAGGCAGCATAGAAGAGATGTCATTTCAGCCCCAGCAATTTTGGTCAAACTTCAGGTAGACTTGGAGATAAGGAGACAGTCACTCTGGAGTGGAAGCAGCTTCTAGGAACATGAAAAAACAGAGGAGAGTCAGACTACAGAGAGAAGACCCTGGACATGCAGCTGAACAACCCATCCAGAGAGAAACAATTTCTAGGTCATGTATTAGGAGTTGTGAGTTGGCTTTGCCACACATGTATCCTGCACATGTACCTCACTACCACTGTACCCTAAGTTTGAGTCTACTTTCCCCATGGATACTGTGCATGTGTGGAAGAATATACCCCAGGTTTATGGTGGGGGAGAGGAATGTTTGGTCACCATTAGTCTTTCTATGCCCTCTGAGTAAACATCTTTATTAACTGTGTCTGCTGCCTGATGGTTAACAGGGCCTCTTGAGACAGTATTAGGAATGTCGACCCACAGAGTTGTCCCTGCTATCTTGCATAGCTCTCTTATTTGAGAACCCAACCCACAATCATTTGTATATGTTGGAGGAGGAGTCCAGAGAGAGTACGATCCAAATTGCTTGGCAGTTTTATAGAGAAACGTAATGCTCCTTAATTATTGAAAAGAATTATTTACTATCGGATGCGCTGAGAGGTAAGATGCTTTAAAGCAAACAATTTCAAAATTGATTAAAAATTTCAATTGACATCTTTTATTCTTAGTCAGAAGTCAGAAGAAAATGTCTGAATATAACCTTTCCCCTTGCTCTATCCAGTGAGCCATCACTTATAGCAAAGAATAAAAAAAGGAAAATAGGGTACAATGACTAATATTAACCAATACATCATCAGTATCAAAAGCTACTTTACAAAAATCCATGCTTCATTTCTATTGTGCTTATTGATACAGGATGCTCATGAAAGTAACCAAATGCATTCTGGACTATGCCTCTAAAAGTCAATCACTTCATCTTCCTTGTTTTGCCAGTCTGGTAGTTCATCACTTTCACTGGCTCATTTGTGTGAGGGAGAGTTTTATATATTTTCAAATGTATGTATCAATCCCTCCCAATATTTACCTGCATATGATGAGAAGTGGAAAATCAGTGGCATGTATTCCAACTCAGCACCTCTCACCTCTCAAGGTCATTGTATGGGCATTCCTGTCATAGGTAGGGGGTTTGACTAGCTGACCTCTGATGTGAATTTTATATTTTCATTCTAATCTATGAATGAGCCTATTTATGCTTTGAAAATGAAATTTTAAGAGGAAGTAACCTGAGAGATCTTTCAGTTTTATTTTTAAAGCTAAGGAAACTGAGTCTCACAAAGGACCAGTGAACAATTCTATTCAGAGAGGAAGCAATACCATGCCACTATTAGTTGTTAAGGTCACAGATTTAAAGCTAGAAGAGACTTTAGTCTAATTTGCTCATTTTGTAGTCGAAGAAACTAAGTCCCAGTGAGGTGAGTCACTTGTCCAGTATTTGTAAGTTACTTGTAAGGCAGCTAGGTGATGTAGTAGATACAACAATGCGCCAGTAGTTAGGAAGACCTTCAATTACTTCCTGTCTCCCTCAGTTTTCTCAACTGATTTCCTTAATCCTCAAAATGGGGGTGATAATAGCACCTACCTCATAGAGTTGTTGTGAGGATCAGATGAGATAACATTTATAAAGAGCTTAGCACAATGCCTGGTACATAGTAATTGCTTAATAAATACTTGTCTTGACCTATAGCTCCCCCCACCACTCCCTTCCCTTTTCTTGTCCAAAGTCACTAGGTAAATAGTAGCTGAGCCAGGATCTGGTGCCAAATTCATTCTATTTTCATTATGCCACAGCTGACTCTAACTGTTAAGCACCTGGATTTTTGAAAATCTAAGCAACTAATTTTTAATAAGATTCAGTTACTATTTGAATTTGAATTGTGCCTCTGTCTGAGAGTTTCATTTATTTTAAGGGTTTTATTTTCTAAAATACATAGAAAAAAAGATTATGTGTCATACAAAAATATGGTTCCCTCTTTTTGACTTTTACCTAAGCCACTGTGGCCTTTGTAGATCTTGTCCAATGCTATGTTCCTTGAGGGACAGCCCTATCTGCTCACTGTTCCTATCTGGTATTTTACCTTCCATTCCCCTCCTAAATAGTAGCACTTAACTACTTAAACTACTTTACATTTCGTACTGCTTTATACTATCTTTAACAAAATCCTATCTTTAGCAAAGGGCAGGTAGGTGGTGCAGTGGATGGAGCAACAGTGCAGGAGTCAGGAGGACCTGAGTTCAAATCTCACATCAGACACTTGACATGCACTAGCTGTGTGACCTTGGACAAGTCACTTAACCCCAATTGCCTCATCCTGGATCATCTCCAGTCATTCTGATGAATATCTGGTCAGTGGATTCAGATGGCTCTGGAGGAGAAGTGAGGCTGGTGACCTGCACAGCCCTCCCTCACTCAAAACAAAGTCAAGTGCAAGTCATGTCATTATTTCTCCGATGGCATGGTCTTCTTGGGCAGCAAAGGATGAACACACACAAATCTTTAGCAAAACAGAGTAAATGAAACCAACAGGACAGCTAGGTAGTGCTTAGGATAGGGAAGTCACTGGGTAAGTCACACAACCTCTGTAGGATCCAAATAACTCCCTTGGACTGACCAGCAAAGTCAAAAACTGGGTTCAGATCTGTGTTAGCAGAGGGTTCTCAGATCCAACATTTACACAATGAGAGACTGCTGGGCCTGGAGTCAAGACGACCTAAGTATGAATCTTACCTCAGACACTTACTAGCTATGTGATTCTAGGTAGGTAATATCATGTCATTTTCCTCACCTGGGAAATGTCTCTATCTCATTTGGAAGGATCCAAGGAGATAATATCTATGAAGGGCTTGGCACACAGTTGGCAGTTAATAAATGCTTGTTTTCTTCCTTCCTAGGCTGCAGCAAGTATTCCTGCCTGGCTGATATCTCATAGAACCTCAATATATCCTTTTTAACTCAGGTGAGGTAGTTCTACACTGCTGTACCTTAAAGACAGAAACACTTTGATCCATCCTATCTACATTTCCTAGATATCTCTACCCATAATTCCCAAAGAGTGGCCAAGGAGTTCTCAGATGTGTGCCCACTGCTGGTGACACTGGGGAGGTCTTTATTTCTTTTAAAATTATGCTGTAATGAATAGAGTGCTGGGTTTGTACCTGGGGAGGGTTCAAATCCTCTGAAACTTATTGTCACATGACCCTAGGTAAGTCACTTAACCACCTTAGGTCCTAAGGAACTCTCTGGGGCTAATCGATAAAATCAATGGATTGGTTCTAGATCTGTCTTGGTAGTAAGGGTTCACAGAACAAAGTTTACTCCAACGATAAAAATTCATCATGAACTTGGATAAAATCTCCCTGATATGTCTAGGATTTGGAAAAAGAAAAATGTATGTGAGTAATTTCTGATAAGGTTGTGTTTGAAATCCTGGGCACCAATGGTGACCTGCTACTCACATTTTGTGAATCTCTCATATAAGACAGGATGCTGACTCTCAAGCAACATATAATCGTGTTGTTGGTTTCAGGTTATAAACACATAAACCTATGATGATATGAAAGACCCACACCTTTGAGAATTTTCTCCCTCTTTTATTTTATGTTTCCTATCCAGAAAAGCCTGGGGCAATGCATCCTGAACTTACTCTCCACTTGCAAGCATGCAATTCATAGTCGTGTGGGTTAGTATGTTATTAGAGGAATCATGAAAGGAAAGGAATTCCCCGAATGAATAGTCATGGGAATGTAAAGTTTGTATGTAAATTCTCAGTCACAGTTGTCCACATGAAAGCTTCTGCTACTGGAAACATTTCTCTATCTTGTCTTGGCCTTACTTCTCTCCAGTTGCCTTCTGAGTCTTTATCATTCTCTCTCTCCTCTCTCTCTCTCTCTCTCTCTCTCTCTGTCTCCTGTCTCTCTTTCTCTCTCTCTCTCTCCCCTCTCTCTCTCCTCTCTCTTTCTCTCCTCTCTCTCTCTCTCTCTCTCTGTCTCCTCTCTCTCTTTCTCTCTCTCTCTCTTCTCTCTCTCTCTCTCTCTCTCTCTCTCATCTCTCTCTCCTCTCTCTCTCCTCTCTCTCTCCTCTCTCTGTCTCCTCTCTCTCTTTCTCTCTGTCTCCTCTCTCTCTCTCTCTGTCTCTCTGTCAAATATTTTATAATGTCTACAGTAACTTTAAATGAGATTTCTCTTTCTATCTTTTGCTTTTAGACTTGATGAGTAATATATTGAAATGCAGATGATTTATGTGGGTTTATTCTATATCCTGCAACTTTGCTAAAGTTATTTATTATTTCAAGTAGTTTTTTACTTGATTCTCTGGGATTCTCTAAGTATATCATCATATCATCTGCAAAGAGTGATAATTTAGTTTTTTCTTTGCCTATTCTAATTCCTTCAATTATTTTTTCTTCTCTTATTGCTAAAGCTAACATTTCTAGTACCGTATTGAATAACAGTGGTCTTAATGGACATCCTTGTTTCAACCCTGATCATTGGAAATGCATCCATCTTGTCCCCATTACATATAATGCTTGCTGATGGTTTTAGGTATTTGTGACTCATCATTTTAAGGAAGGCTCCATTTATTCCTGTGCTCGCATGTGTTTCCAATCATTATCTTGTTTATGAGAAGCTTGCTGTGGATTTTCCTTCATTTTTGAAGTAGACCAACAGCAATAGGGTGATGTCTTAACTAATGTGTGAATTGCATTTAATCGAGGCAGAGGTGCTCAACTCTCTCTTCCAGAATCATCTAACTCCAATGGCAAGACAAAATCAAGGCTACTGGTGATGTCCTGAGATTCAGTAGATGATATTTGTGTCTTCAATGTCTGACCAAACTCTAAGCTCTCCATAGCACCTGTTTCAGCCATTTTTATGGCTGTTGGAAAAAATTGTTCTGATTCACCTTTTCTGCCAGGGAAAGTCTTCATATGCTTAGGGTAGACATCCCCCTAACCCACTGAGGGTTTAAGGCCTAAAGTCATTTAACCCCTCTGCCCAGATGGTTTTGTTGGGGTGTGGCCATTGTCCATGCCACAGCTTCTGGGAGCAATAGGTGAAAGTTGGCTTAGAGGTGGACACCCAGTGTGGATAAGTAGCCCTGAAAGGGGATGGGCAAACCCTCACACCAGAGCTGCTAGTCCTTCCTTACTAAGAAATTTACAGTGTAATGGACTCATAAACTCAAAAAACCTGTGCAGGTCAACCAATCAGCATTTAATGAGCAACAACTTCTTGTGTCCTAGGTTGTAAGGGAAAAATTAAGACATATTTGTATAGGTCACTTAATAGATTACAAAGCGCCTTATACTTACCTAAATTACTCTCACAACAAAACAATTAATTAGGCAGGTAAATTAGTGCAACTTTTCTTGGATTGTAGGGTTTTTTCTAACATGGAAATGAATTGATCCAGTTCCTTTGTACTTTCAATATTAGGTGATTAAATCCCTCATTTGCAGATGAGCAATTCTGAAGTAAATCAGTATTAACTTGATCTAGGGAGGGAAAATTTACCTAAAATCCTCCCCCAATTCACATACTGAAATGAGTTTATTGCAGGATATTCTCTGTACCAACCCAAGCCTCAGGTGAGAAAAGGGGTAGGAGTGCTGTTAATCTTTAAGATGATAACCTGCTCTGTTCGTTGAAGACAGGCTAGAGAGGGAGGCTTCTTACCAAGTTGACTTCCTCTCTTTCCCCTTTTGTTCAGGAAAGTTTCTTGCTCTCATGCATGCTGTTTGGTCTGTTTTTCCACCCTTCTCAGTGTGTGATCAGTTATTTTCATTCTCAGGGATCTTTGAGCACTGTAATCATAATAAAGTTAGCACTGACATAGCACCTACAATGTGCTCTATGGAAATACAATCTCACTTGTTCCTTGCAACAATTCTTTGACGTAGGTGCTTTTATCATTCTTGTTTTTACAGTTCAGAAAACTGAAGTAAACATAGGTTAATTGCCTTTCTCAAGATCACACAGCTAGTAAGTGTTTGAGGCTGGATTTGAACTCAGGATTTACTGACTTCAGAGCTAGCACCCTGTCCACAGTGCTGTTTACATTGTACCATTTACACTGTACTGTCTACATTGTACTGTCTGCATTGTAATTGGTTGACAGGACAAAAGTGGGAGAAAGGAAAGGTGGGAGACAATCTAACTCATCCCCATGGCTGACTTTGGGACTGTTCTCAGAGAGTGGAAGCTGTTCCTTCTGACCTTGGACTTTGGCAATATTCCCAGAGTTCAGGAATCCACTCCTGTTAGGTAGAGCTTACAAAGAGCAAGGATGCCAAATAGAGTGTCAAGGTTTCACATACAAGCCAATGTTTGCTGTTTCTCATTCTTTATGAAATGTTCACATTTGCTAATGTTTGTGATGTTTACAATGAATTGAAAAACAATAAAGACAGTTATTTGCTAATGGCTTGAGCTTCTGATTTGACTATCAGCTCTCCTGAGTGGGCCTCTTGCTTCTAAAACATATTCTATTCTAGAGAGCTTTGAACTATTCCTAAAGGTAGTTGCTGTTATTTGTCCTCCATTCTCAAAGAGGACCATAATATAAGGGAGGTGATGCCATGGTATACAAATGGATTGGATTTCAGTGAGGCAGGGCTGTGCAAAGGGCCTAACCTCACTTTCTCCTCAGAAGTCATCTGGGTCAAGTGGCAACATATAGAGTAGAATCGCTGGAGATGGCTCTGGGTGCAGTAGGAGAACTTGGTCTTTTTAAGTAAGGTCTTTAACCTGTCTCAGTTTGGCTGAGGCAACACCCATTCAGTAATTAAGGCTAGTCAGGAATGAGGCAGAGAATAATTTGGTTAATCTGGTTAAAAAAAATTCAATCTGAGAGGGAAGATCCTCAGAGATTGTGGGCAAAACAGAAACAATTTGAATTTACATTTACTCTAAGCCAGTCAAAGCCCAAACAATGACCAAGTGAGGCTTGGCCTGGGACCTATTGTTGGCCAGTCAATGAGAGTTGGAGTGATTTAAGTTTAAGCATGTTCCTTAAGGAAAAAATTTCATGGATAAACACCAAGGTATATTGGGAGGTTTCAAATACCTTACCCTATGTGGCCAGAGGGAAGAGGGAGGGGGGGGAGGGAGGGAGGGAGGGAAGGAAGGAAGGAAGGAAGGAAGGAAGTAAGGAAGGAAGGAAGAGCTGTGTTGCCTATCTGGACATTTCCAGTTGGGTCTCCTCACCTAACCATTAATCTGAAGGTTAACCAAACTGCACATATCTTTTTATGCAGCAATACCACTCCTAGTTCTGTATCCCAAAGTTAAATAAAAAAGGGAAGAGGACCTTCATGTATAAAAATATTCATAACAGCTCTTTTAAAAAATCTTATTTAATAGTTTATTTTTTCCAAATGAAATATGTTTATTTAGGTCCATGTATCCTGCACATGGACATCTCTACCACTGTACTCTTAAGTTTGACTCCACTTTCCCCATGGACACTGTGTATTTGTAAGAGTGTATTCCCCAGGCTTATGGGGGAGAAGATTGATAAGTACTAGTCTTTTTATGCCATCTGAGTAAAGGTGGTTGCTAATTGTGTCTGCTGGCTGATGGTTAATGGGGCTCCTGAGATAGTATTAGGGATGCAGACCCACAAGATTATACCTGCAACTTGGGATAGCAACCTTATTTGGGAACCCAATCCATAACTGTATGTACAAGTTGGGGGAGGAGTACAGAGAGGGTGATACCCAAGTTTGCTTCTCAGTTTTATAGAGTAACCTAATCCTTCTTAATTACTGGAAAGGCACCATATGCTGTGGAATGAGCTGAAATATAAAATGATTTAAAGTGAATAATTTCAGAATTGATTAAAATTTTTAATTGAGATCTTTTATTATTATATCACTTTATTTCTGAATGTATCCTTTCCCCTTCCTCTATCCAGTTATATATCCCTTATAACAAAGAATGATAAAGAGAGGGAAAAGTCGAACATTGACTGAAAGTAACCAATACATCATCAAAGTCAAAATCTACTTTACAAAGATCCATGCTTCATTTCAATAGTGCTTATTGATACAGGATGCTCATGAAAGTAACCAAATGCATTTTGACTGTGGTTTTAAAAGTAGTTCACTTCATCATCCTTGCTTTTGCCAATCTGGTAGTCTGACAGCTCCATTGGCTCATTCATGTGAGGGAGAGGTTCATATATTTTCAAATGTGTATATCTATCATTCCCAAGACATACCTGTAAATAAAGTGGAAAATCAGTGGCATATATTCCAACTTAGTAAACTCCCTTCTCAGGATCATGATATTAGGTACATTCCTGTTATAGGGAGGGGTTTGGATTAGATGACCTCAGTGTGAATTTTATATTTTTATTCTGACCTATGAATGAGCCCATTCATGGTTTGAAAACAAAATTTTAGCAGAGAGTGACCTGAGATATCATTGAGTCTTATTTTTAAAACTAAGGGCATGGAGTCCCACCAAGGTCCAATGAACAAGAATATTCAGACAGGCAGCAATATCATGGTACTGTTCATTCTTAAGGTCACAGATTTAAAGCTGAAAGGGACTTTAGTCTGCTGATTTTGTAGCTGAGGAAACTAAGGCAAAGTAAGGTTAGTCACTTGTCCAGTACCTGTAAGCTACTTTTTAGGCAGCTTGGGGATGCAGTGGATAGACTGATGGGCCTGGAGTTAGGAAGACTTTCAGTTATTCCTGTCTAACTGTTTCCTGAACTGATTTCTTTGTTTGTTCCAAATGGGGATGACTTAGGATGGTACCTAAGTCATAGGGTTATTGTGAGGATAAAATAAGATAATGTTTATAAAGAGCTTAGCACGGTACCTGGTACATAGTAGCTGCTTAATAAATACTTGTTAACCCATAGCTCACCTCACCATTCCCTTCCCTTCCCTTCCCTTGTCCAAAGTCACATGGTAATTAATTAGCAGATGAGCAGAACAGTCAGGCTGTTTGCATTATATCACAGCTTACTCCAGTTGTTAAGCACCTGGATTTTTTAATGTCTCAACAATACATTTTTAAGAAAGGGTCAACTATCATTTTGAATTTAAATGATGCCTCTGTCTCAGAGTTCCATTTATTTTTTAGGATTTTATTTTCTAAAATGTGTAGAAAAAAAGAACATGTCCTACAAAAATATGGGGTCCTGCTTTCTGACTTTTATCCAAGCCTCTTTTGAAAACACTGTGGCCTTTGTACCTCTTGGGCCTTCCTTTCTATAACAGTGTTCCTTGAGGGACAGCCTCATCTCCTCACTGTTCCCATCTGTGGGGGTTTATCCCCCATTCCTCTCCCAAATGGGAGCACATACCTACTTTACACTTTACATTACTTTGCACTATCTTTATTAAAATCCTATCTGTAGCAAAACCGAGCAAATGAAACCAACAAGACAGCTAGGTAGTCCTTTGGACAGGTAAATCACTGCGTAAGTCACACAACCACTGTAGGGCCCAATAATTCCCCAGGACTGATCAGCAAAGTCAATAGTTGGGTTCAAATCTGTGTTAGTAGAAAGGCTTCTCAGATCCAGCATTTTCCAACTGGGCAAGTCAATATGTCCTGAATATGAATCTTACATCTGATACTTACTACCTGTGGGATTCTAGGTAAGTCATTTCATGTCATTTTCCTCACCTGGAAAATGTCTCTATCTCATTTTTAAGTTTTCAACAAGATAATATTTATGAAGGGCTTAGCACACAATTGGCACTTAATAAATGCTTGTTTCCTTCCTTTCTAGGCTGCAGCAGGTGTTCTATCTCATAGCACATCAATATAGCCTCCTTACCTCAGCTAAGGTAGTTTCACTCTGTTGTACTTGAAAGACAGAAGCACTTGGATCCATCTAATTCTACTTTTCCCAGGTGTCTCTACCTATAATCCCCAAAGGAGTGGCCAATCAGTTCCCAGATGTGTGTCCACTACTGGTGACACTGAAAGTCTCTAGGTTCATAGATTCCTTTTACAATTATGCTATAGTGCATAGAGTACTGGGCTTGTATCTGGAGATAGTTCAAATCCTCTGACACTTATTTGTTGTATGACCCTAGATAAGTCACCTAACCACCTTAGGCCCTAAGCAACTACCTGGGCTAAGATTTGTAGAAGGAAAAGTATACTTCATTGATTTCTGATGAAGTTTTGTTTGAAATACTAGGCACCAGTGGTGACCTGCTGCTCACATTTTATGGATTTCTCATATGACAGGATCTTTAAGTCGGATTCAGGCCATAAACACATAAGCCTATGATGACACGAAAGACCCACTACTTTGGGAATCTCTCCCTCGTTTATCTTACAGTTCCCATCCAGGAAAGCCTGGGACAAAGTATCCTGAGCCTCTCCAGTTGTAAGCATGCAATTTACAATTATGTGGGCTAACATGTTAGAGGAATCATGAAAGCAAATGGAATTCCCCAAATGTATAGTCATAGGAATGTAAAGTCTGTATGTAAATTCTGTCTTCAATATGAGAGCTTCCTTTTACAGAAACATTTCTATAAACCCTGTCTTGGCTTTACTTCTCTCCAGTTGCCTCACATGAGGGAGAGCCTTTATCCTTCTCTCTTTCTCTCACTGTCTCTTCTTCTCTCTCCCCCTCTCACTTAATTGTCCATTCTTTGGTTATCATTTTTCAGGTTCGCTATGAGAGCAAAACCCACCAGGTTAGTCTTCCTCTGCTCCCCAACCTTCCTAGAGTTCCTTCTTCCTTTCTGTCTACTTCATTTTCTCTCCATTGGCACACCATCACTTTATACTTCCCCTAGGGCAGAAACTTTATTTTCTCCAATAATTCAAAATGGAAGGGGACAAGCTATCCCCACACTTTCTATGTACAGCGAAATAGAAAGAAAACTGAGTAGAATTCAATGACTTGTCGAACACTGACCTTTACATAATACATGGCCCCAGCAACCGTGTGGCTCCTGAAGGTTACAGCATGAAAGCAGTCATATTTTTCCTTGGTCTTTTCTTCAAACTGTGGCTTTACCTCAAGAAAAGAGAAGAGGGTAAAGAATTTAGTGGTTATCTTTAAATAATATCAGGTTTGGTCTACTCAGTGGCCAATGCAACACTGACAACAACCGATCCTTTAGTCAAACGCTTCTTTCCTCTCAACTCTTAAACAATTAATAAATGATTTTTAACAAAATCTATGATTTTGTCTACTCTGCCTAAGGCACTGTGCCAGGACCTGAGGGTTACAAAACAACAACACAAGTAGCTTACATTCTCCTGGAAGGATGCAATATTTACCCAAATTAGTCAATACCAGATATATGAAAATAATTTCAAAAGGAAGTAAACAAAAGGCAATTATTTCCTCACTTAAGCAATAATGTGTGGCTTATGTTCCCTTAAAGACTGCAATGCACATCTTCTGGTGAGGATTCTCTAAATCTCTGAGTAGCTAAGGATCCTGACACAGAGTGGCTAATCTATGCACAAGTCCTGTTAATAATAGAAAAACCCCAGTATTTGACATATCTAATGAGTTGCAGGGCAGTATGATACAGTAGACAGAGTGGGAGACTTGTTTCCAAAGGACCTGGGTTGAAATCCTGACTGTGTCACTACCTGTGGGCCTCAGTTTTCTTATCCAAAAACAAGGAGGCTTGACTAGACCACTAAGTTCTTTTACAGCTTTAAAATCTATGATCTCAGTATCATCTACTGTTTGTTTGAAGTCTCCCAGTGAAGAGGGACAATAGCACAGTGAAGAATACTTGGGAGTCAGAGGACCTGGATTCCAATCCTGTCTCTGGTCCTCACTACATGTGACCTTGAGCAAGTCTCTGGGGCCTCAGTTTCCTCATCTGTAAAAAAGGAGTTTGGACTAAGTGGCTGCTGAGGTCCCCTCCAACTCTAGATTTAGGATCCCATGACTTTCTCATTTCACTTTTAGATAACTCTACTTATTAGAAAGGTTTTCTTTATTTCAAGCTTAAATGTGCTTCTTTTCAGCTTCCAACCATTATTGATTCTGTCTTTTGGGGTCAAACAGATCAAACCTCATCCCTCTATATCCCTTCAAGTAATTGAAGACATCTGTCCTAGTTCCAGTGAGTCTTCTCTTCTCCAGGCTATTCAACCAATCAATAAGCATTTATTAAGCACCTACTGTGTTTAGACACTGTGCTAGGTCCTGGGATACAAAGACAAATCATCCCTTTGTTTAACCTGGAGAAGTAAAAGACAGGTAATGTGACAAATAGTAGAGTGCTCAGTGGCAACCCTAAATTTTTCAGAATCTTAGTTGGTAATCATAGACTCAAAGAATGTTAGCCCTGGGAGGCCTTTAGGGATCCTTTTTAACGTCTCCATTTTTTAGATTAAGCAGAAGAGTTGGGCCTAGACTCTGTCTCTAAAATGTTGAACATTACATGATTAAAAAGAAGATCTGAATAGAAATAACAACTTGTTCCATTCTGTAGTCTTTATGTCTTCCTCCTTTACAAAAACATTTTTTCCTTTTTTGTTCTTTGATTGTATATTTTTAGTCTGATAAATTAATGATTTCTTAGTGGCATCATAAGTACACCTGGGTCTTATAATTCATTTAAATTAATTGACAACACAAAAGGATTGATGAGTTAGAAAAGCACAAGTTTTCCTTTTGACGGTCACTTTCTTGTCCATGAACTAAAGCAAATTATCTGTTTCTGTTAATTCCATAAGGTACAGGAGACTATGTAAATTCATTTACTAATGATAGGTGAATTTTCCTATATTTTCTATGATTTCTGCTTGCCAAATACAGCCATTCTGCATGTTACCTTCAGTACCAAGAGATGCACATATTTTTATTTTTAAAATAGATGGCTTTTGTTTTTCATCACCTTTCTCTCCACATCTGTCCTGCTTTTCTCTCCTCCCTACTGAAACATGCTGTGTAATAAAAATTTTAAGAGGAAAGAAGAAAAAGAGCAGTTCAACAAAATCAACCAACCATGTGTGGCAGTCTAGGAAATATTCTAAATACATAGTCCCTAACCTCTACAAAAAAGACCTCCCGTATCTCTTCTCTGGAGTCAGGCTTGGTTTTTGGAATTCATTATATTACATTATAAAATAATTTTTATCTTAAATATTTATATATAATTTATTATATTTAGGGTTTTTTTGTTCTTTCTTTTTTTCTTCATACAATCATAAAAAATTAAAGACATCAGGGACTACCCACTCCCACACCTTCATTTTACATTTGTGGAAACTGGGACCCAAGGGGATTAAGTCAATAAAGGTTATACTGATAGTAAGAGTCAGAGGGTAGGATTTGAGCCCTCTTACTCTGATTTCTTTCACTGTTCTTGTCACTGTACCAGATTCACAATGTTGTAGTCATTGTGCATATTTTTCCTGCAGTTTCTGCTTATTTTGCCTCATCTCATATAAACCTTCTCATGCTTTCTAAATTCTTTGTATTCATAATTTCTTATGGTATATAATTGTTCTATTTCATTCATGTACCACTTTTTTTTATCCATTCCCCAAATTAATAACCCATCTAACTTTGTTTCCAGTTCTTTGCTACCACAGAAAATGCTGCAGTGGATACACTTGCAAATGAGAACATCATAGAGGTGATAGACAAACCTAAGAAGTAATTCTTTGAATAGACTAACACATTTGACCAACTGTGAGAGAAAAAGGGAAACAGAGTGGGGGGGGGGGAGAGAAAGAGAGACAGAGAGAGGGAGAGAGAGAGAGGGAGAGAGAGAGAGAGACAGAAGAAGAGAGAGAGGGAGAGGGAGAGGGAGAGACAGAGACAGAGAGGGAGAGACAGAGACAGAGAGAGAGAAAGACAGAGAGACACACACAGAGACAGACTCAGAGACGGAGAGAGAGAGACAAATTGAGAGAGAGCGAGAGAGAGAGAGAGAGAGAGAGAGGGAGGGAGGGAGAAAATGGTTATCAAATTACCAAACCCATTATTTTCAATTAGATCCTTCATTTCATAGAATGTACCACCTTACCTCATCAACTATCTTCTGGATTTCTGGAGTTGCAGGTTTAGTTTCACCTAAGCCTCATTTTGGTGGCCATTGATTTGCAGAAGGAGAAGATAGAACTGAAATGATGAAATGATAAAGTCAGTCATCCTGACTCCCGTTTTAAAGGGAAGCAGACTCTCCCCACATCCAATGAGTGCAAAGGTATAATGCACATCCTTCTTGGCTATAGAAATGACTCATTGCTCACCTCTTATCATGTTAATTCATGAACATAAATGTAGACTGTTGTCACAGGATAAGGTAGTTAGATACACCCAAAATCCCCCTTTTAAAGTAGGCAAGGTGAAGCCATCCTCCATTCTCTAAATAAATGGTTCAGTCCAGGGAGGACTTCTCAAAAACACTAATTAAACAAAAGGGGAATGTCTACTTTATGTGAAAGGTAATAGCCCCAGATTTCCAAATATTTATTTTTAGTTATACTTGTTCATTTTTCATAATGACCAATTCTCACTCCCTCAGTAATAGGAGGAGACTTTGGCCATGAATGTTCCTCTAAAATGATGATAGTCTACGAATTTTTGGAGAAAACTCTCTTACCCTATAGCTTTTTGTGGGGTATTATTGCCTAGTGTTTAAATTTGCTTACCAAGCAGAATTGGTCTTTCAACTTATGTGAAGTATGTGGAAATCCCTCTAGTGCAGGGATTGTAGCTCAGACTTTGGATCTGTCCTGTAGCAAACATCATAGTGCCTAGCATATAACAGTAGTTTGACAGATTTTGAATCTAACTTTCAACAATTTGAATCAATCAACATACATTTATTAAGTACTTACTTTGTGCTAGACATTTTTCTAGGGGATACAAGGAAAAAGATGAATTCTTTTTTTCTTTCAAAACTTTACATTCTAATAGAATATAAGTGCATATATTAGCATGTTAAAGATAAACCTAAAGAGAATAAATTCAAATAAAATTAAAATAGTTAAACCCAAGGTAGCTTGGCTGGAGGGCTTCAGAAATGGAGGATGGTGTCTGTAAAGACTATGTAGAAGATGATCTTCAAGAAATTGAAGAATTCTCTGAAGGGGATGTGAAGGAGCAGGGATAGGAAGAGGGGACAGTCAACGTATAGGCAGGCACAAAGATGAGGAATGGGATGGCATATAAAGAGAATAGTGATAGGTCAGAGTGATTGGAATGTGAAGTGTGATACCATGACATGCAAATGAATTATATTTAAATGAGGCAGGGGTGTGCCAAGACTTCAGCCTCACCTTCTCCTTTAAAGCTATCTGTGTCAAGTGATTAGGTATAGATCAGAATTACTGGAGATAGCCCTGGTTGCAGTGGGAAATCTTGGCCTTTTAAAGCTAAAGTCTTTCACTTGTCTCAGTTTTACCGAGGCAACACCCATTCAGTGATTAAAGGTAGTTAGGAAGAGAATTACCCAGTTAACCTGGTAGAAAAAGAATCAATCCAAGAGAAGACCCTCAGAGTTTGTTGGCAAAACAGAAGAAATTTGTATTTACATTTAGTCTGAACAAATGAATGGCCAAACAATGACCAAGTTGGGCTTGAGCTGGGACCTATTGGGAACCTATTGTTGGCTGATCACTGAGAGCCAGAGCATGGTCCTTAAAGGAAAGATCTAGCCCTTAAAATTTAAGATATCTTGGGAGGTTTCAGGTATGATACCCCTTGAGTACAGAGGAAAGGAGGAAGAGAGAGGGGGGAGGGAGGGAGACAGAGAGAGAGATGTGTGTGTGTGTGAGAAAGAGAGATGTGCATGAGAGAATGATGTGTGTGAGAGAGATGCAAGAGAGAGTGAAAGATAGGAGGGAGGAAAATGGAAAGGAAGGAAGGAAAGAAGGAAGGAAGGAAGGAAGGAAGAAAGAAAGAAAGAAAGAAAGAAAGAAAGAAAGAAAGAAAGGAAGGAAGGAAGGAAGGAAGGAAGGAAGAAAGAATTGTGTTGCTCATGTGACCATTTCCAGTTAGGTCCCCTAACTTAACATAACCCCTAACCTAAAGGTAAACCAAACTGTGCATGCTGTTTGATGCAGCAAAACCACTATTAGTCCTGTATTCCAAAGATAAATAAATAAAAAAGGAAAAAGGACCTACATGTATAAATATTTATAGCAGCTCTTTTAAAAACCTTATTTGGTTTTAAATTTTTTCCAGATTAAATGCAAAACTAATTTTAACATTCCTTTTTTTCCCCAAATTTTAAGTTATAAATTTACTCCCTCCCTTTACTCCCTTCCCATCCCCTTGACAAGGCAAGTAATTTGCCATAGGTTAAACATGTGTAGTCATGCAAAGATATTTCCATGTAAGTCATTCTGTGAAAGAAAACACAAGAAAGATAAATTAAAGAAAAAATGTTTTTGGTCTTCATTCAAGTTTTACCAGTTCTTTCTCTGGAGATGGATAACACTTTACATCATAAGTTCTACAGAATTGTCTTGGATCATTGTATTGCTGAGAATAGCTAAGTTCTTCATCGTAGATCATCATACAATGTTGCTGTTCCTGTATACAATGTTTTCCTGGTTCTGCTCATTTCCCTGTACATCAGCTCATATAAATCTTTCCAAGATTTTCTGAGAACCTACTTCTCATCATTTCTTGAAGCACTATAGTATTCCTTCACAATCACGTATAACAAATTGCTCAGCCATTCCCCAATTGATGGGCATCCCTCAATTTCCAATTCTTTGCCACCACTAAAAGATCTGCTATAAGTATTTTTGCACAAAGTTCCTTTTTCTTTTCTTTTTTTATTGCTTTGGGATTTAGACTTAGTAATAGTATTGCTTTGTTCAAGGGCTTGCATGCTTTTGGGCATAGTTTTGGGCATATTTCTCTCCAGAATGGTTGATTCAATTTACAACTATTCCAATAGTACATTGGTGTTTTAATGTTCCCACATCCTCCCCAACATCTGTCTTTTTCCTTTCCTGTCATATTATCCAATCTGATAGGTATGAGGTAGTAGTTCAGACTTGTTTTAATTTGCATTACTCTCATCAATAGTGATTTAGAGCATTTTTATATGATTATTGATAGCTTTGATCACTTTGTCTGAAAACTGCCTGTTCATGCCCTTTGACCATTTATCATTTGAGGAATCTTCTATAATTTATAATTATATATATGTAATTCTATAAATTTGACTCAGTTTTCTATCTTTGAGGAATACAAACTGACCTCACTTCTATCAGCTCCCCCTCTCTCCTACCTCATCCCCTTCCCTTCCTGCTTTCCTGTGTGCTAAGATAGATTTCTACATCCAATGGAACGCAAGAGAGATTTCTACATCCAACTGAATACACATATTATTCTCTCTTTAAGCAAATTTTGAAGAGACTAAGGTATGAGAACTGAGTAACATACTTCATCCCAGGTCCTCTGGAGACATGGTAATTGCATTGATCAAGAGGTCTTTAGTTTTTCACATTTTATTTTTTTTTTCTTGGTTGTGGTTTTTTACAGTGATGCTGACTTTGGATAAATTGATCTCCTGACCCTGCTCACTTTTCTCCATAGCAGATGAGATTCTTCAGCATTCTCTGAAATATTAGTTTTTACAAAATTTGTTTAGCTACTCCCCAGTTGCATAAGAGGAAATATAAGACACCCCATTAGATTCTGGTTCTTGTTGTTCCTCCCCCCTTTTCAGGATTAGGAAATTGGTTTTCCTTGCAGGTATACGATCTCCAGTGTTATCTTTTCTCTTAATAATACTTCTCTCCATTTGGGAAAGGAAATAATATTTGGCCAGCAGAAATATTGGGTCAATTGTTAAGGACATCAAGAGAAAAGAAAGAATGTCAGTTCCCAAGTCAATAGAACCATGAATCCCCTTGACTTTGTATGTTCTTTAAATGTGTATTTTCTTTCCAGTGATGTGAGGTTTTTTGGGAAAGCATGCTTCTGGTTTAAGGGGGAAATATTTCAAAGCTATGATTATTACAATACCATTTTCAGCAGATGTCTTGGCTTTGAGTTAATTGTTAAAGGCAAAAGCACTGATGGGGACTCATGTGGACGACAGAGTAACTTAACCCTGAACTGGGTACCCTCTCTGATCCCCCAGGAAAACTTTCAAAAGTTGATTTCCTGAATGTCCTACTAAGACAGCTAACATTTCACTTGGTTCTGACTGATGCAGTCATGCAGGAGAGAAATTAGTATAGAGTATAGGATGGAACTGTTGCCATACTAAGGAAAGGTTTCGTAATCTTAGTATGTAGATCTGGCCTAAAAAGGAGAATGGAAAAACAAAGCCCACCCCCGGGGAAAGTCCTCAGGGAAGAGCAGAAAGGCGATGAACCAGAAAAAGAAGCTGGACACCGCAGCTGGACAGTTGAGAGGAGATCCAGGATACTGAAGAGTCATTGGGAGATATGTGGATCCAGGGAGGACACAGAGTGGAGGTAGTGGTGTTGTAAAAGATATTTAAAAATATTCTCTTAGTGAAAAGTAGACACAAGAAAACTAAAACATGACTGTCTTTTTGATTTTCTCTTGAGTCCCTAGGCCTGGATAAAGAAGGCAGTAAAAAGCTTTCAGCTCTCAGATCAGATGAGCACCATCCTCAGTGAGGAAGTTGACTCCATCAAGAATCTTTATTTAAGAACCAACCAGTTAGAAACAACTGTGGCAAGTACTGGGGAATAGATAATGTTTTGATTAGACATTAGCTAAGGAGAAGATTCAGAAGAAATTCCTAAAAGAGCAGTGCCATCCAACTTTTTGATGATGAGAGAATACCCTACAAATCTCCAGGTGGTTCTATCACTGACAAGTAAATACTGATCATTAGTACAGGCAGCAGAGAAGAGCTGTCATTTCAATCACAGCAATTTTAATCTGCCTTCAGATAGACTTGGAGATAAGGAGACAGTCACTCTGGGACTGAAGCAGCTTCTAGGAACATGAGAAAACAGAAGAGAGTCAGACTACAGAGAGATGACCGTGGACATGAAGCTGAACAACCCATCCAGAGAGAAATAATTTCTAGATCATGTAGTACCAGGAGTTGTGAGTTGACTTTGTCACACATGTATCCTGCACATGTACCTCACCACTACCGTATTCCAAGTTTGACTCTACTTTCTCCATGGACATTGTGTATGTGTGGAAGAGTATATCCCAGATTAGGGGAAGAGGGAATGTTTGATAACTACTAGTCTTTCTATACCATCTGAGTAAATGTCTTCGTCGATTGTGTCTGCTGGATGATGGTTAATGGGGGCTTTTGAGATATAGTATTAGAGATGTAGAACCTACTACTTGGGATAGCAGCCCTTCTTTGGGAACCCAACCCACAACAGCAAGTATAAGTTGGTGGAGGAGTCCAGAAAGGGTGCTTCCCAAATTTGTTTGTCTGTCTTATAGTGTAACCTACTGCTCCTTCAGTATTGGAAAACCAGTATCTAGTATTAGATGAAGATGTAAAATAATTTAAAGCAAATAATATCAGAGTTGATTAAAAATTTCAATTGGCATCTTTCATTCTTATATCATTTTGAATGAATATAACTTTCCCCCTTCTTCTATCCAATGAGACATGGCTTACAACAAAGAATAAAAAAGGGAGGAAAAGAGAGAACATTGACTAAAACTAACCACAACATCATCAAAGTCAAAATCTACAAAGATCCATGTTTCATTTCTGCTTTGCTTATTGATAAAGGATGCTCATGAAAGAAACCACATGCATTCTGAACTGTACCTCTAAACATAGTTCACTTCATCATCCTTGGTTTTGCCAGTCTGGTAGTCCAAGGGCTCCAATGGCCTATTTCTGTGAGGGAGAAGTTCTAATGCCTTCAAATGTGCCTATTGAACATCCCCATAATGTACAAGCACAGAAAGAGAAGTGGAAATCAGTGGCATGTATTCCAACCAAGTACTTTTCACCTCTCAGGATCACTACATGAGCTTTCCTGCTATAGGTAGCGATTTTGACTAGATGACCTCTGATGTGAATTTCATATTTTTATTCTAACATATAAATGAGCCTATTTATGCCTTGAAAACAAAATTATAGTGGGAAGTGATCTGAGAGATCATTGAGTTTTATTTTTAAAGCTCAGAAAGGTCTAGTGAACAAGAATATTTAGACAGGTAGCAATACTGTGCTACTGTTAGTTCTTAAGGTCATAGATTTTAAACTAGAAGGGATGTTAATGTAATCAGCTTATTTCGAACTTGAGGAAACTAAATCCCAGTGAGGTGAGTCACTTATTAAGTACTTATCTGTTACTTGTAAGGCAGATAGGGGATACAATGAATAGAAAGATGAGCCTGGAGTTAGGAAGACTTTTGGACATTTCCTGTCCGCCTCAGTTTCCTTAATGGATTTCCTTATTTGCCCCTAATGGAGATGACAATAGTACCCAAGACATAGGGTGGTTGTCAGGATCAAGCAAGGTAACATTTATGAAAGACTTAGCACGGTGCCTAGCGCTTAATAAATACCTGTTCTTAACCCACCCTTCCCCTCACCATTCCCTTCCCTTTCTTATGCAAAGTAACAAGGTGATTAGCAGATGAGCCAGAATCTGATCCCGAATCCAAGCTGGTTTCATTATACCATCACTGATACATAGGTTTTTGAATATCTCAACAACTTGTTTTTAATAATAGAGTCAACTAGTATTTTGAATTTGAATTATGCCTCTGTCCCAGACTTCCAATAATTATTAAGGCTTTTATTTTCTAGGATACATATCTTAGAAGAGAGCATATGCTACAAAAATATGGGGTTTGTCTTTCTGACTTTTACCCAAGCCTCCTTGAAAACACTGTGACCTTTGTGCATCTTGTGGCTTTCTTTCAATGCCAAATCCCCTGTGGGATAGCCCCATCACCCCACTGTTCCCTTCTGTGGTATTTTATCCCCCATTCCCCTCCCAAATAGTAGCACTTAGAACACTATCTTTATCAAAGTCCTATCTGTAGCAAAACAGAGTAAATGAAACCAACAAGACAGCTAGGTAATGCTTTGGATAGGTAAGTCACTGAATAAGTCACACAACCACTGTAGGCCCCAAGTAACTCCCTAGGATTGATCAGTGAAGTCAGTAGTTGGGTTCAGATCTGTGATAGTAGAGAGAGTTCTCAGATCCAGCATTTCTCACAATGGGAGAATGCTGGGTCTTCAGTCAAGAAGACCTGAGTATGTTACCTCAGACACTTACTAGCACTGTGATTCTCAGTAAGTTACTTCATCTCATTTTCCTCATCTGGGAAATGTCTCTATCTCATTTATAAGCTCATAATGAAATCGTATTTATGAAGGGCTTAGCATACAGCTGGCACTTAATAAATTCTTGTTTTCTTCTTTTCTAGGTTGCAACAGGTATTTCTGCCTGGCTGACATCTCATAGGACCTCAATATAGCTTCCTTAACTCAACCGAGGTAGTTCTCCTCTGCTGCAGCTTAAGGACAGAAATACTTGTTTACATCCTAAATATATTTGTTAGGGTTTAGGGTTAGGGACTACTCACAATCCCCAGAGTGGCCAAGGAGTGGGCTAATATATCATTAAAAGAATCTTGGAAGCAAATGGAATTCTCCAAATGAATAGTCATGAGAATGTAAAGTCTGTATGAAAATTCTCACAGTCTTTAACATGAGAAGTTCCCCTGATACAAACATTTCTATAAACCCTATCTTGGCCTGACTCTTCTCCAGTTGCCTGGCCACTTAAAGTGAGGGATAGGGAGAGCCTTTATCACTCAATCTCTCTCTCTCTGTCTCTCTCTCTCTTTGTCTCTGTCTCTCTCTGTCTCTATCTCTGTCTCTCTCTGTCTCTGTTTCTCTGTCTCTCTCTCTCTGTCTGTCTGTCTCTCTGTCTGTCTGTCTCTCTCTGCCCTGATTGTTAAAGGCAAAAGTGGTGGCTGGGACACATGAGCTGTTGTTTTAAGGATGTGGGCCAACACAGTATCTGAGGTCAGTCCCTCCACCATACATGACCATGGGCAGTCCTTAAAAAGTGGATTTTCTAAATGTACCAACAAGGCAGCAGAAACTGTGCTTGCTTCTGACTAATGCAGACAGGTAGGAGGCAAATTCATACAGAACACAAGAGGGAACTATTTCCATGGTAGGAGAAAGCTTCATAATCTTAGTAGGTAGACCTGGTCTAGAAAGGAGAATAAAAAAAATCAAAGCCCACCCCTGGAGAAAGTTCCTAGGGAAGGGCAGAAAGGAGAGGAACCAGTAAAGGAAGCTGGGCACAGCAGCTGGACAGCTCAGAGGAGATCCAGGGGACCGAAATGTCATTGGGAGATGTGTGGATCCAGGGAGCACAAAGTGTGGAGGGGGTGGTGTTGTAAAGGATATTAAAATAATATTTGAAACTTCTCTTAGTGAAAAGTAGACAGGAGAAAAGTAAAACATGGCCATCTTTTCCATTTTCTATTCAGTCCCTAGAACTGGAAGTAGAAGGCATAAAGAAACTTTGAGCTCTCAGATCAGGTGAACACAAGTCTCAGGGAGAAAGCTGACTCCATCAAGAATCTTTAGTTAAGCATCAAACACAGGCAGAAAGAACTGTGGCAAGTGCTGGGAGAAAGACATTCCTATTAGATGTTAGCTCAGGAGCACCTTGAAAAGAAGGGCAGGGTACCCAACCTGATGATGAGGAAATGCCTTGAAATCCTTCAGGTGGTGCTGTCATTGACAGGTAAATACTGCTCATTAGTACAGGCAGCAGAGAAGAGCTGTCATTTGAACCCCAGTGATTTTGGTCTGCCTTCAGATACACTTGGAGACAAGGAGATATTCACTCTAGGATGGAAGCAGCTTCAAGGAACATGGAGAAACAGAGGAGAGTCAGAATACAGAGAGATGACCGTGGACATGCAGCTGAACAAAGAATCCAGAGAGAAACAATTTCTAGCTCATATAGCACCAGGAGCTATGAGTTGGCCTTGTCACACATGTATCTTGCACATGTAGCTCACTATCACTGTACTGTAAGTCCACTTTCTGCACAGATACTGTGTATTTGTGAGAGAGTATACCCCACATTTATGGTGGTGGGGGGAATTTTTGGTAAGTACCAGTCTTTGGTAAGTACCAGTCAGAGATAAATGTGTCTGTTGGCTGATGGTTAAGGGGGCTCTTGAGACAGAGTATTGGGCATTTGAATCCAGAGGATTGCCCCTACTACCCAAGATAGCAATGCTTATTTGAGAATTCAAGCCACCACTGCTTCTATAAGTTGGAGGAGGAGTTGACAGAGGGTGCTACACAAATTTGCTTGACAGTTCTATAGAGTAACATAATCTTTCTTAAATATTAGAAACAGTATCTACTATGGGATGAGCTGAGATGTAAAATGATTTAAAGCAAATAATTTCAGAATTGATCAAAATTTTAATACATCAATAATTTTATGCTTATATCACTTTATTTCTGAATATATTCTTTCTTCCTCCTCTATCCAGTGAGCCATCCCTTGTAACAAAGAATAAAAAAAGAAGGAAAAATGGAATGTTGACCAATACATCATCCAAGTCAAAAGCTACTTTACAAAGATCCATGCTTCATTTCTATTGTGTTTATTGATACAGGATGCTCATGAAAGTAATCAAAGATTCTGGACTGTGCCTTCAAAGGGGGATGAGTTCCTCATTCTTGGTCTTGCCCTTTTGGTAGTCTGTCACTTTCACTGGCTCATTTTTGACAGGAAGTGGTTCAATTATGTTCAAATGTGCATAGCGATCATTCCCAAGATGTACCTGCAAATAAAAAGAAGTGGAAAATCAGTGGCATGTATTCCAACCTAGTACCTCTCACCTCTCAGGACCACTCTATGAGCATTCATGTTGTGGGTAGGGGTTTTGACTAGAGGACCTCTGATGTGAATTTTATATATTTACTCTAACCTATGAATAAGCATATTCATGGCTTGAAAAGAAAACTATAGCAGGAAGTGACCTGAGAGATTACTGAGTTTTATTTTTGAAACTAAGGGAATTGAGTCCCTGAAAGTTCCAAAGAACAAGAATATTCAGATAGACAATAGTATCGTGGTACCATTGGTTCTAAAGGTCCCAGATTTAAAGCTGGGAGGGACTTTAGTAAAATCTGCTCATTTTGGACTTGAGGGAACTCAGTGCCAGTGAGGTGAGTCACTTGTCCAGTCCTTGTAAGTTACTAGTGAGGCAACTAGGGAATGCAGTGGATAGAATGATGGGCCTGGAGTTAGGAAGTCATTTGCTGTGTGCCTCAGTTTCCTCAACTGATTTCCTCTATCTGCAAAATGGGGATGAAAATAACACTTGCTTCATAGGGTCGTTGTGAGAATCCAAGAAGATAACATTCATAAAGGGCTGAGCACAGTATCTGTAGCTGTTTAATAAATACTTATTGTTAAGCCAACCCTCACCTTACCATTCCCTTCCCTTCCCTTGTCCAAAGTCACAAGGAAATAGCAGGTGAACCACAATCTCATCCCAAATGCAGGCTGTTTTCATTATACCACAGCTGACTCTAGTGCTTAAGCAACTGGATTTTTGAATATCCAAGCAACTAATTTTAAATAAAGGGTCAACTAATATTTTGAATTTTGAGTTATGCCTTTCTTACTTAATTTCTTTTATTTTCAGGGTTTTATTTTCTAAAGTGTGTAAAAAAAAGGTCACAGGTCATACAAAAATATGAGTTCCCCTTTTTGATTGTACTCAAGTCTCTTTGAAAACATGGTGGCGTTTGTACCTCTTGTATGCTAGGTTCCTTCACTCTTCTCATCTTATCCCCCATTTCCCTCCTGAATAGCATCATTCAGCATACTCTCTTTTATCAAAGTCACATCTTTAGTAAAAGAGAGAAAATAAAACCAACAAGAGACCTAGATGTTGCTTTGGATAGCTAAGTCACTGGCTAAGACATATAACCAATGTATATGCCCCAAGTAACTCCCTAGGACTCATCAGCAAAGTCACAAGTTGGGATCAGATCTGTGTTAGTAAAGAGGGTTCTCAGATCCAGCATTCCCACAGTGAGAGTGTTGGGCCTGGCATCAAGAAGACCTGAGTACAAATTACACCTCAGACACTTAGTAGTTGAGTGATTGTAGGTAAGTTATTTCATCTCATTTTCCTCCCCGGGAAAATGTCTCTATCTCATTTGTAAGGATCTAAGGACATAATATTGATGAAAAGTTTAGCCTACAGTTGGCACTTAATAAATTCTTGTTTCCTGCCTTTCTAGGGTTCAGCATGTGTTCCTGCCTGGCTGACATCTCATAACACCTCAGTATAGCCTCCTTAACCCAGGTGAGGTACTTCTGCTCTACTGTTCCTTAAAGACAGAAACACTTGGATCCATCCTATCTGTATTTCCTAGGTATCTCTACCCATAATTCCCCAAAGTATAGCCAAGAAATTCCCAAATATGTGTCCATTGGTAGTGACATTGAGGGTGTCTAGGATCATACATTTCTTTTAAAATTATGTGGTTGTGCATAGAGTGCAGGATATACCCCTGGAGAAGAAATGTCAGATCCTCTGACATTTATTAGTTCTGTGACTCAGAAAAGTCACTTCACCACCCTAACCCCAAGCAACTACCTCAGGCTAATCAATAAAGTCAATTCATGAGATGAGATCTGTGTTAGTAGTTAAGGTTTACAGACCATAATTTACTACAATGATAAAGATCCATTGTGAATTTGAATAAAATTCCCATATGTCTAGGATTTGGAAAAGGAAAATGTACTTCAGTAATTTCTGATAAGGTTGAGTTTCAAATCCTGGGTTCCAGTGGTGACCTGCTACTCACATTTTGTGAAGCTCTCCTATAAGACAGGATGCTGGTTCTCAAGGAGCATATAATGTTGTTGTTGGATTCAGGTCATAATCACATAAGTCTTGTCTCAGTGGCTATGAGGACATGAAAGACCCAGTACTTTGGGAATTTTCTCCTTTTATCTTACTGTTCCCATCCAGAAAACCTGGAACAACGTATCCTGAGACTTGCTCTCCACTTGCAAGCGTGCAATTCATAATCATGTGGGCTAATATGTTATTAGAGCAATCACAATAGGAAATAGAGTAATCATAGGAACATACAGTCTATATGAAAATTCTCAGTCACAGTCTTCAACATGAGAGTTTCCATTGATAGAAACATTTCTCTGCATCCTGTTTTGGCTTTACTTTTCTCCAATTGCCTGGCAACTGAAAGTGAGGCATAGGGAGAGCCTTTCTCTGTGTCTGTATTTCTCTCTCTCTCTCTCTCTCTCTCTCTCTCTCTCTCTCTCTCTCCTTCCCTCATGTCTCTTATTTCATCATCTGCTCTTTGGTTGCCCTCTCTAGGGTTCCATATGAGGGGAAAACCTCCCAGGTTAGCCCTCCTCTGTTCCACTGGTTGACATGAATCCCTTTCCCAGAGTCCCTTTCTCCTTTCTGCCTTCTTCAGTTTCTCTCAGTTATCACACCATTCCTTTATATTTCTCCCAGGGCAGAAACTTTACTTTCTCCAGTTATTCAAAAGAGAAGAGGACAAATTATATTCACAATTTCTGCGTACATCCAAATAGAAAGAACACTGGGTAGAATTTAATGACTTGTTGAATACTGACCTTTACCAAATAATTCATTCCCCCAACCACTTGTCCTCTGTATTTTACAGCCTGAAAACAGTCATATTTTTCCTTGGTCATTTCTTCAAACTGTGACTTTACCTTCAGAACAAGAGAGGAGGGTAAAGAATTTAGTGGTTATCGGGAAATAATAATCTTAGTTGATAATCATAGAGTCAAAGAATGTGAGCATTGGAAGACCCTTAGGAATCCCTTTTCTAAAGACTCCATTTTTCAGATTATGCAACAAAGCTGGGACTAGATGCTGGCTCTATAATGTCAGACACTTCATGATTAAAAAGATGATCTCAACTGAAGTGGTAACTGGTTCCCTTCTCTAGTATTCATGTCTTCCCCTTTCACAGAATGATTATTGACTTTTTTAATTTCTTTGATAATATATATTTTATTCTGATAAATCAATGATTTTTTTTAGTGGCATCATAAATATACCTAGGTCTTGTAATTGATTTAAATTAATTGAAAGCAAATATGATTGATAATGAGTCAGAAAAACAGAACTTTTCTTGTTGTAAGTCAGTTTCTTGTTCATGAACTAAGGCAAATTATCTCTTCTGTTGATTTCATAAGGCATAGGAAACTATGAAAATTCATTCACTAATCATAACTGGAATTTCTCATATTTCCTATAATTTTTGCTTCCCAAATACAGCCATTCTGAATGTTACCTTTAGGACCCAAAGAAGCACATATTTTTGTTTTTATAATTTATATCTTTTCTTTTTATATCACCTTTACTACCAGGTCTATCCTTCCTTTCTCGTCCTCCTAATGAGCCATCTGTGTCTTAAAGGTAGATTTTTAAAAAAGAGACACAAAAGCACAGTTCAACAAAAACCAACCAACCATGTGTGACAGTCTAGGAAACATTCCAAACACATAGTCCCTCAGCTCTGCAAAGAAGACCTCCCGTATCTCTCCTCTGGAGCCAGGCTTGGTCATTAGAATTTATTATGTTATAAAACAATTGATATATGAAATATTTATATACAATTTATAATATTTAGGAGTTTTTGTCCTTTTCTTTTGCATCATAGTCATAAATATAGACCTGGATATAACATCAGGGCAAACAGGTCATAGTGATGGTAAGAATCAGAGGGTAGGATGAACTCACTTGCTCTGACATTTAATTCCGTGCTATTGTCAGTGTACCAGATTCACATTGTTGTAGTCATTGTGTATATTTGTTTTTCAGTTTCTGCTTACCTTGCTTTATTTCATATATGTCTTCCCATGCTTCTCTAAATTCTTTATATTCATTATTTTTTATGGCCAATGAATGTTCTGATTTTATTCATGCACCACGTATTTTTTCTCCATTCCCAAAATCAATGACCATCTTACTTTGTTTCCAAAACTTTCCTGTTTCAGATAATGCTGCAATGGATAAAGTAGTGAGTGAGAACATCATAGAGATGATAAACCTAAAAATCAGTACTTCTGTATGACTAACACAATTGAAAAGGTTGGGGGGGGGGCGGGGAGAGAGAGATTATCAAGTTTCCAGAACCCATTATTTTCAATTTGATCCTTCATTTCATAGAATGCACCCTATCAACAATCTTCTGGATTTCTGGAGTTGCAGCTTTAGTTTCACCGAAGCCTCCAAGAATCATTGGGGTGTCCATTGATTTGCAGAAGGAGAAGCTGTAAGTGAAATTATGAAATGGTAAGGTCAGTCATCCTGACTCCAGTTTTAAAGGGAAGCAGGCTGTCCTCACATTCAGTGAGTACAAGGATATGTCATAATAAAGCACTTCCTTCTTGACTGTAAAAATGAGTCATTGCTCAATTGTTATCATGTTTATTCATGAACATAAATGTAGACTATTGTCACTGGATAAGGTAATTAGATACACCCAAAATCCCCCTTTTAAAGTAGGCAAGGTGAAGCCATCCTCCATTCTCTAAATAAATGGGTCAGTCCAGGGAGGACTTCTCAAAAGCACTAATTAAACAAAAGGAGAATGTCTACTTAAGGTCAAAGGTAATAGCCCCAGATTTCCAAATACTTATTTTCCGTTATACTTGTTCATTTTTAATAATGACTAATTCTCACTCCATCAGGAATAGGAGGAGGCTTTGACCATGTGTGTTCCTCTAAAATAATGATAATATATGACTTTATGGAGGAAACTCCCTTATTCTATAACTTTTTTTGAGGGTTATTATTGCCTAGTGTTTAAATTTTCTTAGCAAGTAGAATTGGTCTTTCAACATATGTAAAGTATGTGGAAATCCCTCTAGGGTGGGGATTGTAGCTCAGACTGAATCTGTCCTGTAGCAAACATCATAGTGCCTAGCATACAACAGTAATTTGATAGATTTTGAATCTATCTTTCAATAATTTGAGTCAATCAACATACATTTATTAAGTACCTACTGTGTACCAGACATTTTTCTAGGGGATACAAAGAAAAAGGTGAATTCTTTTCTTCTTTCAAAAATTACATTTACTCTTAACAAATCAATGGCCAAAGAATGACCAAATGGGGCTTAGGCTGAGACTTAGTGTTGGCTGATCGCTGAGAGTCAGAGTGATTTAGATTTAAGCATGGTCCTTAAGGAAGAAATCTAACCCTTAAAATCAAAAATGTCTTGGGAGATTTCAGGTATGATATCCCATGAGGACAGAGGGAAAGGAGGAAGAGAGAGGGGGAGGGAGGGAGACAGAGAGAGACAGAGAGATGTGCGTATGTGCGGTAGAGAAGTCAGTGAGAGAAAGATGTGTGTGAGAGGGATGTGAGAGAGAGAGAATGAGAGAGAGACAGACAGAGAGAGAGAGAGACAGAGACAGACAGAGTGACAGAGAGAGACAGAGAGAGAGACAGAGAAAGGAGGCAGGGAGGAAAAGGGAAAGGAAGGAAGGAACGAAGGAGGGAAGGAAGGAAGGAACGAACGAAGGTAGGAAGGAAGGAAAAGCTGTGTTGCCCATCTGGCCATTTCTGTTTAGGGCCCCTAATTTAACCTAACCCCTAACCTAAAAGTAAACCAAACTGTGCATGCCCTTTGATGCAGCAATACCACTATTAATCCTGTATTCCAAAGATAAATAAAAAATGAAAAAAGACCTACATGTATAGAAATATTTTTAGCAGCTGTTTTAAAAAAGCCTTAATTATTTTTAAATTGTTTTCCAGATTAAATGCAAAACCAATTTTAACATTCCTTTGTTTCCAAATTTTAAGTTACAAAATCACTCCCTCTTTTACTCCCTTCCCCTCCCCTTGACAAGGCAAGTAATTTGCCATAGGTTAAACATGTGTAGTCATGCAAAACACATTTCCATGTAAATCATTCTGTGAAAGAAAACACAAGAAACTTAAAGACAGAAATACTTGGATACATCCTAAATACATTTGTTAGGTATAGCTACTCACAATCCCCAAAGTGACCAAGGAGTGGGCTAATACATCATTAAAGAAAACTTGGAAGCCAATGGAATTCTCCAAATGAATAGTCATGAGAATGCAAAGTCTGTATGAAAATTCTCACAGTCTTCAACATGAGAAGTTCCCCTGATAGAAACATTTCTATAAACCCTGTCTTGGCCTGACTCTTCTCCAGTTGCCTGGCCACTCAAAGTGAGGGATAGGGAGAGCCTTTATCATTCTCTGTCTCTCTCTTTTTCTCTGTCTGTCTCTCTCTCCTTCTATTCCCTCATCCCTCTCGTTTCATCATCCATCTTTGCTTGCTATCTCTCAGGATCAATATGAGAGTAAAAGCTCCCAGGTTAGTTCTCCTTTCTGCCTTCTTTACTTTCCCTCATTTACCTCACCATCACTTTATATTCCCCAAGGCAGACTCTATATTTTCTCCAGTTACTCAAAAGGGAAGGGGACAAACTATGCCACTTTCTATTTACATCCAAATAGAAAGAAAACAGTAGAATTCAATGACTTGAACACTGACATTTGTAAAATAAAAGGTTTCAGTAACCACTTGTCTTTTGAAATTTACCACAAGTAAGCAGTCATATTTTTCCTTCCTCTTTTCTTCAAATTGTTGCTTAACCTTAAGAAAAGAGAGGAGGGTCAAGGATTTAGTGGTTATTGGGAAATAATATCAGGTTAATACTTAATAATGCACAGAGCCCAATTCAGCAGTGACAACCATGGAAACTTTAGTAAAATCCCTCTTTGCCCGCAATTCCTTAAACAATTCATAAATGATTTTTACCAAAATCTATGTTTTTCAGTATTGTGCCTAAGACAGCATGATAGGTGCTGGGGATAAAAAGTAACCGCAGCCAGCCACATCTCAAGGAGCTTACATTCTACAAGGGGGACTACAATATTCACCCAAACAAGTCAATACCAAATATATGAAAATAATTTCAGAAGGAAGGGATCAATTACACTTCCTTCAAACAAGGAATAAATGATTGGCTGATAGATTGGGTGACCACTTAGGTACTGGGTGGCTAGTGTTCCCCCAAAGACTACAAGGCACATCTTCTGATAAGGATTCTCTAAATATCTGAGTTGCCAAGGATCCTAAGACAGAGTTTCAGAATCTTGTTTCAAAGATACCTCAGTGACTAATCTATGCCCAAGTCCTGCCAATAACAGAGAAACCACCCCTCAATATGACACATCTGATGAGTTGAAGGGCAGTGGGGTACAGTGAACAGAAGGCTGGATTTGTATCCAGTGGACTTGGATTCAGATCCTAGCTCTGTCACAACCTGTGTCACCTTCAATAGGTTTCTTCATTTCTGTGGGCCTCAGTTTCCTTATCCCTAAACAAGAGGTTTGACTAGACCACTGAGCTCTCTTCCAGTTTTAAAATCTATGATTCCTCACTCACCCAGTGTGTGAAGACTTTCAGTGAGGAGGGACAGAGGCAGGATGAAGAATACTACCTTTGGGGTCAGAGGACATGGATTCCAATCCTCCCTCTGATCCTTACTCCATGTGACCTTGTACAAGTCATTGAAGGTCTTAGTTTCCTCATCTGTAGAAGGAGGTGGTTGGACTAAATGGCCTCTGAGTTTCCTTCCAACTGTAGACTAATGATCCCATGGCATTCATGTTCCACTTTTAGATAACTCTAGGCAGTAGAAAGGTTTTCTTTATTCCAAGCTTAAATTTGATTCTTTTCATCTTCCTTCTACCCATTACTGCTGATTCTGCCTTTTGGGGCCAAACAGCTCAAATCTCATCCCTCTCTATTCCATCAAGTAACTGAAGAAATCTGTCCTGGTTCCAGTGAGTCTTCTTTTCTCCAGGCTATTCAACGAATCAATAAGCATTTATGAAGCACCTACTATGTGTTTAGGAACTGGGCTAGGTCCAGAGGGTGCAAAGGCAAATTATCCCTCTATTTAACCTAGAGAAGAAAATGGCTCCTACTCTTTCCTGAATTTCAGGTGCAGAATTAGTTGCCTAGAAACCAACATCCTCTCCTACTTCTTACGTTCAGTCGTTTTGTGGTGTCTACCTCTTCTTCAACCAATTCAGGTGGTTGTTGTTTCATTTTGTTCAGTTTTGCTTTTGGAAGATGCTGGAGTGTTTTGTCATGTCCTTCTCCAGATCATTTTACACCTGAAGAAATTGAGGTAAACAGGGTTAAGTGACGTGCCCCAGGTGACAAAGTCAGTAAGTGTCCGAGGCCATATTTGAAATCAGGAAGATGTGTCTTTCTGACTCCAGGCCCTGTCTAGTCTGCAACCTGGCTGCTTGAAATTGGTAAAGAGCTTTATTAACATTAAATCATTTGATACAGTCCTCAGCCTAGAATTCAATAAATTAAGAAAAGTCTTGATTTAATTTTTTTAAAAAATTATTTAGCATCAGGGGATGGGATAAATGAGGCAGCTAGGTAGCACAGTGAATACAGCATTGGGCTTGGAATCCAATCCTGCCTCAGACATTTACTTGTGTTATTAGGAAAGTTTGTCTTTGAAAAAGGTTAACAGCAGCCTGAGCTCAGGGCCAGGCCCATGCAATGTGTATTCCACTGATATAATAATCAACTCCTTTTGATACACTTTTTCCTGAGCTTCCTTTATTTCTTTAGAGTGAAACCCTAAGGAAGATTTTTCTTTCAAGACTATCCATGTTACTGTAGAAGGGTTTGGTTTCATTTTTCCAATAGAGGTAAGTGGGGGAAGGAGAGAAAAAAGATTTTTGGGTACAGAAACAAATGAAACTAAGTTCAAAAAGTTTCTTAGTAAGGGTCAGGGAAGCAACAAGAGAAGACTTTTCCCCAGCTTTTCTGATATCATACAACGTGTATCAGACTTAACATCTTTGGCCCTGAGCCCTGAGCTTCCCTGAATTGCCTCACTCCCCCTAACCCTTCAGGCAGCTGTCAAGCAGTCAGCTTCTAATTTCTCTCCTAAGCTGTGGTCTCTTATACAAGCACACATTCTTGGGTTTTCCAGTAGTTGTTACTGTCAGTAACTTTCTGCAGAAAAACAGGGGGCTTATAAGAACCAAGAGAACAGTGTAAGGTTATGCTTCCAGCACACGTACTTTTGTCAATGTGGGTATATCTCCTGCCTACACAGATTCTAAATACTCCACAGATGGTCTTCATGAGTGGTTGTGACCAATATACATACATCAAGTGTTTCAGCATTTTTCTGATGATGGACCTCTTTCATCAGTAATCTAGTCT
>CM053771.1:278817962-278839427 GCA_028658325.1 Potorous gilbertii | reverse complement strand
GAATACCTGAAAGCCATGGTCAAAAAAAGAGCCTAGACATCATCTTTCATGAAATTTTCAAGGAATACTGCCCTGATATTCTAGAACCAGAGGGCAAAATAATTATTCAAGGAATTCACCAATCACCTCCTGAAAGAGATCCAGAAAGAGAAACTCCTAGGAACATTGTGGCCAAGTTCCAGAGTTTCCAGGTCAAGGAGAAAATATTGCAAGCAGGTAGAAAGAAACAATTCCAGTATTGTGGAAATACAATCAGGATAACACAAGATGTAGCAGCTTCTATATTAAGGGATTGAACGGTGTGGAATATGATATTCCAGAAGTCAAAGGAACTAGGACTAAAACCAAGAGTCAGCTACCCAGCAAAGCTGAGCATAATACTTCAGGGGAAAAATGGTCCTTCACTGAAATAGAGGACTTTCAAGCATTCTTGATGAAAAGACCAGAGCTGAACAGAAAATTTGTCTTTCAAACACAAGAATCAAGAGAAGCATGAAAAGGTAAACAACAAAGAGAAGTCTTAAGGGACTTTCCAAAGTTGAACTGTTTACATTCCTACATGGAAAGACAATATTTGTAACTCTTGAAACTTTTCAGTATCTCTGTAGTTAGTGGGATTACACAGACACACACACACACACATACACACATGCACGCACACATGCACACACATACATACACATGTGCATGAACACACAGAGACAGAGAGCACAGAGTGAATTGAATAGGATGGGATGATAGCTTAAAAACATGAAGCTAAGCGGTGACAGAAATGTATTGGGAGGAGAGAGGGAGAAATGGAATGGGGCAAATTGTCTCTCATAGAAGAGGCAGGTAGGAGACTTTTTAGTGGAGGGAAAAGGAAGGGAGGTGAGAGAAAAATATGAAATTTACTCTCATCACACTCGACTAAAGGAAGGAACAAATACACACTCATTTTGGTATGAAAACCTATCTTACAATACAGGAAAGTGGGGGAAAAGGAGATAAGCAGGGTAGAGGGGATGATGAAGGGAGGGCAGCGGGAGGAAGGAGCAATATGAAATCAACACTCTTGGGGAGGACAGGATGAAAAGAGAGAATAGAAGCAATGGGGGGCAGGATAGGATGGAGGGAAATATAGTTAGTGTTACCCACCACAACCATTATGGAAGTCATTTGCAAAACTACATAGATATGGCCTATATTGAATTGCCTGCCTTCCCAAAGGGAATGTGTGGGGAGGGAGGGATGGGGAGAAGTTGAAACTCAAAGTTTTGGGAACAACTGTTGAATATTGTTCTTGCTGCTATGAAATAAGAAATACAGGAAATGGGGAATAGAAAGTTATGTGGCCCTACAGGACAAAAGAGAAGATGAGGACAAAGGAAGGGAGGAATGATAGAAGAAAGGGCAGATTGGTGAGAGGGGAAATTAGAATGCCTGTTGCATTGGGGTGGGGGGAGGAACCAGGAAAGGAAGGTGGGTACAGCAGCTGGACTGCTCTGAGGAGATCCAGGAGATTGGAGTGTCATTGGGAGATTTGTGGATCCAGGGAGGACAAAGTGTGGAGGGGCTGGTGTTGTAAAGGATATTGAAATAATATTTGAAACTTCTCTTAGTGAAAAGTGGACAGGAGAAAAGTAAAACATGGCCATCTTTTCCATTTTCTATTCAGTCCCTAGAACTGGATGTAGAAGGCATAAAGAAACTTGGAGCTCTCAGATCAGATGAGCACAAGCCTCAAGGAGGAAATTGACTCCATCAAGAATCTTTGGTTAAGCATCAATCACAGGCAGAAAGAATTGTGGCAAGTGCTGGGGGAAAGACATTCCTGTTAGATGTTAGCTCAGGAGCAGCTTGAAAAGAAGGGCAGGGTATCCAACCTGATGATGAGGAAATGCCTTGAAATCCTTCAGGTGGTGCTGTGATTGACAGGTAAATACTGCTCATTAGTACAGGCAGCAGAGAAGAGCTGTCATTTGAACCCCAGTGATTTTGGTCTGCCTTCAGATAGACTTGGAGACAAGGAGATATTCACTCTAGGATGGAAGCAGCTTCAAGGAACATGAAGAAATAGAGGAGAGTCAGACTACAGAGAGATGACCGTGGACATGCAGCTGAACAAAGAATCCAGAGAGAAACAATTTCTAGCTCATATAGCACCAGGAGCTATAAGTTGGCCTTGTCACACATGTATCTTGCACATGTACCTCACTATCACTGTACTGTAAGTCCACTTTCTGCACAGATACTGTGTATTTGTGAGAGAGTATACCCCACATTTATGGTGGTGGGGAGAATTCTTGGTAAGTACCAGTCTTTATATGACATCAGAGTACATCTTTGCTAAATGTGTCTGTTGACTGATGGTTAAGGGGGCTCTTGAGACAGAGTATTGGGCATTTGAATCCAGAGAATTGCCTCTACTACCCAAGATAGCAACTCTGATTTGAGAATTCAAGCCACCACTGCTTCTATAAGTTGGAGAAGGAGTTGACAGAGAGTGCTACATAAATTTGCTTGGCAGTTCTATAGAGTAACGTAATCTTTCTTAATTATTGGAAACAGTATCTACTATGGGATGAGCTGAAATGTAAAATGATTTAAAGCAAATAATTTCAGAATTGATCAAAATTTTAATGCATCAATAATTTTATGCTTATATCACTTTATTTCTGTATATATTCTTTCTTCCTCCTCTTTCCAGTGAGCCATCCTTTGTAACAAAGAATAAAAAGAAGAGGGAAAAATGGAATGTTGACCAATACATAATCCAAGTGAAAAGCTACTTTACAAAGATTCATGCTTCATTTCTATTGTGTTTATTGATACAGGATGCTCATGAAAGTAACCAAATAGATTCTGGACTGTGCCTTCAAAGGGGGATCAGTTCATCATCCTTGGTCTTGCCCTTTTGGTAGTCTGTCACTTTCACTGGCTCATTTTTGACAGAAAGTGGTTCAAATATGTTCAAATGTGCATAGCGATCATTCCCAAGATGTACCTGCAAATAAAAAGAAGTGGAAAATCAGTGGCATGTATTCCAACCTAGTACCTCTCACCTCTCAGGACCACTCTATGAGCATTCCTATTATGGGTAGGGGTCTTGACTAGAGGACCTCTGATGTGAATTTTATATATTTATTCTAACCTATGAATATGTGTATTAATGGTTTGAAAACAAAATTATAGCAGGAAGTGACCTGAGAGATCACTGAGTTTTATTTTTCAAACTAAGGGAATTGAGTCCCTCAATGGTCCAATGAACAAGAATATTCAGATGGACAACAATATCGTGGTACCATTGCTCCTTAAGGTCCCAGATTTAATGCTGGAAGGGAGTTAAGTAAAATCTGCTCATTTTGTAGTTGAGGAAAGTAAGTCCCTGTGAGATGTCACTTCTCCAGTCCTTGTAAGTTACATGTAAGGCAACTAGGGAATGCAGTGGATAGAATGATGGACCTGGAGTTAGGAAGACTTTGAGTCATTTGCTGTGTGCCTCAGTTTCCTCAACTGATTTCCTCTATCTGCAAAATGGGCATGAAAATAACACCTGCTTCATAGGGTTGTTGTGAGAATCCAATAAGATAACATTCATAAAGGGCTGAGCACAGAGTCTCTAGCTGTTTAATAAATACTTATTGTTAAGCCAACCCTCACCCTACCATTCCCTTCCCTTCCCTTGTCCAAAGTCACAAGGAAATAGCAGGTGAACCACAATCTCATCCCAAATGCAGGCTGTTTTCATTATACCACAGCTGACTCTAGTTCTTAAGGAACTGGATTTTTGAATATCCAAGCAACTAATTTTAAATAAAGGGTCAACTAATATTTTGAATTTGAGTTATGCGTTTGTTCCTTAGTTTCTTTTAGTTTTCAGGGCTTTATTTTCTAAATTGTGTAGAAAGAAAAGATCATGTGTCATACAAAAATATGGGTTCCCCCTTTTTGATTGTACTCAAGTCTCTCTGAAAACATTGTGGCCTTTGTACCTCTTGTATGCTAGGTTCCTTCACTCTTCTCATCTTATCCCCCATTTCCCTCCTGAATAGTATCATTCAGCATACTCTCTTTTATCAAAGTCACATCTTTAGTAAAAGAGAGAAAATAAAACCAACACTAGACCTAGATGTTGCTTTGGATAGCTAAGTCACTGGCTAAGGCATATAACCACTGTATATGCCCCAAGTAACTCCCTAGGACTCATCAGCAAAGTCACAAGTTGGGATCAGATCTGTGTTAGTAAAGAGGGTTCTCAGATCCAGCATTCCCACAGTGAGAGTATTGGGTCTGGCATCAAGAAGACCTGAGTACAAATTACACCTCAGACACTTACTAGTTGAGTGATTGTAGGTAAGTTATTTCATCTCATTTTCCTCCCCTGGAAAATGTCTCTATCTCATTTGTAAGGATCTAAGGACATAATATTGATGAAAAGTTTAGCCTACAGTTGGCACTTAATAAATTCTTTTTTCCTGCCTTTCTAGGGTTCAGCATGTGTTACTGCCTGGCTGACATCTCATAGCACCTCAATATAGCCTCCTTAACCCAGGTGAGGTACTTCTGTTCTACTGTTTCTTAAAGACAGAAACACTTGGATCCATCCTATCTGCATTTCCTAGGTATCTCTACCCATGATCCCCAAAGGTGTAGCGAAAGAATTCCCAAATATGTGCCCATTGTTAGTGACATTGAGAGTCTCTGGGATCATACATTTATTTTAAAATTATGTACTCCTGCATAGAGTGCAGGATACGCCCCTGTAGAAGGTTCAGATCCTCTGAAATTTTTTAGTACTTTGACTCCAGAAAGTCACTTAACTACCCTAACCCCAAGCAACTTCTTCAGGCTAATCAATAAAGTCAATTCATGGGTTTAGATCTGTGTTAGTAGTTAAGGTTTACAGACCATAATTTACTACAATGACAAAGATCCATTGTGAATTTGAATAAAATTCCCATATGTCTAGGATTTGGAAAAGGAAAATGTACTTCAGTAATTTCTGATAAGGTTGAGTTTCAAATCCTGGGCTCCAGTGGTGACCTGCTACTCACATTTTGTGAAGCTCTCCTATAAGACAGGATGCTGGTTCTCAAGGAACATATAATGTAGTTGTTGGATTCAGGTCATAATCACATAAGTCTTTTTTCAGTGGCTATGAGGACATGAAAGACCCAGTACTTTGGAAATTTTCTCCTTCGTTTATCTTACTGTTTTTCCCATCCAGAAAAGCCTGGGACAATGTATCCTGAGACTTGCTCTCCACTTGCAAGCATGCAATTCACAATCATATGGGCTAATATGTTATTAGAGGAATCATGATAGTAAATAGAGTAATCCTAGGAATGTACAGTCTATATGAAAATTCTCAGAATCACAGTCTTCACCATGAGAGTATCCACTGATAGAAATATTTCTCATAATTCTGTCTTTGCCTTACTTTTCTCCAATTGCCTGGCAACTGAAAGTGAGGCATAGGGAAAGCGTTTCTCATTCTCTCTATATATCCCTGTCTGTGTCTCTCTGTCTCTCTGTTTCTCTGTATCTCTCTCTCTCTCTCTCTCTCTCTCTCTCTCTCTCTCTGTCACTCTCTGTCTCTGTCTCTGTCTCTCTCTCCTTCCCCCATCCCTCTCATTTCATCATCTGTTCTTTGGTTGCCCTCTCTACGGTTCCGTAGGAGAGTAAAACCTACCAGGTTAGCCCTCCTCTGTTCTACTGGTTGACATGAATCCCTTTCCCATAGTCCCTTTCTCCTTTCTGCCTTCTTCACTTTCTCTCAGTTACAACACCATTCCTTTATATTTCTCCCAGCGCAGAATCTTTAGTTTCCCTAGTTATTCAAAAGAGAAGAGAACAAACCATGCTCACACTTTCTGTGCACATCCAAATAGAAAGAACACTGGGCAGAATTCAGTGACTTGTTAAATACTGACCTTTACCAAATAATTCATCCCTTCAACCACTTGTCCTCTGTATTTTACAGCCCGAAAGCTGTCATATTTTTCCTTGGTCATTTCTTCAAACTGTGACTTTACCTTCAGAAAGAGAGAAGAGGGTAAAGAATTGAGTGGTTATCAGTAAATAATAATCTTAGTTGATAATCATAGAGTCAAAGAATGTGAGCATTGGAAGACCCTTAGGAATCCCTTTTCTAATGCCTGTAATTTTCAGCTTATGCAACAAAGGTGGGCCTAGATGCTGGCTCTAAAATGTCAGACACTACATGATTAAAAAGAAGATCTCAGCTGAAGTGATAACTGGTTCCCTTCTCTAGTATTCATGTCTTCCCCCTTCACAGAACCATTACTGACTTTTTAAATTTCTTTGATAATACATATTTTATTCTGATAAATCAATGACTTTCATTGGCATCATAAATATACCTAGATCTTGTAATTGATTTAAATTAATTGAAAGCAAAAATGATTGATGATGAGTTAGAGAAACACAACTTTTCATGTTGTAAGTCAGTTTCTTGTTCATGAAGTAAGGCAAATTATCTCTTCTGTTGATTTCATAAGGTATAGGAATCTATGTAAATTCATTCACTAAGAATAGCTGGAATTTCTCCTATTTTCTAAAATTACTGCTTCCCAAATACAGCCATTCTGAATGTTACCTTTAGGTAACACTTTTTTTTGTTTTTATAATTTATACCTTTTCTTTTTATATCACCTTTACTACCAGATCTATCCTTCCTTTCTGTCCTTCCTAATGAGCCATTTGTGTCATAAAGATATTTTTTTAAAGAAAGAGACAGAAAAATATCAGTTCAACAAAAACCAACCAACCCTGTGTGACAGTCTAAGAAACATTTCAAATACATAGTCCCTCAGCTCTGCAAAGAAGACCTCCCATATCTCTCCTCTGAAGCCTGACTTGGTCATTAGAATTCATTATGTTATAAAACAATTGATACATGAAATATTTATAAACAATTTATAATATTTAGGAGTTTTTGTCCTTTTTTTTTGCTTCATAGTCATAAATGTAGACCTGGAAATAACATCAGGGACAAACAGGTCATAGTGATGGTAAGAACCAGAGGGTAGGATTGGAACTCACTTGCTCTGACATTTAATTTCATGCTATTGTCAGTGTACCAGATTCACATTGTTGTCATTGTGTATATTTGTTTTTCAATTTCTGCTTACTCTGCTTGGTTTCATATATGTCTTCCCATGCTTCTCTAAATTCTTCATATTTATAATTTTTTATGCCAAATGAATGTTCTCATTTCATTCATGCACCACATTTTTTTTTCTCCATTCCCCAAATCACTAACCATCTTACTTTTTTTCTAAATCTTTGCTGTTTCTGAAAATGCTGCAATGGATAAACTAGTGAATGAGAACGTAATAGAGATGATAAACCTAAAAACCAGTACTTCCATATGACTAACACAATTGAAAAGATGAGAGAGAGAGAGAGAGAGAGAGAGAGAGAGAGAGAGAGAGAGAGAGAGAGAGATTATCGTTACCAGAACTCAGTATTTTCAATTTGATCCTTCCTTTCACAGAATTTACCACTTTACCTTATCAACGATCTTCTGGATTTCTGCAGTTGCAGGTTTAGTTTCACCGAAGCCTCCAAGAGTCATTGTGTCGTCCATTGTTTTGCAGAAAGAGAAGCTGTAAGTGAAAAGACGAAATGATAAAGTCAGTCATCCTGAGTCCAATTTTAAAGGCAAACAGATTTTCCTCAAATCCAATGAGTGAGAGTAAAAATCAGAAGCACCGCCTTCTTGGCTGTAGAAGCAACTCATTACTCACCTGTTACTAAATGTTAATTCATGAACATAAATGTCAAATATTGTCATATAATAAGATAATTTGATACTCCCAAGCCCCCTTTTAAAGTGGGAAAGATGAAGCCACCCTCTATTCTCTGAGTCAATGACTCAGTCCCGGGAAGATTTCTCAAGAGCACTAATTAAATAAAAAAGGGAATATATACTCTACGGTGAAAGGTAATTGCTCCCAATTTGCCAAATACTTTTTTTAGTAATACTTGTACATTTTTAATAATGAATACTTCTCACTCTTCTCCTTAGGAATAGGTGGAAATTTTGGCCATGAGTGTTCCCCTAAAATGCTGATAGTCTATGTTTTATTCTACAGCCTTTTGGATGGGATTTATTGCCAAGCATTTTAATTTGCTTACCAACCTGATTTGGTCTTTTAATATATGTGAAGTATGTGGAAATCCCTCCAGGACAGTGACTGTGGTTCAGACTTTGGATCTGTCCTCCAGCACACAGAAGTGCCTAGCTCAGAGCAATAGCTTGAGAGACTTTGAACCTGTCATACTGTAATTTGAATCAGTCAACATACATTTATTAACTACCTACTATGTGCCATACATTGTGCTAGGACCTGGGCATACACAGAAAAAGATGGATTAGTTCCTTCTTTCAAAAGTTTACATTCTAATAGAGGAGCAAAGTACATATATTAGCATGTTTAGAATGAATACAAAGAGATAAATTCAAATGAAACCAAAGCTGTTAAACACAAGGGAGATTGGTTAGAGGGCATCAGCAGTTGGGGATGATGGGTAAAGATTTCATGCAGAAGGTGGTCTTGAAGAAATAAAGGGATTCTCTGAGGGGCATTTGGAGGAGCAGGGAATAGGAAGGGGGGACAGCCAATGTGTGGGCACAAAGATGAGGAATGGGACGGCATATAAAGAGAACAGCGATAGGCCATATTGATTGGAATGCCAAGTGTATGAAAGATGATATGCAATAAACCTGGAAAAGTAGGCTGGTAACAGATGGCAAAGAGCTTTACAAATTAGAGAAGTTTGCAACTGATCCTAAAATCAAGAGTGAACCTTTGGGGAAATACCTTTGCTGCAATTTTATGGTGTGCTGTGGTGGCACCATTTTAAAGAATTCAGTCAGCCCACCTCTAATCCAAGGGCAGCCATTTTTTGAGGATTGGCACCCCTCAGAAGTGGGCTAAGTTCCAAGAGGAAGCAGCTGATTCAGAGAAAGCAAGATAGACTTTATAGGGTAAAGATGAAATTACATAATAGGAATTATGAATATTAAAAAGACAGTAAGGATTTTTCAAGGGATTAGGTAATAGCAGAGGGGTCTCTTCTATGGCTGAATGGTCAAATATTCTGGTTGTGTTGCCCTCTGATAGGCTAGCTATTGTGATCCTCTCTGTTCCAGATGAATAGTTAGATATTATGGTCCTGTCTTTGGCTAAATGAATGATGTGATTCTGGCTGAGTAGAAGAACACAAACTGTTGAAGTATGTGAATTGGATCTGGGGGCAGTGGCTGTATTGAGTCTGGGGGCTTATGATGTGGTTAAAACCAGCTTGTGTGGCTAGATCAGGACAGACTTGCTATTCAGTGAGGTCCATGAGGAAGTCAGAATATTGAGACTGAGAGTGACTTTATTAGGATTCCATCACCTTTCTCTGGAAGATAATTCTTTCATTTTGAAAAGCTTAGATTTCTTAAGGGAATATGCTGGCCCCTTTATTTTTAAAATAATTTGTTGGTTTTATTTTTTAAGTAAGAAGAATTAAAAAACAACAACAACAAATCAATCCCTCCTGCTACTCCCTTCCCCATTCAGGAAATTTAAAAGACGAAAAGGAAATCTCTCAAAACACAACTACATTGTATTGCAAAGGAAATCCCCACCTTTGTTCTGTTTGTAAATGGATGTCTCTTTCTGCATCTTGAGTTCCTCTTCTCTCTGTCAGAAGGTGAGTGATATGGTACTTCTTGATATTTTAGCACTCATCATTCAATTTATATCGCTTTGATGAAAATTCTGAAGCCTTTCCCAGTTCTTGTTCTCTGTCATCTTATCATTGTATAAGTGTTCTCTTTGTTATGCTCATTTCTCTGCATCAGTTCATAAAAGTCTTCCCAGTTTCTTCTGACATCATCAGTTCCATCATTTCTTTCAGCAGATTAATATTCCATTTCATTCATATGACATAATGCCTTGAGTTATTTTCTAATTGGTTACCCCTTAGTTTCCAATTTTTGGTGACCATGAAAAACCACTACTATGAATATTTTTGCACATATAGATCCTTCTCTTTCTTTGGGGTGTAGACTCCTAAAGCAGTGGCAGGTACTTGTAAGTTTAGGTGGATCTTTTGGTACCTAGTCATGGTAAGTCTGTAGAAGATCATGCAATCAGAGAAGAAAATGGGGGGTGGTGGGAAAAGCCCTGGACTTGGACGCAGGAGTCTCAAAATCACTTTGTGCCTCTGGCACCATATGACTTTTGACACCCCATCTAATTCCTGTGAGTTTCAATGTGTTCATCTGTAAAATAGACATGATAAAACTCCCACTAGCTATCTCTCAAAGGGGCAGCATGATTGTCATACATAGAATTCTAGTCAGAGTCAAAGTCACTTTGGTTCAAGTCCATCTTCTTGGCTTTGTGACTTTGGACAAAGCACAGCCTCTCTGCGCCCCAGGTCATATGCACTTATTAAGATTCTGCTTACTCTGTGCCCAGTACTAGGAATGCAGACAGAAAAATAAAATATCCCTTATTCTCAGGGGTTTTCATTCTCTCAGGCAGATAGCACGAGTGCATGTAAGTAGATAAAAGGCAATTTGGGGAGGGGAGAAATTAACAGAGTAGTAGTTCTCAAACTTTGTGGTTTCAGGACATTGCAAGAGAGAAAATTTAGTGAGAAGAGAGAAAGGTCAAAGATAGAATCTTAGGGAGTAACTGCATTTAATGAATAAGTGGGTAAGATGATCACAGGAAATTCTTTTTGCTTTTATCTCTCTGAAAGTGATACTCAATAAAATCCATTGGACCTTGTTGAACTTACAAATTGATTTTAGTTGGAACCAAATGAAGCAGAAGACTCAGACACTTTTTGGGGAATGCCGTCGTCTCAATGAGCGAATATAAGGCCTGTTCAGAAAATGTCATTTTGATGAGTCTGGAAAAATCTTTTCATGCTGTTTTGATCAATCAACAGATACTAATTAAAAATTTACTATATACCTATGTCTCTATTAAATGATTTGAGTGGGCAGAAAAATTAAAGTGTGAGCCATAGTCCATGCTCTGAAGAAGCTTTTTGTTCGTTTTTCATTTTTTTGAGGTAGAAGAGAATCCAAAGTGTTTATTTTTATTTACAGAAAATTTTGTCAACAACCTTCTTTTTCCCACTGCAAGATGTCATGAGGAGCAAGAAAAAAATATCTATCGTAGTTAGCACTTTTTATAACCTAAAATAGTAAAATTAAAAAACCTATATCTAGTTAAGTTATGAATTATTTACACAGAGAAGAGAAACATCGATGATAGTGTTATGAACTTCTTGTCTTTGCACAAGATTCCTTAAATCTCTAAAATGTTTCCTCCAGGGAAAACATTTAATTACACAAGGTCACCATCAGGATATACCTCAAAATAAACTGTGCTTATTCTTAAAAGAGCTTTCAGAAAAGCAATGTTTCTTATACTGTATCCATTGTGGTATTTTTTAGAACTGATGACACCAATATTTTACATTACAATTACTCTCTTAATTTACAGTTTCTGTAACAGTCTGACATGACAAAATTCTTCCAAACAGAAAATGCTTTCTCAGCAGGTCAACATGAAGACTAATTAAAAAACATTGCTTTTTGAGCAAAATATCTTAGCCTGTTAGTACTAGGAAAGTCTGAAAGATTAAAGAACATACACAATCTTCCCAATGTACAAAGTGTATGCTAATAAAATAAAAAATAAAATGTTCTCTAAGGCAGTCCATAAAGCTGCTGTGAAGATACTGAATGGAAACCCCATTAGGAGCCAGGCTCTTTCTGCAGAGAGAGCATCGTTGTGCTCTCTCTAGTAATGCCGTATTTCCCTATGTATCATCTTTAAAGTTGTTACACTGTGGCAGAGATCTATCTGTAGAGCATGATGGCAAATGGATTACTTCATTTCTGACTTCATCTTGTAAAGTGACAGTCAGATTCACAATGGTAACACTGCCAGGTATGGATTCTGGAGCTGTCATATCTTGTACATCCTCCACATTTCCCCAGTATCCCAGGGCTTTGATGACATCAGGTCTACACATTGGACAAGGTCAATAGTCCAAAAGCCAGGAGTCAATGCATGCTCCATGAAAAATATGCTTGCATAGCAGAATTCTAACAACATCCTTTGGTTTATAATACTCAGTGCACACTGCACAATTTTTATCTTCAGCATCAATTCCCTGGTCTTCACACTTTTCAGAAGTAATATCAAGCTCCCAGTTGCCCAATAGCTTTCTTTGTTTCTTCTCCATGGTTCTGATTTTGAACTGTGAACCAGCATTGAGGAAACGCTGTATGGAGTAAAATATTAGCCAGGCTAACGACATGACCAATATAGTGATGAAAGCCATGACTACAAACACAGCAGACTGCCCACCACTGAACTCTTGCCCACTGATCATTTTAACCGGTACTGTTCTTTGCCCCGGCCCCAACATTTCCATTACTTTTGGATAAGTTAACCTTAAATACCACTGTATTTCCGGTCCCCAGGTGGGATGTGGAGTTGGTGCTGTTGCCGTAGTGCTCCTCGTTGTAGAAGAGCCACCTTTGCAGGGGCACTGAGCACCTTGTCCCTGAAGGTGCTGTCCCCGCGGGCTCGCACCTCCTGGACACCAGCCTTCCCAGCTGGGGCATGTGGCACGCTGAGTGTCGCCACGCAGCCCTTCCTGTGGAGGCCTGCGGTGCGGGGTATGCCTACCAGGCCCCGCACGTTCTCCTTGCCGAGTTGTGGCCCCAGCCACCGCCCTGGATGGCGCCCTGCACTGTCACGTTGGTCGGCGGGTCCACGTACTCAAGGGCAGGGCCGACAGGACCACGGCACCTTGTGCCACCGTGGCTGCTGCCGCAGGATGGCTAGGCGGTGCCCAGCTGTGGAGGAGGAAGCTGAGGAGGCAGAGGCGGCAGGGCAGCGGGCACGGGGAGGGATTTTCTCTCCCGACCCCAAGAACGCCCTTCATTTTTAAAGAAACTCACTGACGACCGGATGATGTCTTCACTCCCGTTTGCATTGGATTTCAGTGAAGCGGAGTTGCTCAAAATCAGCAGGCTCCCTCTCTCTTCCAAAGTTCCCAGGGGCAAGAGAAAAGTCAAGATCGCTGGTGATGGCCAGGGTTCCCTAGATGATCTTGGAGTCTTCAGTGTCTGACCAAACTCTCAGCACTCCATGTAGCACCTGCTTCAGCCATTTTTACGGCTGTTGGAACAAATTGTACTCATCCACCCATTCTGCCAGGGAAAGTCTTCACATGCTTGGGGCAGACATCCCCCTACACCGAGGGGTTTGAGCCACTGCCCATGCCACAGCTTCTTGGAACCCAAGGTGTAAGAGCAGCCCTGAAAAGGGTTGAGCAAGCCCTCACACCAAAGCCCTTAAATAGGAAGCGTACAGTCTAATGGACCACATCACCATCTCACTAAGCCTGTGCAGGTCAATCAATCAATATTTAATGAATAACTTCTTAGGTCCTGGGTGGTAAGGGGAAAATAAAGATTTATATATGTATAGGTCACTTAAGAGATTACCAAACACCTTATATCTACTTGTATCACCCTCACAACAAAACTATTAATTAGGCAGGTAAATGAGTTCAGTTTTTCTTAGATTGTAGCATTTCTCCTTCCACTGAAAACAACCGACCCACTTCCCTAATCCTTTCCACTTTCAACATATGTGACTAAGTGTCTCATTTGCAAATGAGCAATTCTGAAGTACATCATATCAACTTGATCTGGAAAGGGAAAATTTATCCAAAAATTTCCCGGCACAAATATTCATATTCAAATGAGATTTATTGTAGGATATTTTCTGTCCCAACCCAAGCCTCAGGGGAAAACAGGGGGTAGGGGTACTCTTAGTCTTGAAGACTGTATCCTGCCCAATTCACTGAAGACAGATTGGCAGGAGGGTTTCTTACCCAGATGACTTCTTCTCATTCCCCTTTTACCCAGGAAGATTTCTCTCTTTGATGCATATTGATCAGTTTATTTTTCTTCCTTTCTCAGGGTTTCTTGGAGGAAGAAAAATATAATCACTTCCTGTTTATTCTCAAAGACCCAGGGATTTCGGAGTATTGTATTCATCGTAATAATATTAAATGTCATAATAATAGTTAGCATTGACATAACACTTTCTATGTGCACTTTATAAATACAGTCTAATTGGTTCCTTAAAACACTCAATGACATAGGTGCTTTATCATCTTAGTTTTTCAGTTGAGGAAATTGAGGCAAATACAGGTTAAATGATTTACCCAAGGTCACACAGCTAGTAAGTGTTTGAGGCTGGATTTGAAATCAGGTCTTCCTGACTTCAGACATAGTACTCTGTCCACACTGTGCCATCTACACCGTACTATCTACGCTGCACCATCTGCATTGTAATTAGTTGACAGAGAAAAGTGGAAGAAAGGAAAGGAGGGAGACAATCAGACATTCCTGTGGTTGACTTTGGGATTGTTTTCAGAGAGTTTGGAAACTGTTCCTTCTGACTGTGGTCTTTGACAGTATTCCCAGTGTTGAGGAGACCACTCCTATTAGATAGAATTCACCAGGAATAAAGAGTCCAAATCGAGTGTCATGGTTTTACAAATAATCCAGTGTTTGCTGTTTATTTTTCTATATGAAATGTTCATGCTTGCTAATGTTTGTAATGTTTCTAATGATCACAATTAATGAAAAAGAAAGAAGAGACAGATGTTTGTCTATGGCCTGAGCTTCTGATTTGACATCAACTTTCCTGAGCTGGTCTCTTGGCTTTAATGCATATTCTGTTCTGGAGAGCAATGTAGAACTATGCCTAAAGGTGGTTGTTGTTGCCATCACTGTTGTTGTTGGTCCTGTATTCTGGAAGAGGACTGTGACATCAGGGAGGTGATGTCATGCCATACAAGTGAATTGGATTTAAGGACTATGCAAAGTCACCAGCCTCATTTTCTCCTCATGAGAAAATGGGTCCATCTGGGTCCAGTAAGAAGATACACATCAGAATCATAGGATGATGCTTCATCCTCCCACTGCTTTTTGAGCAAAATGGATGAAGTGGGAGACCTTGGCCTTTTTAAGCGAAGGCTTTTAACAGGTCTCATTTTGACTGAGGCAACACCCTTTAGGGGTGGTAGGCACATTAAGGCAAGGTAGGACAGGAGGCAGATAATGGCTTCTTTAACCTACTTAGATAAAAATCAATCTAAGAAGGCAAGATTCTCATGGTTTGTGGGCTAAATAGAAACAGTTTCTATTTACATTCACTCTGAGCCAATCAAGGCCCAAACAATGACTAAGTGGGTGTTGTCCAGGTCATTTTGTTGGTCAGTCAATGAGAGTCAGAGGGATTTGGGCATGGTCTTTAAGAAAAATACTATGGGGTAAACCACAGGAACACCTTTCAGGTTTCAGGTATTATACCCATTGTGGAATGAGTGAATGGAGAAAGAGAGAGAGAGAGAGAGAGAGAGAGAGAGAGAGAGAGAGAGAGAGAGAGAGAGAGGGAGAGAGAGGGAAGGAGAGAGAAAGAAAGAGAGGGAGGGAGGGAGAGAGAGAGAGGAAGGGAAGGAAGAAGGAAGGAAGGAAGGAAGGAAGGAAGGAAGGAAGGAAGAGCTGTGTTGCCTATTTGGCCATTTCCAGTTAGATCCCCTAACCTAACCTAACCACCTCTACCCTAATGGTCAACCAAACTCTATATACTCTGTGATCCAGCAATGATACTATTAAGTCTGTATCGCAAAGAAATTGTAAATTAAAAAAGGAAAAAGGACCTACATGTACAAAAATATTTATACCGCTATTTTTAAAAAGTTTGTTTCGTATTTTATTTTTCCCAATTAAATGCAGTACCAGCTTTAACATTCTTTTTTTTCTTCCAGATTTTAAGTTCCAAATTCCCTCCCTCATTTCACTCCCTTCCTTAACAAGGCAAGCAATTTGACAGACGTTAAACATGTGTTGTCATGCAAAACACATTTCCACATAAGTCATTCTGTGAAAGAAAACAGACAAAAAACCCAACAAAAATAAATGAAGAAAAACCAACTTTGATCTGCATTTAGGCTCTATCAGTTCCCTCTCTGGAAACAAATAGCACCTTTCATCATAAGTCCTACAGAATTGTCTGGGATCTTTGTATTGCTAAGAATAGCTAAGTCATTCATAGCAGATCATCATAAAATGTTGCTGTTACTATGTACATACTATGATTTCCTGGTTCTGCTCATTTCACTTTGCATCAGTTCATGAATATCTTTCCATATCTTTTCTGCGAGGATCCTGCTAATCATTTCTTAAAGCACAGTAGTATTCCGTAACGATTGTTTACAACTTGTTCAGCCATTCCCCAATTGATGGGCATCCCTCAATTTCCAATTTTTTGCCAGAACTAAAAGAGCTGCTATAAATATTTTTGTGCATATAGGTTCTTTAACTTTTTGTTTTTTATGTCTTTGGAATACAGATTTTGAAATGGTATTGCTTTGTCAAAGAGTTTGCCTGTTTATTTATAGCCCTTTGGTCATAGTTCCAAAGTGCTCTCCAGAAGGGTTCAGTTCAGTCAGTATACAATACCAGTAGTACAGCAGTTTTAATTTTCCCATATTCCCTCTGGCATCTGTCTTTTTCCATTTCTATCATATCAGTCAATCTGACAGGTGTGAGGGAGTAGCTCAGAGTTACTTTAATTTACATTACTCTCGTCAATAGTGATTTAGAACGTTTTTTCATATGACTATAGAGAACTTTGATTACTTTGAAAACTGCTTATTCCTATCCTTTGACCATTTATCATTTGAGGAACCCTCTTATTTCTACAAATTTGACTCAATTTTCTATATTTGAGAAAAGCATTCATTATCAGAAAAATACATTATAAAAATTTTTATCAGTTATAATTGCCAACTATGTATTTCCCTACATCCTGTTTTCCCTCTGTTCATTCTTCTCTGTCTCTCCTTTTATCATGTCCATTCTCAAAAGTGTTTTACTTCTAAATTTTGCCTCCCCCTAAATGCTCTCCCATCCATCAGCTTGTACTCTCCCCAACCTTATCCCCTTCCTTTCCTATTTTTCCTGTGTGGTAAGATAGATTTCTAAATCCAGCTCAGTGTGCATATTATTCTCTCCTTGAGCAAATTCTGAGGAGAGTAAGTATGAGACCTGAGTAATATACTTCATCCCAGGTCCTCTGGAGACATGGGAATGACATTGATCAAGAGTTCTTAAGTTTTTGACACTTTTTTGGGTTTTGGTTATACACAGTGTTGCTGTCTTTGTAAAAATTGTTCTTCTGATCCTACTCACTTTACTCTGTGGCAGAGAATGCTATCCAATATTCTCTGAAATACTTTCTACAAAATTGGTTTATCTATTACCCAGTTGTATAAGAGGAAATCAAAGACACCCCCTTAGATTCTAGTTCTCCTTTTTCCTCCTCCCTTTTCAGGATTAGGAATTTGGTTTTGCTTGAAGTAACATAATTTCCAGTATTATTCTTTCTCCTAAACTACTTCTCCACCCCTGCCATAGCCTTGGGACTGGACCTGGAGAACCTTCCTTTCTCCCATAGATCTGACAGGTTTTTTCTACTGACCTTCCAAGTGGGCCTTTTGAGTTTGAGAAATCAGGGAACCACCACTGTTGCCCATGACTCAGTTAGTCCCAGGCCTGCTCAGGCTCCATCTGTGCCTACAGAGTCCAAGCTGGACTGTTCTCTGCTCCCAGCCTGACACAATAGACACTTCCCATTGATCTTCCAAGCAGTCTTGGGTTGGAGATTTGCTTCACTCCTTCATTCTGTGGGTTCTGTGATTCCAGAAGTTGTTAAGAGTCATTTGTTACAGGTACTTGTTGTGATGTACAAGAGAGCTCAAGCAAGTTCCTGCTTTTACTCCACAATTGTGGCTCTGCCTCCACATTCTTTTTTTTTTTTCAAATTTTAAGTTCCAAATTCTATCCCTCTTTTCACTCCCTCCCAAATACTCCTTGAAAAGGCAAGCAATTTGATTTAGGTTGGATGCGTGTAGTCATGCAAAACACATTTCCAATTAAATCAAACTGTGAAAGAAAATATAGACAAAAACAATAAAGTAAAGAAAAATTAACTTTGATCTTCATTTAGGTTCTCCCTGTTCTTTCTTTGGAAACAGATATCACCTTTCATCATAAGTCTCACAGAATCATCTTGGATCTTTTAATTGCTGAGAATAGTTGTTATTCATAGTAGATCATCAAATAATATTGCTGTTATGGCATACAGTATTTTCCTGGTTCTGCTCATTTCACTTTATATCAGTTCATGTATATTTTCCACATCTTTTTCTGAGAAGATCCTGCTCATCATTTCTTAAAGCATAATAATGTTCCATCACAATAACAAACAACTTCTTCAGCCATTTTTCAATTGATAGACATCACCTTAATTTCCAATTATTTGCCACCACTGAAAGAGCTGCTGTAAATAATTTTGTATACTTAGATCATTTTCCTTTTTAATTTTTTAACTCTTCAGATTCAGACTTAGTAGTGGTTTTGCTTTGTCAGTGGGTTTGCATGTTTTCATAGACCTTTGGACATAGTTCCAAATTGCTTTCAAATATGGTTGAATCAGTGCACAACTATTGTAAGAGTACATTAGTGTTTTAATTGTCTCATAGCCTCTCCAACATTTGTTGTTTCCTTTTCTGTTGTATCAGTCAATCTGACAGATGTGAGGTAGTAGTTCAGAGTTGTTTTAATTTGTATTTCTCTTCTCAGTAGTGATTTAGAACATTTTTGCATGACTATAAAGAGCTCTGATTACTTTGAAAACTGCCTGTTAATCAGTTGAGGAACCCAATTTATTTCTATAAATTTGATTCAGTTTTCCATTTTTGAAAAATGTCATCTTTATCAGAGAAACTCACATAAAAATTATTTTTCACATTAATGATTGCCAACTATGGATTTTGTCCATCCTATTTTCCTGCATTTATTATGTTCTCCCCTTTTATTATGCCTGTTCTCAAAAGTGTTTGGCTTCTGACTTTTACCTCTCCTAAACTACTCTCCCTTCTACCAGCTCTTCCTTTCCTCCAACTTCCCTTCCTACTTTTCTGAGTGGTAAGATCAATTTCTATATCCAATGGAATGTATATATCATTCTCTCTTTGAGAAAATTCTGAGGAGAGTAAGGTATGAGACCTGAGTAACATGCTTCATCCTGGGTGCTCTGGAGACATGACTGCTAACTGCATTGACGCACAGTTCTTAAGTTTTCCATAGCATTGCTTGCTTTCATTTTTTACAATGTTACTGTCTTTATATAAGTTGTTCTCCTCATTCAGCCCATTTTACTCTGTGACAGATCGTATTATCCAGCATTCTCTGAATTATTTTTTTTACAAAATTTGTTTAACCATTGCTCAGTTGTGTAATAAGCAAAGCTATGACACCCGCTTAGATTCTAGTTCTCTTTTTCCTTCCCCACTTTTCAGGATTAAGAAGTTGATTTTGCTTACAGTCATACAGTTTCCAGGATTACCCATTATCTTCACAATACTTCTCTCCATTTGGGAGTAAGCTCTGAGAGGAAATAATATGTGCCCAGCAGAAATATTGTGTCAGTTATGAAGATATTAGGAGAAGAGAAAGACTGTAAAGCCCCAGTCAATAGACATATGAATCTCCTTGACTTTGTATGCTCTCTAATGACTATTATTAACAATTATTATTATTCTTCACCCTTTCCAATCATGTGAGGTTTTGTGGGAGAGGAGGCTTTTGGATTATGGGGAGAATAGGTATGATAATAACAATACCCTTTTCAATAAATGTCTTTTTTAAAACTTAATTGTACCAAATGACTGATTGTTAAAAGCAAAACCACTGGTGTGGACCCATGAGATGTTGTTTCAAGAATGTGGAACCATGAGGAGCCAAGTTGGTGGAGTAGAAAGATACACATATGCTAGCTCCTAACCCGTAGCTCATAAAATACCTGTGAACTCCCAACAAATTCTGGAGCAGCAGAAGCCATAAAACAATGGAGTAGAGGAGAAATTTGTCCCAGAGAGACCTGAAAAACTGACACGAAAGGTCCATTGTGCACCAGACCCAGAGCAGAGCCCAGCCCTGCCTTGGACGTGAGGCAGCGAGACAAGGACATCCAAGCAGGCTTCAGGGACAGAATCTCCAGCAGCAGTGCAGGTCCCTCCACTCACAGGTGCCAAAGGTCAGCGAGAGGGTCTTTTCAGCTTGCCAAGAAGGGGAGAGGGGTGTCTCCATAACTCAGGGGCCCTCGGGAGGCAGCAGTAGAGGCAGCAGTGGATAGGGGTCGAAAAGCAGGCAGGAGCTTGGATCCATTGTTGAAGGTCTGTGATGAACCCCCTGAGGGAACTACACCCCTCCTGGTGGCCCTGCCCAAACCTGAGCAACTGAACTTAATCTCACACTGAATAGCAGCCCTGCCCCTGCTGAAAGCCTTGAGGCTGGGAAGCAGCATTTGAATCTCAGCCCCCAAGAAGTAGCTGGGTGGATCTGGAGGCAAGGTGGAGGTGGACTGGAAACTCAGAAGTCAAGTAACTGGCTGGGAAAATGCCCAGAAAAAGGAAAAAATATAAGATCATAGAAGGTTACTTTCTTGGTAAACAGATATCTTCTCCCATCCATTCTGATGAGGAAGAACAATGCTTACCATCAGGAAAAGACATAGATGTCAAGGCTTCTGTATCCCAAACATCCAAAATAAATATTCAATGGGCTCAGTCCATGGAAGAGCTCAAAAAAGATTTTGAAAATCAAGTTAGAGAGGTGGAAGAAAAACTGGGAAGAGAAATGAGAGAGATGCAAGAAAACCAGGTCAACACCTTACTAAAGGAGACCCAAAAAAATGCTGACGAAAATAACACCTTTACAAATAGACTAACTCAATTGGCAAAAGTGGTTCAAAAAGCCAATGAGGAGAAGAATGCTTTCAAAAGCAGAATTAGCCAAATGGAAAAGGAGGTTCAAAAGCTCATTGAAGAAAATAGTGCATTCAAAATTAGAATGGAATAGATGGAGGCTAATGACTTTATGAGAAACCAAGAAATCACAAAGCAAAGCCAAAAGAATGAAAAAATGGAAGATAATGTGAAAAACAACTGACCTGGAAAATAGATCCAGCAGAGACAATTTAAAAATTATGGGACTACCTGAAAGCCATGATCAAAAAAAGAGCCTAGACATCATCTTTCATGAAATTTTCAAGGAAAACTTCCCTGATATTCTAGAACCATGGGGCAAAATAAATATTGAAAGAATCCTCCAATCACTGCCTGAAACAGATCCAAAAAGAGAAACTCCTAGGAACATTGTGGCCAAATTCCAGAGTTCCCAGGTCAAGGAGAAAATATTGCAAGCAGCTAGAAAGAAACAATTCCAGTATTGTGGAAATGCAATCAGGATAACAAAAGATATTCCAGAAGTCAAAGAAACTA
>CM053771.1:278708869-278817462 GCA_028658325.1 Potorous gilbertii | reverse complement strand
TTACACACACACACACACACACACACACACACACACACACACACACAGCACAGGTTGAGTTGAATAGGATGGGATCATATCTAAAAAAATGAAATTAAGGGGTGAGAGAGGAATATATTGGGAGGAGAAAGGGAGAAATGTGATGGGGCAAATTATCTGTCATAAAAGAGGCAAGAAAAAGACTTTTCAATGGAGGGGAAAAGGGAGAAGGTGAGAGAGAAAACATGAAGCTTACTCTAATCACATTCGATTCAAGGAAGGAATAAGATGTACACTCATTTTGTTATGAAAACCTATCTTACACTACAGGAAAGTTGGGGAAAAGGGGATAAACAAGGTGGGGGGTATGATGGAAGGGAGGGCAATGGAAGGAGGGAGCAATTAGAAGTCAACACTCTTGGGGAGGGACAAGGTCAAAAGAGAGAATAGAAGAAATGGGGGGCAGGATAGGATGGAGGGAAATATAATTAGTCATATTCAACATAACTACTATGGAAGTCATTTGCAAAACTACACTTATATGACCTATATTGAATTACCTGCCTCCCTGATGGGAATGTGTGGGGAGAGAGGAAGGAAGAGAAGTTGGAACTCAGTATTTTAGGAACAACTGTTGAGTATTGTTCTTGCATACAACTAGGAAATAAGAAATACAGGTAGTGGGGTATAGAAATTTATCTTGCCCTATAGGACAAAAAAGAAGATGGGAATAAGGGAAGGGAGGGATGTTAGAAGGGAGGGAAGATTGGTAGTAGGGGTAATTAGAATGTTTGGCCTTTTGGAGTGCGGAAAGGAGAGAGATGGGGAGAAAATATGAAACTAAAATTCTGTGGAAAGGAATGTTGAAAACTTTAAATAAATAAATTATAGAAAAAAGAAACACAAGAGTAAACAAACAATTGAAAAGTAAAGTCCAATCTTATTTAAAAAATTTCAAATCTCAAAAAAAAACAGAATAAAAAAATTTTACAAAGCAAAAAAAAAAAAAATGAGGCCTCTAAAAGATGGTGGCTTAGAAGCAGGGACTTACTAGAGCTCTCCCTCTCAAATCCCTCCAAAAACCTGTAAAAATTACTCCAAACAAATTCTAGATCAATAGATGCTACAAAATGACAGACTGAAGCAAATGTCCAGCCCAAGATAATTTGCAAGATTAACAGGAAGGTTCTATCATACTGGGAGCAGAGCACAGTTCGGCATGGACAGAGCTGGATCAGGCCTTAGAGGACTGAATCCCTGGTAGTTGTGGTTTCAATCCACAAATGCCAAAGACAGCTTTGAAGATCAGTAAAATGAGTTTCTCACCTGGCTGAGAGGGGAATGTTGTCTGGACACAACCCCAGCCCTGCCCTAGCCCTGGGGCAGCAGTCACTGCTGAAGCAGAGATTGCTTCTGGGGCTCTCCATTTCGAGATCAAAAGTCAAGTAATTGACTGGGAGAATGAGTAAACAGGAGAAAACAAACAGACTATAGATTCTTATGTTCTGGGGAAAGGGTATTTTCTTACATCATTGGTGACAAGAAAGATCAAAATATACAACCAGAAGAAGACAAAAAAGTCAAAACTCCTGCATCCAAAGACACTAAGAAAAATATGAATTGGTCACATGCCATAGAAAAGCTCAAAAAGGATTCTGAAAATCAAGTAAGGGAAGTAGAAGAAAAAATGGGAAGAGAAATGAGAGTGATGCAAGAAAATCATGCAAAACTAGTCAATAGCTTGCTAAAGGAAACCCAAAAAAATGCTGAAGAAAATAACACCTTTAAAACTAGACTAACCCAAATGGTGAAAGAGGTTTAAAAAGCCAATGAGGAGAAGAATGCCTTAAAAAGTAGAATGAACCAAATGGAAAAATAGGCCCAAAAGCTCACTGAAGAAAATAATTCTTTAAAAATTAGAATGGTCCATATAGAACCTAATGGTTTTATAAGAAATTACAAAATTATAAAACAAAATCAAAAGAATGAAAAAATAGAAGACAATGTGAAATACCTTATTGGAAAAACAACTGACCTGGAAAATGAATCCAGGAGAGATAATTTTAAAATTATTGGACTACCTGAAAGTCATGTTCAAAAAATGAGCCTAGACATCATCTTTCAAGAAATTATCAAGGAAAACTTCCCTGATACTCTAGAAAAAGAAAGCAAAAAAGGAGTAGAAAGAATCTACCAATCACCTCCCAAAAAAAAATCCCAGAAGGTAAACTCCCAGGAATATTATAGCCAAATTGCAGAGTTCCCAGTACAAGAACAAAATACTGCAAGCATCCAGAAAGAAACAATTCAAGTATTGTGGAAACACAATCAGGATAAAACAAGATTTAGCAGCGTTTACACTAAGGGATTGGGGGGCTTGGAAAATGATATTTCAGAAGTCAAAGGGGATAGGATTAAAACCAAGAATCACTTACCCAGCAAAACTGAGTATTATATTTCAAGGAGGGGGAAATGGAACTTCAATGAAATAGAGGACTTGTTCAAAAGATCAGAGCTGAATAGAAAATTTGACTTTCAAATAAAAGAATCAAAAGGAGCATGAAAAGGTAAACAGTAAAGAGAAATCATAAGGGACTTATTAATGTCGCAATGCATATACATTCTCACATGGAAAGATGATATTTGTAACTCGTGAGACCTTTCTCAGTATTAGGCTATTTGGAAGAAATATATATGTGTGTATATGTATGTGTGCTTATGTGTGTGTGTGTGTGTGTGTGTGTGTGTGTGTGTGTGTGTGTGTGTACATACAGAGAGAGAGGGAGAGAGAGAGAACACAGGGTGAGCTGAATATAAACAGGTTTCATCTAAAAAATACAACTAAGTGTTGACAGGAATGTACTAAGAGAAAGTGAAAGGGAGAGTTAGAATGTAGTAAAAGAGGCAAGAAAGAGCTTCTACAATGAAAGGGAAGAGAGGGAAGGTGAGAGGGAATAAGTGAGCCCTACTTTGATCTGATTTGACTTCAGGAGGGAATAACATACACACTCAACGGGGTATGGAAGTTTATTTTACCCTATAGGAAAACAGGAGGAAAGGGATGAGAGAGGGGAGATAATAGAAGGGGTGACAGGTTGGGGAAGGGACAATTGGAAGCAAACAGTTTGGCAGAGGGAAAAGTCAAAGGAGAGAATAGAATAAATGGAAGGCAAGACAGGATAGAGGGAAATATAGTTAGTCTTTCACAACATGACTGTTGTGGAAGTGCATGACTATACATGTATAGCCTATATCAAATTGCTTGCCTTCTCAATGAGGATGGGTAGAGAGGAAGAAAGGGAGAGAATGTAGAACTGAAAGTTTTAAAAACTAATGTTAAAAATTGTTTTTACATGCAGCTAGGAAACAAGATACATAAGCAATGGGGTATAGAAATCTATCTTGCCCTACAGGAAAATAGAAGAAGAGGATAGGAAGAGAGTGATAGAAGGGAGGGAAGATGAAAAAGAAGAGTAATCCTAACACACATGGTCCTGGAGGGGGGAAGAGGGGAAATAGGGAGAAAATTTGAAATTCAAAATTTCAAAAAAAGTTGAAAACTGAAAATGATTAATTTTTTTTCAGAAATCAAAGTTTAATTTTTTTTAAATTTTTTATTTCTTAATAATTATTTGATTTGTTGTCAGCGTTCTAAAATCACTTCAATATCTCTTAGATTTTTAGCCTTTCCCTCCCCTCCTTCCCACTTTCCTCCCCCAGACAGCTTGCAATCTTATATAAGTTCTACACATACATTCCTATTAAATACAATTTCACCATAGTCGTGTTGAATAGAAGAATTAAAATGAATGGGAGAAACTGTAAAAAAAATAAAAAAACAAAACATAACACAAAAGAAAATGGTCTACTTCATTCTGCAATCCAATTCCACAGTTCTTTCTCTGGATGGGGAAGGCATTTTGCCTGAAAAGTCCATAGGGAATTTTTTAGGTCCTTGCATTGCTATGAAGGACTAAGTCTACCAGAAAAATTCCACGCACACTGTGGTTGGGGCTTGTACAAAGTTCTTCTGGTTCTGCTCCTTTCACTCACCATCAGTTCATATAAGTCTTTCCAGGCCTCTCTGTAGCCTTCCTGTTCATCATTTCTCATAGCACAATAATATTCCATTACATTCGTGTACCACAACATGCTCAGCCATTCCTCAATTTGATTTCCAATTTTTGGCCACCTCAAAGAGAGTTGCTATAAATAATTTTGTACATGTAGAACCCTTTCCGATTTTTATGATCTCTTCGGGATACAGTCCAAGAAGTGATATTGCTAGGTATGCACATTTTTGTAGCCCTTTGAGCATACTTCTGACTTGATCTCCAGAATGGTTAGATCAGCTCATAGCTCCACCAACAATGAATTAATGTTCCACATCTCCCATATCTTCTCCAACATTTGTCATCTTCCTGTTTTGTCATGTTAGCCAATCTGATAGCTGTGATGTGGTACTTCAGATTTGTTTTGATGTGCATCCCTCTCATCAATAGTGATTTAGAACATTTTTTCATATGACTATAGATAGCTTTGATTTTTTCCTCTCAAAACTACTTGTTCATATCCTTTGACCATTTATCAATTGGGGAATGACTTGTATTGTCATATATTTGACTCAGTTCTCTATATATCTTAGAATGAGGTCTTTATTACAGACACTAGTTGCAAAAATTCTTTCCCAGTTTTCTGCTCCCCTCCTAATCTTGGTTGAATTGGGTTTGTTTGTGCAAAAATTTTTCAATTTAATGTAATCAAAATTATCCATGTCGCACTTCATAATGTTTTCTATCTCTTGCTTAGTCAAATATTTCTCCATTCTCCATAAATCTGGCAAATATACTATTCCTTGCTCCACTAATTTGTTTATAATATAAATCTTTATGCCCAGATCATGTACCCATTTGAACTTTATTCTAGTGTACAGGCATTCGTCTATGCCCAGTTTCTGCCATACTGTTATCAAGTTTTCCCAATAATTTTTGTCAAACAGTGAGTTCTTATCACAGAAGCTGAGGTCCTTGGGTTTATCAAACAATAGATTGCTATATTCATTGACTACTGTGCCTTGAGTACCTAACCTATTCCACTGGTCTACATCTCTGTTTCTTAGCCAGTACCAAGCGGTTTTGATAATTGCTGCTTTATAATACAGTTTGAGATCTGGTAGCACTAGGTCACCTTCCCTAGCATTTCTTTTCATTAGTTCCCATAATATTCTGGACCTTTTGTTCTTCTGGATGAATTTTGATATTATTTTTTATAACTATAGAAAATAATTATCTGGTAGTTTGATTGGTATGGCACCAAATGAGTAAATTAATTTAGGTGGAATTGTCATTTTCATTATATTAGGTCAGCTGACCACCAAGCAACTAAGTTTTTCCACTTACTTAGATCTGACTTTATTTACACGAAAAGTGTTTTGTAATTGTGTTCACATAGGCCTTGGGTTTGTTTTGGCAGGTCAACTCCCAGTTATTTTGTAGTGTCCACTGTAGCTTTAAATGGAATTTCTCTTTCTATCTCTTGCTGTTGAGCTTTTTTAGTAATATATAGAAATGCAGATGATTTATGTGGGTTTATTTGGTAGCCTGAAACTTTGCCAAAGTTGTTTATTATTTCAAGTAGTGTTTTACCTGGTTCTCTGGGATTCTCTAAGTATATTATTATATCATCTGAAAAGAGGGATAACTTAATTTTCTTTGCCAATTCTAATTCCTTCAATTTCTTTTTCTTCTCTTATTGCCTCAGCTAACATTTCTAGTATCATATTGAATAATAGTGTGATAACAGACATCTTTGTTTCACCCTTGATCTTATAGAAAATGCATCTAGCTTATTCCCATTGCATTTCACACTTGCTCAAGGTTTTAGGTAGATACTGCTTATTTTTTTATGGAAAGCTCCATTTATTCCCATGCTCTCCAATGTTTCCAATACATCAATTGAGATAATCATGTGGCTTCTGTTAGTTTTTTGGTTGATATGATCAATAATGCTAATAGTTTCCCTAATATTTAACTAGCCCTATATTCTTGGTATGAATCCTACCTGATCATAATGTATTATTCTCTTGATAAGTTGATGTATTCTTTTTTGCTAATGTCTTATTTAAAATTTTGTCATCTATATTCATTAGATAAATTGGTCTATAATTTTCTTACTCTGTTTTGGTTCTTCCTGGTTTAAGTATCAGAGCCATATTTGTATCATAAAAAGAATTTGATAGGACTCCTTCTTCCCCAATTTTCTCAAATAGATATATAGTATTGGGATTAAATGTTCTTTAAATGTTTAATAGAATTCATTTGCAAATTCATCTGACCCTGGAGATTTTTTCCTAGAGAATACATTGACATCTTGTTCAATTTCTTTTCCTGAGATGGGGTTATTTAAGTATTCAATTTCCTCTTCTGTTAATCTGAGCAATTTATATTTTTTAAAATAATCATCCATCTATTTAGATTATTGAATTTACAGGCATACAGTTGGGCAAAATAATTTCTAATTGTTGTTTCAATTTTCTCCTCATTGGAAGTCAGTTCACCCTTTTCATTTTTGATAGTGGTAATTTGACTTTCTTCTTTCTTTTTTTTAAATCAAATTGACCAAAAGTTTCTTAATTTTATTGGGTTTTTTTCATAAGACCAACTCTTAGTTTTATTTATTAGTTCAATAATTTTCTTAATTTCAATTGTATTAATTTCTCCTTTGGTTTTCAGTATTAATAATTTGAAATTTATCTGGGGATTTTCAATTTGTTCTTTTTCAAGCTTTTTCAAATGCATGCCCAATTCACTGATCTCTTCTTTCTCTATTTTATCCATGTAGGCATTCAAAGATGTAAAATTTCTCCTAAGAACTGCTTTTGCAGTATCCCATAAGATTTGGTAGATTGTCTCATTATTGTCATTCTCTTGAATGAAGTTGTTGATTGTTTCTATAATTTGTTGTTTAACCCCCTCATTCTTTTGGATTAGATTATTTAGTTTCCAATTAATTTTTGGTCTATCTTCCCATGGTCTTTTATTACATATAATTTTTATTGTATTACAATCTGAGAAAGATGCATTGACTATCTCTGCCTTCTTGTAATGTGTTGTGAGGTTTCTATGGCCTTACTAGGTGAATTTTTGTATATGTACCATGTATTTCTGAGAAAAAGGTATATGCCTTTCTTTCTCCATTCAATTTTCTCCAGAGATCTATCATATCTACCTTATCCAGAGTTTTATTCAGCTCCTTAACATTTTTGTTGTTTATTTTCAGGTTAGATTTATCAAGTTCAGAGAAGGAGAGGTTGAGGTCCCCCTCTAGTATTGTTTTGCTGTCTATTTCTTCCTGTAATTCCCTTAACTTCTCCTCTAAGAAGTTGCTATACCACTTGGAACATATATCTTTAGTAATGACAGGGCTTCATTGTCTATGTTGCCTTTTAGCAGGATATAGTTTCCTTCCTTATCTGTTTTGATTAGATCTATTTCTGCTTTTGCTTTGTGTGAGATTAGGATTCCTACCCCCGGATTTTTTACATTAGAAGTACAATATATTCTACTCCAACGTTTTACCTTTACCCTGTGTATATGCCCCCAATTCAAATGTGTTTCTTGTAAATAACATATTGTTGGATTATGGTTATTAATCTATTCTGCTACCCATTTCCATTTTATGGGAGAGTTCATCCCAATCACATTCACAGTTATGGTTACTATCTGTGTCTTTTACTCCATCCTATTTCCCCCTATTTGTGCTTTTAGTTCTTCCTTCTCCCTTCCCCTCCAAAATAGAGTTTTAATTCTTGACTACTGCCTTCCTCAGTCTTCCCTTCTTTCTTTCAGCCCCTCTTCCCTTTTACCTCCCCTTTCCCTTACTACTTCTTCCCTCCCTTTTAGCCTCCCCTCCCTTTTCTTTCTCCCTTCCCCTCCTACTGCCTCTAGAGCTAGTTGTATTTCTATACTTAACTGATTTTGCTGTTCCCTCCTGAATCCAATCAGATAAGAGTACCTCTCAAACAATGCTCATCTCCCTCCCCTCTTTCCTGCTACTGTAATATATTTTTGTGCCTCTTCTTGTAATGTAATCTACCATTTTGTCCCTCCTCCTTTTCACATCTCCTGTTACAATTTCTTTGCATCCTTAAATCACATTTTTATCATGACATCATTTACTTTATACTCACTCCCTCTATGTATATACCTTTTACATATCAGCATAAATATACAATTCTCAAGATTAACAAGTATAATTTTCCTTTATTGGGATGTAAACAGTTTGCCCATATTGAATAACAAATTTTTCCCCCTGTTTACCTTCTCATGCCTCTCTTGAGACTTGCATTTGAGGATCAAATTCTCTATTGAGTTCTGGCCTTTTCATCAGGAAGGTCTGGAAATCCTTTATTTCATTGAATGTCTATCTCCTTGCCTGAAATATTATGCTGAACTTTGCTGGGTAATTGATCCTTGGTTGTAGTCCCAGCTCCTTTGCCTTATGGAATATCATATTCCAATTCCTTTGATCTTTTAATGTAGAAGCTGCAAGGTCCTGTGTGATGCTGACTGTAGCTCCTCAATATTTGAATGGTTTCATTCTGGCTGCCTGCAGTATTTTCTCCTTCATTTGATATTTCTAGAATTTGGAAATGATATTCCTTAGTGTTTTTAGTTTGGGAACCCTATCAGGAGGTGAATGGTGGATTCTTTTGATGACTATTTTGCCTTCTGGATCTAGAACTTTTGGGCAGTTTTCCTTGATAATTTCTTGGAAGATATTTTCCAGGCTCTTGTTTTCATCATGACTTTCTGGTAGACCAATAATTCTTAGATTTTCTCTGCTAGATCTATTTTACAGGTCAGTTGTTTTTCCAATTAGATATTTTACATTTTCTTCTATCTTTTCATTCTTTAGATTCTGTTTGACTGATTCTTGATGTCTCAGAGTCATTAACTTCTACTTGCCCAATTCTAATTTTTAACAAATTGTTTTCTTCAGTTTGCTTTTGCATCTCCTTTTCTATCTCTCCAAATGTTCCTTTTAAGGTCTTTTCTCCACTTAGGTTTTGTACTTCCTTTTCCATTTGTCCAATTTTCCTTTTAAATTCTTCTGTGATTTCTTTTCTCATATTTTTAAAATTATTGGCCAGTTTTTCTCCTATGTCTCTAATTTGGCTTTTAAAATTCTTCTTCAGCTCTTCCAAGAATGTTCTTTGGGCTTCAGACCAGTTCATATTGCTTTCTGAAGTTTCAGATCGGAGTACAGTCTCAATGCTGACCTCTTTGGTATTCGTGTTTTGGTCCTTGCCCCCTTAGAAAGATTCTATGGTCTTTTCTGGTTTGCTTCTTACTCATGATGATCACCCTTTTCCTGGCTTTTAAAGTAGATCTCTGCTTCTAGGGCACAAGGGGCTGTGTCCCACAGTTCTTGCGCCTTGAACTTGATGCTTTGTGTGTTGTGGCCTCTGATTCTTTCACCTAGAAGCTAAAATGCTGCAGCTTACCTGGTGCTGAGCTGGCTAGTGTGAGAAAGTAGAGGCCAGGGGAAGTCTTTCTGGGTTTCCCCAAAGTTACCCTGGAGCCAGCTGTGTTAAGTGTGAGGGAGGGGTGGTCTGGCCACAGTCCTCTGCTAAACTAGAGCATAGGAAAGCTCAGTGGTTGCTGAACCCATCTACACTAATCTCTTCCCAATTCCCCTGGGGTGCTGAGGCACTCCTGGGTTCTTGGTGTTGGCAGTTGCAGGCTCCACTCCCCTGGACTCTGGATCTCCTCCTATTTTCTCAGGTGGATTTGTCTGGGACAGCTCCGGTCCTGCACTGGTCACCTTCAGTCACAGCAAGAGGGATCTCCCTTTGAGATTTTCCTAGCCTCATGGACTAGGAGATGGCTTGCCCCTTCAGCTGATGCCACTGTTCCAGGATTTTCCCTGGGGAAATATTTTGTGGGTCTTTCAAGGTCAATAAGGGGAGAGGGAGAGCATTTAGCTATCACTCTGGCATCTTGGCTCCCAGAAGTTCAAGTAGGTGATTTACAGACATTCAATCTGAAGACTGATATTCTCAGGAGCAGCTGCTGCAAATACCTGGGGTTCTGGGCTCTCACTTGCTCTGTTCTGCTGGACTGCCATCCTGGGTTGTTATGCTAAAATTCTGCAGTGTAGCCACTGCCTCAGACTGACCAGTGCTTCCTGCTCAGCCCTGCCACAGTGGGAACCATGCTGGTACATCTGCGCATTGTGTGTTCCTCCAGCCCCTTGAAACAGATCCTTCCTAGTGACCTTCCAATCTGTCCTCAATAAATAAATTTTTTAAAAAAGAAATGAGGATTCTATCAGAGATACCAGTTGTGAAAACACTCTCCCATCTTTCTGCTTCCCTTCTAATCTTGGTTCCATTGGCTTTGTGCAAAACCCTTTCAATTTAATACAATCAAAATTATCCATTTTTCATTTCATAATGCTCTCTATCTCTTATTTGGTCTTAAATTCCTCCATTCTCAATAAATCTGAGAAGCAAACTATTCCTTGCTTTCCCTGTTTGCTTACAATATCAGCCTTTATATCTAAATCATGTACCCATTTTGACTTTATTTTCATATATGGTGTAAGATATTGGTATATGCCCAGTTTCTACCATACTAATTTCCTGTTTTCCCAGCAGTTTTTGTCAAATAGTGGGTTCTTATGTCCAAAGCAGGGGTCTTTGGGTTTATCAAACAGTAGATTACTATAGTCATCAACTACTGTGTCTTGTGTACCTACCCTATTCCACTGACCCACCACTCTATTTCTTAGCCAGTACAAAGTAGTTTTGATGATTGATGCTTTATGATACAATTTAAGATCTGGTACGGCTAGACCACCTTCCCTAACATTTCTTTACATAAACTCCCTTGATATTCTGAACCTTTTGCTTTTCCAGATGAATTTTGTTATTATTTTTTCTAGCTTTATAAAATATTTTTTTTTTGTAATTTGATTGGTATGGCACTGAAAAAGTAAATTAATTTAGGTAGAATTGTCATTTTTATTGTATTAGCTCAGCCTACCCTTGTGCAACTGATGTTTTTCCAATTACTTAGATTTGACTTTATTTGTACAAAAAGTGTTTTGTAATCGTGTTCGTATGGTTCCTGGGTTTGTTTTGGCAGGTTGACTCCCAAATATTTTGTAATGTCTACAGTAATTTTAAATGGGATTTCTCTTTCTATATCATGTTGTTGGGCTTTGTTAATAATATATAGAAATGTAAATGATTTATGTGGGCTTATTTTATATCCTGCAACTTTGCTAAAGTTGTTTATTACTTAGGTTTTTACTTGATTCTCTAGGATTCTCTAAGTATATTATCATATCACCTGCAAAGAGTAAGAGCTTTGGCATATGCCATTTTCAAACCATGCCACTCATACTCCCATCATCCTCCTCATCTCTGTCTCAACCTTAGGCTCTACTCCTGGAATGTTAGACTCTGGTAGATGAACATATTCCTTATTTTGCTGGAAAGCAGACCTCTATGTCATTTCCCATCCATGTTCTCCCTGTCATTTCCAACTCCCCTTTATTTGTGGTATTCACTTCTCAGAATGTAACCTCTTTGAGGGTAGAGATTATCTTGCTTGCTTGTATTTGTACTCCCAGTGCCAACCAGTGCTTTATTGAAAGTTATGATGGCTCAGTGACCATTGTTTCTAGACCTGCTTGTAAATCAGTGTTGGGGGAGGCATCACCTAGTCTCTTGAAATTTGTCATGTAGTCAAGTCACCCCTTACTTGTAAGTACCTGGAAATTGTCACATACTTGCTACCTTGGGGAGGAACTGAGATGCAAGGGCACAACCTCTTTTGTCAATTTGGAAATATCTGAATTGTCTTTTTATCATTTTGAAAGTTACCCATAAAAACAAGCCCCACCTTGAAGCCATGTTGATCTCCAATGATTAACTTGTCAACATATTGCTATCTTTATGTATTTATAAAAACTCCTTTTAATTGTCTTTATCCTTAGTTTTGCTTAGTTAATCAGGGTAAGAGGTCAAACGGAATTTTTCTTTCAACACCAAGAGTAAGTACATATTAAAGGCTTACTCATTCATTGTCTCCTTTCTAACAGATGGAAAGAATACAAGTTCTAAAACCTGAAATGACATCTTTGGTGAAATTAGGATGATTGATGTGTATGTGTATAAACTCTAAAATTTTGTTATAATAATTTGGCTTACTCATAAACTTTGATGAAAACTTTGGATTTTAGATGTGTGGGTTTTTTTCTCCTAGAACTCACTGCTCATATCATTGACAGTATGGAAAATAATTGTTGAAGAATCAGAGGCTGCTCAGGTTGACCCTACGCACGCAGTCAGAGGAATGACCACCATTTCCTCTCCAAAGATCAACTGAGCAGGGGTCTGGTTGTTTTGCAACTTCTATATCAACATACCTCTCTAGAAATTGGTGGATATCTCCTTCCCACCTCCCTCAGGCGGTCAAGCCTGTGTCCAACAGCCAGGGCTACTTGTTTGGGGCAAGTACACCACAGATTCTGATAACTTGCTGCAACTGGCTCTCGTCAAATTTGAGCTTCCTTTTCCTTCTGACTCCTCATTTACTTCCACAAATCATAAGTAAATAGGAAGAATTTGCTCTTCCTTAGTAGTATCAAACTCAGATAGAAATAGATCTTTGCAGGCTGCATGTTGACTTGGAAAACCACAAGTTAACAGTATATATTCTATATTGCATTTTAAAAAATTCTATTAAACATTGTCCAATTATATTTTAATCTGTTTTGAACCATGCTGGGGATTTTGTGGGCTGCTTGTGGTCTGCAGACTCAGAGTTTGACACTTCTGCTCTTCAACACAATGGTGGTAGTGAGATCACCTCCTGGAGAGCCTAGTGTCTAATAGAGTGGCAGGGCTATGGATGCAAGGAGAGGACAAGGAACAAATACCCTATGTGTACGCTCTGAAATGAGTACAGGTCATACAGGTCATCCACCCATGTTATTCCCCAGAACATGTCCATGAAGTCTGGAGAGGTGCCATTGGAGAAGGGATAGTGATACTCAGGTCTGTTGAGTTTAGTTGACTTTCCCAAAGTCACCCAGCTACCAAATGACAGACCCTGTGTCCAAATCCATCTATTCGATAGACACCATGTTATTTCCACTAAGCTACTGTGCCTGTCTCACAGTGCCCTTTCCTTCCTCTGAGCTCCCATAGAATATCTAGAAGAGCTTATATTCTAGTTTGGTGTGTCTTATTTTCCCAGTAATATGAGGCCCTAGAGAAAAAGGATTGTGTCTTATTCAGCTTAACTTATCACTGTGAAACCCCATCAAGGCAGGCACTGTACTATAACCCAGCATGGTGCCTGAAACATCATAGATGCTTAATAAAAACTTGTTGAATGCTCAGCGACCTTTAACATTTTTTCCTTTTAAATGTTGAGCTCAGTGAATCTTCACTGAACACGTGATGCAATTGTGTATACAATTGACATATAGGGAAAGAAGAAAGAAACCATGGTTGTCAGTAGAATAGTTTCACTGGACTTACAGGGATTATTAGAAAATAGAAAATACTATTCAAGGGAAATTATGTTTGAGGAGTAAATCTGAAATTGAACTAGTAACACATTTTGGGAATATGTGACAAGTGTGAGGCATTTAAAAAGGTTATCTGGAGGCTCATCTACTTGGAAAGAGGGTAGAATGCAAGTATGAACTTGGTGCACACTTGTGCCAGTTTGTAACTTTAGTTATTGTTGCTGAGTTGTTTCAGCCATGTCTAACTCTTTACAACCCATTTCAGATCTTCTTGGTAAAGATATTGCAGTGGTTTGTCATTTTCTTTTCCAGTCCATTTTACAAATGAGGGAGCTGAGGCAAACAGGGTCAAGTGACTTGCCCAGGGTCACACAGCTAGTAAGCGTCTGAGGCTGGATTTTAACTCAGGAAGATAAGTCTTCCTGATTCCCAGCGCAGTGCTCTATCCATTGTGCCACATTTTACCTGATTTGCCCAGCTGCTATTCTCAAAAATGTCAAGTCACTGATGATAAATATTCTGAATATTTTCCTTCAATAACCTGATGGTCTGGGTACTCCAATATCATTGTTTTTATTTTTTAAAAAATACCTTGTTGTTAAAGTATGGATACATTTTATTGAAAAAAACACCTGTATTTCTACTTTTGTGACCATACAGGATCATATATACAGAGCTGCAAGGAACAAGCAGTCTGGACCTCTCATTTAACAAATTTTGCAAATTTAAAAATTTTACAGAGTGATTAGTCCAAAGTCACACTGGTAGTAAAAGTCATGGTAACATCTGAATCCAGGTTCTTTGGATCCAAAGCCAATATTCTTTCTGGTATAATTGGAAGGATCATATGACACCCACTGAGCACTTGCTATGTAACGAGCATTGTACTGGATACTATTATAGATGTCTAGGGGGCAGGTGAAGGATTAGGTCACTTTGTGGTTTTTGTGTGTAGTCTTGTGCCAATTCTTCACTTCTCCTATCTCCTTCTACATACCTGCTATGGATAGGCAAGTCTCAGGTTCCAGTATTCTCTGAATTCTCTTCACCCTGGGGTTTATAAGGCCCTAATTCTAGACCACAGATTCCCAGGTAAGTCACCTTTATCCTTGTTGCTAGGCCTCTTGCCTTGATGAACACCCAAATTATTGCAATGGACTGGCTTTGCAGATCAGTCTCCTTGTGCTTAATAAATACTTTTGAATTGAAATTAATGTGTGGCTTATCTTGATGTATTTAATCCACTATTAGTGCTATGGACAACCTTCTAGTTCTGTGAAAGGTAGAATCATTGTAGATTTGCATTGATAGGAGGAGTTTCTTCACTGGGAATCCTCTATACCAATAGAATCACAGGCCTGGATATATAAAAAGAAATTGTGTTGTCTCTAGAGACACTGGTTTTATTGCTATTTATTTTGTTGTTAATTTATTACCTATTATTAACTGCTCATCTCCCCAAAAAGGAGAAACTTCTGGTGAACAGGAGTAGTCTTTCATCCACCTTGTCTTTGAGTCCTTAACACTTTGTGTAACAAGTGTGGCCTGCGCTGTGGAGGCTAGTTCTTGGAGTTTGCCCAGATATTCTCTTCCTGGTTGCTACCTAAGTAACCACGTAGAAGCTTAGCTGAGTCTTCTTTGGGCTTTGATGACTCAGGGATTTGTAATATATAGTAATGACATGATAGTTAACTGGCTGCTGAAGCCACTCAGGGGCTGCTAAGTCAGATACTAGCGAGCATATAAAAGGGTGACTCACCCCTTTGTCACTCTCTTGCACAAGTGCCCTCCTGGGGTTAGGTTAGATTAAGTTAATCTACAATTTAAATTAACCTACAATTGTGGTTGTTTGATTGAATCCAAACTTCACAGAACAATTCCCCTTAATTAAAGTATTTGTTCTGTAAAACTTGAACTTGGTCAAAAGGTCCCTCCCAAGGACCTCAAATACCACATGTGACCTTGTGACCACAGGTTCCCCACCCCTGAGTTAACCCTTATTTTTATTCAATGCTCCCCAATTGCACTCGAGGCTATTTCTCCCCCACCTATATTCAGGTCACCCAGGGGGTATGGTATCATCCCCTTTGGGAACTTATGTTTTGGCAATGAACTGGCGGGACTACTTTGGATTGCCTTTGAAAGCCATGTGGAGAGAAGGATGGCTGCTCTGTCTCTCACCCAGACATGTTGTTTAATCATTTCAGTTGTATCTGACTTTTTGTAATCCCATTTGGGGTTTCCTTGACACACTGGAGTGGTTTGTCATTTCCCTCTCTAGCTCTTTTTCCAGATGAGGAAACTGAGGCAAACAGGGTTAAACAACCTGCCCAGGGTCATACAAAGCTAGTGACAGATCTGAGTTCAGATTTGGCAGCTGTGAATACATGGCTACCTCTGTCTCCTTATATTTATTTCTTTCTTGACCTTAGATGATTAAGTGTCCTTAGAGGGAAGTATCCAGACAAGCCTGTTGGCTTGGGAGATCCAGAGGTTCTATCCAGAGATTTTAGTCCCATTGGGGTCAGAGCTGAATGGCAGCAAACAAGTGGCCACTGGAGTATCAGTGATTGGGACCTGAGGAAGTGTCTGCATTGGAGGGGAGAGGAACATAGGGAACAAGTTCACAGGGAGCGGTAGGCACTTGAGGAAAGGCAACTTCAGGAAGTATGATCTTTGTGGCTGAGGGACAGTAGAAAAGCCCAGTAGAGCCACACTTAAGGGGAAGTTCATAAGGCCTCGATGCAGAGAAAAAGGACTTATATACACACTTCATCGCTTTTGTACACTGTAAATTTGATTCCACTCTCCCCATGGACATTATATCTGTTTGTGGGAGAGTACACCTCTGTTTTGGAGAAATATGTTTTGCACCTACTGCTCGTGGCCCACAGAGGGTGCTACACTAATCTTACACATTTGTTGTTAACTAGTTTCAGTTATGTCTGCTCTATCCATTCAGTTACCCTAATTTTATGCATCGTAAGTACTTAATAAAAGTTTGTTGAATTGGATATCCACTTTTCTCCCATGGCTCTAGGATATATTTTCTGATCAATCCCAAAGCCCCATTTTAAAAGCATGATGATCTGCATGGGTCAAGGAATTCATTAGTCTTTTTTGGTCTGGGTCCAGGAATTCTTTCCATAATGTCTTTCTAGTTGCATGCAGTGAGATCATTTTAGTATCAAATAGGAGCCCCTGGGAAGTGCAAAGCTGCCTTGGGTAAAGGGTAATCAAAGATTTGGATAAATAATCATGAATTATAGCCAAAAGTCCAATTTTTATACTATTCTACTCTTTCTATTTCTATCTCTTACCCTTCTCAGAGAAATATTTCTCTTTTCCTCTTTTTCTGTTTTTTCTTCCTTCATACTTTTATGTTTTAGTTTCTTTCTATTCTTTTCCTTTTTCCAGTTTTCTTGACATATCTTTTTTTCCTCTCTCTCCTCATACTCTTGATGTCTTTCAACCCTTTTTCTCTGATTGTATCTACATAGGTTACTGACAAAATAATTCAGTTAGCCTTGAATTCCCCCAGGGATTTGAAAGAAAATGTCAGAACATGCTTACATACATTAGATAATGGTCAATCTTTTACTTAATGGCTTATAGATCTAGTATCTGGCTCTTCTTTCTCTCCTTCAGGTAGATATACCCTAGCCAGGAGAAGCTGCCTTTTGTGTGGTCTACAAAGCAAGCCAAGGAAATGACTCTTCCCTTTTACTGATTTTTCCAGAGGAGTTTTCTTCCAGGAATTTCCAGACCAGAGTACATGAAGGAAAGTGGTGAGGAGAGGGAATTTATCTCTTTTTTTCCACCCACCTCAGCTTCTCCGAAGGAACAGAAAGTGGTGCCATGTAGGAAAAGTACATGATGAATAGTCAGTACTTGATCAGGAGAGCTTGAGAGGGTAGTCTCTCAAATTCCTGAATGTTTTATGCCTCTTTCTGTTTCATTTTGGTTTGTTGAGCACCAGTCAGAGACTAGTGATCCTGAGAAAGGACATTTTCAGTGTTAAGGTTACCCTGTGGGAAACCTTGAGAGCCACAATTGCGAGTTAAAGAATGAGGTCTGAGAGACAATTAACAGTGCCCTTGTCTGAGGAGGAAAGAAAGGACAACGAAGGATGTTGCCTTGCAGTCAGATGCCCTTTGGGCAACCGATGGTTGTGATGAATTTTCTTTCAAGTCTCTCCCTTCCCCACTCTCTGGAGATAACCATAAAGAACAGGTCTCGCTAGCATTTATATGGTGCTTTAAGGTCTGCAAGCCATCAATAGCCAAAATGCCCTGGTACTGAGTGCCTTCCACTGGTCTGCTAACTTCTATTTCACCAAACATCATGATTTCTTGGCAAGACTTTCATCTCGCTGAATTTTCTTGATGACAGACTCAAGCATCATAAACATCACTACTCCTGCACAAGCTTGTCTTCACTGAAATCTTGCCTGATATAGATTTGTCTTTCAATTTGAATCTCAGACTCAGAATATATGGGTTATTATTTGTATTCTTTCTGTCTTCTGAGAATTCAAAATCTAAGTCAATATCAAGGTTTGGTTCTTGTTCAAACATCAGTAAATATGGTGGGAAACTTGTGGCATAACCCTTGGCAAAATCACATCAATGTACTAGAAATGTCACTTGGCAACTCCACTGAGGGTTCAATTTAGGTTTCAGTGTTCCCACAATATTTGTCTATTTGGACATTGAAATGCTCAGACTGTCAATCTTTTCAGAAATGATAAAATATCATTCTAGATGTCATATCTGCCAAAACAACCATTTCCTTGAGGATTTATTCTTTCTCTCTGTCTTTTTCTTTCTTATGCTCTCCCTCACCTAATAAAATTTTGAAAGTGGTGACAGATACATAGCTAACCCATGTTAGGCTACATAAGTAACTAATGTAACCAATACAGTTTGTTTGTTGAATCTTTATATTCTCATTGCCTCTGTGGGCAAACGTACTGGGATATCTCTAGATCAGTTCTTATTCCTTAGGCCAAGACAGTTTTGTTAAGATTGAAGTCAATAAGTACATCTAGACTTCCTATTTCTTTCATGGAATATTTACAGATTTCCTTCAGAGTTTGGGGAGCAGGTTTTTTAAAGTCCATTCTGTGGATCTATTTAGAAATGTTGATGGTATATTCCCTTGTTACCACCTCATTGACAATAGAACAATCAACTTTTTTCTTTGGGGAACTATTCTGCCTGGAACAAGGTCAGAAAGGAATGGGGAAGGGATTGCTGGAAGAACCTAATCAGAAACATGTGATGCATACATTTAGAGACATCTCCACTCCAAATGTTCCTATGGAACATTTATGCCCAACCTGTGGTAGAGACTTCTGAGCTTGTATTAATCTGATCAGTCTCAGTCAGATACACTGTACCTTGACCCTGACATAGTGATGTAATTTTGGTTCTCTTGAAGAATGAAGGAAGACCATCAAACCCTATGGCTCCTTCCAGGAAGTATAGGTGGGAGGGGGAATGAGTAAGGATGGCTGGTAGCTTATTCTCAAAATGTTTGTCAAAATAGATTTCAGTATAGAATCCACATAAAGAGAATTGCTTCTTTTCAACACATCAATGGCCATTGAAGGCTTCTGGTTCCTAGTCTGATATGCTTAAACATACCTGTTCTGCTAGGAGCAATATTGCCAAGTAGGATAGGCTAGGTTTTTTTCCTTCTAAAAAGCAAGGAATTTATCCTTGAAACTTGATTATTCCAGTGGGGATAAAGGCTTCAGCTATTAACAGGGCTTCTTGGCTCCCTAAAGACATTAAAGAAGTCAGTCCAGGAGACATCTGTGCCCCTCAGACTTGGTGATTGCCCCATAGCCATGCAAGTCATCATACCCTTCTATTCAGATATAGTACCATATGGAGTTACATGAGTGTCTTTTCCATTCTCTGGCTAAGTAAATCTCTTTTTGTTAAATGGTAGATTGTCTAAGAATAACTTTTCATTCCGATCACAGACCTAAACTATCAGACTGATCTGAGTTAGGCTTATCCCATAATACTTGGTGAACCTATCAATCATGACTAAGGTATGGTTTAAATTCTTGCTATGGTTTTCTAGAAATTAAAAAAAAAATCAAGGTACACAAGTTCCAAAATGTTTTCTTATTTATATACTCTAAAGAGGTACCTTGAGTTGATAATACTTTTTTCAGCACATAGAACTGGTTTCATACTCTTATGACATTGGCTATTATCTTGGGTCAGTAGGATCTGTTTCATTCTAGCTCAAGAGCTATCTGTTATTGTGTGGAAGAGGAGGAGGGGAATAAGCATTTATGAAGTGTCTGCACTAGGCACTGTGAGAATTATTTTTTACAAGTATCTCATTTAATCCTCACAATAACCCTGCTAGGTAGGGGATATTGTTGTCTCAATTTTACAGTTGAAGAAACTGAGGCAAACAGAGGTTAAGGGACTTACCCAGGGTCACATAGCCAGTAAGTGTCTGAGATTACATTTGAACTCAGGTCTTCCTGACTCTAGGCCCAGGGCTCTACCTGTAGTGCCATCAGCTGTCATCAATTCTTTCATGGCCATCAGGATATGTGTCCTTGGTGGGACAAATTGCTTTCTGGTATCATGTGTGCTATCAGTTACAGCATTCCATTGCACAAATTCAATTTCTACCATTTTTGTCTATAATAAAGCATCTTTTAGGAAAAGGGAGTTGAGTCTTCTACTATGCTTCCTGGATTCCTCATTTCTATAACTTCTCAAAGTTTCACATCAACTATTTGCTTTTACTGCTAGTCATTCAAGGGTTAAGGTGTCTTGCTTCATCCTGGGACATTTCTAGTCATGCTGATCAATATCAGTCCACTGGACCAAGATGACTGTAGAGGAGAAAGTGAGGTGGTGACTTTGCACAGCTCTCCCTCACTCAAATCAAAGTCAACTGCAAGTCATGCCTTCATCTCCCTGATGTCATGTCCTCTTTGAGAATGAAGGACAAATGCAACAACAACCAAATTATTCAAGGACAACTGAGGCAAAAAAGGTTGGTTCAATGGAACAAAGTTCACCTATGTTGCTGAAAGTCCCAACTCTCATGTGCATATCCGTGACTGTGGAACCATTCTCTAGCTAGGTATTACAGACAGACTTCACTCCACTTTTCACAGTGCCTGGCCCATAGATAAGTGTGATGTTTAATGGTGTTAAATGCTGCATGACTTGTTTTTGACTTACTTCTTCCCACGGTTTAGGTGTTATGTGGCCTTTGGGACAGAGCATTTATATCCACACTAATATTCCCTGGCCAGGAGTTTATCCAGAAGTCAAAGCTGGCAGATGCTGCTACCTTTGTCTGGTAATCAGCTTGTAATTTAGTGCTGATCAAAATAGATGTCAGTGGATTGCTGTCATTCCCTGCTTGAAGTTTGCATTTGCTTAAGAGTTTAAGTCATATATATTAGAACATATATTAAACTTGATCTGAAATCTCAGGCCAATTAGTCAGCCAACTTAGAGGAAATTATAAATCAGAGGAAAAATAAATGAACAGGTTTTTCCAAGGTTTATACTTGTTTCTGATCATTTGAATTGAATTCATTTGGATCTGCATGCAAGGAGATGTTGCAAACAGGAAGGTGACTCAAAGGAGGGACTGCATTGGGAATAGAAACTAAGATTCATTTCCCAGTTCTGATGAATTGTGTGACTGAGTAAGTCATTTAAAGTCTTTGCACTACAGTTTTCTCATATGTAAAAAAGGGACTAGTAATCCTTGCACTGAACTGGACTGTTGTGAGGAAAATACTCAGTAAACTTAAAAAATGCCACATAACTCTGAGCTATTATCATATTCATCACCATGGAAAAAAACTCTGGAAACTATTAACATCTTGGAAGACTTTAATTATCCTGAAGGGTTTTTATGGAGGGAAGCTGACTTTAGGTTGAAGCTAATTGTTCAAATCTGACCTCAGATACTTACTGACTGTGTGACCCTGGGAAAGTCACTTAATTCCATTTACCTCAGTTTCCTCATCTGTAAAATGGAGAAGGAAATGGCAAACCACTCCAGCATCTTTGCTAAGGCAACCCCAAAAGAGATCATGAAAGAGTCAGACATGACTGAAAAACAGCTAAACAGCAAAGTCAGAGCAGAGGGTGTTGCATGGTCTTAAAGGGATATTGTCACCAAGCCATGGTCTCATGTATACTTTAGGGCAGCTAGGTGGCACAGTGGATAGAGAGCCAGGAAGACTTACTTGAAGCAAGATCTGAATTTAGGAAAATGAGTAAATCATTTAATTGTTGTTGCTTGTCCTTCATTCTGGAAGAGGACCAGTAGGTCTCAAAGATTATAAATGGCAAAGATGGTGCTGACTTGCCTTAGTAGAGGGATTTCCCTCATCTGGGAGTTCCCTAGTCCAATGAAATTATAGGTCCAGTCCCAAACCTCTACTCTTAATATCAAAGACAGCACCTGAAATGTTCTTGTCCTTCATTCTTGAAGAGGATCGATGACATCTTGAGTGTCATGTTTTCACTTGGGAGTGACAGGATTTAAGTGAGGCAGAGCTGTGCAAAGTCATCAGCCTCATTCTCTCTTCCAGAGTCATCCATGTCCAGTGGCAAAATGATTGTTGATGGCTAGAGATGGGTTTACATAAGGAGACACATTATGTCAGAATCCAAAGGCATGTTGACCATTAAGGCATATTACTTAAGTTAAGAACAGTCTGTTTCTTTCAGATAAATATCCTTATGACATGTGGTTCAAGTCATAAACTCTAACTGTATCACTGACTCCATGACTACTTTAACACTTAATTTTGTCTTCCAATATAATGTTGTTAATTTAAAAAAACCCCACCATACATGAATTAGGAGGATTTTTTGTTACTAACACTAAATCAAGGTACCTAGAATACTCTTTATGAAGACAACAGCTATATTGCGTAGTTGTTTCTTGCACTTTGAGCAAACCAGCAAATGCATTCTTTTAGGTAAGTATGCACTATGGCTCTCCCAATCTTTTCTCCTTTATCCAAGATATACTTGATCACTGTCTTTCCATAGCTGAAGGGCAGTCATGTGGAGCAGGGAGATCAGACTTCGGCTTAGCTCCAGAGGGCTGAATTAGGAACAATAGAAGTGTACTCTAGAGAGGCAGGCTTCAATTCAATAAAAAGACAAGTTTTCTTATCCCAAGAGCTGATTGAGTATTACACTTCCAGGAGAGCTTCTGGAACCTTGTCCTGGATAACCAAGATATGCATTTAATCTTTGCAAGTTCTGATTGGAACTCACTGGGCACTATGATGCCTAGCTTTGGTAGGCTCCCAATTAGGCAAGCAGAATGGCCAACTGTTTAAGAAAGTGAGTCCAGGGCTCTGAGATTCATAAAAAAAAAAATTCCTTGTAAACATTAGACAAGCTTTTGGAACATACAAGGTGTCCCAAAAGTTTTAGTGCCACTTTAAGCTATTAATGCTCTTTAAGCTATTAAATGTTAAAACTACACCAAGACTTTTCACATATAACATTAGTGTAAAGGATTGTATTTAATTACTGCATAGAGAATTCTTTTCCATAGGTCATTCCAATAACGGAATAGATTGACTCATGAAATAGTGAACTCCCAGTGGCTACAAGCTCTTAAGAGGAGCCTGGAGGGATGTTATAGAAAGAATTAGTGCATTGGTTGGGAAGTTGATTAATCAGGGGTTTTTACTTTGGGGTTCATGAAATTATTTTTAAAACTTTTTGTTTTGTTAATTTATTTACATTTGAACACCTATATTTCAATATAATTGTTTTACTTGGTAATCCTGTGTATTTTGTTTTGTACATTTGAAGACATTACTCTGAAAGGGGGACCATAAGCTTCATTGGACTGCCAAAGGGGTCCATGACACAAGAAAGTTTAAGAATACCTAAGATTAGATGAATTCTAAGGTACTTTTCAACCATGGAGGTCCAGGATTTTTTTTGTGATATTCTCACAGTTTTGGCATTCAAGTGGATGGTATTATGGTAAAGACCATTTCCCCAAAGACCAAACCCTTCTTCATTTTGAACTCTCTGTTGTCTTAAAGAGTATGGGATATAGCACAGCTGAGAGAGAAGAAGACAGTAAGAGACATTGGTTCCCCAAATCCAGGATCTTCAAGACCAGGGAAGGACAGAAAAAAGGGCACTGATTTCCCTCTGGGAACTGGGGTGAAAGGGAGGGGCCTAATTAACCCTAAGCAGCCTACTGCCTGGGTAATGAATTCTGTTGATGACCTCTCTCCCATTATCTCACTCTCTCAATAGTAGAATCTTGAGTTGTAGAAAACCCTGCTGAGCTCTATCTGGACCTATTATCCCATTGGGTGAAAAGTGCAAGCTTTTGTGCCAGGCCTTCAATGGTCCACTAAGGTCAGGATTTCAAGCAGTGGGTGATATTTTGGGATGTTTGTGTCTTTAAGTGCCCTAGCAGTGTCCCCAGGAATTACCCTAACCATTAATGATCTTGCCAGAAACCATGGGTAACTAACTTTGTCACTGATTTCCACTGTTCCATGGGCATGAGGTGATGTGGGGTGATTGGCTACTCCTAAGGGTGGCCCATTCTACCTTTGGAAAAATTAAGAAGAAGCACTGGATGTGGAATCAAAGGATCTGGGTGAGAATCCTGACTTTGATGCAGAGTAAATGTAATCTTGGACAAATCAATTCTCAGGACCTAAATTTCTTCTTTTAAGTGAGGAGGGGGCTGAGTTGGATAATTTCAAAGTTTATATGGCTCATAGAACCATAGGCTTAGGGATGAAGGAGACCTTAAATTCCATCTAGTCCAACCAGCTCATTTTACAGATGAAGAGACTGAGGTCCAGAGAGCTTATGTGACTTAATAGCTAAGTAATACAGAGGAGCCTTAGAGTCAATATTGGGAAGTCCTGAATTCTAATCCAGACTCATAGTCTTACTATGTGACCTTGGGCAAGTCATTAACCCTGTTTGCCTCGGTCTCCTCATCTGTAAAATGAACTGGAAATAGAAATGGCAAACCACACTGATACCTTTGCCAAGAAAATCCCAAATGGGGTCACAAAAAAAGGCTAAACAATAAGAAATACAGAATTGTTGTGAGGTTAAAGTAAGATAATATTTCTAAAACACTTTACAAATTTTAAACACCATATAAATGTTAGTTATTCTTCTTATTATTTCCCAAGGCCATACAGCTAGTCAGTAGCAGAACTGGAATTTGAACATGGGTCTTTAGACTCTAAATCCAAAATCCTTTCTACTTTGTCATACTGCCTCTAGTCCCCAGCTCCTACAGATGTATATATTCCTGAGCATCATCAAATTTCATAGCTCTTGCTCTGCACCTGTCTTTTGGCTGTACTGGTTCCCTTCTGTCATCTTTGGGAGTATTGGGAAATGTTAACATCACCCATCTAACAGAAACTCCCACTAAAGTCCTCCTTCAAAGTCACCTCACAGTATGGTGGTGACTCTGGACTCCTGAAGGCTATGGCAGGGGAGGGCAGGCCCTGGAAGGTTCTACCAAACTTGGATGAGCCTGAAACACACATGCATGATAGCAAAGGTCTCTTGTAAAAGAAAGAGCCTTGTTAAGTTTTTTTAACAGGCTCAAAACCAGAAGGAGGGTGGTGGCTAAGGGATTAATATTTCTATTAATCATTTTATTAATATAAAAATCAACCAGTAAATTTTAAATTATTATAATTTATATCATGTAATTAATTCTTCCTCATTATAATGTTATTAATTTTAATAATTAATTTTTATTTATTCACTGTAGTTCATAAAGGCTATCTACTAAAGTGTGGTGTTATGTTCTGTATCCATGGAAGGAGTACAAATACTTTAAAAGTCACAGATTCTTGAAGTGGTAGTGTGTTTCTGGGTGAGTCACTTGATTTCTCAGGGCCTCAGTTTACTCATTTGCTAAATAAAGGGCTTTGGACTTGATCTCTAAGATTCTTTTTAGCTGTACATCTATTATCCTAAGTGTTCAATTATCTAATGGAAAATAAAATTTTCTTTATGAAAAAAAAAAACTAAGCCTTAATCTCCCTTTTCTGTAAAATGAGGATGAGATGATCTCTAATGTCGTTTCCATTTTATGACTTTTTCAATTTATGGCTCTCAATTTTTTGAGAATCTTCTTCTAATTGTCCCACCATCTACCGACAAATAAATGGACAGAACGGGTGAATCAAATGCTTGATTGAAAAATGCAGGGTGTTCCAAAAGTCTTAGTGCCATTTTAAAGTTAACACTTTAAGTTTAAAATGTCAGTAAGACTTTTGGGACACCATTAAACTTAAACTTTTAAACTTAAAGCTTTAAGATTAAAATGGCACTAAGACGTTGGGACACCCTGAATTGTATTAACATAAATTAAGTTCAAACTTTAATAGTTTAAGATTGCACTAAGGATTGTAGGACACACTATAGGCACTTGGTTCCTGGAGGTACCTACAAGATGAATGCTTTCCACCTTAGACCTGACAGAAGTCATTCATCATTGTGTTTTATACACCTCAACTCTCCCCATCCTCCCTTTCAGCAAACTCCTCCTTCTGATCTCTTCTCCAGTTTGTGCTAATGCCTGATGGGGTGACCCACTTTGCCATAGTTATACATATTGATTTGGTAGCTGAAAAGTAAAAGTAAGCTAGGTCAATTATTAGTACTGAATTAGGGTTCTGTTTTGTGTGTGGAAGATGTGGTCTTGACCTCTCCAGAGTGGACCTCAGTGAAACTTGACCCCTGGTTTGACATCCCTTACTGTTTTTCAGTAGGTTTCTCTGGTGACATTCAAGCTCATTTCCCCAAATTCCTTTAAAATTGATGACTTTGCACAGTGTTACTGCACTTAAATCCAATTTCTAAATAAGTTAAGACCTCACCCTTGTGATGTCCTTGGTCCTCTTTGAGAATGAAGGACAGACAGCAACAACAAAAATTGACCACATTTTCTATATCATGCTGTGAAAGCAGGCAAAGTAGGATCTTTTGCTGTTCCTGTTTTAGTATAATCAAGAAGTATAATGCCTGTATTGAATAATGTGATTGAGGAAGATTGTGTTCATCCTTCATTGCCAAAGAAGACCATGCCATCAGAGAAATGATGACATGACTTGCACTTGACTTTGTTTTGAGTGAGGGAGGGCTGTGCAGGCCACCAGTCTCGCTTCTCCTCCAGAGCCATCTGAATCCTGTGACCAAATATTCATCAGGATGACTGGAGATAACCCAGGATGCACTGGGAGACCTTAGGCCCTTTAGGCCAAATCTGGCTTAGGGTGAGGCAATAACAGTCCATTGAATAGATTTGTTTAAGAAGTAGCCAGGGCATGGCCTCTTTAATGAGGACAAGAAAAAGAAAGACATCAGGCTGGGAGGGAAATAGCAACAGTTAACTACTGATAATCTCTGTAAAGCTAGGAGGGTCCAGAGGAGCCCTTAGGCAGGGGCTCTTTGGCATCCCAGCTTCAGAGTGCAGTAGGTTTAAGGTTTTGGGAGAGGACAGGACAGGGTGGGACAGGACAAAATGAAGGGAAGGGAAGGGAGGGGAGGGGAGAAAAGCTTTTACTGAACAGATACTTTGATATTTGAACCTGGAGGTGAAAGTTAAGTTCACTAAAAGAGGTGGGGAGGGATGATGTTATCAGACATATTCTTTAGGAATATCATTTCAACAGCTAAATAAAGGATGGAGTGGAGTGGGCAAGGAGATGAACTAAGAAGCTATTTTAATAATCCAAGTGTGAAGGGACAAGGGCCTAGATCATTCCCATCCAATGATGGGTCTGGGAAGATTTGTAGGAAGGCCCACATCTTTTGTTAACTAGATGTTCTCTAGGGTTGTGATGCCCTCTGCCTCTAAAAAATGTATAAAGACTTTGAGATACAGTTTTTTGTTGGGGCTTAGTTTTTGGAAGAAGGTTTGTGTGCCAGGTGAGACTCTGGGAAGCCGCTAAACAGGCCCCTGGCTTTGAAAACACATGTTGGTGCTTCCTTCTCAAGTAACTATAGTCAGACAGTTGGACCTGTTTGTTGAATTGTGATGCATTGCTTACTGTTAGACAGTTTGGAAGCTCTGTCTGCTGATTTATATTTGTCGTACTTTCTCTGAAGTTCAGGGTGTTGACTTTTCTGAACTAACTGAATGGTACATGTGCTTGATTAAAGTGATTGTTAACCCATCAAAAGTTACCTTTCCATTTAGAGAAGCAGGTCCAAGAACCTGTGATAGCAGCCCCTCCCCGTGTATGTTGGGTTGGGTATGATACACATACTTGCCAAACATAATTAGATCAATCCTTTCCTAAGACAGGGCTACTCCCTTCACTCTTGCCCCAACTCCCTCAACACTTCCCCCTCCCTGTCCCATCTGTTTTCTCTTTTCTTTGAACAATCAGATAATATTCTCATATTAAGATATGAAGATCTTCCATCTGTTCCCAGGCTTGGGTTTTAGTTCTGGACAACCTCTCTGTACCTCTGTACCCACATTTCTCTATTTGCAAAACAGGCATAATAATACCTACTCTGTATACCCAAATGAAATATGAAGATAAAACAAGATAAAAGATTGGAAAGTGTTTTGGAAGAAAAATACAAGGTACTACCCCTGATAACCTGTACTCACCTTGATTCTCCTTCAAATAGGAATGTGTGTATGTGTGTGTGTTGAGGAGGAGCAGGTATAACAGCAAATCATCAGGATATCTAGAAGCCTTAAAAGGGTTAGGTTTTTGTTTGTTGTTTTTAAATTTCCACAATACTGTTCAGCTGGTACACATAAGGTCACACATTTATTAAGCACTCACCGCATAAGTCATTGTGTTAAGCATTAGAGATACAAAGAAAGATAAAAACAGCCTCTGCTCTTAAGGGACTCACATTCTATAAGGGAGACAACATGCAAACATCTACATAAATAGAAGATATAGACAGGGTAAATGGGAGGTAATGTCAGAGAGAGGGGGCAAGGGTGTGATGGCCCAGGAAAGGCAGCTAGTCTTGAAGGAAGTGAGGTAATCCAGGGGTGAAGAGTGAGAGAAGTCCAGGCATGAGCAACATCAAGTGAAAAGGGAAGGAGATGGGAGATAATTAGAGGAATAATAAGGAAGTCAGTGTTGATGGTTCATAAAGAACCTGGAGGGGAGTAAAGTATAAGAATTCTGGAGAAGGTAGGCAAAGCCAGGTTATAAGGGGCATTAAGAGTCAACCGTGATTTTCTATTTGATCCTGTAGGTAAAAGGGAGCCACTGGAGATTACTGAATAGGGAAATGACAGGATTAGAAATGAACTTTGGAATCCCAGGATTTAGAGCTGGAAGAGACTCTACAAGTCAGCTAGTTCAACCCTTCAAATTACATAGGAAAAAATGGAATTTCAGAGAGGAGAAATGACTTGCTCAAAATCACACTGAAGATCTGGGAATTCATTATTTCCTGGTCCAAGTATAAACTTGGCTTTGGAAAAGAAGTGGAAGGGGTTTCTTGATAAAAATAGATCACATTTATAAAGTACTCTAGAGTTGTTTAGCACTGACTCCTTCCAATAGCTCCATGAAGTAGAAAATTAAATCATTATCTGCCTTTTACAGATGGGGAAACTGAGGAATTAGTCAGTTAGTCAACTAGCATTTATTTATTAGGCACCTACTGTTTGCTAGACTCTGTGCTAAGTGCTGCAGGTACAGAGAAAGGAAAAAAGAATCCCTGCTCTCACAGAGCTTATCATCTACTGGGAGACTATGTTCAAACAAGATTTAGACAGCATGAAAGAGAGATAATCAGCAAAGGGAGGGCATTAGTCTTAAGGGAGATTGAGAAAAGCTTCTTGAAGAAGATGGGACTTCAGCTGAGACTTGAAGGAAGCCAGGACAGGGACAAAGGGAGAGTGTTCTAGGCATGAAAATACTCTGAGTCAGGAGATGGGGGGCTTTGTTCTAGAGGTCTGTGTTGAGGGATTGAAAAGTCTGTGGCGGACATTAAGGTATAAGAAGGAAATAAGGTATAAGTCAGGAATGGGACAATCAGTCAAGAAGCTTTTTAAATGCCTAGCACATGGCATGGATGTGGTAGTTGTTGTATTTGTCCTTCATTCTCAAAGAGGACTGTGATATCAAGATGATGACATGACTTGCAGTTGACTTTGATTTGAGAGAGGGCTGTGCAAGATCACCAATTTCACTTTCTTCTCCTGAGCCATCTGGGTCCAGTGGCCTGATGCTCCTTTAGACAAGTGGAGACAGCCCAGGATACAATGGGAAATCTTGGCCATTTTGGGCTAAAGTCTTATCATATTCTCATTTTGAGAGAGATATACCCATTCAATGAATAGGCCTCTTCAAGTAATTACTCAAGGGATGGTCCCTTTTAAAACAAAAATCAAACTGGGAAGGGAAGACCCTCAGGATTCTTGGGTAAAAGCGACACAGTTACTATTTAGGATTTACATTCACTCTATGCTAGGTGGGTGGGGACATGTGGTCCAATCTATGAGCTCCAGAGTGAATTGGGTTTAAGGCTTGGTCTTTGAGCAAGAAATCTAGCCAATAAACCCAAGGGGAAAAAAGGCAGCTTTTGGCCATGGAAGTGTATCTTCCCCTGGGTAGAGCACCCCAGGCCAGGAAGGAGAGGAGAGGAGAGGACATTGGGGAGGAGAGGACATAGGGAAGGAGAGGAGAGGAGATAGGGGAGGAGATGAGAGATGAGGAGAGATGAGGAGGTAAGAGTGGAGGAGAGGAGAGAGGAGGAAAGGAGAGAAGAGGAGAGGAGAGGAAAGGAGAGGACATAGGGGAGGAGAGGAGAGGAGCTGCTGCTCACTCATAGATTGTGTTGGTGCTTCATTCTGGAAGAAAAGCAAAAACAAAAACAAAGACTCCAAACAGTTTCTTCTCTCAAGGAGCTTACATTCTAATATGTGAGACAACATGTATATACCTAGGTACGCAAAGAGAGAGAGAGAGAGAGAGAGAGAGAGAGAGAGAGAGAGAGAGTAGTTGAAAGGAATCACAAAGACATTAGAAGTTGGAGCACAAGGAAAGCCCTCCTACAGAAGATGGAATTTGATCAGATTTAATAATTTGCCCAGCATCAAACAGCTCTTAGAAGAAGTGAATTTGAAGCCACTGGGACCAAGACTAAAACCTTGCCTTAGTCATTTACTACCTGTGTGAACTTGGGCAAGCTAAAGCCTCCCTGAGCCTCAGTTTCCCCATCTGTAAAACAAGAGGGTCAAACTAGAGGGCCTCTAGTGCCCTTTTTAATTCTAGGTCTTTGATTGTATGATACGTACTTCTATAAATCTAGTGTGTTTCCCACTACACTGTTCTGCCTTCCAGGCCTATCCCTTCCATTCCCAAGAGCATGCACTAGCATTTACTACTGAAAATGAGAGAGAGACAGGAGCTTAACAATACTGTATTATGTAAGCAAGATTGTGAAAATGTTCATTTTATCTTCTCCACCCCCCACCCCCAGAATATTAAAACAAATAACTCTTGAAGGCAAAAGCTACATAGAGAAAGCTCAAGCACAGATACATACTCATTGAATTTACAGCTGGATCTACCAATCATGGTGTCTGTAACACATCCTGGACATAAGCATAGATAGTAGTACAAAGGGCTGCTGGCCAGCATTTAAGACTTTCCAAATTAGCAGCAGTAAGGAAGAGATCCAATGTCTTATGGTTTATAAATAAGAAGAAGCATTCATACGTGCTTTATTTTGAACACTGAAAATACTTTACATGGCCAGGCTACATCCACTGGCATTCTGCCTTTTCCTTGAGTCATGCCACACCTGAAATCCTCTGAATCTGTAGTCAGGTTCTCACTGAAGCATCTTAGACTGTCAGTTTTCTTCCAGAACAGATATTTAACATATGTCATTTAATACACACCCACCCACAAGCATACATACATATATATATATATGTATATATACATATATGTGTATATGTATATATACATATATATATATATATATATATATATATATACACCTACACCACAGAGGAGGAGGAGAAATGCCTTGTTGGTTATCCCTTGTTGACACTGTGGTGGCTTAGAATAGAAGAACAGAAACTGGTTTTCAGAAGAAATAGAACTATATCCCAGAATCCCAGAGCTGGAAGAGACTTCAGAAGCCAGCTGGGTCAACCGCTATCTGAGCAGGAATCTCCTGCAATTGGTCAGTCATCCAGCCTCCACTTGAAGACTTCAAATGATCAGGATCCCACTACTGCCCAAAGCAGCCCCTTCCATTTCTGGCCATCTCTAAATGTTAGGGAAATTCCCCCTATACACCAAGTAGCGTTAAAAGGCAGTTTCATTGCTCTAAACCCCCAAAAGAGCATGACTTTGGGATTTTTTTAGTTCTCATGTCTCGCAACTTAAATGATCCAATCTAAGTTCAAGATTCTACTTGACTCTCCTCACATCTCCAGAGGGGAACAGATATATCTACAGCAATACACTATAGTTTCTTCCAACAATTGGACGATGTGCTTTAATGAGGCTTTTTCTCTGAATCCTCTGTGGATCAGCAGCTGTTTGACTTTAGGAATGGAGTTTCTTTTCAGTGACGGCACTGCCCCCTCCGCTGATGATAAAACCCCGTGAGTTAGACACAACAAGGGTTGGGGACATTTCTTCGGGGATCTGGGTGCCTGGCTGGCTGTCAGCTACCACGGACTCACTGGAGCCCAAGACCTCGCTGCCCAGTCCTGATCCAGCTTCGCCGCTCTGAAGGGGCAGTAAGGCTTGGCGCCGTGCCAGGCTGTCACCGCTATTCTGGGCCTCGAGGGAGTTCTGCGGCTTGGTGGCCTTGTGGGCCACAGCATTCTTCTGTGGTTCATCGAAACTCAGAGAAAAGGTAACGGTCCCACTGCCAAAGATCACTTTCTGCTTACAGCGGTGCTGCTGCTGCTGTGGCCGCTGCTGCTGCTGGTGCTGGTGCTGCTGCTGCTGCTGCTGCTGCTGCTGCTGCCCGTTCTCCCTCTCAGGCTGTGGGAAGGGGTCCTCAGAGTTGCTCTTGCTGCTCATGGAAGAGGACGGGGTAGAGCCGGTGGAGCCCCCCAGGCTGCTGGATCGCTTCCTGGAGACGTTGCTGCGGCGCAGGGTGGCCCGGGCGGCCACCTTGAATGCATGGGCTGCGGTGCTGCAGCGCACCTCCTCGATGGTGTTCCGGGAGGGTTTGAAGAGGATGATGTAGACCTTGTTGAAAAAGATGCAGGCCAGCAACCCGAAGCTGGCCGCCAGGATGGCGATGACCTCCACGGCAGAGACAAACTTGCCGTAGGTGCTGGCGTAGGCAGGGATGAAGGAGATCCAGACGATGAAGAAGATGAGCATGCTGAAGGTGATGAACTTGGCCTCGTTGAAGTTCTCAGGCAGCTTCCTGGACTTGAACGCGAAGAAGAAGCAGATGGCTGCCAGAAGGCAGGTGTAGCCAATCAGGAAGCCGAGGGCCATCAGGGACCCTTCGTGGCAGGTGACAAAGATGATTTCATCTTCCAGCTCGTAGTTTCGGTAGCTAGAAGGGGGAGCGTTGTACAGCCAAATGACACATATGACAATCTGCATGAATGTGCAAAGAAAAACGAGGAGAAACTGCAGGTTGAGACCCCACCACTTGCGGTGGAGGCTGGTGGGGATCTTAGCCTCAAATACCAAAAGGATCCGATTGGTTTTCACCAAGATGCAGGAGATGCATAATACAAAGCTGATCCCGAAGGCCGGCTGGCGCAGGCAACACGTCCAGTCCTGGGGCTCGCCGATGAAGAACAAGGAGCTGGAGAAACAGCAGATCAAGGAAAAGAGAAGTAGGTAGGAGAGTTCCCGGTTGGTTGCCTTGACGATAGGTGTATTTCGGAACTTGATGAAGACTCCAAGTACAAAAGATGTTAGGAAGATACCCAGAACTGCAAAAAGGGTGAGGGCAATTCCGAATGGCTCTGTCCAAGAAAGAAATTCGATCTGCTTAGCAATGCAGGAAGTATGATTCTCATTGGACCAGGAGTCATCAGGACACTTGTCACAAGCACTTGCATCTGCAAAACACCATTGGATAGAATTCATTTGCAACATAGAAGACACAAATTTGATGGGTAGAAGCTGACCTTGGAACATGAATATTTGGAAGTAGCACCTGTGTTTTACAAGGGACACTTAACCTTCACTCACTTTGGATAAAATGTTGGGGTCTGTAGAAACTCTGGTTAGTGACCTCTTGGCAAGAGTGTGTGATTGACCTGTGATACATGGGGCATTGGCTTATACAGAATTGGATAATAGAGGCAGAGCTAGAAAGAGCTTCCAACCTCCTTATTTTACAGATGAGGAAACTGAAATACAGAGGGGTTAATTAATCGATCATAGGATCGCAACTTTAGAATTGGAAAGGACCTTAAAAGCCTTGAAAACCAAATCCCCCATTTTATAGATGAGGAAGGAAAGCTAACAGAAGTTAAATGACTTGACTAAGGTCACACAACTAGTTAAGAGTCTGAAGCAGAATACAAACTCAGGTCTCCCTGACTCCAAGGACAGCTCCCTATCCACTAAGTCATGTGGCATAGATTTAGAGATCAAAGGAATCTCGGAAGCCTTCTAGGCCAACCTTATCATTTTACAGATGAGAAAACTGATTCTAACAAAGGTTAAGTGACTTTCTGATGATCATATGTCTGATATCAGGAGTAATATCTGAATTAAGGTCCTCTGACTCCAGGATTAATGTTCTTTCAACTGTACCAAGGTATCTCCTGAATGAGTTGTTCACTTTTCTTGTACTTCTCTCCTGGACTGCATTTCCCACAAATTTTTGAGGGCAGAGCATCCTAGAGGTTTTTGTTTTCTGATGGAGAATGGCAAAGGCATATATATATATATATATAGACTTAGAACTTTGGGGGGAGGATGGCAGGGACAGAGATATACATTTGCCTCTGACCAGAGCAGAAGCATATATGTAAATTGCAGGTGAGTCTGGAAAATGTGGGAATTTTCATTTCCACTTATTGCCACTGACCATACCATAGAAATGCACGTTAGTATGAGAGAAAAGACAAAACCAAAATGATGAAGAGATGAGGGAACCATAGTTCCCTACCCTTGTACCCCATTGCCCCATCCTCACTCTTTCAGGAAGCACTGCTATTCAAATTAAAGCATGTTTTTGTAATGGTTCTTTCAACTCCTCTACCTCATTTTCCTTGTAATGTACTGAAAACAATCATTTGTTTTTTTAACTACATTTTCTTTTTGCAATCAGCAAAACAATCTGCCTTCTCTCTCTCACATGCCAACACCTCTCCCTCCACCCAAATCAAGAACACAAGAAAAGCAAAATCCCTGTTGTAAGCATGTACAGTAAAGCAAAGCACACTTTCCACATTGGCTGTGTCCAAAAACATGAGTCCCCCTGTACTTTGAATCCTTCACCTCTACATCAGAAAACACATTTCGTCATGAGTCGTCTGAAATTGTGGTTGATCGTTACGCTGATCAGAGCTCCAAATTCTTTCAGTTGTTGGTCTTTACTGTGTTGTTCTTATTGTATAAATTGTTCTCTTGGTTCACTTCAATCTGCAACTGTTCATACAGGTCCTCCAAGGTTTTTCTGAAACCATCCCCTTCATCATTTCTTACAACACATTTATATATGATAACCTGTTCAGACATTGCCTAATTTATGGATAATCCCTTGGAGTCGCATTCTTTACCACCTCAAAAAGAGCGATAAATTCTTAGTACATTTATTTTGATTAGGACTAATCCTTCCCTTAACCTCCCTTCCTTTTCCTTCCTATTTTCCTGTTGACTGAAATATACTTCTGTACACACTCACATGTATGTCTGTGTGTGCATGTGTATATTTTCCCCTCCTTTGACCAGTTCAAGTGAGGGTGAAATTGAAGTGTCAGCTTCTATCCCCTGATTAAATGAGATATTTCCCTTTAATTTTCCTTCCTCCTTACCCTCTCCCCTCACCCCACCCCCTCCACTCACACACTGTGAATTCTTTTTTCTTTCCATTTTTAAGATCATCAGACTATAACAGAACCCCTCCCAGGTCTTCTGTCTAATTAGACTCTATGACTCCTGATGAGGATAAGGCTCAGAGAAAACATATATATTATTTCCCAAAATGGGAATGCAAATAGTTTCTTTGGTCCCTTTTGATTGTTTGTTTATATTTACCTGTTAATGTTTCTCTTGTCTCCTTTGTTTGAACTTTTTATTCATCTCTAGATTTTTCATCAAGAACACTTGGAAATTCTCTATTTCATTGAAGATTAATTTTTCCCTCGTAGTTTTATACTCAGTTTTGTGGGATAAATTATTCTTGGCCATAAACCTATATTTTTTTTGCCTTTTGTAATATTGTGTTCTAAGTTCTCTGTTCCTTTATGGTGGTAGCTGCTAAATCTTATGTATGACTCTTACTATGACTCCCCAATAATTGAATTCTTTCAGGTTGCTTGCAGTAGTTTTTTCTTTGACCTAGAATCTCCGGACTTTGTCGGTCTAGAAGTTTTCATTTTATTAGGAGGTGATCAATTATTCTTTCTATTTTCCAATTTGTCCTTTGTTTCTAAGAGATCTGGGCAGTGTTTCTTTACGATTTCTCGAAATAGAATGCTTAGGCTCTATTTTTGGTCATGGCATTCCAATAGTTAAATCATCTTTAAATTTTTTTCTCCTCAATATGTTTTCCAGACTAGTTGTTTTCTTTTGTTGTGAAATATCTTATATTTTCTTCCATTTTTTTTCAGTCATTTGACTTTGTTTTAATATTTCTCATGGAATCATTGGCTTTCATTTGAAATTTCAAGGATTTTCTTGCTTGGGCAAGGTTTTGTTTTTCTTCTGCCAAGCTGTTAATTCCCTTTCCAATTCTTAATTTCATACCTCTCATTTCTTTTCCTATTTTCTTTAACTCTCATTTCATTACTTATTTTTTTTCAACTCTTTTAAAGAAAATTCTTGCTTTATCTTTTCCAGGAGTTCAAGCTGAATTTGTGCCTGAGTTCTTGTTCTTTTTTCTCTGAGGTTTGCTTATAGATATTTAGGAGTCACTCTCTTCTTCTGTGTTTGTGTCTTGAACTCTTCCACCATGATAGCTCTTTGTGGTGCCTTCTTTTTTTTTTGTTTGCTCATTTTTCCAGCCTACTTCATGACTTTAAATTTGATGTTACTGCTGGGTGCTGCCACATTTCTGAAGGAAGGCTGGGCTGGTCCTGTTGCTGCTTTCTTGGGGTATTGAGTGTTGTGTTATTCCAGGATCTCAGGTACAAGCTGGGGATCAGTAAGCTTTTAATACTTCTAAAGTGGTCTGATCTATCGCAAAGTCTGATTGCTGCTTCCTTATCTGAGTTCTGAAAGTTTCTGATTTGGATTTGGGTCTGAGCAATATTGCTGCTCCACCCCTATGAATCACTTGTTCCCCTGCTGCTTCAGAGAAACATGACTGTAGACACTTTTTGGTCTGAGATTTCTGCTTTGGGTATACCTTTTGTAGGCATCAGAATGGGCTAGATGCTGGAACTGAGACCCTGCTCTGCTCCTGTGATTGGAGCCGTATCAATGCTGCTTGAACTTTCACCTTTCTTTGTATACCCCTCAGAGCCTTCACACCTGGGAGTCTCACCCTGAGGGGAAGTTCTCCTTCTTAATTCATCCTGAATCTGTAAATCACAACTTGGTAGTGGGAGCCAAAGCTGCCAGGGGGCATCTGTTCTCCCACCCCTGTAGCACCCTGGATCTGGGAACTCTTCTTGTCCCTGTTCACAATTTCTTCCTGGGCACTAGAACATTGCTGGGCAGTTTGTGCCTGACTAGACCTACCTCCAGAGTCTATATTCTGTCTCCAAATGACAACCTGGTCTGAAAAAAATTATCCCAGTGACTTATCCAGGACTATTTTTTTTATCAGGATTTGGTCTGGTTCATTTTCTAAATCTATGTAGATTTGCTTTTTGTTTGTTTTAGCTTGCTCACTATTTTTCCTACTGTTATGCCATCTTGGCTTTGCCTCCCTTATTGCTTTTTAGAAGATTGATTTCTCTTTTATAAACAGCCAAAATGAATCAGGAGCAGTTTCCACTATAATCTGGTCTATTCCTTAGTTTTCTGCCTCAGAACTTTAATACAACATTTCCCAGGCTCACAGATTTAGAGCTATAAGGGACCTTGAAAGTCATCAAGCCATATCCCATTTAACAGATGAAGAAACTGAGGCCCAGAGAGGTTGAATGACTCATTCAAGGTCACACAATTGGTAAATGTTTTGAGGCAGGATTTGAAACCATGTCTTCAGTTGCAAATAGATTTAGCAAAATTTTTATCTGGCCTATGAAATCTTTGTTAAATCACGTCCAGTGATTCCTACTTCAAAACTTCTAAAGATTGAAGATACCACCAATGCAGAATGTAACTTTATGGACCTCAGCACATGGTTTCCTCAGTCCCACCCTAACAGAAAAACAACCTTGTAGCCAACCTTCTGGTAAAGAATTTCTCCACTCTTAGACTGGTTGGTCTTTAGGTGACAATTGGTCACCTAACCCATATCTTTAGGTGACAATTGGTCACCTAACCCATATTCAAAGCCTTCCCATCTTGGTAGAACCTGCTGAAGTTCATAGTAAGTACTTAAAAATGTTGAATTGAAATGAAAATTGAACTAAATCAATCAGGTTGCTGTCAGGTGAAGCCACGCTACCCAGTTACTAGAGGAAGAGATAATGTTGCTGATGCTATCTATCAGTCTATCTATGGTATTTTCATCCCTGTAATTATTCTAACCACATGTCTTTAGGATTGACCCCCTCAGGGTAAGGGTTCAAGAGAGTCATGTGATTCATCACTTTGAGGTATGAAAGCTAAGGATATGAAAATGGTCTCTAGTCCCTATTTACCCTTGGGTTGGGTTTAGCCTAGCCAAAGGTGAGGAAATAGGGGTGGGCCCACATGGGAGCACTGGTTTAGAAGTAGGAAACTTGATAGTCTTGGTGGAAGTAACCACATAGCAAAGAGGGAAGGACTGGAAGAAAAGTGTGCTCAGGTCATGTAGTCACAAGCCATGGGTGGAAGATGTAATTATCAACAAAAGAGCCAGTTTACAAAATTGTCTCTGGGACAATAGGCAGAACGAAAGTAATGTGAGAGAGAGCAAGCAATTTCTAAGAGTGCCAGAGCATAGCCTCTAGAAGAAAGGTGAGGTGACCAAAGTCCAACAGAATTTTGGGGTCCAGATGGGGAAGAGCATTTGTAAGAGAATGAAGAAAGCCTTTTCCAAAGCAGTCAATGAAAAGTGAGGTAACTCAAGACAAACAATTTACTAGGGAGTTCTGGACCTGGAACCAGGAATATCTGGTTCCAAATGCTGTAACACATTTACTAGCTGTATGAATCTGGGTAACCTTCCTTGCCCTGAGTCTTGGATTCAGTGACCTCTAAGGTCCCTTACACCTTTAAGGTCATGAGCCCATAATACCATGAGGAGAACATTCCTGGCCTCATGCCAGACTCTGCCAACCTGAGCACTGGAGAAGTAGATTCCAAAGAGCTGTACATAGTAATTCTGGCCAGTCAAATCCATAGCATAGAATCTGCAAGAAATTAGACTGAGAAGAAAATTAGGCTTAAAAAAAAGCAACCTAGACTTTTAAAGTGCAGGGATTGTCTTACAAGTCTTTATGTCCTTAAATGTCATACCTCTAAACACATTTCTCCCCACTTTCCTTCCTGCAACTCTTGGAATAGCAAACAAACCCATCCTACTATTCCTAGAAAGCACATGTCAATCATTTGCCTTATGACCCTAATCACCATCCCTGAGGCTGTCCCCCTGCCTATAACACTGTCCCTGGCCACCATTTCCCTATTTGTTTTGTCTTTTCCTATTAGAATGGAAGCTCTTTGAGGACAGGCACACTCTTGCTTTTTGTATATCTAACCTCAGGGTCTAATGCTGTGTCTGGCACATATTAGTTGGTTGTTCTCCTTTGTGCCCAAAGAGGACCAAAATGACATCACTATGTTGGGGTCAAGGTCCAGTGTGTACAACTGTGACTGATCAGACCAATAGGATATTGGAAGGAAGGTTCTATCACAAGCCAGGCACATGTAGTTCATATGAACATTTGGAGTGGACATGTCTCTAGATTTGTGCATCTCTTGTTTGTTTTGCACTGCTTCAATTCTGTTTTGCTCATGGAGCATAGCACTGCCTTTGATGTGGACTCACCATGCTGGGGAGTCCTGTAGCAATATCTTCTATGTCTCACAATCAATTCCAAAATGCTTCAGAGAGTGTCTTTGTGTCACTTCTTCTAACCTTCATGTGAACACTTGCCTTGTGTGAGTTCTCCATAAAACAGTCTTTAGGCAGACAGACATTTGGAATTTGAACAACACAGCCAGCCCATTGGAGCTTCACTCTCTGTAGTTGAATGTTTGGTGGTTCAGCTCAAGAAAGGACCTTAGTGTTCTGTACCTTATCTTACCAGGTGATCTTCAGAATCTTCCTAAGATAGTTCAAATAGAACTGATTCAGTGTCCTGGCATGGTGCTAAATACTATCCAGGTTTCACAGTCAATGAGATCAGCACAAGGGCTCTGGAGATCTTCAGTTTGGCAGTCAGTCTAATACCTCTTGTCTCCCACACTTTCCTTCAAAGCCTCCCAAACACTGAGCTAGCTCTGGCAATGTGTGTATCAATCTCATTATCACTGCATTCAAAATTTCTCCATTTGCTATAACTGATGGCTCCATATATGGATGGTGTGGTGCTGGCTGATGGAGCACCTATGTTTTGGGGCTTTTTTTGTGTTAAATGTTAGGCCAAAATTAGCACAAGTGGCAGAGAATCTATCCTTCATTGCATCTCAACCTCAGAGGTTGCATTGAGTGCACAATCATCTGTACATAAAAAGTTATGTACTAACTGCCTCCACTTTAGTCTTGGCTTGTGGCCTTTCCAAGTTGAAGAATTTACCATCGTATGGGAGCTGACCTTGATGCCATTTGCATCCTCATTAAAGGCTTCTGTAAATGTCATACTTATGGGAGCAAGTCACTCCACCAGTGACTGGGAAAGTGTGAAAACATTATCCATTATCCAGAACCCATGTAAGTATGCGATCATGAAACGACACACATGTTAAGTATTTAATAAATTCTTTTTTATTTATTCATATATGCAGTAGTCACTTAATATATATTTGGTGAATTAATGAATCAGAGTACTATTATCTTCCCCCAAAGAGGCAGCAGGGTATAGTAGAGGCAGAGCAGGCTGATGTTGGAATCAGGAAGACGTGGGTGAAAATTCTGCTTCTGATAACATGCTAGTTGTGTGACTATGAACAAGTCACAACTTTTGAGTGACCCCAGACAATTCTCTAAGGTTGTAAATTGTTGATGTGGATAGATGGAGGATGGTTACACATCCATAGATGGAGGGTATTTACACATCTCAAGAATTCTTAGTTGATAAAATAAAAACCAAAACAATTCCACCCTAGTAAGGGGCTTCATTTACTCATGCTAGTCCCCAAGGTAAGCCTCAGAGAGCGTTCATTCAAACCTTTAATCATGTAGGACAAGATTCTTTCTCTTACCTGTTTCATCACTGTATTCACCATCAGGACATTCCACGCATTCAAAGCAACAAGTGGGCTCCCCCTCAATGATTCCTTTCCTGGTTCCTGCCAAGCAGTCTCTGCTGCAGTTGGAAAATGGCACCTTTAGGATGAAAAGGGAAAAAAAAAAATGAATTATATTAGCCTAGGAAGGGGTTTGGTGCTGGTTTAATTGAAAACAAATTTTTTTCTGGTATATATCATAGGATTTATCTTAAAATCTTTAATTTTTCAATGATCGATAATCTGTTTCATTCCCTCCCATATCCTTCCCTTCCCCCCATTATCTCTTTGGTGCTGATTTTAAGAGCACACAAGATAAGAGTGCACAGTGGCAGCACAAGCCAAAATATGAGCAAGAAACCCACCTCATTTTGGGTCATTCCATATATAGTTTTTCTAGTATTGTGTTGCTCTTGTAATAATTTTTTTCTGTCATTTTGGTTGTATCTGATTCTTTATGACCTCTTTTGGGAAAGTTTTCTTGGCAAAGATACTGGAGTAGCTTTTCATTTCCTTTTCTAGCTCATTTTACAAATGAGGAAACTGACACAAAGGGGTGAAGTGATGTAGTGTCTGAAGCTGGATTTGAACTTCTTAACTCCAGAACTGCTTCTCTATTCATTACACCATTCAGCTGCCCTTATAATAATCACAGCTCCATTTATGCAGCACTTTCAGGTTTGTAAAGAACTTCACATATATATTATCTTATATAATTCTCATAACACTCTTGTGTGGGTGATGCTACCATCACCCCCACTGAGGAAACAGATTGAGGTTAAGTGATTTATCCAGAGTAACACAGCTATTAAACATTTGAGATAGAATTTGAACATGGGTCTCTTGACACTGGCAATTAGCTGTCTTATTTATACAAGAGGGTGAAAATGTGTGAGTGTGTACACAGATATTGACACCGATATTGTGGCTACATGACAGTTGTTTGGTCAGTGCTTGAAAAATGTTTGACTGATATTTTTTTCTTCATTGAATTGACCAGTTTTTTAATGTATCATATATTTATTTGGGGTATGTGTGTATGTGTATGTGTATATGTGTACATATGTGCATATGTGTAGAGAACTGTGGGGAATATATAAAATTTGAATAAGAGATGGCCTCTCCCCTCAGGGAGTTTATAATTTAGTAAATAAAATAAGAATAGCTCATATTTATGCAGTGCATTCAAAACAACCTTGTGAGGATAGATTTAGTGTTATCTCATTTTTGTCAACGAGGAGTCCCAGTTCTTAGGTTTTGAGATTCTGTGAAGCTTAGAGAGATTAAATAACTCATCCAAAGTCATGACACCAATGAGTGGTTGGAGCTGATATGTGAACCTAAGTCTTCTGATTTCAATGCTACTGTTCTAGCTTACAGGTACATTCTCCCCAGACCCCCAAAGAACTTGATTAATGAGGAAGTTAAAGCAGCAAGGCATAAGGAAAGGAGCATTGGATCAGGAGTCAGAGAATCTGGTTTCTAATCCTATTTCTGCCATGTAGTTTCTATGTTGTCTATGTGTCAGTTTCCTTTTTTTCTTTTTTTTTCAGCCAAAGTAAAACAAAGTTTATTAAAGATTCACCATATTGGGTTGACTCTTTAGAAGCCTAGACATTTGTGATGCTTGTATTGACAAGTGGGCCAGATAGAATCTCAGCTAGACAGAGCTGAATTGGATCTGAGCTATAAGGTCTTTTCTATTTCTGAGATCCTGTGATTCTTGACTTTACAAGTTTCAAGGAGTTCTCACATAGATATGTTATTTACAAACTTGGATATTATAGAAAATCTCTCTATTGTATATACAGGTTCAGAGTAAGAGAGTTGTAGGTTCACCAATGGTCCATAATCCTTGTCCTGGTTACTCATTTGTAGACTCATACCAGATCTGAAGGCTAAATTCAAGAGCTCGTTCTAGGACCAGGGTGACAGACTGATAGGTTCACTACCAGTCTGTGGTCCCTGCCCTTGCCATTCAACTGAAAGCCCCAGGCTCAGACCACAATGACCTCCAGATGACAGGTCAAAATGATGAAGCTGACAGCTTGCTCCTTATCATTTCCCCTGCCTCATACACAGCCACAGACCCATGCCCAGTCCCCTTGTTGAGAGATTTTGCACAGACCCCTCAAACTTAATCTCCTTGCTGTAGGCTTTTGGCCGTCTCTTGTTCTAAATGGGGCTTAAAAAATGACCCACTGTAGTTTCTTCTTGAATTTTCTTTCCAGTATTCAATCTGGGGCAGCTGGGTAGTACAGTGAATAGTGTCAAGTCTGGAGTCAAGAAGACCTGAGCTCAAATCCAATCTCAGACACTGACAAGCTACATGATCCTGAATAAGTCACTCAACACTATTTGCCTCAGTTTCCTCAACTTCAAAAAAAATCCAGAGAAGGAAATGGCAAACCACTCCAGTAGCTTCACCAAAGCATCCCAAACATGGTCATAAACAGACAGACATGACTGAACAACAACCATTCAATCTGGCATTCTTTCTCAGTCTTTGTTGGAGCAGTTGTGGGAGATCATTGAACTTTCCTGTTTCCTCTTATTCAGCTATCTTTATCAGTCTCCTAAAGTCAGTTTTTCACCCTATTTCCAAGATGCCTTTAATCATTGCCATGGCTTAGTATATGAACACTAGACTAGGAGTCAGAAGGCAGAGCTGGAGTCCCAGATTTGTTACTGAGTACCTGTGTGACCTTAGGCAAGTGATTTATTGTAGATCATAAGATTTAGACTTAGAAGAGACCTTAGAGGTCATTTAATATACCATTTACTTTACAAATGAACAAATTGACACAGGTAGAGCCAGGATTCAGAACATCTTTTGTTTACAAATCTAGTGTTATTCGTATCTCTAGGCACTAGGTTCCTCACTTATAAAATGAAATGGAGGAATATTGTTAGATACTCTAAATTTAAGGGAGTTGTGCAGCCAATTTGGCTCAATGATTTCAAAATTACTTATAGCTAAAAAAATGAGTTGACAAGTACAGTGGATCAAAGAAATGCTACATGCATGGTATGTTTGAATTCAAGAAAGGCTTTTTAAAAAATAACCCATGATTGCTTCGTGGACAAGATGGAGAAATATGGGTTTCCCCAAATATTGATGATTAATAGCTGGAGAGATTGGCCTGGAGAGAAACCTGTAAAGGTACACTTCAGAGCTATGCCCTCAGTCCTGTTTTTATCCATTGAACAAGGGCACAGAGGGCATTCTTATCAAATTTATTGATAATTCAGAATTGGAAGGAATAGCTAAAAGATAGAAGATAAAATCAAGATAAGAAGTTCTGAAAAGTTGGAATGATGGACTCAGTCTGAAAAGATGATATTGAATGATGATAAATGCAAGTTCTGTATTGGGTTAATAAAAATCAATTTCACAAGCATAGGATGGAGAACATGTGGCTTAACAGCAACTCACATCAAAAAGGCTGGGCAGTTTTGGCTGCTACAAATGCAGTGAGTCAATGGTTTGATTGAAATAACTGCCAAAAAAACACACATAATTTTATGCTACATTAATGGGAAATGATTTCCAGAATGAGGGAGGTCATAGCACCTCTCTATTCCAACTTGGTCTGGCCATTAATAATAATAAACACTGAGTCTCAGACAAGTTAAATGACTTGCTAATGGTCCCATAGTTAGCAAATATCAAAGACATTAAGAGTACTTCATTCATTGCTGTTCAGTCATTCAATTGTGTCTAACTCTTCATGACCCCTTGGATTTTGTCCATGGGGTTTTCTTGACAAAGATCCTGGAGTAGTTTCCCATTTCCTTCTCCAGTATGTCCTCATTTTGTTGTTTGTCTTTCATTCTTGAAGAGGTCTGTGACATCAGGAAAGTGATTCCATGACTAGTAAATGAATTAAGGTCAAGTGAGGGAGGGCTGTACAAAGTCACCAGCCTTACTTACTCCTCTAGAGCCATCTGGATTCAGCAACTAGATGCAGAGCAGGACAACTAGAGATGCTGTGCCACCCTCTCTCCCCACCCCCCATTTTATTGATAAAGAATCAAAGCAAATAGGAGGTAAGTGACCAGGGTCACACAGCTAGGAAGTATCTGAGTCAGTTTTGAACTCAGATCTTCCTAACTCCAGGGCAGTAATCTATCTATCCAGTGTATCATCTAACTGCCCTTCATTCAGGTTTAGGCATTACTAATTATCAGAGATAATGACAAGCTGGAGGAAGTAACAAAGAGCACAACTAGACTTGTAAGGAATCCTCAAACCATGCTATTTGAGAAACAGTTGAAAGAACTGTGAATATTTAGCATAGAAAAGAGAAGGCTAGGTAATAATAAATTTCTGGCTTCATATAGTTGAAGGCCTGTAATCTGGAGAGAGATTAGACTTATTCTCGTGTTTGTCCTTGGTTGCCAAAGAAGACCATGCCATCAGAAAAATGATGACATGACTTGCACTTGACTTTGTTTTGAGTGAAGGAGGGCTGTGCTTCTATGTGGTTTGAGAAGGCAGAAGAGTGGAAGTAAGTGACAGACTTAAATTTAAGGTTAGGGAGAACACTCTAACAATTATAACTGTCTGAAAATGAAATGAGTTTCCTTTTAAGGTAGCTCTCTTTCACTAGCATTGTTCAAGCAGAAAGGGGACCAACCAATCATCAAACATGTATTCGGCATCTACTATATACCAAGCATGGTACCTAGATGGTATCAATTCATAGAGGTCTCCTCAGTTTCCCTGGAAATTAACTATTCCCTCATTTCTCACAACACAATTGTATTCTGTTATGTTAATATACCATAATGTGTTCAGTCATTCCCTAACTGACAAGCACCCCCACACCCCTAGTTTCCAGATCTTTGCCACTACAAAAAAGCTGCTACAAATATTTTTGTACACATAGAATCTTTTCTTCTTTCTCTGATTTCTTTGGGAGCATAGGTCTACTCATGGTATCTCTGGGTAAGAAAAGACAGGTGCATTTAAGTGACTTTTGGCATAAAGCCCCAAATTGCTTTCCATCATGTATGCAGGTTCTCAAAAGCTAGGTCAGTGTTAGCATAAACTCTGACAGAACATATGAAGCTGTAAAGGCTTCCAGTACATGCTGGGTGATGAGCTGTGCTTGTCAAGCAAGGCTAATTGTTTTGGTTGGGCTTATTATCAGGAATCTGGTCAATAGTTGATAGCTTTTGTAATCCCTAGCAACTCATAAAAGCTGTAGCTGTATTGATGGAAAGAAATCTCACATTGATGAAATCATAGACCACTGAAGTATTAGGGAGGCAGTGTGATTCAATGCAAAATATACTGAGTTTGGAGTCAGAGGACCTTGGCTCAAGCACTGCCTCTAATTATCTTGTGACCTTCAGTTTCTTCCTCTAGATCGGACTAGATTACCTATAAAAATCTCTTCCAGTGTTGATTTTATGATCCTCTGAAGAGAACTTTTAGACATACTGCCTGTGTATATTTTGGAATCACATTTTGTTGTCATTTTTTTCAGTCATGTCCACTCTTTGTGACCCCATTTGGGTTTTCTTGGCAAATAGAGTGGAGGGGTTTGCCATTTCATTCCCTATCTCATTTTACAAGGAAGGAACTGAGGCAAATTGGATAGAGTCACAAACTAATATGAGTCAGACTGGATTTGAACTAGGGAGTCTCCTTGACTCTAGACTCTGCCCTTTATCCATTATGTCTTCTAGCTACAGTTTAAGTAGAATTTTTTTCCGACTATGTTTAGAAGACTGATTCCTATTTGCCAAATCTATCTGACATAGGTCAGCTGTTTTCTGAATAAGAGTCTTATTTCTTTGGAAATATCACCAGAAACTAAGCCCCAGAAATCACTAATGTGTATACCTATTGACCTGCTCATACCACAATGAGACCTATACCATATAGAAATTTTGTATAAAAATACTGATATTAGCTTTTTTTCTAATGTCAAAAACCAGGAAATTTTTAAATGAGTGACCACCAATTGGAGAATGGCTAAAGCAATAATAGTGTATCCATGTAATGGAATACCATAATGCTATAAGAAATGCTAAAGAGACTGATTTCAGAAAACCTGGGAAGACTTGTCTGAACTGATTCAGAGTGAAGTAAGCAGAACCAGGAAAACAATTTATACTATAACAACCACACTGCAGAAGCAAACAACACTGACCATTTAGAACTCTGATCATCACCATAACTAGCCATGATGCTGGAGGACCACTGATGGAACCTCCTTCCCACTTCCTGCTAGAGAGGTGATGGACTTAAGATGCAGAATGAAGACATACATTTGTGGACCTGGTCACTGTGGGAATTTATGTTGTTGGACTGTGTATATTTGTTTTGTTTGACTATGCATATTTGTTACAATGATCTTTTCTTTTTCAATTTTTTTTTCAGTTGAGTGCTGGGAGGGAGAGGAAATAAATGCATATTAATGAAAAAAGTGATAAAAAATATGGCATCATACAGGCTTATACAAAGCACAACTTTTCTTCCGACTTAGGCAACCTGCAACTTGTTTCCTAGTCAGTCTCTTGTTCTTTAATATCTTCTAGAAATTATTTCCACATTCTCATCACTGCTTACGGTCCCCAGAGCACCACAAATCTCTTTAAATAAGATCTGTACTCCAGACATGAGGATTTTGTTAAAACAAAGAAAATATACTGAACACACATACTATTGGGGGAAAAATTTTATGTTTGTGTATTACTTTTAAAAAATGTTTTGTATTTTATTTTTCCCCAATTAAATAGAAAAACAATTTTTAACATTCCTTTTTAAAACTTTGAGCTCCAAATTCTCTCCCTTTCTTCCTCCTGACCCCCTCATTGAGAAGGCAAGCAATTTGGTATACATTACACATGTTTAGTCATGCATTTGTATATTACTGTTAAAGGTGATTGCTTAGAAGAAAGAATAGATGAGAATCTGTCTATAGCAAGAGAGTTTTATATCTAATACTCATGAGACACAATAGGTGATAATCCATACTACATCAACATTATAGTATCAGAGAATTTTAGCACTAGAAAGGACCTTAGGGATGATTCTCCATTCTAACATCACAGGATTTGCAACCTGAAATAGTAAAATGCTTACAGACAAGAATTTCAGGAAACTGAGAGTTATAAATTTTATCCTAGGTTGTTGTCATAGAATGGACTCATTCAGCCCTCAAGCACAACATACTCACTTTGTGCCCCAAGTGGGTAATGATCCCTGTACATGAGGCACTTTAACGGTAGAGCAGCTCTCATGAATTTAAGTATCTAACATCCTATGGTGGCTCCAGGATGATATAAGTGCCTGGGTATTTTGACCACACATCTGTCACACCAGTCAACTTTCAATTACCTTAGACCTTAACTCCATACCTATCTCCCCCATCTCCACTTAAATAGCTTGTAATGGACTGTGCATCTCAACATGTGCCTGATGTTCTTTACAAAAGCTTCATGAACAGTGGGTTGTGAAGACAATGATACAATCAGATATCAACCATTGCCAGCTCCTTCTGGGTTCATTTCCATAAAACCCACCGAAGTGATATACGGTCTTAGTACTGTCAGTATTTGTAAAAAACAAATTTAAAAAACTGGCTTTGATGAATCTGAGATCTCCTCAGGTTAGGAATTCCAGGGACAGATTGTAACCCTTTTACATCTTTCCATTCTGTGCATTTTTGTCCACATCTTTCCATAAATCCTTCAAAGGGAATCTTTCATGGAGAAATAACCAATGGAAAACTAGGACAAGGAAAGCAAACAAAATTGGACAAACTTTCAAAAGAAATTCTTTCTTGCTTATTTCTAGGAATAATCCCATTGGGGTTTCCTCCCTATTTGTGGCAAAAATAAGGAGAACTAAAAAAAAAAACCCTCTTTTACCTCACACAGTTTTTTTAATCTTTTTGGTCTGCTATCACCATGGCCACAGATTACACAAATACTAGAGTCATAGTGGTATATGGACCCAGGAGGACTCTGTCATCTTGGAGATGGTTCAGCTTCTTTGGTCTTGAGACCATTGTTAAAGTTGGTGTTGATTCGTCATTTTATTCAGGGTGCATTATTAAACTTCTATCACTGAACTTACCCTTGAATACATGATTTAACTGCTAATTCTCTTATCATGCCTTTGTTCAATAATCAATAGACTTCTCTTGTTGCTGAAAGAACTTAACTGTATCCAAATTGACAACTTCCCTAGACAAGAAGCTTTCGAAAGACATAAGAGTATTACAGCTATATGGAAAAATTATCCTTTAAGAAGTGAATACTAGAGTTGGTAGAGCTGGTTTTCATTGTTAATGAGTATTTATTAAGCACCTATTATGTGTCAGACATTATGCTAACCACTGGAGATATAAAGAAGGGCAAACAACAGTCCTTTCTCTCAAAGAACTCCCATTCTAATGGGGGAACAGGGGACAACATAAAGCAACTATGTACAAGTATAATAAGTACAGTCTAAATGGATAGTAACTGTGTCTCAAAAGGCAACCAAAAACATCATTTCATGGCAATTTTTATTCAGCTTCTAGTGTATATAATGAATATAAATAAAAATATTTGCACATACATTTGTTTTAGGGGTTCATAAAGTAGAGTATTTCTAGGAAGAACTTGATAAGATCCTCAGAATGATGTCAGCAAATGTCATGATACATGGGTACTTAGTGGTAAAAGAAACCATAGGGTGTTAGCCAAAAAAGATGGAAAATATGAATCAGAATTAAGCAATGAGAGGCCAAAGACTTCTGTATACCACTTGTCCTTTCTTCAAGAAGGAATTTGGAAGAAACTATGCAGCAAGCATTAAGCAATGTGACAAAAAGTTAAATTGACTCTATATTGATAGATGTTAAGGGATTGATTCCTGTTATAGCAGTCATTTCAGATTCAGGTCCTTGTATGTAGTTAGATCATTGACTGGTAAGAGTAAAGTTTAAAATCAATACCAAATTTGAGGAAAAGGTAAAGATGAAAAGAATACATTTTGTACTATTTTGTACCAAGCCTACTCTCAAAGAAGCTGTTGATTTGGGAAAATGGAAAATGGACAGAAACAGAGACATTGATACTGATGATGAGCATTTCTTTAAATAGTTTAACTAAAGTAATAGTCACTAGTAGGAGTTGGCCAAAAAAGTCCATAAATCACCTTGTCCAGCAAATATTTGGTCTCTTTGCCAAATGGACAGACCCAGAAGCCTAGAGAAATGTTCTTTTAATTTATGAACTGACTTGCAAAACATGATTGAGGAAGATAACAATATTATGAAAAGTTCTCACTGCACAAAACAGCAAAACGCATTTAGGAAGAAAACACACTTGCATAAAGTTTGTGAGAAACTTAGCTTGGTCAGAGTACTTTCAGAGGAAACTGGAAGGATGAAACCAATGAATAAGAAATGGGACAGATACATGATGCTTCTGTGGTGGTCTACTCTACTGCCTTAGAGGCCCACATACTGTGTGAGAAAGTTGTAATGGCTCTTCAAGCAGATGACATGGGGAAGGAAGTACAACTGGACCTAATCAAATATTTACTGAAAAATACATGAGAAAGTGAGAAAAACACTGTCTTTGGAAGCAGATAACCTGGATTCAAATCCTGGCCCTCCTACTTAATACTGTGTGTCCCCAAGGCAAGTCTCTTATTCTCCTTAAGCCTATTACTTCATCTGTAAAGTGATGGGGTTGGACTAGATGGCCTCTATGTGTGAGAAGGGACAAAAAAAAATTAATATAATTATAGCTAGCATGTATAATAGCACTTTAAGGTTTGCAAAGTGATTTACAAATATTAATTTTATCAAAACAATCCTGGGAAGTGGGTGCTGTTATAATCACTATTTTGCAGATGAAGAAACTGAGGCAGAAAGCGGTTAAGTGACTTGCTCAGGGTCACACATAATAAGCATCTGGGGCAGGATTTGAAGTCAAATATTTTGACTCAAAGTCCAGTGCTCTATCCATTGTACCACTTAGATTTTCAGAAGAGAATCCAATAGTTAGTACATAATACTTCCGCGCATTATTTCTTGTTGATAATGAGGAGGAGGAGAATGAATTATTCCAGTCATGTCTGACCCGTAACCCCATTTTTCTTGGCAAAGATACTGGAGTGGTTTGTCATTTCCTTCTCCAGCTCATGAGGAAACTGAGGCAAACAGGGTTAAGTGACATCCCCTGGGTCACACAATTAAGAAGTATCTGAGGCCAGATTTGAACTCATCAAGAACATGAGTCTTCCTGACTTTAGGTTTGATGCTCTAGCTACGGTGCCCCGCAGCTGCCCAATTGACATACACAGCAAAGTATTAAAAAATAAAACAAACCTGAACAAGAAGGAAGATGAGAATGAGTATCCTACAGTAGACTGTAGGCCCCATGAAGATGTTGGCGATAATGGCAACATTGAACTATATATCTTCTAAGTCCCTTCTTGTTCTAAGCAAGGACAATATGCTTTATGACATTCAACTAGAGGGTCTAAGGCAGGTGAAAAGAAAAATTTTGGTAGATTTGGATTTTATGTTAATGATGGAAGGTCAGCATAGAATGTAGTGCTAGGCTGTTATTTGTGATTGTTCAGAGAATCTCGGTGTCAGAAGGGGCCTCAGAGGGCAGCTAGTTCGACCCATCCCTGAAAATGAGTCACATTGACCACATTCTTGATCACTGGTACCCATTCTGCTTGTGATGGATAAGCCCCCACCTCCAAAGGCAGCCTGCTCCATTTTTCCAAGGCTTTAATTATCAGCAAGTTTCTACTAATATCAACCTGAAATCTCCCTCTTATGAGCTGTTTTTTATTCTGCAAACAAATGTAAACCCTCTTCCTCCAGCCAGACATGCAAATATTTGAATACAGCACAAGTGTGTTCCCTAAGTAAGCCTTCTCCAAACTAAACCTCTTATTTGGTGTGATCTCCAGTTCTCTCCCCAGCCTTATCATTCTTTCACATGTTATCACTCACCTTTAAAAGTGGTGACATAATTCCCCCTGATTTTGTCCTTTTCAAAATGGAAAGCTGATCATCTCTGTTTCTGAAGGAAAGCAGGTCTGTTTTTTTCCCTTTCATTGCACAGGTGGTGTGCAAGAAGACATCATTTGGAAGAGGGGCGGGAGGGGGAACAGACACCCTTCCCTACACAAAGCAGGCCTATGTTCCTATTGACTTTGCTGTGAAAAATCAAACCTGATAAAGGCCCAAGTATTTATACATGTGTTTACTATCTCCCCTCCGCCCTCCCACACCCCATGTAAACTTCATCATAACAGATAGTGGTTTTTTTATTCTTTGTACTTATGTTTCCATTGTTTAGCACAGTGCCTGGAACATAGTGGGTGCTTAATAAACATTTATTGATTGACTGTTTGATTTGTAAAGAGATAGAGAAGACTTTATAATGAGGCAGCCTGTTATGGTGGGCTACTGAGTTTGCAGTCAGGTAGTCTTGGGCTCTGAACTGATACTTACATTAGCTAGATGTTGGTTTCCTCATCTTTAAAATAGAGGCAACAACAATTGTACTGCCTATCTCATAGACTTGCTACCAGAAAAGTGTTTGGTAAATTGTAAACAGTAAAAGCATTTTACGTCTCACTTTCTGAAAGAAACTTATTCCCAATCTTCCTTAATCTGAGTCTTCAGAGATTATTCTCAATTGATCGTGTCTACATTTGCAAGTAGGTGGTAGAATGGATAGAGCACTAGGCCAGGACTCAGGAAGACTCATCTTAGAGTTCAAATCTAGTCTCAGACACTGACTAGCTGTGTGACCCTGGACAAGTCACTTAACCCTGTTTGCCTCAGTTCCTTATTTATAAAATGAACTGGAGAAGGAAATGGCAAACTATTCTAGTATCTCAACAAAGAAAACCTCAAATAGGGACATGAAGAGTCAGACATAACTGAACAGTATCTTGTTTGTAAATAGTTTTTGCATGTTGTCTCTCCAATTAAACTGTGAGCTTTATGAGAGCAGGGACTGTTTTTTAAACCTGACTTTCTTTGTATCTCCAGTGCTAAGTGCCTGGCACATAGTAAGTACTTAATATATGCTTATGTATTGAGTTTTTGTTATTAGAAGATCTGGAAGTTCAAATGGACTAGGTTTGATTTCTTGTTCCTAGAATCTACACCTCTCCTTATGCAACCCATTAACCCATATTGACTCTTTTTGGCTACCATAGCCCACATCTCTGTTGTTTCATATTAACTTTAGATCCACTGAAACCCCTGGATCTTTTTCAGAGAAACTTCTCTCTGATTAGAGTACAATTAATGATAGTTTAATGATAGTGAACCCTGTCTCAAGGCTAGAAACATCCCTGGATAAATCAACAAGCATTTATCAAATGCCTACTATGTGTCAGGGATTGTGCTAGGATGGTGCTGGGAATAAACATAGTAAACGAAACAATTTCTGCTCTCAAAGAGGTTACATTCTTTTGCTTTTATCAATCCAGTAATCATTTTTTTAAGTGCCTACTCCATGCAAAGTACAGAGCTGGGTTATAAGACTCTGAAGACAAAACAAACACCCCTGTCTTTCCTCAAGGGTCTCATATTCTTTTGAGGGGGTGCATCATGTAAATAGATAATCGTGATGATTAGAGAAGCAGAAAGTATTGATAACTAGAGGGAGAAGAAAAAACTTCCTGTGGGAAGATGACACGAGTGGAGCCTTGAAGGAAGCTAGAGATTTTAGTGGCACTTATATCACCACCCTTTTTAATTATGACTATGTGTTCTCTGACATTAAATATTATTTTTCAAACTCTTGCAAGTTTTATAGGTTCTATAAAGAATGGTGGATAGATTTTTACATGGACAATTTTAGAGTAAAGCCTATTTAAATGTATGAAAATCCATATTTATTAAAGAATAGGGATGATTATTTACTTTGTATAATAGAGAATTTACATTTCATTGGAGGAATTTTAAACATGGGGATACAACTGGTCAAAGGAAGAAGCCTAACATTCCCTGGAGCTCAAAAATTTACTCAAGAAAGCTTTCAGTGTTCATACCAAACAATCAAATTCTTAGCAAGAATGAGTTCTAAGATAGGTCTGGACTGCTATTCTTTATGCCAGGCTCCTTCTGTGACTTACCATAATGCTTATCTAGTTGAACCCATTCATTTTACAAAAGATGAAAATGAGACCTGGAGAGGTTATGTGACTTGCCTAAGCTCACATAAATAGTAAGAGACAGTGCTGGAATTTGAACACAGGTCCTCCTAAATTTAGATTCACTACATTAAGCTGTCCCTTCACTGGATAGGTGCAGACAGAGAAGCTCAGAGAAGGGATGCAACTTACCCAGGGTCACATAATAGATCATTGGTAGAGCCAATATTAAAACTCAGGTCCCTAGACTCTCAGTTGGGGCTCTTTTAAGAAAATATATAAACATGATAAAGGTGTTACCAGTATTGTTAGAAATGGCTAGACCAGGGGTAAGGAACCAGTGACCTGTAGGTCACATATGGCCCTCTAGATCCTCAAGTGTAGCCCTCTGACTGAATCTAAACTTGGGTAATTACCCCAAATTTCACCTAGAATTTACGTAGCACCTACTCTGTGCCAGGTGTCACATTAAGTGTTTTACAAATAGTATTTTATTTGATGTTCATAACAACTCTTCAAGATAGGTGCTATTATCAGCCCATTTCACAAATAAGGCAGACAGTGGTTAAATAACTTTCCTAGGGTCACATTTCTAGTAAGTGTCTGATGACACATTTGAATTCAAGCCTTTCTGACTCTAGGCCCAGAGATCTATTCACTGTGTCACCTAGAACATTCATGAGCATAGTTCCTGACTCCAAAGGATTTCTGATAGCTTTTGTGTTTAGATATCTATGATATAATGTATGTCATAATTGTTATTTGTCCTTCATATCCAAGAGGATCAGTGATAGCATGGGATGATGTCCTGACTCATATGTGAATCGGATTTAAATGAGACAGAGTTGCACAGTCATCATCCTCACTCTCTCTCCCAGAATAATCAAAATCCAGTGACAAAACGAGAGTCAAGATGACTAGCGATGCACTCAGATGCAATAGATTATCTAGCTGACTCCTGATGCGTGAAGGTCTAAGTGCTCCACACCTTCAAGGCCAATGGAACAAAGTGATCTCATCTGCCTATTCTGCTGGGGGAAGTCTTTACATACTTGGCTAGATATCTCCCTAACTCACCAATAGATCTGAGGCTTATTGGTTACTGGAAACCATCTGACAAGATGATTTACCGGAATGTGGCTGCTTCATCTGCTATAGCCTCTTGGAGTCACAGATAAGGGTTAAGTGCCAGAAGGACACCAAAGGTGGATGAACAGCCCTGAAATGGGTTCACACCAGAAGTGCTAGTCCTTCTTGAACACCTTATACACCATACATAATTCACGTACTTAAGAGACAACATAATGGAATGGATAGCCTTCTGGGCTTGGAACAAAAAAGACCTTGGTTCAGAACTGATTAACATTAATCAACAATTTATCCTCTCCTAAACATCAGCTTCCTTGTTTGTAAAATTAGATTAATGATACCTGAAGTTGTTGTAAGGTTCAAATGAGATACTGTAATCAAAGCATTTTGCAAACCTAAAACACTATATTAGGGGAGATTATTTTTATTATTCAAGGGTATAGGGGGTTTGTTTACCCTAGATTGGAGCATTCACCCTTCTTTATCTATCTTAGTATATAACCATATTGTATGTAACATCTCTGACTGGCTGGACCAGGGGTGGAGAACCTGCAGCCTTGAGGCCACATGTAGCCCTTTGGGTCCTCAAGTGTGGCCTTTTGACTGAATCCAAATTTCACAGAACAAATCTGCTTAATAGAAGGATTTGTTCTGTAAAACTTGGACTCAGTGAAAAGGCTGCATCCAAGGACATAGAAGGCCTCAGGGACAAAGGTTCTCCACTCCTAAGAGTCTAGACACTGAGCTCTTGTATAGAGGATGAAATTGCCTTCTGGGAACAGTTATATGTGGAGTTTAATTTCCCTTGACTAGACAAAAGAGACTCAAGGATGCCAGTGAACAATATGTGCCCTTGTCTCCTTGTGTTCTTTACATCTGAAGGAATATTTCTACCTGTGGAAAAGATCTTATAATTAACTTAAGATGAAGATGGTTTTGTTCTTTCTTCCTTGAAATACTAAACCCAAAGGATTATCAGGTCTGGAGGTTGAAGCAGTCAAAGATCCTTGCTTATTACCTGTTCCCAAAAGAATTCATTAATGAATCAAAAATGTGAAAGCCAGTCTATTTTGTTGAAACAAAGAATCCCATTTGTTTGTCAACATAGCATTGAGAAATATATCATCCATGTTGGAGACGATTTTCAGCATTCACATTTTTCTGTGTGTCACGTAAAAGGTCAACTCAATTAAATTCCACAGATATTTATTAATCATCTATTATGTATATCATGAGAACACATTGACTAGGAATTCAGCCTCATGAGATCACAATATTAATATTATTCTTATGCAAGTATCATCAGAGTAATAAATGGGTTAAGATAGCAAGGAACTGGAAAGTTCAGAGGGTGCAAAAATTTAACTCATGAGTTACTTTAGTAAGGGAAGGGAAGCAACTATCAGTTGGAAATCAGGAAAGATGAAGCAGCTGTAAGAGAGTGGGAGCTGGCCTATTCTCTCCCATAAATTTCCAGCCAATCCTTCCTATCATTTCCTCAGGGTTTCTCCTTCCATGAAGATCAGCCTTTCTCTCTATTGCCCATTCATTGCAAGCAGAGACATTTCCCCCAAGCTAATGCAAGTGACGTTTTCTTTCTGTTCAGTGTTTGGCGAGGAAATTTGTTGAGACCTTTCTAAAGAAGTCATGGGACAGTAAATCCTGTGAGATGAACCAGATTACTTCCAAAGTCCCTTCTGATTCAGAGATTCTATTTCTTGAGTCCCTATAATGACTAACATTTCCTCCTATTCAATTGAATTTATCTTAATTACTTAATTTATGTTTACATCATGAAATATAAAAGTCAATTTCAGGACACCTTTACGTTGCCTAGCACCAAATGTCAAAACTGCTGGTTATGGCTCTGAGTAGTTTTTCTTCACATCAGGTGAGAAGGGCTTGTTTCCTTTGTAGGACAAAGCTGTGAATATTGGTTGCTGAAAATCACTGTAATGAAACTGGCCTTCAACTGAGAAAAGGCTTATGTCTAAAATTCAGATGCATTTGAAAAATGTATTTGAAAATACATATATTCAAAATATATTGAAAATATAAAGTTCTGTGCTAATTATGGCTATTTGTCCTTTAAAGAAGCTATACTGTTTTCCTAGGCCTGGGTTTTTTCATCTAAAAAATAATGGACTGGATTTGATGTAAACTAAGAAACCAGGCATAATCTGCTGTACTCAGGTAGCAAGTTAATGGAGAAGTCAGTGTCTAATCTAAGCTTTGCATCTCATCAGTCACCCACTAGAGTTGTTCACTTCAGTTCAGTCATTTTTTCAGTCATGTCAGACTCTTCCTGATCTCATTTGGGATTTTCTTGACAAAGATACTGGAGTGGTTTGCCATCTCCTTCTCCAATTCATTTAACAAATGAGGAAACTGAGGCAAACAGGGTTAATGGATTTGCCCAGGGTCACAGTGTTTAGTAAGTGTTAGATTTGAATTCGCGAAGATAAGCTTTCTTGGCTCTAGGCCCAGCACTCTGTGCACTATGGAGCCCTCTAGTTGCCCTGTGCATACACAGTATGGATTTAATAAATGAATAAAAAAAGGGAAATAGACTGACACTGGGATCTACAGAATTTTAAAAAGATTTTGAAATCATCCGTGTGTGTAACTATGACCCCTCATGAATGAAGAGCTGTTCTAGAGATTTTGTTGTTCTAGGGACTAGATTGAATCTCCAGACTAGCCACTTTAAGCTGCAAATGATATGTAAATGAAATAAAGTAGGCATTGATTTTTAAAGGTCTTCTATAGCCACACTGACATTTAAATAGCATCTTGAAGCTTTATGTACATTATCTCATTGAATCCTCATTACAACTCCGGGAGGTCAGTACTTATACGTACTAATTTATATCCCGATTTTGCAGGTGAGGAAACTGAAGTTCAGAGAGAATTACCAAGGGTCTCATGGCTAGGTAAGTGTCAGGGGTAGGATTTGGGTCCACATCTTCAAACCCAGCACCCTATAACTATACCATGCTGCCTTTAGAATTTTTGGTTGCTCATTCAGTTTCAGTGTACTTGTGACCCCATTTGGAGTTTTCTCAGCAGAAATACTGGAGAGCTTTGCCATTTCCTTCTCCAGCTCATTTTAAAGAGGAGGAAACTGAGGCAAACAGGGTGAAGTGACTTGCCCAGGGTCACACAGCTAGTAAATGTCTAAATAAGAGAGAAGATTTGAACTCAGGAAGGTGAGTCTTCTGACTCTCCATGAAGCACCTAGCTTCTCGAAGGGTTTTCTAGCTTGGTAGAATGTGTCTGACTGAACCAGTCCTTTGCTGTCATACCCATCGCACCACCTAGCTTCCTTAGCCTCTACAACACTTGAAGTGATAGTGAATAAGGAATTTTCTGAATGAACACTAGCACAGAAGACATTTCTACTGCTTTTTTCAATTTCTAGGACTCTAAAAGATCGTTATGTGCCATCTGTCATGAATGTTAGAAAATTTTGTCATCATTTTGTGAGTGTGGCACTCATATATATATATGTATTACATATAAGAAAAAAAAATTATGTAGAGATATGTGGTCTTTGCTAGTCCTGATGCTAACAGGAGAAAAATAGGCTAATTGATGGTGTTATAGAAAAAGTACTGTATTCAGAATGAGAGGATCAGAGATTGATTCTTGGCTATGTCCGTTAGTAACTGTATGAACTTGGGCAAATCACCCTATTTCTTTGTGCCTCAGTTTCATCATCTATAAAATGTTAATATTGATACTTATACTAAAGTCAGCTAAGTGACACCGTAGATAGAGCACTGGACTTGGAATCAGAAAGACTTGAGTTCAAATCCAACCTCAGGCATTTACTAACTGTGTGACCCTGGGCAAGTTACCTAACTCCTATTTACCTCAGCTCCTCAACTATAGAATAGGAACACATTGGAAAGGAAATGGCAAACCACTCTAGTATCTTTGCCATGAAAACCCCACAGACAAATCCATGGGCTCACAAAGAGTTGCATATGATGGAAAAACTGAACATCAATTCATGTACTGCCCACCTCACAGGGCTATTGTGAGGAAAATACTTTGTAAGCTATAATGTGCTATGGAAAAGTGAGCCATTATTCTCAAGTCATGCTATGCTTTTTATCAAGATAAAAGTTCGCCCTAATCTACTTTTCCATAGAAAGTTAATGGTTTCTATCAAAGGTCATGATCTGAGAATGAATTATAAACTTGTTCTTTGTTTTTGTTTTGAGACTGAGTCACACAGGTTGGGAGTACACCAGCCACTCACAGGCCTGCTTCTGTTACTGAAGCTTTAACCTTCTCTGCCTATGACCTGAGCTGGTTCATCTCTCCCTCAGCAATCTGGTGGCCCCCTGCTCCCCGACACTCATCACCTTGGGGCTGGATTTACTACAGATGTTCGATTGATTTTAGCTTGTATCTTGAAATCTTATAGATTGTATATTGGAACTCCTGACTCAAGCAATCCAGCCTGCAAACACCCCCTCCCCACACCTTCCTCCCCAGCAAGGATTATAGGAATGTGTTATTTGGCCAGCAAATAAATTCTAAATTAGCAGTTTTGCTCTCTACTTATACATCAGGAAGGGAAGCTAGGTGGCATAGTGAATAGAGTGCTGGGTCTGAAGTCAGGGAGACTCATCTTCTTGAGTTCAAATCTGGCCTTAGACACTTACTAACTGGTTGACTTTGGGCAAGTCACTTAATCTTGTTAAATGAACTAGAGAAGAAAATGGCAAACCACTGCAGTATCTTTACCAAGAGAACTCCAGATAGGGTCAAAAAGAGTCAGACATGACTCAAATGACTGAACAATGACAACATACCAGGAAAAGTAAATGCATTTCTATATAATACAAATAGAGAAACTTGACCAAATGTGCAGTACAAGAGAGATGTCAAATTCTTAGTCTGGAAAAAGGTGACAAAGTAAAAATAAAAATCCCTCTCAGTTTCAGTATGGGTTACTGACAGAATAGGATGGTGACAAATAGCAGAGAATACTGTTGAATATTCAAACCTAGAGCTTCTATAGAGGCAAAGAGGTATCGACTGTAGAAAGAGCACTGGCCTTAGAATCAGAAGACCTGAGTTCAAATCCCTGCTCTGATACTTATTAAATTCTGTCATCCTTCAGAAACCAATTTGCCTCCGGGAGCCTCAGTTTTCTGAGTTGTAAAAAGTGGATAATACTATGGATTACCTTTATCTCATTGTTGCAGTGATGCAAAAGTTCTTTGTAAACTTTAAATAAGGTCTTTGGTATGGGATAAGGAAACTCCCTCTCTCAGTTCAGGGTGGTAACTTTTCTGCAACTCAAAAAGTCAGCTAGTTGATATAGGGATCAAAGTGATGAGCTGGGAGTAAAAAAAGACCTGAGTTCAAATCTAACCTCAGACTAGATATGGAACCCCAAGTAAGTCACTAATCTTCTGTATGCCTCAGTTTCCTCAACTGTAAAATGAGGATAACCATAGTACTTAACTCTCAGTGTTGTTAGGATTAAATGAAATAGTATTTGTAAATGCTTAGCACAGTGCAAGCACTTAGTAAATGTTTCCTTCCTTCCTTCCTTTCTTCCGAGGCTCACACAACCATATATGCCTGAGACAAGGTTTGAACTCAAATCTTTCTGGTTCTGAGGCCAGCTCTCCATCCATTATACCATGTTATCCTTCAAGTTTTAAATTTTTATTATTGTGTGAATAGAAACCAACATCAATAAATGCCTGAAGATGCAAATGAAAAATAATTAAGGGAAACACAAGTTGAATTTACAAGTTGAATACACAAGTTTAACAACATTAAATAAAATCACAAAAATGTAACTAGACTGGATCCTGCATCTTTCTTTGTGTCTGAAAATTCCCGTTCCATTTTAATCTTTTTTGTCTTTCTGTTTCCTGTATATTCCTCACCTGTTTTCTTCAGTCAATGATGAAATGCCTCCTAGAAGCTCCGTTTCCAAATCTGTGACCCACAAGGGTAAGAAACACTGAGCTAAACTGCTAACTCTTCAAAGTACGTCTCTTGGCCTGTTCTGGTCCATTATCTTCTGCTGAGAAAGCTAGATATGTACCACATCCTGTTTGTAATCTACAGCTGACTAGAAAATTTTATTGGTGGATCTGGACATGCTGGTTAGTCAGGGCATTATCTTCATATTTTGCAAATAGGAAGAGATTGAAACTTTGCTAGCTGGCCTAACATAAGCACTGGGTCCGAGGATGCCGTTGTTCTACCATATCCTCATAGGGGATGGCATGGGGCTAGCCAGTTTGTTATTCTATCTTCTAATGCTAAGAACTCATGGTACCTCTGAAAACATACTACAATAATACTCAGAAGACTGAATTCACAAGGAGCTATTTCTTGTGCCCACCTCCTTGCTCAACTCTTTCCTTCTCTCCATTGCATTCTGAGCATGGATAATACCAAGCTGCAGCCTCAGCAGACCTATATCTCTCTAACCTGCCTTTTGGCTGGATCCTAACTCACCATAGGAAATAAAATTATGCTTTTCGATGATGGAGACTAAATGAGGAGAGGAAATTCAACTTCTCTCCCTTTTAGTTACTTTTGGATAAAGGAATGAATTTAGAAGAAGAGTAGGCAGAGGCCATAACTCTGGTAGAAGTGATTTTGAGCATTTTTATACTAAAACGGCCCATCAGTTCAGGGAAATGGCCAGATTAATTATGTATAGCCACAGCTGGAAATAGGTAATACTGACAACAAAAGCAAAAACAGCTCTGGAAAAACCACAATGTCGATAATGGATCAGGCAAATTTGATAGAAAGTTGGCTATGTGAACAAGAATGGATTGAGTGGGTACCCTGGAGACCTAAAAGAGTGAATGCCCCTTTCTAAACAGTACACTTACTATCAGAAGGCCTTAGAACCCTAAGAAGAATAGAGAGCATTATCTGTGGTTCTGTGGCCTTTGCCTTCTGAAGGTCATAAATTCCATCAAATGAAGGAAAGAGGCCCTGGACTCTGGGACTCTGTGATCTCTCTTCATATTTTAAACCACAACCTTTCTAGTGAGCCCTGCAAGTGGAGGGAGATCAGTGATGGAGAGAAAGTGAACTTAGCATAGTCATATAATAAGCTGGGGAGGGGGATTTACATAGAAAGTGCAAATATTTACTCATGTCCTCATATACTAAGGCCTGAAGGAAGATACAAGGGCAAATAGGATCCTGTCCTTGCACACAAGGAGTTTGTGCTAAGAATGGCCTATTATAGCCCAGTTATTGGGATTAGATAAAGAGAACACACAAAGTAGTGTTGGCATAATGTTTGCTAAATCAGTGAGGGAGGGGTGTGTGTGTGTTCATCCTTCATTGCCAAAGAAGACCATGCCATCAGAAAAATGATGACATGATTTGTAGTTAACTTTGTTTTGAGTGAGGGAAGGCTGTGCAGGTCACCAGCCTCACTTCTCCTCCAGAGCCATCTGAATCCAGTGACCACATATTCACCAGGATGACTGGAGATGACCCAGGATGAGGCAACTGGGGCTAAGTGACTTGCCCAAGGTCATATAGCTAGTGAGTGTTAAGTATCTGAGGTGAGATTTGAATTCAGGTCCTCTTGACTTCTGCACTGGTGCTCTATCCACTGCACCACCATTGAGGAGGAGGTGGTGTAAGGTTGAAAGAGGAGTACTCTGGGTATTATGACTACACTGGAGAAGTTAACTAGCCAACTTCTCTAAGATGACATTATCTACCTTGAAAGAATAACATCCCAAGTGTCATTGGTCATAAAAGTGATAAAGAAAGAAATGTAGGCTCATCCATTCCTCCCCTACCCAATTTCATCCTGGGCCATTTCCAGCCATCCTGATGAATATTTGGCCATTGGCCCCAGTTACTCTGGAGGAGAACGTGAGACTGATGACCTTACACAGCCCTCCCTCACTCAGATCAAAGTCAACTGCCAATCATGTCATCATCTCCCTGATGTCATGGTCCTCTTCAAGAATGAAGGACAAACACAACAACAACCCCCATTCCAATTCACAGAAAAAAAGACAGAGGCAAAAGCAGTAGGGAATAGGGTAAGATACCCTCAAGAGACCTATCTCTGTGTAAATTTTTGTTGTTGTTATTTAGTCATTTCAGAATATTTGTAACCCCATTTAGGGTTTTGTTACTAAAGATACCATAACGGTTTGCCATTTTCTTCTCAACCTCATTTTACAGATGAGGAAACTGAGGCAAACTGGGTTAAGTGACTAGCCTAGGGTTAGTGTCTGAGGACAGATTTGAATTCATGAAGATGAGTCTTCCTGACTTCAAGCCCAGAGTTCTATCCACTCCACTGTACCACCTCGTTACCCCTAAAGCTGCCTTGTAAAACAAGGGACACTATCTACTTCACATAACTATAACATGGAGTGCACTTGTAAATATTATTATTATTAGAAAACTTCATCAGAAATTCACTGAAGAAAAAAGAAATTTCATGCCTCCCCCTCCCCCGTTCCATACCCTTCTTCACTTTCAGGGGATGACCAGAAAGGAACTGGAGACAGGCCTCAGTACCACTGCAGACTGGGACTGGTATCCTCAGCTCGTTGGAGTCGCTGCCCTGTAAGCCCCCTTTATTATCTCCCCCCCAGACCCCTTTCCTCTCCCTTATATAGTTCCCATATCATCCAGGACATTTGGACAAATTTTTCAAGGTGAGGAGAGGACAGGCCTCTGGTGGGCAGGCCTGTTACCAAGGAAGAGCCGCCACAAGGAACTCAAGGTGATAGAGGCACTGGTAACAACTGACGCTCAGAAGCTGCTGTACCAGCTGAATGTTCTGTTGGAACAGGAGCCCAGATGTCAGCCAAAGGTCTGTGACTTGAGACTAATTGAATATGCTCATGATAATGGCCTTCGGATGACAGCAAGACTGAGGGACTTCCGAAGTGAAAGACCTTCTTAGCCTAATTCAGTTCTTTAGCTTTGACACAGAGACTTTTTCTCTAGCTGTGAATTTACCAGACAGATTTCCATCCAAAATGAAGATACAGCTCAAACATCTTGGATGTGTGGGATTAAGTTGTTTCTATCTGGCTGTGAAATCAACAGAGGAAGGGAGAAATGTCCCATTAGCCACCGATTTGATATGAATAAGCCAATACAAATTCATAGTTTCTGACCTGATGAGAATGGAAAAGATTGTTAGAGAAGGTGTGTTGGAAAGGCAAAGCTACTACTGCCTTTCAGTTTCTACAGCTCTAGTATTCACTCATTCATGAAAACTTTGAAAGGAGAAAGAATCTGAGTTTTGAAAGACTAAAAGCTCAGCTTAAGGCATGCCATTGTAGGATTACGTTTTCTAAAGCAAAGCCTTCGGTATTGGCAATGTCTATAATTGCACTAGAGATTCAAGTACAGAAATTTATAGAATTGACAGAAGGAGTAGAATGTCTTCAGAAACATTCCAAGATAAATTGCAGAGATCTGACCTTCTGGCAGGAACTTGTAGCAAAGCGCCTAACTGAATACTCATCAAACATGTGCTCTAAACCAAATGTCCAGAAGTTGAAGTGGACTGTATCTGGGCGTAGTTGAAGCATAGTTATTACAAAATTGCTCATCTTAATAATCCTATTAAGATCCCTGAAACTGGATCTTAATAGGATTGTTATGGTGAAGAAATTCCACTATTATGAGGACTTATTTCACATCAGAATTGTGTCCAGTATCAGAATGGATTTAAACTGTGAAGCCTGACAGGTAGCAATTAAGTTAGCTTTGATGTTTTCAGACTTGAGGGGAAAATAGGTTATCGTTGGAAATTGATTATGAGTGCTGTAGTTGGAAATGTGTTCCGGACTAAATTATGATCTTCTTTTGAAGTATGTTTATAAAAACTAAAACTCAAATGTGAAACCCTAATGTAGAATTAAAATGGGAGACTTACACTGTGAATTAACAGTTAATATTGATCCAATCTAGTATTATCTGGGTCAGTATACTGATTACAAGTAGTATTGATGGCAAGGTGTGATTGATTTTAATTGATGTTATTTGAATTGTGATACAAGTTCATATCAAAATAGATCAACGTAGGAAAAATGGTATGATGTACTTTAGTATAGTCAGGGTTACTAGTCTTTGATGCAGTATAAACAACCTTGGTAAAGCCTTATACAACTAGATAATCCAATAATTCTAAAGATTTATTTTTGTTTGGCATATATTTTCATTTAAATTTGATTATAAAATTCTATTTAAGTTGTAGGCAGACATGTTAAATTTAAGCGATCTTCAACCTTATCCTAGGGAACAAGTGATATGGTATGCAAAGTTTTATACAGAATGATTTTTACCTCAATATCTAGCCCCTTAGAAAAAAATTAATTTCTCTTATTCAAGCAAATGTTATAGTCTGTCAATGACGTTGAAATCTTAGCTGTGCTCTTCTAACATAATATATGCAAATGCTAACAATCTAGAGCTTTAAATAAGGATTATGGTTGGACCCTTAGTATCAAGCTTTGTATTTAAAGCAGTTCATATAGCATATGCTATTGTCACAATGCTCTTGTAACAATTCAATTTAGACTACAGTGAGTTGTCTATCCAGATTCAAGTATGCAGCAATTTAACTGAATTAATTATGTGGCAGGAGGAGCACTTAAGGCTAGTTGTAGGTTAATGAATTTAAATTGATATATTAGTGTTGGGAAAGCATATAGTTAACGAGTGCTGTATATAGCTTAACCTCCACAATAGCTCTAACTAGTTCAAATTTCCCTTTGACAACATCATGTTGTGGGGAAAAAACTTCCCTTTTAAAGATAAGCCAAAGAACTAAAGTTTGTCTCTTATGTCTTATACTTCATTTTGTAAAGCATTTTGCAGATGCATTCTTCAGTTACTCCTAAACATCTGATTCATTGAAGAATTCTCTAATTCATCAATGCAAACTTAAGTTGGCTGAAGTAACCTAGCAAAGTACCATCATGTTCTGGTTGTAAGAAAGTACCTTTCAATAAAATTATTGAAATGTAAAAAAAAAACAACTGGAGATATCCAAGAAAGGAGATAAAATACTGAAATTTGAAGTCTTTTCTTTCTTTCTTTCCTTCCCTCCCCTCCTTGCACCCCTCCCCCCCTTCCCAATCATCACTACACAATTTGTTCAGTGGTTTGAAATAGCTCAAGTCGGGAAGGGATGATAAATGAGAATAGAGGCCAGGGCAGCTGGTTTTTTGTTGCTGTTTAATTTTTTTTTTTTTTGGCAAGCTGGGACATTTGGGCTGAGGGATTTCTTTTTTATCTTCAATAATTTTTTATTAATATATTTTGTTTTTACATTGAGGGTTTTCTTAATAATAATCTAGAATATCTATCTCAGAGGACTGCTATCAGGACCAAATGAAATAATACATGTAAAGCACTTTGCAAATTTTAAAGTATTTTTAAATGTCAGCTATTAGTATTATTTATACTACTGGGAGTTTCCATAACTCTGAGTAAAGTGCTTCATACTTCAAAAATGACATAGTGGGACTCCTGGAAAAGTAGAATTTTATTTCATCTCCCTTCTCCATGTAAGCTTTATTCTTGTGAATGATTGCTATGATTCCATTGCAGCTAAGTTTTTGCTGGCAAAGAAGCTTTCTAGTCAGTGCCAGGCATTTGTTTTTGAGCTAACATTTCCCCAAAGTAATCATCCATTTTGCCCATCCATTATTTGCTGTTATCAGTAGACCACTTGTGGCTTTCTTATATTCGGTACATACCTCCCTGGAGAATCCACTCCACAGAATTTTCTCCTCATTGATGAAAAGCCGTTCACCCTTCTTGGCATAAACATTGTAATGCCCAACCTCCTTAAAGATGATGGAGCCATCCTCTGGAGAGAGGTGCCAGTTGATGATTGAATAGTTGCCCACCAGGTCCCCAAACTCATCGAAATCCACCTGCTCACCCATATTGTTGGTGAAGTTTAAGTGCCGCAGGTGTTTCAAAACCTAAAGCAGAGCAGAAAAGGACATCTTGAGTATAAATGTCATTGTCCAGTCATTCCAAAGAAGGGCTTCTTTTGGTAATCCCTTGAGATTTGGAGTTAGGGAGTCATCCTTTCAAGGCCATAAAAGGACATCGATCTCAGCTCCTGTGAGCCACTAGGCTTGGCCAAACTAAGAATTCTTCCATCACTGGCATGATCAAGAAGGGACCATTATTATTTTCTGCTCTCAGTCCATCAAGAGATGCATATTAGAGGAGGACATCAGAACTTGTGGCTGGTGCCACTGTTGACATCTTTTTGAGAAGCAGTATGGTACAATGGAAAGAGTATTAGATTTGGAGTGAGAAGTCTTCAAATCTAACCCTGGCTTTACCACTTATGACTTGTGTTGCCTCGGAAAAATCCATCTCTATAGTCCCTTCCCAGACCTAAATATATGATGTTATAACCTTTGATTTCAATAAATTCATAGATTTAGAGCTGGAATGCATCTTAAAACTCATTTAGTTTAATCCTTTAATTTTTTTAGGCCCAGAGAGGTTAAGTGAATTGTCTGAAGTCACATAGTTAGTGAGTGACAGAGCTGAAATTTAAATGCAAGTCCTCTGATTCCAGGTTGAGTGTGGTGTGGATCTTCACTATTATCAATATCTTGCCCTTAACTTCTAGGCACTCACCAAGGTGTTGACGGCAGTGATGGCCAATACCATTTTAACTGCTGTGTAAAGAAGACATGGGATTTGGAGTCCAAAGCTCTGAGTTTGAATCCTTGCTCTGTCACTTACCAGCTGTGGGACTTGTAAGCCAATCACTTTCTCTTTCTTGGCCTCAGTTTCCCTCTCTAAAATGAGGGTATTGGCAAAAAGTTATAAAACTTTCATAAACGTTGATCCAGCAATATACCTACTAGGTCTATATACCAAAGAGATCAAAGAAAAAGGAAAAGAACCCATACATACTAAAAGTATTATGAAAGCTTTTGGGGATGACAGAACTGAAAACCACGTGTCTATTAATTGAAGAATGATGGAACAAGTTCTGGTAGATGAATGTGATGGAATACTATGGTATTGTAAAAAATGAGGAAGAGGATGGTTTCAGAAAAACTTGAGAAGCTTTTATATGACCTATCTTGGAAGGAGAACAATTTATAGAATAATGCTGATCTTGCAATAAATGAATAACTTTCAAATACTTAAGAACTCTGATCAACAAAATGAGCAACCGTGGTTCAGAGGACCGATGATGAAGCATACAACCTATCTCCCAACAGAGACAGGATGACTTAAATGTGCAGAAGGAGACACATTTTTGAATGTGACTAACACAATTTAATTTTAATTTTTTGACTATCCATATTTTAAGAAGGGTTTTCTTGCCAGGGGGTGTTAAGGAAGAGGGAAAGAAAATGAATGCTTTTTTTATTACAAAATGAATACATTGCATTAGATGATCTCTTAGGTCCTTTCATCTCTAAATCCTATGATCCTCTGGTAAAGGCAGGGCAGTGGACGCAACATTAATTTATGTGACTTCAGTCAATGACTAGCATTTATTTATTGGTCATTCATTACACATCAATATGGTACTAAAGATTATAGGGATACTTAAGAAAGGGTACTGACTGAACAGTACAGAGGAAAAAACCACTGGATTTCAAATCAGAAAATCTGGGTTTGAGAGTCCTGCCTCCATCACATACAAAGTATGTGACTGGGCAAAAATCACTTAATCTCTGTGAGGCACAACTTCAGGCAATGTCAGCTTGACTCCTTTTCGGGGTGTTGTTGGATCACTGATCTTGGTTCTACAATCCTCCCTTCTCTTCTCCCATGTGCTTTCCAAACCCTTTCCTTCTGCATCCTCCCAACCCCAAACCAGCTTCTGCTGGAAGCTGGGTTGGATGGGGAAAATGAACCAGCAGAAAGAGAGCTCCCTCCTCTGGCTTGATGTGGGAAGATGATCCTGAGATTGCTAGACTGGTAAACCAGGTGTTAAGTGACACTTTGCCTAGATTTCAGCAAAGCATTGAACAAAATCTCTCTTTCAATCCTTGAGTAAAAAGACAGATATGGGCTAGACTTTCATGTGCAGCTAGGTGAGTCCATGACTGGTTTGGTATCAACGTAAAAGGTCTTTAACAATCAATCAACATTTATTAAGCACCTATCCTGTGTCAGGCACTGTGTTAATTACTGGGGATGATAAAGGAGGCAAAAGATAGTCTCATCCCTTATGAAGTTCATAATGGAAGAGATAACATGTAAACAAATATATACACAAAAGCTATATACACAGCAAATAGGAAATAATTAACATAGGGAAGGCATTAGAATCCAGAGGGGTTGGGATAGTCTTCCTGTAAAAGATATGGTTTAGAGGAGAATCCCAGGAACTTGTCCTTGCTCTGCCCTGTTTAAAATTTTTATCAATGACTTAAATGAAGGTATAGATGATATGTTTATCAGCTTTTCATCTGACATAAACTGGAAGAGATAGTATTGGATCCAAAAAGATCATGAGAGACTAGAGTATTGGGTTGAATCTAATAAGATGAAATGCATCAGAGCTCAATGAGAAGTCTTAACCTTGGTTCAAAAAATTTTCAAGGTGGGGGTAGAATAGCTGGATAATTTGTTCAGAAAAAAATTGGAGTTTTATGCATTGTAAGCTGAGTACGAGTCACCAATGTGGTGTGGCAGTCAGAAAAGAAAACTAATATAATCTTAGGCTACATTTTGGAAAGACCTACTGAACAGAGAGAGGGAAGTGATATTCTCTCTGCCTTGATCAGACCATATGTGGAGTAGTATATTCAGTTCTGGGTAGATACTTTAGAAAGATTATTCATATTCTGAGAGCATTAAGGAGAAGGTGACTGGTGATATTCCATAAAAAGATAGGTTGGAGGAATGGGGAAATATTTAGCCTGTAGAAAAGATGATTGAGGAGAAGGGAAGAAGATGGTAGCTGTCTTTTATCTCCAGGCCCTAGCATAAATTAGGTTCTTAAGAAATTCTTGTTGCTTCACTGATTCAAGAACTGCCTCATGGAAATGGGGCTAGGTTCTATTCATGTGGAATTAAAGGACAAAATCAAAAATAAGTAGAAGTAGCCAAAAGGGCAGATTTTAGGTGGATATAAGAAAAAACTTTCTAACACAGATATCTCAAAGTGAAGTGTGCTGCATCAAGAAGTGGTAGGAGTACTAGTAGTAGTAGTAGTGGGTGATAATATTAACAATAATAAAATAAAATAAAATACAACAACTGAAGTTTATATAGTACTTCAAAGCTTACAAATTGCTTTCCAGATATTATCTCATTAGAACCTCATAGTAACTTTATCAGGTACATACTTGTGGTCATTATTATAGCCATTTTATAGCTGAACAAATTGCGCTTCAGAAAACTTCTCATAATCACATAGCTAAGAGGCTCAGAGGCAGCATCTGAACCCATAGCTTCCTGATTCCAAGTCTAGTACTCCATCTACATACATCTAGAGTGGATTCTCCTCAGTAGAGATCTTTGAGCTGGATGACCATTTTTCAAGGATGGTATAGATGGATTCTTGTGTCCAAATATTCTCCTTAGTGCTACAGAAATAACATGTAAGATATTGAGGACCAATAGCAAGAATGACCTTACATAAAAGTCCCTTTTGATCTGAGGCAGTGTGTAGCATGTTAGACTTGCGAGTCAGGAAGCCCTGAGTTCAAATCCTGCTTCAGATACCTATAAGCTGGGTGACCCTGGACAAGTCACTTGGCTTTTGTCTGTCTCAGTTTCCTCAGTTTTAAAATGGAATAGTAATAGGACCTACTCCACAGGGTTGTCGTGACAACCAGTAAGGTAGTCAGTCAATAAGCATTTCTTAAGTTTACTATTGTCAGGCACCGTGCTAAGCTCTGGGGATACAAGAAGAGGCAAAAGATAATCCTTGCCCTGGAGGAACTCACAATCTACCAAGTGAGATAATTAATTAATCAATCAATTAATCAAAAAACATATTAAGTGCCTGCTATGTGCCAGGCACTATATTAAACTAGAGCTACAAGAGACAAAAGACAGTCCCTGTCCTCAACGAGCTTACGATCGAATGGCGGAAACAACATACAAACAAACATATACAAAACAAGCTAAATACAGGATAAATAGAAAATAATTAATCAACAGAAAGAACTAAAATTAAAAGAGGTTGGAGAAGACTTTCTTTGCAAACCTTAAAGTTCAATATAAATGCAAGCTATTTTTATTATCTGGAATGTTAAAGTAATCAAGTAATTACCTAATAATAAAGTAATAACTTACATTTATAGAACACCTTAAGCTTATCAAAGCCCTTTATCTCATTTGATCCTCAAAACAACCCTGTGAGGTAGATATCACAAATATTATTACACACATAAGGAAATTGAGGCTTAGGGAAATTAAGTGCCTTTCCCAAGGATATGCAAGTGGTAAAGACCAGAGATGGGATTTGAATTCCTCTGACTCTAGGGACTGTGTTCTTTACATTAAAATTTTGGGATGGAGGTCATGTAATATGATACAATGTGATTGTTGGGAGTCCCTTTAAATCTACAAGGAAAAATATTTAGTTATCAATGCTAAATGAGAAAACCAAAAATTAATAGGCATTTACAGTAGATATTGATCAGTTGTTTTCTCAGTCCCATCTGACTTTTTCTGATGCCCCTTTGGAGTTTTCTTGGCAGAGATACTTCTCCAACTCACTTCACAGATGAGGAAACTGAAGCAAACAGGGTTAAGTGACTTAGCTAGATTTGAACTCAGAAAGAGGAGTCTTCCTGATTCCAGGCTCTGTGCTTTATTCACTTTGCCACCTAGCTGCAGATGGTACTTTAAGAACAATGTGAAATCTGGGAGTGGGGAGGCAAGAGCAAAAGAAAATGAGAAGTATTACCTGGTGAGACCAGATCAGGTAACCTAGTTTGATACAGCATAAGGTGAAAGTCATGGGTTTGATCACACATCATGTGGCTAGTTCCACACAGGGAAAGGGAAATGCACACAGACGTCCCACAGTCATAGCTTATACTCTATTGAACTGTGAGTAGTATGCCTAAGTTGTGGTCCTGACTTTGCTACCAACTTGCTGTATGACTTGAGCAAGTCTTACTTCTCTTCGCCTCAGCCTCATTATCTGTGAAATGAAGAAGTTGGCTTTAGAGTTAGTTCTAAGAGCTTTTTCAGTCCAGGCTTTTGAAGAGTCTATGAGCTTGAGGGAAGAACACACAGGCTACAAGTCAATTGAAGAAACATTTATTGAGTATTATGTGTGAGATGCAGTATAAGGCACTTGATACAAAAACAAATAAGAAAACATAAAATCCCTGCCAGATTGGAGCTTACAGACACGTGTTCTGTAGCCTACAAGTATGTATGTCACGTACCATGTACATAGATCTGAATATGTAACCTGGGCAGCAGTAGCCTTTGTTACTGTCGTCCTGCCAAAGAGAACCACAGAAGAGGAAGCAGCCTGCAGGTAATGCCTAGTTACAATGAAACTCAAAGTAATTTTAAGGAGAAAATCCTAACAAAGTGGACAAGAAGAGGGGGTGATGGGGAAAGACCTCAGGTAGGAAATGGAACTTGAAGGAAACAAGGCATTTTGAGAGGTAGAAGTCAGCAGAATGTTTTTTCTTCTTTCATTTACAAATTGTTTGCCTTGGCAAACAGCACCAAGTTATTACAGAGAAAAGTGTTTACAGAGGGATGTGAACATACTTGATTTAAAGAACACTTGAATGGTTCAGTGCTTTTCTGTTGTTAAAGGAAATTGTTTATTTTGTATTTCAGTTTCCTTTGTACTAATAAAAAGGTGTTACAGCATGATCACCCACTTCTTCCCTCTTTATACCATAAATTTATGGTAAAGAAATATAAATTTATGGTAAAGAAATATAAATTTTTTATACCATAAATTTATCAATTTATGGAGCTCCTGAAAGCGTGAGAACAGTCTTTCAGCTGACATCTCATTACAGAATCCTAGGCATTAGAGAATGTCTAGTACATTGCCTTTATTGGAAAATCAAGGAAAATGAAACCCACAGAAGGAAGTGACTTGCCCAAGGTCACTCAGCTAGTAAGTATATAGACAAAACAGGTTTTGAATCTGGCTCCCCAACTCCAAATTCAGTTCAGCTATTACTTTCAATGCTTGGCTTTGGATATTTGGATGATTCTTAGGGGAAGTCATCAAAGTCAGTGGAGAATGGAAGGGAAGGAAAAGAAGGTATCTGAGAACTAAAGAAGAAGTGAAGGAAATGGGGAAGCAGGATAGTTTTCCAATCTTTCTCTTTCTTTCTTCTCTCCACCATCCATCCTTTCATCATTTTCCCCAACATAGAATACCTACCTCCTTCCTCCTCCATATCTATTCAAACTCTCCTTTATCCCCCAACCCTCCAAGGCTTAGCTCAGGTCTCACCACTCTTCTCCATGATCCCTCTCCTCCCTCCAGTGCTTGGCACATATCACTTGTTTAATAAAGGTTTTACATTAATTCATTTGCTCTTTTCTGAACTCATACTGCTCTTATGATTGGCATCATATTACTTAGCACTTACTTGACTGCTCTCTCGTTTATTATTGTAGTTCAGTCATGTCTGACTCTTCATGACTCCATTTAGGGTCAGATGCTCCAGATACTGGAGTGGTTTGCCATATCCTTTTTCAATTCATTTTACAGATGAAAAAACTAAAGCAAACAAGGTTAAGTGACTTGTCCAAAGTCAAGAAGCTAGTAAATGTCTGAGGCTGGATTTGAACTAAGGAAGAGGAATCTTTCTGACTCCAGGTTGTATGTTTGTCCTCTGTTCTCGAAGAGGACCATGACATTAAGGAGATAGTGACATGATTTGCAGTTGAATTTGATTTGAGTGAGGGAGGGCTGTGAAAGATCACCAGCCTCCCTTTTTCTTCCAGAGCTATCTGGGTCCAGTGGCCTGATATTCCTCAGGATGACTGGAGATGGCCTAGGATGCAACAGGAGACCACAGCCCTTTACTTCTGACTCCAGACCCAGCACTGTATCCACTGTGGAGTTTAGCTGCCCTTTGACTTTGAATGACTTTGAATTAAGTCATTCAAATTCTCAGTGAGATACAGTGGAAAGAGTCCTGGAACAGGAGTCAAGAGGACTAGGTTGGTTGAAGCCTGAACTTTGCCATTTTCTACCTGTGTGACCTCAGACAAGTCACTTGAGTTCTTTAGGATTCAGTTCCTTCATCTGTAATAAGAGAACATTGAAGAAAATGACCTCTAAGGTCCTTTCCACATCTTAGTATAAGATCTTACTCTAATTTCTCTCTCCAACTAGATCATAAAATAAAGAGATAAAAGGGGATATTTGTAAAAAGTGTTTAGTACAGTGACATAATAGGCACTATATAAATGCTTATTCCCTTCCCCACTAAAAGGCAGAAACTTGTCTTCTATTTCTGAGCTCTTCTCCTCACAGCAGTATCCAGTACAGTTAGGTTCTTGTCAAAAATTTAACTGTAGTCCAGGTAAGAGGAGCTGACCAATAACCAGCAGGCCAGCAGCAAAGAAGAGACTTAGTTTCTACTATTCAGTGCCTTGGAATCCCCAAAGGTGTGCTGCAACCAGTTTGAACCAGTTCAAGAGAGCTGATTCTTAAATCTTTAGTGTGTGTATTTATTTATACTATAATGCCACAATGTAATAAGGCTGTTGTTGATTTCTAGACTTGGGGAAATTATAAAGAAAATGTTGATACTTCAGGTTAACTTAAAAGGGTGTATTATATACTTTTTTTTTGAGAGCTGATTGTTAAACATTTACTAGCACACCACTGGTTATAATACCTTTAAGATAACACTGTCTTTGAGTAATTACTAGGTCTGCCCCATAAAGCATAATTCAATTCGCTCAGTTCAATTCCATCGTTATTAAGTACCTATTATTTATTAGGCTAAGCACTAAGAATGAGAAAATGAAAAATGGCAGTTACTAGCTTTACAGATTATAGAATTTAATTTCTTCTTAAAATTTTTAAAATTTATTTTATTTCTAATTTATGGAATAAAGCAAGCATTTCCATAACACAGTATAATAAAAAAGATGATTTGCCCATGAAACTGCACATCTATTCCATACAACTTGTTATTCCTTTTAAATATAAAGTTGTCATGTAAACATTATGCAAAGTGAAATGAGCAGTACTAGGGAAACGTACACAGTTACAGCAACATTGTGTGATGACTAACCATGACTGACTTAGCTCTTCTCAGCAACACAATGGTCCATGACAATTACAAACAACTCAAGATAGAAAATGCTATTTTTTAAAATGCTGGCTGCTAGCACAGTGGATAGAAAACTGCGCGTGGAGTCAGGAAGACCTGAACCCCAATGCTGCCTCCCACTGTCCAGAGCAACCTGATTCCCATATAGTCAAGCTCCCTAGGATACTGCCCAAACTAAAAGAAGACAATCCAAATATTTTCTAAGTAAAAAGACAAACCCTGGTTTGAGGGACTTTTTAAAGACACCACAAATATTTTTATAGAAATGCATTCCTATTTTAATGATGAGAGAGGGCAAAGTGTCAGCCTGTTTGAAACAGCTCAGGGGAGCTGAGTGTTAAATTTTCTCTACAAGCATTTACAAAGCGGAAATCTGGCAAATGCTACAGATTAGGACTTGATTGATTATTGTTAATTGTCTAGATTTAAGAAAGTGGTGGATATAATATTAATAATGAAGATTAAGCTTCAAAAATATGTATATATATCACCCCCATCCCAGAGTTGGTTGTTAAACACACACCAACACAACCCTAGAAAGACAACATAGTAGAGAGTCAAGATAGGACTAGCTTTGGTATCAGCTAGACCTGGATTCAAGTCTTCCTGCATTTCAGTTATACTAATTGTGTGGCCATGGGTGAGTCATTTAAACTCTCAGTGTCCAAGGCAGCTCCCTAAGTCTGTAAGTTACAGATGGACTCTCCATCAATGCAGAGAGTTTATACATGGAGTTCACTAAACTGAGGAAATCATAGTTCTGAATCAAAAAACAAAATGTAAAATGGGGACATGTGCAAAATATGGTGCAAAAATATTTATAGCAACTCTTTTTGTGGTAATAAAATATTGGAACTTGAGGGGATACCCATCAACTGGGGAATGACATATATGAATGTAATGGAATAATTGTGCCATAAGAAATGATGAGCAGGCAGATTTCAGAAAAACCTGATAAGACTTGTAAAAACTTATGCAAAGTGAAATGAGCAGTACTAGGGAAACGTACACAGTTACAGCAACATTGTGTGATGACTAACCATGACTGACTTAGCTCTTCTCAGCAACACAATGGTCCATGACAATTACAAACAACTCAAGATAGAAAATGCTATCCATATCCAAATAAAAAGCTGATGGACTCTGAATGCATATCGAATCATAATTTTTTCACTCACTTTATTTTTCTCATTTCTCATCTGTTTCTTTCTGGTCTTTCTTCTTGCGAAACTGTGACTAATGGAAATACGTTTTTACATGATTACACACATATAACCTATATCCAATTCCTCCCATTTTAGGAAGAGGAGAGGGCAGGGGAGAGATAAACTAGAACTCAAAATCTTGTAAAAATGAATGTTAAAATTGCCTTTACATATAATTGGGAAAAATAAAATACTACTACATAAAAAATAAAATATAATAATTTTAAAAGGAAAAATATAACCCAAATGATTAGAATAAGGTAAAATTTCAAAGCTCATCACATCTTTCTGTCCTTCTAGGCATGATTTCTCAGCTGTACAGGTCTGGAACCCCAGGAGTCAGTTTATTTAAGGAAATACTGATTCAAATGAAACTTGCTGTCCACCTCCTAACAAAGGTAGATGGACTTAGGGTGTAGATGGAGACATCCCTGTTTGAATGTTGTCCAATGTGAGAATTTATTTCAGTCAGCTATGCCTATTTATTACAAGGGTTTTGCTTTTCATTACAGAGGGAGAAGACTGGAGGGAAAGGTAGATTTTCATTAACTTAAAAAATTAAATTTAATAATGAAAAAAGTTGATTTGTGCTCAAAGTCACATAAAACTGGGTATTATCAGAGGGATAATTCATTTATTGCACATTTAAGTGCTGAGGGAAGCAGAATATTTGTGTCTTGAGTCTGAATTAATGCTGTTTAGAGACTATACAGAACCCCTAGCTGATCAAAAGGGAGACAGATGGTCTTACGGGATATTCTTATCAAACTTGCATCATCTAGTAAGTGACTTTGCCTCCATTATAGGTTTACCTAGGCAAGACAGCTGGGTACTATACCACCCAGCTAGGTCAGCCTTTTCTCTAGTCTATGTATGGGATATCTTGTGAATAAATTTCAGTCTAAATCCTTTTTTCAGTATTCAATATTACAATATCTAAGTGGTATAAATGGATAGAGTGCTGGACTTGGAGGGAGGAAGCCCTGAGTTCATATCCTGCTTCTAACACTAACTAGCTTGTGACTCTGAGGAAGTCACTTGACATCTCAGCCTTGGTTTCTCAGTGAAAAAAATGGGACTTTGCTGTGAGGATTAAATGAGGCAGTATGTGTGAAATACTTTGCAAACCTTAAAGTGCTGTACAAATATTAGTGAGTATTGTTTTTCCAAAGAACTCTCTCATTATTTCTGGTTACATCCTCCTTATCTCACCCACATTCCAAAATCTTGTAATACATACATATACACATATATGCATGTGCATGTGTGTGTATGTGTATATGTATATATAGTACCTATTACACAGAATGTCCATATGTATACATGTATGCATAGTATATGTACATATACTATGTATATATGTATATATAGCATGTGTATATATAATATATATCATATATAGTATATATGTGTATTTGTATATATAGTGTGGGTATATGTATATATAGTATATATTATATAGTATGTATATGTGTATATGTATATATAATATATATAGTGTCTATATGTGCATGTGTATATATATATATAGTATATATGTTATATATGTGTATGTATGTAGGTATAGGTATATAGCATATATTATATACAGTGTATGTGCATGCATATATATAGTATATGTTATATACTATATATGTATGTGTATATGTATATATAGTATATGGTATATGTATGTGTATATATGGTATATATCATATATAGTATGTATATATGTGCCTATATATGTATATATAGTCTATATAGTGTGCATGTGTGTACACACACATACGTACATATATACACACATACATACATACACTAATTTTACTTTGAAGACTGCTCTAGTTATTTATGGTCGGATCTACGGTCCATGCTGAAGGTACTGTGAATTTCTGCTCTCATGGATCCAAGAGCTGTCCTTTCTTTCATCTTTGCCTGTCTGTCACTTTCAGGATGCTAATTACCATTGTCCAGGATCATCTGCAAGCTTCTGTTTGTTCTTCGTTCCCCATAGTACCTAGCAAAATCTTCTGAATGCAGTAGGGATACTGCTAAATAAGCTGCCTACAGATGCTTTAGCAAGAGCTGTCTACCAGTGCAGTACTTCCCCAAAGTATAGCCCTAAACACTTGACAAAAGTCATGACAATTTTCTAATTAAGCTTCAGTCTGCTTGATTTACACAGAAGTATAAGGAGAGCAATGATTTTGGGTGCCAGGAGAAAGACAGGACACCAAAGTCATTGGCTCCTTTCCCATCCCTTTCCCTAGCTCCCCTGCCAAATTTTAAAGCAAAGGTCCCTAAATGTAGAGCTTATAAAGAGAAGTAGTAAGAAATAAGCCAGGGAAAAAGAAGATGGACCTTTACCTTTGGAGGAATTTTTTATTTTCATGGTGGTAAAGAGGATAGATTGGAGAGGGGAGAAATGCATCAGTTGAGAGAGTCACTATATTGATGAAATCACAGATCTTTGATGTATTGTTAATTGCATCTCTCATATACATTTTTTCTATCCTTCTTCCATGCCACTCATCCCTCATCTTCCTTGAAGCTGTAGTCACAGAGAACTCATATGTGTAGACATACATATATACACATATGTAGAACCTTGCACTTAACAAATTTCCCCATAACATGCGAGGTAGGTAGGACAAATATTCACAACCTCCATTTTATAGATGAGGAAATGGATCCTCATGGAAGCGAAAAGACTTTTTCTAGCCCAAGCACATCCAGTAAATGTCAGAGCTAGAATTCAAATCTAGGTCTTTTGATGAGAATTCAGAGTTGTTACTGCCATAATACCTCATTTATTGTCCTTCCTGAGTTTACCAGACATCAATTATATAAAATTCCTTTTTAGTTGCCCAGTATACCAACTCACCCATGATACTATTTAGGCATCTAACTTTAGCAAAGAAGCATTTTGTTTTAAATGTACACAGATTTGGGTTAAGAGCTTTTGTCCCTTTATATACTTATTTTTTTTTAATTGCCACAACTTCTCCAGGTTTTTAAACCAAAATCTCTCTTTCTATAATATGATCCCAGATAAGGAGTGACTGAAGGAACTAAGACTATTTAGCCTAGAGAAGACTTGGGGGTGGGGTGGTATGTGTTCGTTATTTTCAAGTATTTGAAGGACTCTCAAACGTAAGACTGTTCAATTTGTTCTAGTTGTCCCTGAACTATAAGCAATGGATAGAAGTTACAGTAACAAATTTCAGGCTGATGCAAGGAAAAGCTTTCTAACAGAGGTTTCTGAAAGTGGAATGGACTGCTTTGGGAGAGCTTCCAACAGACTGAACGACTGTAAGTTGAGTATCTTACAGGTGGAATTCTCATTCAGGTATGGATTTGAGGATATGGCTACTGTGGACCCTTTTCAATGCTGAGATCCAGTGATCCTATGATTGGTTAAAATTCAGTCAAAGGTCAACAGTCCAGGAGGGTTTGTACATGGTGGTTCTCCTCCTCAAGTCAGGTTTCCTGGCCAAATCTTACCAGTGGAAAAAATGAAGGTTTGTCTCAAATCAAACTCCATTCAATTATTATGCCTCAGTCAATTACCAAGATAAAACAAAAGGTAATCAACCACAGGTCTGGGAATTGGGATGGTGGGAGTAAGGATGGGAATGGGGTCCTTTTTTTTTTTCAAAGGCCTCTTTTTACTTCAAAAGCTGAATTCTCAAAAGTATAAAATAAATTTATCTAAATATTCACCTTAATATTATTCATTTAAATCAATAGTGTCAAACAAATAGATGGGATGCAAATTGACTCAGAAAACCACCAATTAACATCCATGTTGTATTTTTATTTTGTTAAATATTTCCCAATTATAATTGAATCTGGTGAAGGCTCCACTCAGGTGTTTTGCAGGCTGAAAGTTTGACATCTCTGACTTAAATCTATTTATTTTTTCAAAATGTATTTTGAATGTAACCCAAACCCCCTTCAAACATGCATCACCTGAAAGTTATTTCAGTTTGAGGCATACTTGGATCAACTGAAAACCACAGCTCATTCACCCTGTCATTTCTCTTTTGATAGACCATCTAGGCCAAGGGTATTTGTTAGTTCAAAGCCAAAGGCACTTAATTAAACAGCACAGCAAGATAAATAACTAGGAAAATTCCCCATACACATTGAGGTACACTCTGGCACAAATTCTCACAGCTCCAGTGGTGAGGGCTGACACGTAGAACGCCCTTAATAAATACTTGTTGACTCATTAACTGCCTCCAACACTTCTGCCTTCTCCACTTTGTTTTGAGCACCTGCTGTCTTTCATTGGGCTATTTCCTCTATCACACTTAACTGCTGATTCTCTGGTATGTGGTTCTTGATTGCCATCTTCTGGAGCTGGTAGGTGACCTTTTTTCCCTACAAAGGAAAAATGCTCTTCCCAGAGTTTTTCTTAGCTCTTTTTTTGTGAGTCAAAGGCCCAACCCCCTCAAGTCACCCAGCAAAAGTCCTAGGTTAAGCATGTCCTTCAAACTCCTTTTTTATATCAACAGCTTCCCTCTGAATGCAGTTTATTATTTGAGTTAGCATAAGTACAATCTACTATTCTTAGGATCAAGTGCTAGTCAGAAAGGACTTTCTAGGCTTCATGTTAAAGATTAAATGACATACAAAGTCACAGAAATGAGCACCAGAAGCAGGATTTGAATCCAAGACCTTGGACTCCAGGCTCAGTGCTCCTTCCCTTGTATTACATTGCCTCATGCTCCATCTCAAGAGCCTGGGTCCGTGCATACAGCTCCACAGCAAGTGAAGCTGTTCCCTCAATGCAACACTTGCTTCTGTGCATTCTCTCAGACTACCTACCCCACAAGCACACAATGAATATTCCATCCCCCTCCGCCATCTTTGCTTCTCAGAATATTAATTGTCCTTCAAGGCTCAAGCCATTGCCACCTCCTCCTAAAACTTTCCCTGATCCCCTTCCGTTTCCACTAGGTGTTTAGTGCTCCCTCTCTTTATCTATGACTCTGCATTGTGCTTTTTTGTGTGTGATTGGACCAACTAGTCTGAGTCTCAGTTTTCTCATTTGTAAAATGGATGAATGGATCATAGATGATCTTGAAGGGCCCTTTCAGGTCTAAGTCCTTTGATCTCTCTATACCTCGTGAATTTCTGCAGCCAAAAAATTTCACTGCCTGCTGGTCAGACTTTTGGTGCTGATCATCTCCAAACATAGCTCAGAAGGACTCATTGGTGGGTCCTACACAAAGCCTGCCCCTGTCTAGAAGTACCCACCAAAGGGCCTCAAAGGGGAAGTCTTATAAGAAAAAGGAAGAGCCAAGGTTCTCTGGGGCTAGCCTTGGGATCGTCTGTTTCTGCTCCTATTACCCCTTCTTCAGTGGCATGTGAGCCCTGCTTTTCTAAATATTTGGCATCTTCTATGCCTGGAATCTTCCCTGCTAGAAAGTTTCAACCTTGCTAGTTGGAGGCAAAGACAAATGCAAAATTGCCCCTGTTCTCAGGAAGCTTACATTGTGCTACTGGAGGATACCATGAGTACACAAATAAACACAATTTGGGTTAGAGGAAGGCCAGGAAGAATGGCAGGGAAAGTTTCACGGAGGACGTGGTAACTCAACTGAGCCTTGAGGGTCTAGACCTCAGCTGGCCTCCAGGTCACATGTGACCTTTTAGGTCCTCGGATGTGGCCTTTTGACTGAGTCTAAGTTTTACAGAACAAATCCTTTAATTAAGGGAATTTATTCTATGAAGTTTGAATTCAGTCAAAGGACTGCACTTGAGGACCTAGAAAGCCCCATATGGCCTTAAGGCTGCAGGTTCCCCATCTCTGGTCCAGATGGTTGCTAAATGACTGTGCCCTAATTATAGTAAGCTGTGCCTGAATGAGGCCTTGTCCCCTCTATAAAACCTCTGGCTCTCACTCACTTTACTGAAGTGCCCTGTTGTGTGGGATGGGACTCAGATATCTTTACATTTAAATTGGAGGAGTGATGACAGTCATTGCAGCCTTTGTGCCAGATCCTGAGATTGCCTTTTTTTTTTCCAGTAAGACTGATCCCCTTACTTCTCCTACCTTTGCCTGGAGATGATCTTGCCTGAGCCCTGACTTTTTACCCTTGCCCTTGGCCTTGACTGGTTTGCAGAATTTTCTTGCTCCATCTGGAGAACTAGTTGTAGCTTTGTCTCTGGCTGCTATGATCCTTTGCCATGGACACCTCTTCATGCCATGTTATATCTTATGTAAATTAAATTTGCCTGTAATAAAGGCCTAATGCTTTTAGCATCACTGGCTTGTCTGCCTTTCCTGTGAAAACCATGGCAAACCAAATCCCATTGTAGCAGATGGGGAGAAATGGAATCTCTGTGGGTAGAAATTCCATACTTGCATAAGAAAAAGATTAGCACATTAATGTATTATAAATCCTCTAACAAAGGGTGATGAGACTATGAAATGTTAAATGCAATTGGGGAAGGGGCAATCTTGGATTTAGGTAACAGTAATAGGGGACTTTAATTGCTGCAAAAATAAATTGGCTGAATGCCTCATTGGGAAATGAGGTAGAAATCAGGTTTTAAGCTAGAAGAAAGGGTTATTTCTTAGAATGATCTAATTTGAACTAGCAAGCAGTTATTAAGGAGCCAGTAATATACTGTTAATGGAGCTGCGAAGTGGTCCAGATCTCCCAGGAAGCAATTCATATTTATGCCAAAGAAAAGTGATTAAAATGTCCCCATCCTATGTTACCACTAAGACTCTCCCCCTCAAGAATGTCAAAGACAGAGAAAAAAGAAAAGGTCCTATCTAAATCAAAATATCTACCACTCTCCCATATTGTGTGTCTTTCCCTATTATGTAAGTTCCTTAAGGGAAGGGACTGTGTTTGCTTTTCTATTTGTATCTCCCCACTTCATATATTCATTCATTAAGGGTAGTACTGGGGGCAACAAAGAATTGTAGACAAAGTAGGTACCCCTTAATTAGAGACATTGATAAGTTGTTCTTATATATAATGGAATATATGATGGTTTATGGAATCCTACTGCACAGTCAGAAATGATGAAGGATTTGGAGAAGCATGAGAAGATGTGAACTGATTTAGAGATACCAGGAAACATGATACACACCATTGTAACAATGGAAATGGAAATGATAAATAATTGAAATTATTTGTAACTTTGTAATTCTAATGTCCAAGGTTGACCTGGGAGAGGAGAGGAGAAAATGGCATTCATTCCCTTCTTTGCAGAGGTGGGATACTATGGATGTATCAAACATGGTCAAGGCATTGGCTAGTTTTGCTGAACTTTTCTTTAAAAAAACCCAAAAAACTATCATAAGGGATGGTTTGCCGGGGGAGGTAGGGGTAGGGATATGTTGGGGTCCCACAGGTCCTAGTGTAATTTTAAGCTTTAATAAGCTTAAAGAAGGAAGGAAACAAACATTTATTAAGCACCCATTGAATACTAGGAATTGTGCTAAGTACTTCACAAATATTGTCTCATTTAAACCTCACAATAACTCTATGAAGAAGGTACTGTTATTGTTCCCATTTTACAGATAAGGAAATTAACAATGAGAGATTAATCGGCCTACCTAGGGTTACCCAATCTATGAGACAGAATTTGAACTCAGGTCTTCCTCACTGCAAACTCACTACCTAAATACTAATAATTGAAGTACAAATTAGAATTTGATAAGTAGTGCAGGAACCTATGAACGAGACTTAGAACACTGTGATTCTGGGTAAACTACTTGGTGAAGCCCTTGGCTCAAAGGGCCAGTTGTATAAGGCGCTCTCCTCATTAATGGACAAGGACTGTTCAATGTCCCATGCCTGCACTGAGAGGTGGGTGGAGTTGACTAGAGCAGGAGAGAAGAGAGATTCTAGACTCTTCTGGTCTCCAACTTCTCTTCAGGTTACTGAAGAAAGAAAAAACTGTGAAGAACCTGACATGTAGAGAAGCAGACAGTCTCTATCACATCCCTACCCCTCCCAGCTTCCTATATTAGAGACGTCAGGAAATTTCCCCTTGGAAGATCTGGTATTCATATTCTCTCTCTCTCTCTCTCTCTCTCTCTCTCTCTCTCTCTCTCTCTCTCTCTCTCTCTCTCCCTCTCTTTCCCTCTCTTCCTCTTCCCTCCATCTCTCTCTGTTTCTCTGTCTCTGTCTGTTTCTATCTCTCTCTCCCCTCTTTGTGGAGACGAGCTTTCTTGCTCCCAAAGGGAATGTTCCATCATTCTACATCATCTACTAAATATTCTTCTATTTATACTTTCTCTGTTTACTGTTTTGCTATCAACTTGGATAAATGGATTTATTTGCTATTTGCTATGTGCATTGTGCTCTGTGGAGAACTGGCATTTGGTGGGAAGAATTGTCTTGGGTATAAAACTTGGGGTGCTCCTTTTCCTATCAATGAATAGTGAGCAGGAGGTTAGCTTGAACACACTCATAATATGTAAGGAGGCAGATATAATTCTAACCCAGTACTCCCTCTCTCTGAGGAGAGCAGATTGGCTAGCCTCTGGTCCCAAACTCCTGGCTTCCTTTCCTGGAAACAATCAAAGTCTCCCTTGGATAACAATAGGGGGAAGAGACACTAGAAAAACTTATTCTTACTTCTCTGTGAGTCACACTGAGATAGTCATATTACATGAATAACACTGTTTAAGTAGTTAGTGGAAGAAAGGAAATTATTGAAATTATTCAATATCCATTAAAGAAACCATGAAAAAGTGAGGCATTTGGAATAAACAGAAAGGTACATCTTAAAAAGTTAAGGAGTTGGATGACTCTTAATAAAGACTTCACTGGAAACACACAAACACACACGCACACACACACATACACACATGCACTCCTGCAAATGAAATGGCACCATCCAGTTAACTAGTCAACAAGCATTTATTAAGCACCTCTTGTGTTCCAGGCACATACTCAGAAATTAGTATGCAAAGAAACACAAAGATCAATCCTGGCTCTTAAAGAGTTCACAGTGTGTGATGGGGGAGAAAAGTTTAACAAAAAAAAAAAACAACTGGAGAAAGAGTCCATGCGAGAATAGAAAAAGCAATCAAGTGGACAGTAAGATAATGAAAGGCTAGAGGACTGTACTTGAAGTCAAGAAGACCTGAGTTCAAATACAGCCCTAGATACTTGTTAGCTGTGTGACCCTGGGCAAATCACTTCACCTTTCTCTGTCTCAGTTTCCTCATCTGTAAAGTGGGAACATTAATAGAATCTATCTCACAGAGTCATAAGGTAAGGAGCTCATTGGACGTTAAAGTACTATATGAATGCTAGTATTGTTAAAAAAAAAAGGCAAGTTAAGTTTAGCTAGTACTTAGGGCCCAAAACACTTTGCAGCATTTCTCAGGAAGGATAACAAGATCAGTTTTTTAAAAAAATATTTAAATTTAAATATAAAAATAAGAGGGATTTGAAAAGGTCACAGGTCCTTTGTGATGTATTCAAAGGGATAAATGTCCTCTTAGTAGAAGGAATCCTCTCCTCATTCCTCTCTCTCAGTCTTTATCTAGGAGGCAATTAGAGAGCATCAACCTCCCAAGGCAATCCCAGACATGGACAAGCTGGTGATGAGCAGCAGTTAACACTAAAAATGTTCTGAGGCAAAAGGACAAAAAATAAATGTAGATATGTTACCAGCATTGGATGCCATCCAGTTGAAATCCTTGAAGGGCACTCAAGGATGAAACTGGAGTGTTATTCACCAAAATATGTGAGTTCTCATTACAGAGGCTGAAAAAAGAGTGGCAGATTGTGAAGAAAAGAAGGGCTCCCGTGGGGATCTCACAAGCAACATGTTTTCTATAAGGGGAAACCATGCTTGACTAATTTATTGGAGTTCTTTGATTGCAAAAATAGCCTTGTAAATAAAGAGCTGGATACACAGGTAGACATAATACACCTAATGACTTTCAGGAAACCTTGATTACAGTCAGTCCCAGTTCAGTGTAGTGGTTTGCAGACTTAAAAGATTCCTTTAAAGAATTAAACCAACTGCTCAGTACAACATCATTGGCATTTATTTGTCATGTACAGCCAACGATGGGGACAGGGAGTTGAAGTTAGGAACAAGAGCAGGACTTCAGGGAAGTGCCCAATTGCCAAACTAGGGCATCGGTTAGCACCTCAAAAATGGGAGCAGGAAGAATGAGAAAGAATTCCATCAGGAATGTATGGCTAGGGTCTCAGGAAGAAATGATATTTGGGTCATGACAGGAGCAAAAGAAAATCTGTGATGGTTTCTTTGAGATACTTCTCCCTAAAGGGTAGACCTCAAGAGTCTGCTGTTACACCATGTACCATGGAAGCTCACAAGACATTGAAGAATGCCAGATGTTTTATTGGGGTCTTTCTCAATCATATCTGATTGGTTTCTCAAATCTGACACTACAGGCAGAAAGGTACCATTTTGCAAGACTACATGGAAGATGTAAATTTCTAGCATGGAGAATTCTAGGCTTAAAAGATTCAAGAAAAGTGTACCAGGCAGGAGAAGGAGGCTTTTCTAGAGCAGAAACAGCTTGGGGAAAGAAATGTTAGACTTAGAAAGTCCGAAAGGCCCCCTTCAAATGACCTGTCTCTTAGAACCTCATATGGCACCCATTTTAGATCTTTGAGTTTTTCATTTATTCATTATGTATTCTTTAAAAGTTTTCTGTGTACAAGTAATATCTCCCTTCTAGACTATAAACTTCATGAAGACAGGTAACATATTTTATCCAATCTTTGTGCAGCAAATGCTCTTCTTTCCATTTCCCTTCGTCCCTTGGAACCTATTCAGTTCCTATTCTTGGAAATCACATGTATGTGTGGGTAGAGAAACGACAGACATGTTTAAAGACTAATAATAAATATAAAACTCAAACTATGTGTATGCAATGAAGAGCTATGGGCCATTAATTATGAAGGAAGAAGACAAGCAAGTGTTCATTAAGCACCTATTATGTGCAAGTGAAAGTGCTAAGTGCTTTACAAATATTATCTAACTTAATCCTTGCAATAATTCTGGAAGGTAGATGCTGTTGTTATCCTCATTTTACATTTAAGGAAACTGAGGCAGACAGTGGTTAAGTGACTTGCCCAGGATATACACAGTTGGTCAATGTGTGAGGTGAGATTTGAACTCAGGTTTTTCTGATTTCATGCCCAGTACTCTAGGTAACAGATCCCCAAAAGGGACATGGGAATCATGTGGATTATTTCCTGTGCAGATAGTATGGCACCCTGGAAAGAGCCCTGAATTTGGAGTCAGGGGACTTGGTTTTGTATCTGGGTTTTGCTACTCATATTCTGTGTGACTCTATCTCAGTCCCTTTCCCTCTCTGGTCAGTTTCCTTGTTTGTAAAATCAGGGAGGTAGTCTCTAATTCCCTTCTAACTTTAATGAGATCAATTCAATGCACTGCTGTGAAAAAAAAAAAGGCCAACCAAAAAGGAAACTTGGTTCCTTAGACAGTGACTACACAAGGTACTGTATTAGGAGTGAGTATTTCTACAAGGATAGGATGTCGGAAATCTAAGAGGACCCACAAGATTCAAACAGACACCACCAAAAGCATGTTTGGAAAAGATGAAGGTATTTCAAGGAGATTCCAATTAGCTCCTGAGAAAATAGGAAGTTATTCCTGACTTCCTACAAATGTGGCAAGCAGAACTACACTAAAGCCATAATTAAACAGAAACCTCAAGTAGTCAACTTAAAAAAAAAAGACCCAAAGCAAGCTGGAAGGTCTAAGTTCTATATTGAAAAGTTAATTTTCTCAACTCTTCAGAAAACGGGGAAGGGAGGGATCAGGGAGGGGAACTACTTCTGTATAGTTGCAAGAAAGTCAAACTGGAATCAGGAAAATGTCACTAATTTATTGTTAATTTCCCTGGTCTCAATTTTTACAGCTGTAAAATCAGGAGGTTGGATTAGATGACCTTGAAGATCCCTGCCCTCTCTGATATTCTATAATTTTATGGTTTAGAACTCTACTTGCAGAAGAACTCTACTTGCCTTAATTACTGTCATCAAGGGTCATAAAACTTTGAATTTAACACCGGGCCCCAGCCTAAACAATAAAAAATGAAAAAACCCTATAACCACAAAACAACAACAACAACATCAGAAAGTTTCATCATGAGATCATGGAAAACGTATCTTTGCTTGACTTCAAATTAGTTATAAAAATGCAAGTTGACTGTTTGCAAGAGCCCTCTGAGAAATAAATACAATCTATTCTCTGATTTCGTTGTTTTCTGAGAAAACAAAATACTCACAACCTTCCAGATAAAAAAGAATGGTCAAATGTTAACTGAATTTATTACATAAAGTACTAAAAACTCTTGGGATTCTGCATCCATACATTTATGAAATGTTGTCTTCTCATTTTTAAGTGAGAAAAAATAAATCACCCTCACTTCTTGTTCTAGAAAAAGAAGCTTCCTTGAGAAAACATTACCATTTTGTTGGCATTTCAAAAATAGTGACTAAAGACTGACTCTGCTTGCTATACATTGTTCTCACAGCTTTATATGTATAAATTAAATTCACAGTTAACCAGAAAACTCAGTTAACTAGCACATCCCATTCCCTGACCATGCCAACTAATGAAAATATCATTGTACCTTCAGTTCCTCTCTACAAGAACTAATAAAAAAACCCCAACAACTTACTGCTCCCATATTAGGCAGTCTAATGAGGCAGTCAGTCAGAGGCAACAAAACAGAACCTTTCTCATTGATTGGAAAGGTCTCTCTCTCTTCCTTGGGGAAACTAAGGCAATAAGCACCAAAGTACAGCATAGTATAAAGAGCATCTGGAAGAATATTGTCTAACAGAACATTAGGCACAAAAACTTAGGAGAGAAAATGAGTCAAAAAAACCAAACCCAACAAACCTTTCAGCTATGACTGATGGCAGAATTACACTAGAAGACTTGAAGCAAACAACTTTCAAATGAAGAAGGTCCAGATTTACTGGGGGCAGCATTTCCATAGGCATGAGGAAACAAAAACCAAACCAAATCTTGATAATTTAGAGTAATTGGGGATGAGTGACCTCCTGTATTGATGAAAAATAAGAAATGGAAAGCTTTTAAAATTATTTCCTAGGATGTAATCTCTCCAACTAACATACAAGAAATTGCTTGTAAAGAAAGGGTCACAGGCCAGTAAATGTTTAACAATTGACTCTCTGAGAAAAAAATGCTTTTAAATCTAATATTTATTAACATTTTTTCCATCACTTTCTTAAGTCTAGACAATAAACAAAACAGTAAGTTGTCCCGATATAGAGCATTTGCTCATTTCTGGGGTGTAAATGCTCATCCTGAAAATTTGGAGCTTGTTCCAGCACACCCTGGCTGTAGGGGGACCTACCCTAAAAAGTAATAAGAATAATATACAATATCACTGAAATATTTAACTTTATATGTAAACTTCTTAAGTCGTTTAAACATCCTCACTACAGCCCCATTTAGGTTACGATTTACCTATATAATTTTATTTATTTAATTATATAATTAATTATATATACTTATATTTATATACAATAGAGAAAAGAACTTCAGTTTGGAAAAATTATGATATCACTGCTATATTATTACAATCTGTGTAATTGTTGTTCATTTATCTGACAGCTGACCCTTATCATCTTGACAGCCACTTAGTGTTCTACTCTCATTCAGACTCTTTATTCCCTACCCATCTATTGATAGTTTCCCCTCAACTACTTGCCCTTTGTTGTTCAGTCATTTTAGTCATGTTTGACTCTTTATGACTGCAGTTGGGGCTTTCTTGGCAAAGATACTGGGGTGGTTTGCTATTTCTTTCTCCAGCTCATTTTTCAGATGAAGAAACTAAGGAAAACAGGGTGAAGTGACTTGCCCAGGGTCACATAGCTAGTCAGTGTCTGAGGCCAGATTTGAACTCAGGAAGACGAGTCTTTCTGACCTAGTGCCTAGTGCCCTATCCACTGTGCTACCTAATTGCCCTTTGACTTTGTCAGTTATTAAATTGTGATGCAATCAAATCCCTCTGCTACCCATACACACTTGATCTGGTAACATCCTTAGCACAAGAAATAAATTTATGGTGCATAAAAAAGCTGATCAGTTTTTTGGTACGAAAAATGTCTTCCTGATTGATCACTTAAAATACACACACACACACACACACACACACACACACACACACACACACACGGTCCAATTTTACACTGATGGCTCATTAGGATGCTGCAAACATTCAAATCTAAAGGAAAGTCAAATCATGGTTACTCTTAGAAGTTACTCTTAGAAAACTAAATAACCTCACCCCTAAGAGTTAATTGAAATTTTGTGCAAAGAATAGTTACCATGGTCACCAGCTGCAAGCTGTGATAAACAGGAAGGATTAGTGAAATTAGCTTTGTGCTGGGAATAGAGGGCTGCTTTGAGTACCAGTGGTTCTACTCACCTTAGGCAAGTGACTTCATACCTGTCAATTTTTATTTTCTCCTCAATAGAATGCTGAGTTTGGATGAGATGACCTGGAAGGTCCGTTCTAGTTGTTTAGTTCTCTGAGTCTGTTTTACATTCTGCTTTAGAAAATGAATTAGGTGGGACTTAGACTGGGCAAGAGTGATAGTTTACAAATGGAGGAAGGTACAGATATGTAGCCATGTTTCATATATGTGTATAGCTTCATAGTCATATAACAGGCCTATAACCTAGTGAGAAATACATCCTTGCATATATACAATGCTTCCTCCTCCTCCCTGCTTTGAGACCCACCAGATCGGTGCCCCCTCCTTATTTCTCTATGTAAGTCTGGCCAAAGCTCAACCCATTACTTGGTTCAGTCTGTGGCTTGCTTCTAGAGCAGGAATTCTTAGCATGAGGTCCATGAACTTGTTTGAAAAAACAATTGATAACTGTATTTCAATAGAATTAGTTTTCTTTGTAATATCATGCATTTTAGTTACATCATTACATAACTATGCATTTTGTAATTTTATGCATTTAAAAACATTCTGAAAATGGGTATATACCTGGGCTTCACCACATGGCCAAAAGGGTTCATGACACTCAAATTTCTATAAACGATAAAGCTTATGGCTCTGATTTTTTTTTAACAGTTTCTTTTTTCTATTATGAACTGGCCTCAAAAGTAAGAAAACCTGAGTTCAAATTCAATACTGGCTATGTGACCGAAAGCAAATCACTTTACCTGTCAGTACTGAAGGCAGCTCCCTATTATTGCGGAGAAGGTGCTGATCTGCTTTAATTAGAGGCAGTTTCCTTACCCCTATGCCATTAAAATCAAAGTCCAGGCCCTATCCCTGTTACGAACATCACAAACATGAACGTTTCACTATACAAAGAACTGAGAAGATAGTTGTATAAAAAAAAAACTGTGATCTGCTACTACAAATATTTGTAACATGTATTTTAAATTTGACATACCCCTAAACATTACCCAAAAAGCTAATTTTTCTTTTCTGTACAGTGAAGGAGTTGGGACTAGAAGGGTTATTTAGGAAGTTCTTCAAGTCTTCCAAAGACCAATTCAAGTCTTCCAAGGGAATTTTTGACTCTAAGTATAAAGAGTGAGCTCCCAACAGCGTTTGGTTCCTCCTAAGTATTTTACCTGTAGTTTGGGAATGTAATTATGGAGTTGGAAACTGAAATTACTTCAGCATTAAAAATAGACTCTCTCCCTTCCCCCAGATCATTGACCTATAGGAAGTAATTAGTTGAAGGACACATTAGTAAAAAGTAATTTAAATTAGTTCCCTCTTCTCCCTTTCTAGAAAGAGAACATTCCACTCGTTTGTGAGTGCCTTACACATAGCTAACATTGAATAAATGCTTGTTGACTTAACTTTTTAAATTTAGGAATCAGAACAAAACTCTATTCAATAAATACAACAAATAATTTAAATATATTTCTGTCTTCTTTTAGGCCAGTGGAAGAGAGAAGAGGAGCTGATCAGGACTCTGGACAAAGTACCAGTTTCCCTTCATCTCCAAAGTCCTGTCCTGATGTTGAATTGTCCTAGTATTAAAGGGGAGATTTATTCCTATCTAGGTTCAACCCCCAACAGAAACATGTAGCACAGCCTGACAAGTCATATTTGAAGGACTCTTAGGCTGAAAAGGCAAATCTAAGATCCCAGTCAGCCATGGGGTGGGGTTGGGGGGTGGAGATTAGGGGTGGAGGGTCGACTGACTCCCTTATGACTGAGATTGGCCACCGTCCAGTCTTGATGTTAAGGGTTGTTGGTTTTTGTTATCCACTCTGGAAGAGGGCCATGACATTATGGAGGTGACGCCATGACATGCAAGTAAATTGAATTTAAGTGAGGGAGGGCTGCGCAAAGTCGCCAGCCTTACTTTCTGTTACTTCAGTTTACCTTTTGAGGAGAGGTGCCAGCTATGTATCATCTTTGACTTCAAATCAGCACTTGCTTCATAACTCATTGTGTTTTCTCAAGTCTTGAAAAGCCTTGGTGACTGTACATCTGTTTGTTTCATTATCTACCCAAGAATGGATCCCACCTATGTCTCCTCTAACTCAGCTTATCCTTCTTGCTTGTCTTCTCTATCGAAGAGTTAGTCCAGGCCTCTGTTGTAACCTGGATCTGGCCAGCCTTGGGTCACCTCGGCCACCACAGCCCAGTGGGGTTCAGAATTCTCAGTACTGTCACCTTGTTTGTACTACCAAGCATTAGAGTAGTTAGTATCACCCCTACCTACCAGGTTTAATTGCCAGTCTCCTTCCTGCATTTCAAACATTTTAACATCTGCTAGCCAGAGAAGAACATTAACATGTTCATATATATCTTTTCACCCTGACATCCCCAAAGAGGTAAGAGAGAGGAAGATCCCATATGTAACAAAATATTCATAGAGCACTCTTTGTGGCAGCAAAAAATTGAAAATGAAGCAGGTGTATACTAATTAGGAAGTGAAAAAATTTTGGCAAATCGTGGGAATGAAATATTGTAGTACCATAAATATGATAAATAAATATGAAAAATTTGAAGAAATGGGAAGATTTGCATGAATTGCTAACATAGTAATGTAAGCAGAGTCAAAAAAACAACATCCACAACTAAAATTATGTAAATGAAAAGAACATTGAGTGCTAAGGTAATTTTAATTGACCAATCTTAGATCTGCAGAAGAAATTAGAAAATATGCCCCTCCCTTCTCTTTGTAGAGGTGAAGAATCATGGGTACAGCTTTTTATGGAGACTGTCAGATGTCATCTATCTTGGTTGGTTCTAAGTGTTTTATTTTGTTTTGGTTACAAAGGAAGGTTCATTTGGTGGGTGTTTGGGGGAGGTGATGTGAAAAGGTTAATTTAGAAATTAATTAAATGAAAAAATAAAAGGCATCAATACAAATTTGATTTTTAAAAAATCCAAAGAGAGACTATATAACTAGATGTATATAATCCATACACGCAGAAATACAGATCTACAGAGACAAAGAAAAAAAGAAAAGATGCATGAATACACATATACACAGGATCGTGATGTAACATTTCCATCTTCTGGCCTTTTGTGGTACTGCTCCCAAAATTTGCAAACTAGGTGTCTTTACATTAATAATCATAAATCGTAAGCGTCTCTTGGTACTTGCTCAAATCAATCAAAAACTTATTAATTACCTTCTATAGGCCAGGTATAATCGGCATAATGTGCTAGGTTCTGAAAAAACAAAGACAAAATAAATAAAGAGCTTATGTCCTATCAATATGTCAAGCGTCCCTGACCTCAGAAAACGTGGTCAAGGATTCTGCTTCTGCTGATTTGGGGCACGGTTTTCATCAGAGTCCCCTTCCCTTACTGTAAATATACTGATTCCCACATGGTAAACAAAAGAAATAGAAACACATGGTAATACCTCATCAGCTAGGCATCCCAGAACTCCCCTAGCCAGAATTCCCTGAGAGGCAAGTTGGTGAGCACACAAAAGAAATCCACCTGGGGTACCTTGACACTTCTTGGCACTTCCTCTTATTTAACCTGTCTGGGCCTCAATTTCCTCATCTGTAAAATGGGGGAAATGGTTTCTAAGGCTCTTTCCAGCTCTAAATTTATGACCCTATGACCTCTCCTACATAATGAATCATCTCTGCAAGCCAAAGGATGGCAATGGCTATCTTTGTCCAAGATGCACCAATCCCCGGTTACAGCAGCCTGGTCAGCACCACAGAGACAATGAACAGGTCCAGCTGCTCTTATTAGTGGGGGTAGAAGAAAAGGATAGCCTCTTTTGTCTGCAGGGCACAGTACTCCCTGCATTTTCTCTGCCTCCACTGGGTTTCTTTCTTCTCTTTAGGTTAACAAGAAAAAACAAAATAGAGGGTTGAATGAAGTTCACAGACTGAAGTCCCCCATACCTGTCCAAGAACTCCTGTCCACATACATTGCTTTCCTTTGGTACTTAGCACAGTGCCTAACATACAGTAGGCACTTAATAAATGCTTATTGACTTGACTTGAGGAAATGAACAATGTTATGATTAGAGAGCCTGCATCTCCTTCCCAAATAGGGGAAAGAAAGCCTCCATAAGCCCTCAGATGGATAAGATCATAGGGTTACAGGCCTATGAATCAAAGCTGTAAGGGACTCAGAGGCCTCTTTGTCTAACTGCTTTATTTTGTTTAGTTGTTTTTCAGTTGCGTCTGCCTCTTTGTGATCCCTTTTGGGATTTTTTTTTTTTTTGGCAAAGATACTGGAGGAGTTGACCATTTCCTTCTCCAGTTCATTTTACAGATAAGGAAACTAAGGCAAACAAGATTAAGTGACTTGTTCAGGGTCACATAACTAGTAAGTGCCTGAAGCTGGCTTTGAACTCAGGAAGATGAATCTTCCTGACTCCAGACTTGGCATTCTATTCACTGCAAGACCTAACTGCCCCTTTATTTTACAGATAAGGAAATGGAAGCACTGGGAAATTAAGTGACTTATCCAGTCACACAGACTGTAAGGGGTAGAGGTGGGATTTGAATCTAAGCCCTCTGACATCAGAACCCTTTCCAGTGTATATGAAAAGTAAAAAGTAAAGCTATGAATAATTCCTGACTCTCCTGTAATTCTTCAACTCCAATCCTATGCCTCCAGTGTACAGTAAGGACAGTGTCAAGTCTTTGACACTATCAAAAATCTCCCTTTTTCCTGGTGTTAAGTGCACCTCCATTCCCTCACATGCCCAATGCTAAAAGCATGCCCCCAGAAATTCTCTCTCATTTAGCTTTGGCTGTTGCTGCCAATTCTGTCTAGTTACTGCACGTTTTCATTAGGCTAGCAGAGGGAGAACAGAGCATGCACAACCCTGCTGGGAAAAAGAGGAAGGATTTTCTTAAATCAAATAATCCTCTATACTAGCAACCAGGTAGAACTATCATCCCAGGACGGTTTGGTTGCTAGAGCTAACATAAGAAGGAAAAAGGAAGAGAAAGATCTAAGTAGAGAAACCCAAGGCCAGTTTTATGTGTGAATGTTTCTTAGTTGGAATGTAAAGCAATGCCTGGATTGTATTACTAAGGCAGCAAAGTAAACTAATATATGTTAGAAAAAAAAATGTCAGCCACAAAGGTTAAAGCAAAAAGGTTAATCATCCTTTAACTAGAACATTCCAGCTAATTGAAATTCTACTGTTTTACAAGTTAAGTACATGAGTGCTGAAAGGGATGCCAAGCAAAGGGAGGGTGGGGTCACTAGGGAGGATATGGGTAATCAGGAAAAAGGGAATTTGAAGCAGATTATGGATAATGAATGAGAGGAAGCACATTTCAGGTGTGAGCAAAGGAGGAGCAAATGTGATTGTTGGGCCAGCACAGAGGGGCCCCTTGGCCACCTTTTCCTCAGTACCAGCTCTCTTCAATTAATCTTTAATGCTACTTCCAGAGTTTTCTCTGCCCACTGCTTCACCCAGCCTTTCCCTTCACTCCATGGAGGACCTCTTCCCCTTGCACTCTGGATCAAATCCATTCTCTACACAAAATAACTCACTCTCTTTATTGCCTTTTATTCCTAACCCACTCACTCTGCTATTTTCAGACAGACTCGTTTAATGTCACTCTTGTCAGAACTATATAACAGAACTATGTAACAAAACTAATATTCTTATTGTAGGATCGTTTCAGTCATATCTGACTCTCCATGACCGCATTGGGGGTTTTCTTGGCAAAAATACTGGAGTGATTAGCTATCTCCTTCTCCAGTTCATTTTACAGATAAGGAAACTGAGGCAAACAGGGTTCAGTGACTTCCCAGGGTCATATAGTAAGAAGTATCTGAGGCTGGATTTGAACTCAGGTCTTCCTTACTCCAGGCCTGGCACTCTATCCACTGTGCCACCTATCTGCCCTCTAAAATTCTTCTACCCAGAGGATCTTAACCTGAGGTACATGAGTTTGGTTTTTTTAAAAATAAAAATATTTTGATAATTGTATTTCAATATTATTGGTTTCTTTGATAATCTTATGTATGTTATGCTTTAAAAGGTTGATGCAAATGTGCATATCCTGGTTTTCTTTTAACAGAATACCCTCAAGAAGAACACCTAAAATCCTGTGTAAATTATCACACACAAAGAAGGAATAATACTATAGCATCAAGGCATTAATTAAATAATAATTAATATATTAAATAATTAAGATAAATATTAAGATAAATAAAATAAACATAATATAAAGAAATAAACATAAATATTAAAATAAATAAAAATAAACAAAACATAAATAATAATTAAAGCATTACATCTGATATTGTAGATAATATTTTACTCACAACAAACCTCTGAGGTATATAAATAAATGAGGAAACTCAGGTTAAGGGACCTTCCCACCATTACATAACAAACAAGTGTCTGAGGTCCAGACTCCAGGTTGAGTTCTTTACCCACTATTCTATGCTCCCCATGCCTGGAATATTCTCCCTCCTCATCCCTGCCTTCTGGTTTCCCTGGCTTCCTTTAAGTCCCAACTAAAATCTTATCTTTTACAGGAAGCCTTCCTCCAACCCCTTTGAATTCTAATGCCTTCCCTCTTTTAATTATTTCCTATTTATCCTATATATAGCTTGTTTGTACATATTTGTTTGCTTGTTGTCTCCCCGATTAAATTATGGACTCATTGAGTGCAGGGATTGTCTTTTGCCCTCTTTTGTATCTCCAACGCTTAGCATAGTGCCTGGAATGTAGTAGGTACTTCATAAATGTTTAGTGACTGACTGAATGGCATGACTGCCTCTCTATAGGAAGAGTTGGAAGAGGGAGGGATGAAAAGATGATTAACATCTCTTGTTCCCTGCAGCAATCCTCCCCTCCCCTCAGACCCATGCTTGTGCAACAATATACCTCACATTCAATAAACTGATCAATTTTAATTCCATCCTCTAGGCTCAGGTTCCTGCCCCTAGTTGGCTAAGATCTACTTTCTCTGACTCACTATAACCCACGCTTCCTCCAAACCCTCTATCATATTCCACAGTCTTGAGAAGTTTGGGTCCACCACTATAGTGGACAGATTTCCTTCTTTTTTCCCCATTTTTCTTACCCCATTCACCCCTAAACACTGGAAGCACATGTCATAAGTTTATCTTTGGCACTTTGTAGAATGTCTGCTCCTTCCCTTGAGTCCAGGATCTTCGAAAGCAGAGCTAGCACACTTTTCAGTATACCAGACACCTACTAGTAGGGGTTGACAATAAACAATTTCAGAAAATCTGTTCTGAGTCTTTTGAAATTAAGCTGAAAGTAAGCAGGATTTGAACCAAAGGCCCCAAGTTCTCCATCCTTCAGTAATCTAGTATATATTGCTCTATATCAACAGTAGATCTCAACAAGATTGTACCTGGGATTAAGTAAAGCAAATGTTTTCTTAGGGTCAACATTAACCTTAGCAAAAGAAACAAGAATACAAACTCTCAGAGGCTAAGCACATCATCTTATAAATATAAGATCTTATACTGTAACCTATAGTATATAGCAGAATTCTAGGAATAGAGTATATGCTAATTCATCCTTTCATTCATTTGTTTATTCATCAAATATTTTCAGTCTACTATAATCAAGGTACTGTAATAAATACTTGTTGATTGAAAGTCAATTGTAATACAATCCTAATAAAGTCAATCTAATAAGCTAATGTCTTCATTTCTACTTAAGGCAGATATAATTAACCTGGCATCCATGAACTTATTTTTAAAAATATTTTGATTACTGTATTTCAGTAGATTTGTTTTCCTTGTAATTCTAGTTATTTTATTTTATGCATTTGAAAACATTATGCTGAGGAGATCCATATGATTTACCAAATTGCCAAAGAGATCCATGTCACAAAAAAGGTTATGAACCCTTAGTTTGAAACATAATAAAAAATCCTTGTGGGTACCAGAACAGTTCTAGGACACTAAAAAAATCTTTTAGAAGCCAGACTCTGTCCATGTCTGCATGTCAAAAACTGCCACCCCTAAATATAGTGGTTTTAGATGATCTCCTTCACTATGTGATAGCCAGTTGATTTACAGAAGTTGGTCATTAAGATACCTTAACACCTTAAGGAAGAAACAATTTGACTGAAAACATGGTGTTTGGTCAGTGGTTCCATATGGGAATTGCCTTTATGAAATGTTCACATGACCTTACTTCTCTGGGCTACCCAAATTTTGACTTATACAAACATCTGCATTTTATGCTGACTTCTTACCTGCCAAGCCTCAACCTTTTTTATATCTGCACAGGAGCCATTGGTGAAGAGTCCTTTCCCAGGTGAACAGGTGTATATGTCTTGTAGTGCATGGGCGATGGAGTAGACAGCCAGGTATACATTATAAGATATCCGCAAATGGGTATAGTCCATATATGGTGTCTCAACACTGGTGATGTTCTCATCCCCAGTACACAGTGGACGGAAAGTGGTGCTCGTGTTGTTAGGCCTGCTCCTGCCCCCTTCCTCCTGACTTTTCAGAAAGGGGTCTAAAGTTAGAGACCCTTTAGAACCTTCCTGGAGATGACAGTTAAATGTCTCTTCCCAAAACTCTTTGGTAAAACCATTATGAGCTGACTTCTTGGGGTGGACCTTCTGAAGGAACTCCCTGAACCCTGGAATCTGCCCTGCCTTTAGTGCAAACCCAATTGTGCCTCCAATAACATGGAAAAACTCAGGCATGGCTATGAGTGAGGAGCTGGCCCAGGCCTCACTGGCCAACCATATCCTGCCTGTGATATTACGTCGGACAATCTCCTTGATGAGAGGTTCCAGATCAGGGCCGCTGGAAAAGACAACAATCACTTTGGCTGTGGAATTCTGGATGACCTCCACCACGTGCTGTATCTCATCCTCATCAGAGTACTGGGAGATGAGCTCACTAAAGTTAATGCAGATGTCCCTCTCTTCTGCCTCCTCTCGGAACTTCTCAATACCTGGTCGGCCATAGTCATCATCTGCAGCAATGGTACCCACCCAATTCCAGCGGAAATACTCAATGATGTCTGCCATTGCAGTGGCCTGGTGCTCATCATTGGGGATGGTCCGGAGGAAAGACTTATACTGGTTTTTGTTGCTCAGGAGCCTACTGGATGATGCATAGCTGACCTGGGACAAACAAGCAACAAACAAAAAAGAACACTAGATAAATGAATCAAAAATTCACTGAGATATCAATTCATCTAGTTTATAGGCTGATGACTTTGATTTGAAGTTAAACTTGTGGATAGAATGAAAAGGAAGATAGCCTATTTTACTACAAAGTGAACCCTCAAGGCTATTTTCTGTAGGCATTTAAACTCGTAACATAAAAGTAGAAAATTTGGACTCCTTAAAGTTTACAAAGGGTTACAAAGTTACAAAGGGTTCTACACAGCTCATGTACTTGAGCAGGTAAGAAAATAGATAAGAAAAATGAAGTGTGACATTATGTTGCCTCCTAAAATCAGAGAGTTAGAGTTAGAAGGGACCTTAGGGGCTATTAAGAAAAACTCCCTCTTTTTATAGATGAGGAAACTGAGTCAAAAAGAGATCAAAGACTTATCAAGGGCCATATACCAAATAAGTATATGAAAGGGGATTTGAACTCAGATCCTCTTGACCCTGAGTCCAGGCTTCATCTACCATGTCACGCTGCCTCATAAGTTTCAAAAGGCTGAGAATCCTCCCTTTTATGCTCTTATGTCCCAGAGTTAGGAAGACCTGAGTTCAAGTCCTACCTTGGACACTTACTGAAAATATGATTCTAGGCAAGTCGTTTAACTTCTCAATGCACAAATATTTCTCTAACTGGTGGAATTTTGGTCATTACAAAGGTGAATTTTTGAATATAGCATCTTTCCTTAAGTCAATGGGGATTATGCTGGTGGGAAAAGAGTAAAGAGAAAAAGAAGGAAAAAGTTATGTTCCTCTGTCCCTTCAGGACCCTTCCTTAACCACTTTTCTAGAGAAATTGGTCATTATTCCAGCATTCCTCCACTTATCCCACTTCCTTGGGGGTATCTAATGCTTAGTCTGCCCTATCTGATCTTTGATTCCTCATAAACATGGGGATGGCTGCACTTATTAGCCAGGGGCTCATAGAACATCTGAGATATTGGCACCACCATTAACTAATGAAGATGTATCCCTGGATTAGGGAAATCTAAGAGTTCTCACAGGTGTATGAAAGTACCTTCCCATTCTCCTTGGCTGCCTTCTCCAATGTTTAGCTTGACCATTTAAACACTATGCTCATTTTAGTCATTTATATGAACTGATAGCCATTTATGACTAGATATCATGCAACAGCATGTAGATGATGATTATCTGTAAACACATGTTAGATTAACTATGTTGTAAATTTCATGTGATTGCAATGCCAAATTATATCTGGATAGATTCTGTTTTCATAATTTTTTCCTAAAAATCATGCTCATTTGAGATCATTTGAACTGATCTAGATTTGTGAACATATATAAATATGTCATCCTGTACTTGCAAAGAAAATGGAGGATATAAACAAGAGTCTTATGGAATGGGGCATGCATGATTGTACTATATTCATTGAGATTAGGGCTATTCACATCAAAGAAATTCTAGAACCATAGGATTCTTGGAGTTGGTGCATAATGAATGGCGGAGTTGTAACCAAGTAGGATCATCATAGAATAATAAATTTAGAGGTCATCTAATCCAACCCCTCATTTTACTTGCCCCAAATCACATAGGTAGTTAATGACAATAGCATGTTTGATTTGGAAGATAACTTTGAAATTCAATGTAATTACCATGATACAGGGCCCTAGCCAAGTCCTCAAATGGCCTGAATATAGACATGTAGATAAAATGTTACTGGTAGGTATCTCTTCATTAACTTTATATGAACCCTCTCCCAATAGAGCTACAAGGCCCAGTACCTGAGGTATATAGAACAGTCCCAGCAGATTTGCCACGGCAGTGGATATACCAGAGCCAGTCGCTCCAACCACAGCAATGGTGGAGGGGATGTGCTCCGAGCAGTTGCAGAATTCATCCAGGTTCAAGGAATCAATCTTGTTCTGGGCTACAAAACTCAGCGTGGCCTCTAAGGCTTTGGAAACTGTGTTGCAGGTATCAAATATCCTATATCCCAGAGTCATATTGGGGAGAAGAGCAGGACTGCTGTTTATCTCCTCGATGGCAAAAATCATCGCTTGTAACCATCGAAACCCTCGAAAATTATACCTGAAGGAAAGAAAAGAAGAAAGTTGGGCAATTTCCTATCATCCACTTTGTATTAGTAAAAGGCTAATGGTTAAACTCAAAGTAATGCAATTATAATAGCTAAAATGTGCATGGCACTTTAAGATTTGCAAAGCCCTCTACGTGTCATTTCATTAATTACTCACATCCTGTGAGGGGGGGTACTCTTATTATCCCATTTTAAATATGAATAAACTGAATCTGAGAGAGGTTAAAGAACTATCTAGAGTCACATATCCTGTGGTTGGATGATACATGATCCACATGAGAAAGCACATGATTTAAGATAAGAACACTGGAAGATGGCAGAATAATAGCATACATTTTCTAGAGTATTGCCCCAAGTCCAGTCAAATACCTGTAAAAATGGCCCTAAACAAATTCTGGAGCTGTGGAACCCACAGAATGATGGAGTGAAGCAAATCTCTAGCCCAAGATAACCTGGAAGGTTGCCAGGAAGTGTCCATCATGCCACACAAAGGGCAGGGCACAGTCCAACATGGGCCATGCCAACACAAACAGGACCTGAACAGGTATTGGGGAGACTAATCTCTCATAGCTGTGGCAGTTTCTAGACTTCAGGACCCCAAAATGCTGAGGACAAATTTGAAGGTTAGTGGAAAAAGCCTGTGGAAACAGTGTGGGAGAGTGGAGTAGTCCAGTCCCAATCCCAGGATTGTAGAGGGGGAAAGAGGCAGAGGAACTTGCAGCAGTCACAGAAGCAGCAGGGGCAGAGATAGTGACTGTTTCTGGAGCTCTAGGCCCACAGATTGTGGGGGAATCAAGTGGCTGACAGTACACCTCCCCAAGCCCATTGGAAGCAGAGACCTACCTTGGCAAAGAGCTCAAAAGTCAAGTAAATGGCTGGGGAAATGAGCAAAAACTGAAAAAAAACAATCAGACTGTAGAATCTTACTTTGGTAACAAGGAGGACCAAAATATGCAAATAGAAGACATCGAAGTTGAAGCTCCTCCATCCAAAGCCTCCAAGAAAAATATGAATTGGTCTCAGGCCATGGAAGAGATCAAAAAAGGTTTTGAAAATCAAGTAAGGGAAGTAGAACAAAAATTAGGAAGAGAAATGAGAGTGATGCAAGACAATTGTGAAAAACCAATCAACTGCTTGCTAAAGTAGGCCTCCTAAATGCTGAAGAAAATAACACTGTAAAACATAGACTAGCCCAAATGACAAAATAGATCCAAAAAACCAATGAAGAGAAGAATGCCCTAAAAAACAAAATTGGCCAGATGGAAAAGGAGGTCCAAAAGCTCATTGAAAAAAATAATTCCTTAAAGATTAGATTGCAGCAGATGGAAGCTAATGACTATGAAAAATCAAGAAATTATAAAACAAAACCAAAGGTATGAAAAAATAGTGGACACTGTGAAATATCGCATTGAAAAAACAACTGACGTGGAAAATAGATTCAGGAGAGATGATTTTAAAATTATGGGGCTACCTGACAGCCATGATCAAAAAAGACCCTAGATATCATCTTTCAAGAAATTATCAAAGAAAACTGCCCTGATATTCTAGAACCAAAGGGTAAAATAAATATTAAAAGAATTCACCTATCACCTCCTGAAAGAGATCCCAAAAGGAAAACTCCTAGGAATATTGTAGTCAAATTCCAGAGCTCCCAGGTCAAGGACAAAATATTACAAGCAGCCAAAAAGAAACAATTTGAGTACTGTGGAAATAATATCAGAATAACACAAGATCTAGCAACTTCTGCATTAAGGGTTCACAGGGCTTGGAATATGATATTCCAGAAATCAAAGGAACTAGAATTAAAACCAAGAATCATGTACCCAGAAAAACTGTGTAATAATACTTCAGGAGGAAAATGGTCATTCAGAGGACTTTCAAGCATTATTGATGAAAAGACTAGAGTGGAATAGAAAATTTAATTTTCAGACACAAGAATCAAGAGAAGCATGAAAAGATAAACAGGAAAGAGAAATCATAAGGGACTTACTAAAGTTGAACTGTTTACATTTCTATGTGGAAAGATAACATTTATAACTCTTGAGACTTTTCCCAGTACTATGGGGTAGTTGGAGGGATTATATACATATAGGTAGAGGGCATAGGGTGAGTTGAATAAGAAAAGATGATATCTAAAAAATAAAATTAAGGGGTGAGAGAGGAATATATTGGGAGGAGAAAGGGAAAAATTAAATGAGGCAAATTGTCTGTTACATAAAAGAGTCAAGAAAAAGCTCTTCCAAGGGAAGGGAAGAGAGGGGAGATGAGAGGGAAAAAGTGAACCCTATTTTAATCACATTTGGCTTAAGGAGGGAATAACATGCATACTCAATTTGCTATGAATCTCTATCTTACACGACAGGAAAATAGGGGAGAAAGGGATAAGTGGAGAGTGGGGGATGAAAAAAGGGAGGGCAAATGAGAGGAGGGCATAATTAGAAGTAAATACTTTTAAGGAGATATAAGGTCAAAAGAGAGAATGGAATAAATAGGGAGCAGGATAGAATGGAGGGAAATATAGTTAATCTTTCACAACATGACTTTTATGGAAGTCTTTTGCATAACTACACATATATAACATATATTGAATTGCTTGTCTTCTCAGTGGGGAAGAATGGAAAGGAGAAAGGGAGAGAAGTTGGAACTCAAAGTTTCAAAAATGCATGTTAAAAATTGTTTTTACAGGCAACTGGGAAGTAAGATATACAGGCAATGGGGTACAGAAATCCATCTTGTCCCCCCAGAAAATAGAGGGGATGGGGATAAGAGAAGGGTGTGATAGGAAGGAGGGCAGATTGGGGGAAAGAGTCATCAGAATGCACACTCTCATGGGGTGAGTGAAGGGAAGAGATGGTGAGAAAATTTGGAAATCAAAATCTTGTGGAAATGAATTTTAAAAACTAAAAATAAATAAAAAAGAATTTAAAAAATGATAACACCTAAAAAACGATAACAGTGTAGTTTTCATGTAATGTCCTTTTTAAAGCAAAGAAACCAGAATGCTTCATGGAAAGAGTTAAACACAATAATCTTAACCATAACGATCAGACTCGGTAATATTAATGATTCCTCATCAGTTTAATTATTTAATATTAATTATAGTATTAAAAGGTAACACCTATGGAGCAAGGCATAAAGCGTAAACATAAGTTCAGTTTGGTAACTTTTGTCTAGAATGTCACATTTCTAAGGGTGTCCTGAAAGACCATCTAATCCAATTGTCTCATTTTTATAGATGAGGAAGTTAATTCCCGCAGGTCTGCTGTGATTTGTCCAAGGTCACATGGCTTCAGTCTTGTGTCTTGCCACTGACGAGTGTTATGTTTCTTCCCTGCTCTCAGTTCCTACTTTCTCATAAATGGCAGAAGCTGAGAGAGATGTTCATCTCCAGTGAATCTCTATGTGAACACCATGACTACCTTTCTTGAAACTTGACTATATCATTTTTGGAAAGGGTTCATCCAACTTCTTTACTTCCCTTTTGATTAAGTTAGCAGGAAACTTCTATGAACCAAATTTTGAATACAACTGTCAACAAAGAAAAACTTGCTTTTGGTCAGAGCTACAAAAATCTCAGCGTATTTCAGCAACTGTTTTCAAAGAAAATCATATTAAAACTCTCATTTGAACAGAAAAATTAACAAAGTTTTTGATAGAGAGATAAAATAGTTTTGTCACAAGATTAACAAAATTCTCCCCAAATGGCAGTTGAATGGCATATATATAATATCGATAAATGTATCTATATGACATAATCACCCTATAATACATATATCCAGGTAACAGGACAGACTTACATATAATGAATATAAGTGTAATTCATACCCATAACATACATATATGAAATATATAGACACATATATATAGATATAATACGTGTAGATTTGGTGAACTTGTATGCATTTTTATATTTATATATACTAATATATGTGCCTATAATATGTACTTAAATATACCCCACTCTTGCTTGAAAAATTGTGAGACATGATCTTGCAAAAGATATTCCTTTGGAAAAGTATTATTAGAAGTAGAATCCCCTTTCTTGAAATTAAGAATATCCCCTAAATCCAAGATGTTTGGTTTCTGTACTTACATCCTGGGTGTGTCAGTATTTGAGCACTCTCTATAATTGTTCATCTTGATTTTCCAGACACCACAGCAGGTGCTCAATATATACTGTTGTTATTAGTAAGACAAAATGATAATAATTCCCTGATCCTGGCTGCCTTTCACATCAGCTGTGGTGTGTGTGTGTGTGTGTGTGTGTGTGTGTGTGTGTATGTGTGTGTGTGTGACAGAGAGAAGAAGAAGAAGAAGGTGGAGAAGGAGGAGGAGAAGAAAAAAGAGAAAGAGGGGAAGACAGAAAGAGAAGACAGGAAGAGGAGAGAGAGAGAGAGAGAGAGAGAGAGAGAGAGAGAGAGAGAGAGAGAGAGAGAGAGAGAGAGAGATTACAAAACAGAATACATAAGGAGGAGTTAAGTCTGGAATTCAGGTCAAGCTAATGACTGGTGCATTATATAAGGTTCTACAGGAAAAGAATCACATTTGGGAGATCAGCAACTCTAGGAGAAGACATGTGAGTTAAACATGACCCAACATGACCATATGACCTTGGGACACAGAGACCAGTAATTAATTCTAATGAGATTCTGCCCCTGGGTTTCCTGGGTATTGTTAATGGTTACATCATGTCTTTGAATTATATCATGGAATTCCACTTTGAATGCATAAATCATAGGTGTCATAAAGATACCCACTGGTGGATAATCTCTTCTTCTGTGATAGGATACTGAACTCAGCTAGAGTACTATTAGCCCAGAATACTTTGGCTTTCAGGCCAAATCTATGGGACACTTTACCACTCAGATACCCTTTTAGAATTACACTGTATCCTGGCTGCAGTGTAACACAGGGTCTGATCATGGAACACACAAGAGAACTATGAAAATTAGAATTTAACACATGAGTACCTGACAGTCTTCCCTGAAAGTACAGAGATGACATATACCACCAACACTGGTGAGAGCAAATGGGAGATTAATCCTAGATTAACCCAGCTGAGCAACCACAATCTCAGAGCCTAACCAGGCCATTAACTTCTCCACTCTCTTGTGCAATGAAATATGAATCTTACAAAAGAAAGGCTGTTTTGACAATGGTATCCCAGTATCGAAAATGCCGAGAAGGAAACTGGAACATTCACTCTTCAGTCTAGTTGGGGCAATTAGATGCTACAGTGGATAGAGTACTGGACTAGAATCAGAAACTTCCTGAGTTCAAATCCAGCCTCGGACTCTTACTAGCTGTGTGACCTTGGGCAAATCACTTAACCCTTGTTATCTCAGTTTCCTCATCTGTAAAGTAAGCTGGAGAAGGAAATGGCAAACTGCTCTAGTATCTTTCCTAAGAAAATCTCAAATGGGGTCATGAAGAGTTAGACACAACTGAAATGACTGAACAACTATTCTAGCTCCTGATGGGGTTCCTGAAGGTCAAGCTCAGTATGTGACACCAGAATTTTTTCTATCTCAAAACCTGTTACTGAAAACAGGATGCTACTTAATTCTTCACATCTGAGAAGATGGAGGACTAGGAGACAATCTGGCTGACTATCAGAAGCATCTCACATTACTTGAATGTCTAGCTATGGGTCATCTATTCATTTATATCTGGGAAAACTGATCGTCAGTCCATGACTAGAGACCAACAAACAAAATGAATGGGGCATCCGTCTAGTGATAACAGATGATGAAATGAACTACTCAGATCTTTTTTATGCTCCTATCTTCTCTACCAAAGAGAAGGACTTAGGATTGGAATTCTTTTTTTTATTTAAATGAATTTATTTAACTTTTTACATTCATTTTCACAAAATTTTGGGTTCCAAAATTTTCTCCCCATTTGTCCCCTCCCCCCTCCCCAATACACTGGACATTCTAATTACCCATATCACCAATCTGCCCTCTCTTC
>CM053771.1:278676487-278708369 GCA_028658325.1 Potorous gilbertii | reverse complement strand
CGCCCAGCTAGTGCTTGGGGTCTGAGATTCAAATGCTGCTCCCCAGCCTCAGGGCTTTTGGTGGCAGGCCTGACTGCTCTTCAATGGGAGCTTATCTGCTGGTGCTCAGGTGGGGTCAGGGCTGCCTCTCAGGCTCAGTTCCCTCAGGGGGTTTATGCAGAGACCTTTTGTAATGGAGCTGCTGTCGAGCTCCTGCCTGCTCTGGGAGCCTCTGGCAGCGCTGCCTCTGCCTCTGCTGCAACGGCTGCTTCCTGAGGGGCTCCGAGTCCCGGAGATACCCCGCTCCCCTCTCAGCCCGTCTTTCTCACTGACCTGTGAGTCTGTGGGTGGAGGGACCTTCGTGGCCCCTGGAGATTATGGTCCCTCAAGCCTGCTTGGATCTGCTCGCTCCTCTCAGTGCTGCGCGTCGGGGCAGGGGGAGGGGAGGGCTCCATTCCCCTCCGGGGCGCGATGGACCCCTAGGGTTGGTTTTTCAGGGCTCTCTGCAACAGAAATCTCCTTCACTGTGTTTCTGCACAGCTTCCACTGTTCCAGAATTTGTCAGGAGTTCTTTTTACGGGAAATCCATGGGCTGTGGGTTCGGAGCTAGCAAATGTGAGTCTTTCTACTCCGCCATCTTGGCTCCGCCCCTCTGGAATTCTTTTTGTTGTTTTTGCTTATCAGTTGTGTCCAACTCTCCATGACCCCATTTGGGGTTTTCTTGGCAGAGATACTGGAGTATTTTGCCATTCCTTTATCCAGCTCATTTTACAGATGAGGAAACTGAGGGACGTAGGATTAAGGGACTTGTCCAGGGTCACAAAGTTAGTCAGTGTCCGAGGCCAAATATGAACTTGGGAAGATGTCTTCCTGACCTCAGGTCCAGCACTCTAACCACTGAACCACCTAGCTGCTCATTTACATTCCCACTATATTTATTTAGTACCTCTGTTTTCCCTTAACATAGCTCAGAGAGATGGCCCTGGAGTGGATTGGGTATTGGACCTTGAGTTAGAAAAACTTGAGTTCAATTCCCCCTTGTGACATTGGCTAGTTGTGAGATTCTGGTCAAGTCACTTAAATTCTTGCTTTCCCCATCTACAAAATGAGGGTTTTGGACTCTCTGACCTCTAAGCCCTTTTCTTGCTTTAAATCTATAATACTATGATACTAAAATATCCCTTTTGGTCCTTAGCATTCATCTCTACCTTGGAGTCATTCTGAGCTTTAGTACTCTTGGTATTATTCTTATAGGGCTATGTTAAATTTTAGTATTCATCCTCCATTACCTTTACTACTATCTGTTATACATAGAAAGTTTAAATTAAGTTCTTGTGTATCCATGTTGTTCTCTTGTAAAACCTTCCCCTTTTATTTCTCAATGAAATTGTTTCTAGTCTCATTCTTGGGAGGGATCCATACCTTTTGGATCGTCTTTCCATGAAGAATATTCTGTTGTTGAATTTTTCACAACCCCATTTGGGATTTTCCTGGCAAAGATACTGGAGTTCTTTGCCATTTCCTTCTCTAGCTCATTTTACAGATGAGGAAACTGAGGCAGACAGGGTTAAGTGACTTGCCCAGGGTCACACAACTAGTAAGTGTCTGAGGCTGGATTGGAACTCATGAACTTGGATTTTCCTGATTCTGAGTCCAGTGCTCTCTCCCCTGTACCACTTAGCTGCCTTGCTGGCATATTGTAGGCACTATATAAAATGCTAGATATTATCTTCATTATTATGTTTAACTGCTTCCTATATATGTGTATCTGTTCACTTGATATTTATGCTGTAAATGTTTATTTATGCATTTGTTGTCCCCTCCATTAGAAAAGAAATTCCTTTTCATTAGGAATTGTTCCACTCTTTGTATTTGTGTCCTCAGTATCTAGAATAGTGCCTGGTACATAGCAGACACAAATTCTTGTTAACTGATTAATCAATCAGGTGAGGGTTAGATCAGATGATCTCTGAGGTCTCTTCTAACTGAGCTAACCAATCTTAATCTTTGACATTATTACTCAAAGGTATAGTAGTGATGAAAAGTCAACTATTTCTCCCCTTTCCTCAGAAAGATAGGGGCCATTTCAAGGATGATAGATAAACATATTTTCTTGTTAGATTGTCTTGCAAATATGCATGTAGGCTCCCCAGTCTGGAGCTCAAATATATCTATCCAACTGGGACAGCCTAAAGGCTATGAGATAAGATCATCCCAGAATTCTTTTCCTCCTCTTCCCTTCTAGAACTACATAAATACTTTGTAGGTTACTGTGTTGGAACTTCGAATTTTTCTTCCACAAAATCTCTCCATGGGTGAACAATCCATATGAAATCCCAAGTTTCAATTGAACTGGAGACCTATTCCTTATGGCATCTCCCAAACCACAGAGAAATAGGCAGATTCTCTGACATAGTGAATAGAAAGAAACTTTGCCCTAGTTCAGAGAATTGTAAGGTCAAAACAGAGGAACCAGGGAATTCTTAGGATTCCAAGGAAGTCTAAATGACTTCCAACTGGAAGTATTTTTTGTGTTTACAATGGGTAGGAAGAAGAAGGGGGAATCAGAGGTCCCTCTGATTCCTTTTATCTCAATGGGGATATCTTTGGGCTTTAAAGACATACTTCTAGTTTGAACCAAATGGACCTACACAAAGTTAGTAACAACTGAGTTTTGCTGATTATTTGGGTAGATATTATTTTGCCTTTAACTTGCACATGCAGGAGTAGCATACGAAGGCTGAGGTAAAGACATTATTTGTCTTAACTTTCCTTGTTCCTCAGTGAAAAGTGAAGTGTTTCTTTGGGATTTTGGCTGGCGGAGGGGATGCGATTTTTCACCACACTCTTGTTGCCTGCACTATTATAAGAGCCTGGAGCCCAGGAATACAGTATCAAAGGAGCATAATGACTGCCAGATTGAAAGTTAGCGAAGAGAATGAAGGGGAATAGGGGCAAGGCATTCTCTTTTGGAAGACTTTGAATTACGGCTTGTGGACTCGTGAACAGCACCTGGGGATGCTTGTTCCTGAGCCTTAGCGAGAGGCTGTGAGTAGTTGGAGCTGTAGGGCTTCTAGACTCCTATGTTAGTTACCCAGATAATCCTGAGGGACCCTGGCAAAAGTACGATTCTAGGTAAGGAATCATTGCAAGTTTTTTAATACATGGTTATGCAAATAGATAACCAGGCGTTTATAGGCAACCACAAGACATACAGTGGATAGAGGACTGGCCTCAGTCAGGAAGGCCTAGATTCAAATTCTACTTCTGCCACTTATTTGTGGACAAATCACAGTCTCTCTGAGGTCTGTCTTCTCATCCATAAAATGGACATAACAATAATTTATTGAGAGCTGTTGTGCAAGTATAAAGCACTTTGTAAAAGTTAAAGCACAATAAAAATGCTAGTTACTAAAACTGCTAAAAATCACCCATACAAGGAAGTTATTTTGTAAATTGTATATTTGGCTTGAGTTAAAATGTTCCTAAAATCATCAATATGTATTGATTATTGTGTGCTTGATAAATATAATCTTGTCTGCAAGAGGAAATCTAAGCATATATAAAACTTAATAGGTGTAATCGGCACAATCCCTAAGCATAAAACATTCACTATATTTCACAGTAACAACCACTATGTGTGATGATCCACCATGATGGACTTAGCTCTTCTCAGCAATACAAGGAAACAAGACAATTCCAAAAGACTTGTGATGGAAAATACTGCCTACATCCAGAGAAAGAGTTATGGAGTCTGAATGCAGATCGAAGCATGACATTTGCACTTTTTTTATCCCTTTTTCTCTGATTCTTCTTTCACAGCATAACTAATATGGAAATATGCTTAACATGTTTGTACATGTATCCTATATTACTGCCTTGGGGAGGGAAGGAGAAAAAAATTGGAACTCAAAATCTTGCAAAAATGAATGTTGAAAACTATCTTTACATGTAATTGAAAAAAACCTATTAAGTGCAAAAAAAAAAAAAAACAAAACGATGTTCAACATCTCATTTACCAGAGTTCTATAAAACATAGTCAAGAATCATTAAAATTAAACTAGACTTGCCAGGATAAATGAAAAAAATTCACCGTATTTACAAAACTAAGTTTGCTGGGGAGTATGGAGGCAGGAGTCTTGCTAAGAATTCTGGTAGAGAAGTTGAGTATCTCTGGCAGAATGCAAGTACTGGTACTGGTGAAGATGAATACTTAGAAGTACAGTGAACAATGAAGAACTTTTTTTGAAGCAAAAACAAAATAAAAATATTCTTGTAAACAGTAGTTAGCTACCTCTCTGTATATAGTCTCTATTCATATAAATCCAAATTTCATGAAGCAATATTGATGTTTCATCATGTTCCTTAAAACTGGATGGTACTGCTTCCCTTTGAGGAAAATATCCTTGATCTCTTGGCTCTATGAGAAACATGGAATGTTTGTGCTGAAAAGGATGCTAGAGAGATTTTCCAGTTCTTCAATATGGCTGACAAGTGGTGATGCAAGAGAGTGGATCCCTACATTCTAAAGAGGTCACTCATTCCCCTTCTGAATAGCTTTGATTATTAGAAAGTTTTTCCTTTTATCAAGTTGAAATTTTCATTTTTGCTGAAACACTTTGCTTCTTGCCCTCAAGTCTAGAATATCTTCCATATGATAGCCTTTCAAATATTTGAAGTTAGCTCATATGTCCCCCCCAAACTATCTGTACTTATAGATGAACTATCTAGAATTCCCTCAAGCAATTATCATAGGGCATGGTCCATGTTTTTTTATTTTTTAATGTCCTCCAGTTTTTCAATGTGTTCCTAAATGTAATGTCCAGAAAAAGACATGACGATATCTAGCATCTATATAGTGTTTTCAGGGTTACAAAGTGCTTTACAAAGATTATCTCTTTTATCCTTAGAACAACCCTGGGGGACAGTGTTATGAATGTTATGAATGAAGATACTGAGGCAGACAGAGGTTAAGTGACTTGCTCAGGGTCACACAGCTAGTTAAGTGTCTCAAGTTGGGTCTGAATTCAGGTCCTCCTGACCCGAGGCCCAGTATTCAACCCAGTTGTCCCTAAATGTGATATGACCAGGGTAAAGTACAACAATTTGGGGGGAAGTGGAGGCAGGTTGGGAAGAAGAGAAAATAAATGCTTATTAATTGAAAAAAATTACAAAAAGAAATTCAGGACATTTTCCTCTTCAATAAATAACGGACACAACAAAAATTCTCAACACTTCTTGGTCGGTTGTGTGGTTATGAATATGTAGGCCTGCTGCAGAAAGTTGTCTGCAAAAGCTTGAGTATTTTCTTCTTATATTTTTATCAAAGTTAGCACTGTTATGTACACATGGGATTCTTATAGTTATTTTAGAGAGATGAAAAAGCAGGTTTGTGAGTAATTGCTATCTTTTCATCTCTTTGTGGGGTAAAAATGCCACTGACATTTTTCTCTTTGAGATAGCTTGAAAACCTCTCCCTGAGCACCTTTAAAATTGTGTTATTTCCTACAAAGATTTCTTCTGTATTTGGCCAGATCCAGTTTCTCTTCCTGATTTCCTCTCATATCAGGGGATATACTCTAAGGGGTTAGAATCTGTATGTGGTCGTTGCACTATGGACAATAATGAAATGAGTATATATGAAAATCCCAGCAGATTCCAGAAGAAATTTTGTTCCACAGATTTCACATCTCTGTGTACTCTTTCTTTTTCAGTTTCACCTACAGATATTCTCAGGTATTTGATATGGCTTAGTTGGGTGTCAAATTAAGTATTGTTTATCCCTTTCCTGATTTTTTTTTTTTGCTATTTTCTGAGACAAGACTTCTCTGATGTACTGCTCTGTAAAGCTTTGCAAATGGTTTTCAAATTGTAGTTCCTGACACCATAGCTCTCTGTCGACAAAGGAGATTAAATATTTTCTGGCTGAAGTGGCTTCTGGGATCTTTTAGTCTTATGGACTTTTTTGCATTGGTTAAACTTCTCTAGGAAATTGTGAGAGAGGAAATTTCTTTATTTTTGTGCATTTTCCATTTTCTCCCCAAAGTGGATAGCTTTCAATAGTCAGGAGAGAATTGCTTTATTCATAGGCAGTGTTTTATAATAGCTAACATTTATATAGTGCTCTATGGTTTCCAAAGTGCTTTACATTTCTCATTTCAGGTTCACAACAACCCTATGAAGTGGTACTAATTTTCTTTTACAGATGAGGAAACTGAGGCTTATAGTCATAAGGTGACTTACTCATGGCTGCCCAGCCAATTAATGATAGAGGGGAGATTTGAATACAGTCTTTCTGACTCCAAGTCCAGCACTCTTTCCACTACACTATGATTCATTTATCTTATTTCTATCTAATCTATATTTACTTCAGTTTTTGCATGTACAATATTTTCCTACTGATTTTAACCCTTTCTTCCAATTTGTTGTTTACTTTGACCTTTGTTGTGAATTCTTGTTCAGTCATGTCTGAATCTTTATGACCCCATTTTGGGTTTTCTTAGCAGACATATTGGAGTGGTTTGTCATTTCCTTCTTCAACTCATTTTACAGATTACTAAACTGAGGAAAACAGCTTTAAGTGACCTGCCTAGGATCACATAGCTAGTAAGTATCTGAGGTCAGATTTGAACTCGGGAAAATGAGTCTTCCTGACTCTAGGTCTAATGCTGTATCTACTTCACCACCTAGCTGTCCCCAAAAGATAGAGTGACAGACAGTATTAGAGGCAGAATTTGAACCCAGGCTCTCTGACTCTAAAGCCAGTGGGGTTTTTTTTGTTCTCTATAACATTTGGGCAGCTGGCTCACTGTCTAAGACTGGGTTTTCGTGCTTTCTAGCTAACCTGTCAAAACTCAAACTCCGCTGGCATGGTCTTCAAGAATCCAGGCTTACTGTCATGCTAAGGTGAGGCATCAGAGTGAGACTTTTGTCAAGACATTTTGTCGAATCCCCATTCATTTACAGATGAGGCTTCTGATAAATGGATGACATCTAGCTCATCTGTCTCACTTTACATGTGAAGAAACTGGGTTCGAGAGACGTTAAGTGAGACTTCAGTATACACACTGACTCCCTCTCCAACACCCTAACTAACCATTCAGTTCCTCACTTCACATGGCCTCCTCCTCCATTCTTCCTCAGCCACACAGCAAAATTATCATGTTCTTGATCTTGCCATCACCCACAAGTATCCTGCTTCTATCTTCAAGAATTTCCAAATCCTTTTATCCACCTAAAAATCTATTGACTTTTCACCTCTCCTTCTGCCTTCCTTTATAAAACCCTACTCTTTATCTGCCCTCTTATCCTTTATCTGCCCTCTAATCCTTGACTCCTTAATTCTTTCCCAGACAATCTCCCCTATACCAGTCACTATTTCCCATTTCCCCACCTTGTTGAACCAGTTCAACTCTCTATTGTCCTCCTCTCTTGACTATCTGACTCCTTTATCACTTCACCAGTTACACCTTGTCAAGATTCTGCCTCAGATATCTCTCACCATTTGTTTCCTTTGCTCCTACACATGTGCTGCTGAATGAAGGTAGAGAAATAATGCAACAGTTCTAACTTGGTCCGTTACAAATTTAGACTACATCACTTCAAGTGGACCCTTATGGTTGCTAGGCAACCCTTCCATACTTACCTTAATCAACTCAGTATTCTGCTTCCCAAAGCTTTTCATCTTTCCCCAAGTCACTTTCTTCCCCTACTCTCAGCTAAGAATCTTGCCTCATATTTTACAGAAACCTTTGAGACTTCTTTGAGGCATTATGAACTAGCTCTCTCTTCTCTCCTCTTCCTTATCTCCTATCACTCAAATGCCTTCTTCTCAATGTTTTCTCCTCCTTCACCCTTGTAATACCCTTCCTCCTTACTAAGACTAATCCTTCTACCTGCTCAAGCAACTCATCTTTCCATCTTCTTCAACAGGTCACTCCCTTTGTCATCCTTACGTTATCATTTATTTTCAATCTCTCCCTCTCTACTAGTACATTTCTCACTGCCTACAAATATGCTCATGTTTCCTCTATCCTGAAAAAAAACCTTCCATTGGCATGGCATGGCATGGTTCTTTCATTCTTGCTGGCGTTGTCCTATAGCTCTTCTCTCTTTTGTGGCTAAACTTGAAAAGTCCCTTACAATAGGAAGCTCCAGTTCCTCTTCTCTCTCTTTTTAATCCCTTATAATCTAGCTTCTGACCTTGTTATTGCACCAAAACTGTTCTCTCCAAAATTACCAAGTTCTCTTAGTTTCCACATCCAATGGACTTTACTCAATCCTTACTCTCCTCAACCTGTCTATAGCCTTGGACCCAGCTGGTCTCTTTCTCCTCCATGACACTCTCTTCTCTAGGTTTTTGGAATGCCACTCTCTCCTGTTTCTCCTCCTATCTGACTATTCTTTCTTAGCTTTTTTTGCTGTTCATCTTCCAGATTATAACCTCTAACCAGAAGTGTCCCACAGGGTTCTGTCATGGGCCCTCATCTCTTTTCTCTCTATACTGTTTCACTTGGTGATCTCCCATGGTGACCACTTGGTGGTCAGCTCCCATAGATTTAATTACCATCTCTATGCTAACAATTCTCAAATCTACTTAGCCTGTTTCAACCTCTCTGCTGACCTCCAGTCTTGCATCTTGAACTACTATTTGAAAATCCTGAACTAGACATCCAGTAGATATTTTAAACTCAATATTTACCAAAATGGAACTCATTATTTCCCCCTAAACCATCCTCCTCACCCCACCCCTACCCTGTACCCTCCCTATTACTATAGAGGGCAATACCATCCTCTCAGTCCCTCATGTTTATAACCTAGGAGTCATCCTGGACTCCTCACTACCTGTTGATTTCATCTTTGTAACATCTCTCCAATATACCCCCTTCTCTCCTCTGACACTACCATTTCTCTGGTATGAACCCTTATCGCCTCACATCTGACTACTGCAAGACCCTGCTGCTGGTTCTGATTGCCTAAAATCTCTCCCTCCTTCAATTCCACCTCCATTGAGCCATTAAATTGATTTGCCTAAAGTGCAAATCTGACCATGTCACTCATCTACCTGGAAAACTCTAGTGGCTCCCTATTGCCTCCAAGATCACATATAAAATTCTCTGCTTGGCATTCAAAGCTCTTCATATCCTGCTCCCTCCGACTTTTCTAGTCTTCTTATGCCTTACTCCCCACCATATATTCTTTGATCCTGTGACATTGGTCTCCTTGTTGTTTCATGAGCAAGACATTCTATTTCTCATCTCTGGGCATTTTCCTTAGCTGTCTTCCATGCTCTTCTTTCTCATCCATGCTTGTTGGCTTCCCTGGTTCTTCCAGGACTCAGCTAAAATCCTACTTCTTCTATAGGAAGGCTTTTCCAGCCCCTCTTAATTCTAGTGCCTCCATTCTGTTAATTATTTCCTATTTATTTTGTAAGTAGCTTGGTTGTATATATTTGTTTGTTTGTTGCTTCTCTCCTCCTTAGACTGTGGGATCTATTAGAGCAGGGACTTTTACCTCTTTTTGTATCAGTGTACTTAGCACAGTGCCTAGCACAGTAGGTGATTAATAAATGTTTATTAATTGATTTATTACCTAGGATAACACTAATAACTATGATGCAATGCGTTCATGACCAAAACTCAGATGCCTATATTCCTAATTCATCTCTTTCAATTATAACAATAAAGTAGTACAGAGAGACTTTGAATTCTGATTTATATATTTGGACTTTTTTCACACATACCCACTTAGAAGCACCCATGATATGCAACTTCTTGCTGGCAAAGAAGCCCCAACATAACCATTTAAGAATGAAAGAAACCTCTCCACTGACATTCCTGTGCTAACATTAGGATTTTATAAATAGACAGAAAACTGCTGAAATAACAAAAATGCATCAAATAAAGTAGGCAAAATAGAAAGAAAAAAGTTCCATTTGCAAAAACAATGTGCAGGAAGGCTGAAGATTCCCAAGGTATATAAATAAGTCTAAGGTAAAACCTTTAGGTTCATTTATATATGAGTATGTAAGTTTATATGTTGGGCTATGTATACAATATGTGTATATATAGGTATGTAAATTTATATTGAGTATACATATACATATATATAGGTACATATATAGGATATTTAAATATGAGTATGTAAGTTTTTATACAGGGCATGCAGAAAGGGTATATATGTATATAGGATATTTATATGTAGCTATGTAAATTTGTAGATAGGATATGGCTATGTAGGCATATATGCATATTATGTAAATAGAGTATTTACATATGCTATGTAAATTTACATATAAGATATATAAATGAGCTATACTGATAAAATGAAAGGGGTGAAATCTAATTAGGGAAAATAAGCGCAAGGGTTGAAATGTAAATATGAACGGTCCAATTAGCAGGAAAAATAAGAAAGAAAAATGTAAAGAAATAGATCAAACATCCAAGGTCATTTATAAGAAATAAAAATGAAAAATAGAAAAAAAAATGCTCTTTCAGCATATCAAGTATGCAAAGAGAAAATGAAATGTCACTCCAGAAAAGTAAACAGTAGGTGACTTAGGAAAGGCAGAAACTCTTAAGTTTGCTTGTTTTTAAAGATATCAAGTACAAAAAATATGAGAAAAAGTAAGATATATAGATGGATGAGAAGGTTAGTAGGATGGCAAACAGTGGGCATAAGAGAAAGGAAATACGGATTCTAGCCCTATGTTTTCGTGTGAATTCTGGTAACTTTGGGTTCACTTCTGTGAGCCTCAACTTTCTCATTTGTAGAATGAATTACTGAGTTAAATGATCTTTAGGCCCTTTCCAGCTCCAGTGTCAAGTTGTAATAAATTTGAGTAAGAAAAGAAGCCATGACCTCCTATTTGTCAAACTCATATCTAGATTTAACTAGCTAAGTGTTATACAAACGCCATGCATTCTTGCTGTTGCTGTCTGTACTTTGTTTTTGAAAGTGGCCAATGATGTCACAATGACAGGGTCAGGGAATGGTGTGTCTGGCTGAAAGGTTCAACTATAGGATGGGCACATATCGATTATTTTGCACGTTACATTGTACATAGTAGGTTATCATATGACACATGTATGTTCATCTGTCTTTTTTGAAACCATATAGTGAAGCCATGGGGTCCTTCTCATTCGTGGTTGGGAGAGCTTTTCTCCAATACTGCTACTCATATAATCCCAAAGATCATTGGTTATCGATGTTTTTTGTTTGTTTGTTTCATGAACCCATTTCTAGAACAATGAAAATGTGTTGTGATTCTGCAGATTCCTTTAATATACTAACCATATTCTTTTAGGTTTATTCATTAAGTGCTTCATAGCTGCACTGATGACTTTTACAATCCTTAAATCCAAGTCACTGAAGAAACAAACCAACGTTACTTCAAACATGCATGCGTTTGTTGTCAAAGAGGAAAAAGTATATTTGCAACACAATTGGGCAACTATTTACTGCTTAAAGAGCCATTAAGGATGTTTCAGCATGAACTTCTTGGACAATCATAAACTCAGAACCACTAAATAGAAATCACTGTCATAGACCATGCAGCCTTCTTGAGCTTCTCTCCATCTGCATCCCCAACGCCCTAAAAGAAAAACAGACTCTGTCTAGGACTAGGCTTCCTTTTCTTACCTGATGCATTCCACCGACTCAGGCCTTGACTTTAGATCCTGATCTTTAGCTGCTACTCCAAAGTGAATTGGAAAGAGTCCCCCAAGAATAATATCCCCCTTCTTCTGTGCTCTCTGATCAGGGCCATAGGCAGAAGTGTTCCAGGTGAATGCCAAGAGGATCAAGCAACATCTGTAACAGGTCATTGTTTCTCTTTTTTCCAGGAGGGAGAAAAAAGGGTACAAGGATGTAAAGAGTGTCCTGAGACACTTTCACTCTCTGCTTTGAGGGCACATGTCTACAGTGAAATTAACAACAGAAGAGTGGTCTCCATGTTGGTACTTGGCACACGGTCTTCTCCATTATGGATTGGTTTGCTCATGAACTCTCAATTCTTCAGAATCAGTATCATGTAGAGATCATCTGTCATACTTCTGAAAAATAAAAGAGTAACAATCTAGAGCAAAGATTTCATTTGTCGTGTCTATTTTAAGTCTTTTCTCCCTTTCTTTGTCCTTCCTTTTATCCAGTCCTAAAGATATCTCTTTTTTCCTATAGTTCATTGTTTTGTAATGAAAACGAATGTCAGGATTCTATTGAGATTAGAGGGTAAAAAAGTGTTTAAAAAATTTCACCAAGTCTCTACTATGTGCCATACACTGTAATAGGCACTGAAGGAAGATACAAAGTTCAATGAAAGGTGGTCAGGGCCCCAAGGAGAATACTAGATTGTAGAATATAATCTGTCAGTAAGAATTTATGAGATGCCTACCATGTTCTGGTCATAATGTTAGATCCTGAATATTTACAAAAAAAAAAGTGATTCCTGACTTAAGGAAACTTACATTCTGCTGGGGAAAAAGTATGAACATATAAAAGGAGATATAGGATACATACAAAATACAAGGTAATGAATATTTTGTGGGAGGCAAATGCTTGCTAGTGGGAAGATTAAGTTTAGAAAATGGCACTAGACCTGAGCTTTGAAGGAAGCTAGAGATGGAGGTGAGAAGGAAGTATATTCTTTGTATACAAATAAATATAATGAAGTAGGATAAATAAGTTAAAGGAATATGAAGTGCTATACTATCTACCAAGTCTGACTTTCATCTTTCATCATGATCCTAGATTTTTGAGGGCTACAGTTGACCATTATCCATGTTGGAAAAGATTTGAATACAGGCCTAGCTATAGATTACCTGTAATCAGTTTAGCTGAGTATGGAGAGGCTCATCACCTGTAGTCTGGCCCCTTGGTGATGATGACTTTGACCCATGATAACCCATGAAACAAAGGAAATTTGCTCTTTATTCTGTGTATCCCCTTTCTGCTTTTTCATGGTGGCAAAGTTGGAGGAAAGGAGGAAAATACTTCCCATGTTTTTCTAAATTCTTCATATTTTTTATTCCCTGTGGCACAGTAGTAATCAATGACATTCATATACCATAAATTGTTCAAGCATTTCCCAGTTGCTGAAACATCAGAAATATCAGAAACATAGTTTGCTTCCAGTTTTTTGTGATGACATTTTTTAAAAGTTTTGTAAACTTCTCCTTGGGATATGAGAAAGAAAGGAAGGAAGGAAGGAAGGAGGGAGGGAGGGAAGGAAAGAGAAAGAGAGGGAAAGAAAAAGAAAAAGAAAGAAAGAAAGAAAGGAAAGAAAGAGGGGAAAAAACCCTATTCTTTCTTCCTACTTCCAAAAAAGTTTGAGCAATATTCCTGTTTTGGGCTTCCAAAACTTTGGAACATGATTTGGGATATGATATTATATATCAGCCTGTTAAAATATAACCTCACAAATTTAGGTCTACCGTAGACCAAATAATGTTATCCCAAACATACCCCAAAGAAATAATATAGCTAGTAATAATATTTGTTTATTTTGTACTTGTATTTATTCATTATTGTTATATATATATATATATTATGCTATGTAATATTATATTATATTAGGAACTGTATTTATTTTGTACATTTATATTGTAATTTAAAATTTGCAAAATGCTTTACAAATATCATCTCATTTGGCCCTCTTAACACCCTGGGAGGAAGGTACTTATTATTAATCCCATTCTACAGATGAGGAAACTGATACAGATAGAAGTTAAGTCAATGGCTTAGGGTCATATAAATAGTAGGTGTCTGAAGGTGGATTTGAACTGTGGTCTTTCTGACTTCAGATTTCAGTGCTCTAACCACTGTCACCTAAACTGCCTTTATAATTCAGAATGTATGCTATAACACCTTTAGCCTATAATATATGTGCCAGTCCCCAAATACCAGGAATAGAGCAGTTTCATGGCATAGAAAGAAAAAATGTTGGCCCTTTCCAAAGAGAAAGTTTCCTTGGTTGCTTCAGGGACCTCCAATGCACCTCCCCTTCCTTTCTCTTGGTTATGGACTAGTCATGTTGTGGTACCTAATGACCAAGCCACTCAAATATCATGTACACCCTACCAGCTGTGGTGGGTATGAATGCTTGAATAGAAGGAGTTTGCCAGTTACATTTTTCCATCCTCTTACTGTCCCTATTCTTCTTAGATTCCGTTTTCACTATTTGCTCTAACACCTCTCAAATTCTGAGATGAATTCCCTTTTCCTTTCTCCTCACCCTTTGTCTGTATGTGTGTTTGTGTGCTAGTCTTCCATCATTCTTTCCCATCTTCCTTTTTATCTCTCTTTTCTATTTCTCCTTCATCCTTTTCTCTTCATGCTCCTTTCTCTCTCTTTCCCTCTCATTCTCTACATGATGGAGAAAGAAGTCAGGGTACCTGATTTCCAGTCCCAGTGAGCCCACACACTAACTATATGCCATTGAGAAAATGCCTTCATTTATCTGGCCTTCCATTCTATTCATCAATAAGATGATTGGTGTGTTTATTTCTTTGTCTTTATTTTCTTTTGCAACATGACTGGTATGGAAATATGACTTCACATGTATGATTGAAATCAAATTGCTTGCCTTCTCAAGGAGGGGGGCGTGACAGGAGGAAGACAGAACTTGGAACTAAAAATTTTAAAAAGTGATTGGTACAGGCGTAGTTAGGTGGCACATTTAGCCTTGCCCCTGAAGTCAGGAGGGTATGAGTTCAAATCCAACCTCAGACATTTACTAGCTTTGTGACCCTGGGTAAATCACTTAACCCTAACTGCCTCAAAAAAAAAGATTTATTTACACATAATTGGGAAATATTTAATGAAATAAATAGACATTTTAAAAAAAGATGAATAGGTTGTATTAGATCATCTCTAAGATTTCTTTCTATAATTCCATGGTGCTCTTATGGGCTTCTGTTTTCAAAACAGCTAAGCATTAGTGAACACACAGGAATCTTTGAGTCTACTTTCAGTAAATGAGATGTAGTCCACTTTTGGCCATGTCCAGAGGGGACAGAGAAATCTGGGGGAAGGGAATGATCCTGTTGGATGGATGATGGCTCAGATTCCTGAGTCCTAACCCAGTGCTTCCTCTGAGATTGAAGGAAGGAAGTCTGGGGTGGAGAGGAAGAGGGGAAAAAAGATAACTACAAAGATTTTTGGTATTCCTTCAGAGAAATCTAACATAATATCAAACAAAACAAGACACTTTTCCCTACCATCTTCCCCCAAATATACAACTTTGAATTTCTCAATATTCTACATCTCTAGGCAAGGATAATGACTTCCACAGTCCTTTCATTCATTTGTGAAAAAATTTTTAAAACAATGTGTAATGAATGCATTTTCGCAGATTCCAGCAGAGATACAAATGAAAGACACCGTTTCTGATTTGAAATTCCCTTCCTACATTCTAGGAAGGGAAGAGTACATGAGTATACAAATAAATACAATACAAATTATGTGGCAAGTACATAAAAAGCATAAATTTCTATGGAATCAGGGAACAGTTAAGATATGGAAACTGAGTCAATGAAGTTTCAGTGATTTCCTCACACTATTCATCAACCTCATTGTTCAAGAACAGAAACTATTATCTCTCCATTTCTGAGAAATTTGTCTGACAAGTATGGACTTAATATCAAACAATAATTTACTTCAAGCATAGATTCTGATGGAATTTGCTGTTTCATTAATTAATAGAGCTCAGAAAGGGAACAAGCTATCTATAATGAATAGTAGCTATAGCAGCAGCTCTGTAGAACATAGACTTTTTTTGCTTTGTTATGTGTACGTGCGTATGTGTGTATATACATATACATACACAGCTATATATGTATATATTTTGTACGTGTGTTTATGAAGTCACTCAAAAACTCTGATATGAGTGAAAAGTATCATGTACTACTCTACCCCACCCTCATTACCACACCTGTAGAACTCATTCTGGCTAAAACTTCCACTATCTTTTACTTGGCTGATGACACATTCATTTTTCCATGCATGCCTGACATATATATTTGTATGCATATATGTATGTATATATTTACCCACACATATATGCATGTGTATATGTACCTATATGTATGTATATAGATACAAACATTGTATATACATATGTATTGGTCAAATAATATGTCTGTACGTATTTATTGTTTTTGTTGATGTTCAGGCATTTCAATTGTTTCTGATTCTTCATGGCCCCATTTGGGGTTTTCTTGGCAAAGATCCTGGAGTGGTTTGCCACTTCCTTCTCCAGCTCATTTTACAGATGAAGAAACTGAGGCAAAAAGGGTTAAGTGACTTATGCAGGGTCACACAGGTAGTAAGTATCTGAGGTCACATTTGAATTCAGGTCTTCCTTTTTTCTAAGCCTGTTGCTCTATTCATGATGCCACTTAGCTGCACTACCTCCCCACACACACTATGTATAGCCAGCTGATTATACCATTAGTTGGGTGATATGTGTGTGTGTGTTTATGTGTGTATGTATGTATGTATATATATATACATAAACATGCTTGAATACATGGACACATACATATAAACTTGGATCATAATATATTACTATATATATTACTACATGTATATGCATATATAGTATGTCATTAACCCACATAGGTATAGATATGTATATGTGTCTCTGTGTGTATACATACATACACATGCATATGCCAGATAGGAGTTTTGCTAATTGTCCATGATCCAATCCTGTCTCCAATCTAGATCAAAGGCCTTTATTGAAAGGAAGGAATATTATCTTGCTTTGATATGAAGGTGATCTTTCAGCATGAGAGAAACACAAAAACAGGGGCAAGTCACACTCCACTGGCTCCCTCCACTTCCACTTGCCTGCCAACGACTCAGCCATGTGTGCTCCATCTCCCTGACAACAGGTGTGACTTTCGGAGGCGTCATGCCTCATTTAGTTCTGGTAATGGCTTAATTGAGTTGGAGAAATGCAGGGACAGGAGCCGAGATAAAAGCTAACTTAGCTGTGTTCCTGTTATTCACTGGAAAAAGCCATCAAGAAAGAGGGGACGGGATGAACAAGAGTATGGAACGCGACATAAAATGGGGGTAGAAAAGAATGGAAAGAACAAAAATAAAGAGAAAGGATACATAGAGAGCAAGTAATAAATCTCAATTCTATACTAGTTTAAAGTTTACGAAGACATAGCCACATGGCATATATGTTAATCATTGCACATAGTAGTACTTATTAAGTTCTTTTTCTTTCATTCATTCATTCATTCACAAAAAGTGCTTTCCCCACAAAACCTTGTGAGATAGATCATTGAAACTCCCCACTGTACTTATCAGGAACCTGAACACATTGAGGTTAAATGACTTGTTCCCGTTCACAAAGCTAGCAAATACTAGACCCAGAGCTCAAAACTAGGTCTCCCAACTCCATATTCAGTGCTCTTTGCAGTCCCATGAGGCCACCTTTCTAGGACAATTGTGCTCAGTCTTTTCAATTGTGTCTGAGTCTTGGTGACCCCATTTGGGGTTTTCTTGGCAAAAATACTGGAATGGTTTGCCATTTCCTTCTCCAGCTCACATGAAGATAATGAGGCAAACAGGGTTATATGACTTGCCCAGGGTCACACAACTAGTAGGAGTCTGAGACCAGATTTGAACTGACAAAGATGAGGCTTTCTGACTCCAGGCCTGGCACTCTAACTACCGTATCACCTAGCTGTCCTTTCTAGGACAAAGGCAAAAAGACAAAAGAAAAAAGAACAGAACAGGGAGAAGGAAAGCCAGAAAGTCCAACAAAAAGCAAAAAAGACATACACATTCTCATCTTTACGTCAGCTATGGGTGAAAGTGTCTTCTCACTTTGAGTTCTGACATTGCATACAATCCCCATGTTTCAAAACCTGACTGAGATGAGAATTGGGAACAGAGCTGGTAGCTCAAAGTTTTGCTGTCTGGATTGTTTACCAAAACACCGGAAGGTAATCTCAGCTATGGTGTGGGTTAACAGGGTTAACAGAAGTGTGGTCAGGTGCAAAAAAATAAAAACTCTATTTAAAGCTCTTTCTAGGTCTAAATTTAGTTGGGGAAGGGAGTGTAGGGTGGGAGTGAGGGGTTTAACGACAAATATAGAATCCTTGGGGATTAGGGAGATCATCTGGTCAAATGGGCTGCCTTTAGGAAGGTAAATGTTTAAGCTAAGGTTGGATGACCTGACCAGGGATGGAAACCTGAATTCATTAGCATCATTGAAAGAGAAAGACCATAAACTTTAGGAATAATAACTGAGAAAAAGGCTTCATTGGTTAGAGAATCCTAAGAAAGAGAGGACCTAGGTTGAAAACCTATCTTTCTTATTTACTGTCTCTTGATTTGGTCTTCTATGAATATAAAGAACAAATGATCCCTACTTCTAGGATTACAACTTCTTATATGTTTGAAGACATCAGAAATCACCCTTCAGTCTTCCTTTCTCTGGGTTCAACAGCCCCGGTTCTCTTAACTTTTCTTCATAGACAGTGTGGAAGTTGAAAGAGAATACTGAAACAGGGATAAGGAGATCTTGGTTCAAATCTCCTTTCTGATATTGACTAGGTATGTGACCATAGGTAGTTTATTTAACTCCATTTAACTCCATCACCTCTAGAATGGGGATGATACTTTTTCTATCTACTCAAAGATTTGGGAATGAGAAGAAGCCCTTTATAAGCCTTAAAGTATGATATAAATGTAAGTTATTATTCCATCTTTACTGCAATATTCATTCCTCTTCCAGGAATTTATTCCATATTCCTTTTTAACTGTGGTGACAGAACCTAGATATTCATCTAACTGGTGCAACATAATGCAGAGGACATCCTACTACAGTGAAATGGGTATTGGATTTGGAATTGAAAGACCTACGTTAAAATGCCAAGTTGTTATTCAGTATCTATGTGAATTTGCAAGTCATTTAGCCTTTTGGGGCTACAATTTCCTCATTTGTAAAAATAGTGTGACCATATAATTTGAATATTATTTGACAGACTATAAAAATAATAATAAAATTTGAATTCAAATATAGTTTGAAGACCCTTTAATCTTTAAGTCTGGGCTCTTAGCCACCTAAGACCTCCATATGTTTCCCTTCCCACCTGATAGATTCTGAAAAGGTACCAAATGCATGCTTGAGAGAAGGGGAAAGGATCTTACACCTGCCTATATCTGTGAATTACTGTCTACCCCACTTCAACTCCTAGCCATAAAGGAGCTAGCCAAATGTTCTGATAATGATAGTTGGCGGGGAGAGTGGGCGTATTAGAAAGAGGGCCTCTAGATTTTTCTGTACGCCATCTAAAACAGAATTTTTGTGTGCAAAGGATGAACAGTAATAATTGGTTTAAATGATCAAGGTGTTGCTGAGAAATGTTATAAATCAGACAGTGCAAGGGAACAAAACAATGATGATCATGTCATGAAGTAGTCAAATAAAATTCCCGGGCAACTGGAGGTGTGTGTTTGTCCTTCATTCCTGAAGAACATGCCATCAGAGAAATGATGACATGACTTGCACTTGACTTTGTTTTGAGTGAGGGAGGGCTGTGCAGGTCACCAGCCTCACTTCTCCTCCAGAACCATCTGAATCCAGTGACCAGATATTCATCAGAATGACTGGAGATGACCCAGGATGAGGCAATTGGGGTTAAGTGACTTGCCCAAGGCCACACAGCTAGTAAGTGTCAAGTGTCTGAGGTGAGTCAGTTCCTCCTGACTCCTGCTCTGGTGCTCTATCCACTGCACCACCTAGCTGCCCCATAGCTGGGGGTATGTTTCAAGTCAGTGGGTGTAGCAATCTGGAGGGTATGGTTTGACTCTTGTGGCAAATCTTAATTGAAGGAATAGGAGCACCATGAGAGTTAGGGCAGTGTACAAGCAGACTAAGAGCAAATGTATGAAGTATGTGTGTGAATGGGCTTAGACATCATCTTGTAATTTTGTGGCTTTTTGTTCTAGCATAATATTGTATTGGTGTCTACTGAATTTTATCCTATTTTTATAGAATAATTTCCCAATTTATCTAAATCATTTTTAATTTTATTTCTATCTTCCAGAATGTTAAAAATCCATCCTAATTTATCACAGACGAGGACATTTTCCATTATTTAACCAACTCAATAATCATATTGAAGCCTATGGAATACATTCAAATAGGTCCAACAGACCAACTTTTACTCTTTGCGGGTGCCTTCAAGTCCGTAACATGTGAACCACTGCCTGTGGTTTTAAATGGCAGAGACTATCTTTCCGATAGCTGCAGCAGCAGATTTGGTAATTGCCATCAGACAGTGAGAAGAGTGGCAATAAGGGCAGAGACTAGACCAGTGAGTTCATTGGTGTAGTGTAGTAGTTCCCAACTTTTGTTATTGTTGTGAAAAAACTCCTTTCAACCAAAAAAAAAATATGTTGTAAACTTCCATGGTAATCTTATAATACATATTATATATATTACATATTATATTTATATAATATTCTATAATTACTGCTTAAGGTGCATTAAGGAATTTTTAGGGTAAACTCTTTGGTCTATCTCCACAAACTGCCAAGGAGTCTGTGACCCATAAAGGATCCCCAGGTGAAGAAATTCCCTCTGCCAATGTAGATTGATACTTTTTCTACTTCTTAGAGAGTTTCTCAGAGCACTAAGAGGTGCAACTTATCTAGGATTACATGCTAGTGTGTGTTAGAAGAGGGCCTAGAACCAAGTTTTTCTTGGTTCTGAGGGATGATTCTCTATTTGTCACAGTGCCTCTCCAGTAATACCACTTGAATATTTCAAGGATCTATAAGTTTATCCATATAGTTACTCCCTATACCCATGTAGAGCATATACTCTCACCCTACCCTTATCCATCCTATGCCTTAGTAGATCATCTTTGTGATTTACCATGGCTAAAAAAAACTTTTACCATATTTAGATTAAATATGTAATACTTTCTGATTTGTTTGGACCTTCCAAAGCCTTGTGCTCTGATGGCATAATTCGCTATCCAGTTGTATCAATCTGGGATTGTTAGACTGCTTTTACCCTTATTTTCCCATCAGGACCTTTCCAGAGATTTTCATCATCTCAGCTGACTGCTTTCCTGAGTCTGAAACAGCTTCCTAGGTATTACTTCATCCATTAACTAAACTGTTGTACTTAGCTTATCTAGTTAAGTGATAGCTTTCTTAGATAAGCTACGAGTAAGACTCTTTTAAATGTTTCCTCTCCACTTAATTCAAACTAGACTGAATTTAGAAGTTAACTACCAAACATGCAACTATGGGGATGTATGGAGTGCCGTCCTTCCACTTCCATGTTTGTCTGTGCTTCTGCTTATTCTTAGCTCCCTCTGTCTCACACATACTCATTTCACACAAGGGCTCACTCTTGGGGCTTAGTAGGGTTGTTTTGTTAATTACAATAGGCCCGCTCAGCAGTCTGCTTTCCATGACTTAAGCTTTCTAATCTAGGAACTTTTCTAAAATGACATCTCTGTTCCTTAAACATAATATATTTCAAAAATAGCCTTACATCCCACATACACACAAAACTTTGAATTAAAAACTAAAGCAGGTTTCCCAACAAAATCAAATCAATCTTATTTTCCTGCTTCTCAGGATTTAGAACTAGAAGGTACCTTAGAAGTTACCTAGTCCAGGTCCTTCATTTTATAGAGGAGGAAAGGGAGGTCCACAAGAATTTAATGAATTGAATTGATGTTCAAACCAGGTCTAATATTCTTTTCACTTCCACATTCCAGTATTTAGCACAGGGCCTAGAACATAATAGGGGCTTAATAAATGCTAATTGACATGCTAGACTACAGTCTCCAAAGTGGGGGTCATAGAAATACACACGCCAAGGGGACCCTGGCTTGACCACAAGATGTATGTGGTCCACAAATGGGTGGATAGGAAGATGGATCAATTCCTCAGTCTTCCAGACAGTCTCCAACACAACTACCCCCAACTCCATCAACATCTCCCCATTCTGCTCTTTCCCCCTTCCACGTGTGGCACTCCTGTGTAGCAGTCTTGGATGTGGGCTGCTCAGGGAATTTATAGCCTAAGTGTCTGTAGCAGTGGACAGCTAGGTGGTACAGTGGATTAAGAGTCTGGTGTCAAGAAGACTCATCTTCCTGAGCTTAAATCTGACCTCAGATACTTACTGGCTGTGTGAACCCGGGCAAATCACTTAACCCCATTTGCCTCAGTTTCCTCATCTATAATGAGCTGGAGAAGAAGGAAATAGCAAAGCATTCCAATATCTTTGTCAAGAAACCCCCAAAATGTGGTCATAAAGAGTCAGATATAACTGAGAAATGACTAAACAACAACAAATCTGTAGTGATAACAATTTCCTACACTCCTCCCTATGAAGAACCTCCCCCTGGATCCACCACCATAGCAGCAGATTTTGTGCTCTGAGTCAATAACCAGTGAATAAGCTCTCCCCTCCCTGCTTTTCATTTTGGGGTGGGAGAGAGTGAATAGCCTAGGGGGAATAGTTATAGCTGTTTCTTGTATGTTACCTTCCCAGCCAAACCCTCTCCTCTTTGGAGGTTCCTTTTTTCTTTGAGGGCATGACCATCCTGGCAGTCTCCCATGTTCTCAGCCTCGTTTCACTTACATGAAAATGTTCTGTTCTCGTCAGTTTCCAGAGATCTCTCTATTGCCACATCTGATGACCTTTTCTCAATGCTCATCCTTGACTTCTCTGTAACATTTGACACGATTTGCCACCTTCAGCTCCTGGATACTTACTCCCTTCTCTTTGGGTTGCCATGATTCTTCATTCTCTTGGATCTTCTCCTACCTGGCTGATCACTGTTTCTCAGTCTCCTTTGTTGAATACTTATCCATATCAGGCCCCCTAACATTGTGTGTACTCCAAGGCTGTGTCCAGGGCTCTCTTCCCTCTGCGTCTCATTCCGTGACTTCCTCAATTTGCTTGGGTTTATTTATTATCTCTACGCAGATGACTCCCAGATCTATATATCCAGCCCTTATCTTTCTCCTGGACTCCAGACGTGGATCACCAGTCACTCACCATTGGATATTTTGAATTTGATGTTACAGAGTTATGTTTAAAACACAACTCATTCCCTTTTCCTCAAAACTACTCCTCTTCCATACTTTCCTATTTCTGATGAGGTCACCTCAATGTCATAAGAAGATATTGGAGAGGACTTTGGTGGGGGAATTTAAACAGCTCCAACTTGCCTCTCTGTTGACTGGCTGCCAACTACTGCTCTCTCTCCTCTCTTTAAGTGCTCCTGGCGTCTGTCTGGACAACTCCTGAAAAGCGGGTTAGGTTCATTCCACCTCATTAATTCCACAAAACTAGAGGAGATTAGTTCAAGCTATTAGTGAGACTACTTTCCACTGGTTCTTCTCAGAAATAGCAACTTTTTCCTTCTCCCCCTGCCCTCTTCTCTTTACTCTCTCTCTTTCATTTTGTCCCTTTTTTTTCTGTTTCCAGTTGTCTCTAAATGGACCCTCTTCACCTTCTCTCTCCAGTAAAAAAGAAAACTTCTCCTTTTGCCCTACATTAAGCAGTTCAATAGATTCTGAGGCTCATTCACATAAGATAATTTGAGTAAATCCATTTACAAACCTTAAAGCACTATATAAAATCAATTAATAAATAAGGATAATGATGGCAAAAACTAGCATAGAGAAAAACAAATTTCCTTTTCCCATAGATTTCTCTCAAGAAAAAGATTGCAAAACGAAATCTTGCAAGTAGTAGTAAAAATAATAGTAGTCATAAAATTAAAATAACAACTAATATTTACATAACATTTTTGAACTGCTGTGTATACCTTATGTCATTTGATCCTGGAAACAGCCCCATAAATCACAAGAGATGCTATTGTCATCCTTTTTGTCAGATGAAGAAATTGAGATCCTCCACCAAGTAAATTTGCTCCAGGTCTCAGGATGCCTGGTCATTACTGTGAGCAATGAGGAAGGTGGACCTACGGTTGGAAGTAAGGAAAAGTAAGGAGGCCGGGCAGAGATTATCAGTACCTTTAAATCTACTGTTTGCTGTTATGTGCTTAACAAGCTCTTCTGAAGCGTTTTTCTTATTTTTTATCACCTTTTTCTTTTTACCCCAAATCTTAAAGTAAACAAGTGGGAAGCTGTGATTGTGGTAGGCGGGACATGGTTAGGCTACGAGTACTGATTAGGATTTTCAGGAAAGGAAATTCTCCTTCCCTTTAAGTCCCAGAATGACAAAACTAAAAGGAGGGCTCCTGGAGATCACCTAGCCCCTCATTTTACAAATTGAGACCCTGAGACTTAGACAGATGAAATATTTAGTCAATGGTAGAACTGAGACTGGAATTTCAGTTCTGTTTCTTGTAGTCGTTTTGTAAGCCCAGAAAAAAAGCTGCTTTGTCTGACATCAATGTGATCGGAGACTGGTTTATTCTACAATTAATAAAGGAAAAATTTGAACATCTGCTGGATATGAAATGAAATCTCTGAATGTTTTCTTACCATGCATGATTTTTAGGAATCTTTTAAATAGTTGAAATTTTTCCTACTGGGCCCCAAATCAAAATTTTAGAATTGAAAGGGAAATTGTAATTGAATTCATACGTGAAAAGGAATTCCCTATAAAACATATCTGATAAGTTATTATCCAGTCTCTGCTTGAAGACCTCTACTGAAGAATTCACTACTTCCTTAGGCAGTGCTTTGGGGTTGTTCTGGTGACTTTTCCTGACTGTAAGTCTAAATTTACCTCTCTGAAAATTCTGCCCACTACTACTGGTTCTGATCTATAGGCGTCGAAGACAACAAGCCTAATTTTGCCAGAAATCAAAGTCAAGCTCATTGACCTAAACTGCAGAGTCTGCAGACTCCTTTCCCGTGTCTCATAAAAAAGACAACAACCACTTAATCCTACCATCCTTGCTAGTTAATGTTCTATATCTTTCCTATCTTTCATGGCTAAACACCTAGGGAAAGTCACCGACAATCTGTGCCTCTATTTTCTCTTTTCTCCTTCTCTTTTAAACCTTTTATAATCTGACCTCTGACATCATCAGTCAATTGAAATTTTCCTCCTCCAAAGTTAACAGTAATCTCCTAATTGCCATGTTTGATGATCTTTTCTCAATTCTGATCTTTCTTGACTTTGCCACATTGTACACCATTGATTACCCTCTACTCCTGGATACTCTTTTCTCTCTAGTCTAGGTTTTTATGACACTGTCCTCACCTAGTTTTTCTCCTATTTGTCTAATGGACTGTTACTCAGTTTCCTTTTCTGGCTCCTCTTTCATGTCTGAGTCCTCTTCCCTTTTCTCTCTATGTGCTCACCTGGATTTGATTATTCACTCTATATAGATGAATCACAGATCTACACATCCATTCCTAGTCTCTCTCCTGAGCTCCAGTCTCAGATCTTCAAATGCCTCTTTGACATCTTGAACAGGATGTCCTACAGATATCTCAAACTCAACATGTTCAAAACAGAATCCATCTTTCCTCCAAACCCTCCTCATTCAATGTTAGAAAAAAATAAAGGAAATCAACATTTATGAAATGCCAGCTGTGTGCTAGGCATTCTACTAAGCATGTTACAAATATTATCTCACAACAACCTTGTGAAGTAGGTGTTAGTATGATCCTCATTTTATAGCTGAGAAAAATGAGTCTGTCAAAAGTTAGGTCTTGCTCAGGGTCACGCGTCCAGTAAGTGTCTAAGGTTGGATTTAAATTCCGATCTTCCTGATTCCAGCCCAGTATTTGCCCTGTGCCAAGCTTCCTAGTTGAAGTAAAAAAACTGGTTATTTCTGGAGATTGGCCAAGGAGAACATTTTGCTGGATATACTTAATACTGTCACTCTCATCTTTCTGGTAGCTTTCTCCCTGGTTATTTCTACTTTACCACTTATCTATTACTGTTGAGGGAACTGCCATCTTCCCATTCACTCATACCCTCAACCTCTGCAACATCCTCACTCTCATTTACTCCACATATCCAATCTGCTGTTGTAAAAGCTTTTAATTTCTACCTTCATTTATCCTTTCTCTCCAGTCATGTAGCCACAACTCCAATTTGAGTCTTCATCACCTTTTGTTTGGAGTATTGAAATAACCTTCTAACTGGTCTGCCTGCTTCAGGTCTCTCCCCTTTCCAATCTGTCTTTCACATAGCTGCCAAGATGATTTTTCTAAAGCATAATTCTGACCACATGACTCTCTTGCTCAATGAGCTCCAATAGCTCACTGTTTCTTCTAAAATAAAAAATAAAGTACTCTGACTTTTAAAGCTTTTCATAACTTGGTCCCTTCCTATTTTTCCAGTCTTTTCATATTCCTCCTTGCCAATGAACTTTGTGGTCCATACACCTACACTGGTTTACTTGCTTCCTTGAATTCTACACTTCATCTCTGATCTTTGTACTTCCGCACTGGGTAGCCCGCATGCCTGGAATGCTCTCCCTCCTCACCCCAACCTTTTGATGTACTTGACTTCCTTTAAGACTTAACTTGAATCTCATCTTCTGGAAGAGGTCCCTTGATCCCTCTCATTGTCCCTGTTCCACCCCCGGTTTGTAATCAGATTATCTTTCAGATTATCTCCCATCTACTCTGTATATATGCATATGTATGTATATGTATGTATAATATCTAATTATTTGCTTTTCTTTTTAAAAAGGTTTTGCTTATTTAATTTTTAATTTATGGAATAAAACAAATATTTCTATAACATAATAAAAAAGATGATTGCATATAATACTGCAAGTCTATTGTGTACAACTTGCTATATTCACTTTAAAGATACCTCAAAATTATCATGTGAATTTCTTTTTTTCTTTTTTATTATTTGTATACTTTCCATCTTGTTAGAATGTGAGCTCCTTTATGGCAGACACTGTTTTTTGGCTTTCTTTGTATCCCAAAAGCTTAGCCAATATATGCTTGTTAACTGGCTGACTGACTAGCTGGCTCTGTTACCTTCCCTTTTTTGAAAACAGGGCAATAGTTTCACCTCTTTAAGCCTGTTTATCCTTCCCATTCTCCGTGATGTTTTCAATATAACAATCAGCAACTCAGCAATCACAGCTGCACCTTCTTTCTCTCTTTTAAAAACATTCAGTTATTATAGATAGCTTTGGTCTCTACATTACCTCCATTTCCAAATATTGTCCTTTCTTTCCTAGAGAAACAACCCTTGTAAGAAAGAATTTTAAAAAAAAACCTTTTCAACAACTCTAATCAATAAATCAAACAAATCTTACATTATATAAAGTATTCCATATCCATAATCCCCCACCTCAGAAATGAAAGGAGGGAGATGAATTCTCATATCACCTACTTGGGGCTACTCTTGGTCATTATAACATTCCACTACCTCCCCCTCCTTCCATTTACATTGTTGTCGTTGTATATGTCGTTTTCCTAATTCTGCTTACTTTACTTTATATCAGTTCATATGTTTTCTCAAGCTTCTCTGTATCCTTCATATTCATCATTTTTTCAGAGCAGTAACATTCAATTGTATTTCTGTGCCACAATGCTTTTAACTATTCCTCAATTGGATATTTATTTAGTTTTCAATAATTTGCTATCACAAAAAAAAGTGCTGCTATAAATATTTGGGTGTATATGAGAATATTTTTTTTATCATCAATATTCTTGAGATATGTACCTAGTAGAGGAATCTCTGGGTCCAGAAGTGTGGAATATTTTATTCATTTCTTTAGTAGTTCCCATTTGCTTTATTTTGTTTCACTCAATTTTTTTTTCCAATTAGCTTTCCAGGCTGGTTGAACCAATCCACAGTTTCACCAACAAAACATTATTGTGGATATCTTTTCATAATGTTCTTCAGCACTGATTACTGCTTTTTTGGTTATTTTTGTCAATTGCTTATTATGAGGTGAAATTTAAGTGTTTTCACTTGCATTTCTCATATTAATAACAATTTAGGACAATCTTTCATATGCTTATTAATCAATTTTGATTCTTCTTTTGAGAACTGTTTATATCTTTGGATCACTTATCTATTGAAGAATGAAATTTGATCACATATTTGTGTTAGCTTCCTATATATATATATATATATATATATATATATATATATATATATATACACATATATCTTGAACACATCATACCTTTATCAGAGATATTGCATATAAAGATTTTTTCCCCAACCTAGTTCTACTGGTTTTGTTAGTGCAAGAGCTTTTCAATTTCACATAATGAAAATTATCTATTAAATAATTTGTGTTCTTTACCCTTAATTTAGTTAAAAATTCTCTTGTTAACCATATCTGAGAAATGTATCTGATGTTGTTCCTCTTCTAATTTTTTTATGGTTTGACCTTTAAATACTCAGGTCACATATTTAGTTTGAGCTTATTATAGTTTATGTGCTAGTCTATATTTAATTTCTGCCAAATTAATTTCCAGCTTTTCCAGCCATTATTGTTAAGTGGGGGTTTTCCATAAGTAATGTATCTTCTTAAGTTCTTCATATTTTAGATTGTTGAGTTCAGTTATTTCTGATTCTTCCTTTTCTAGTCTCTTCTAGAGAACTACTTTTCTATCTTTTAGTCAATAATAAATATTGCCAGTTCTTTCAGTATCTGAGGATTCAGGTCATGTGGTCCAGTTTATATGAATTAATCAAGGGCATCAAGGTGCCCCTCTCTATCTCCTTTCTTATCTTGGGTATCAGTTCCCTTTTAGTCATTTTTGTTCTGTCCTTTCCTATACAAAGGTCATTCTCCTTTGGCAGAGAAAAAAGGAGCCAAAATGAAAATTAAGTCTCTCTATCTTTTCTTTCTTATCAGTCACCTTGAATAGCCATTCTATCCTTTGGGGATCTACTTCTTCACCACCGTCACCCCCTCCATATAGTAAACAAACCCTTTGTACTGTTTTTAGCCCTTCATAAAGACAAACTGTAATCTGGTTGCAAGTGACGACTAAACTGGCCAAAGTGCTGCGGTATTTTAAGCACACTGAATAAAGATTGAATTTGATGATCCTATTTCTCTATCATCTTTCCTGTGATTCTTATCTGCATTGAAGATGTGATTGAAAAGACCTGGGTATGACATACTTTGTAGTTATAGAAACCACCCAGTGGTTTGAAACTTTGATAATCACAGTTATGCTGCTAATGAGACTACACTAAAAGGAGGGTGTCAGAGAGAGAAGGGTCCTTATAGACCCCACCCACAAGGAAACTGATCTCCAGATAATGGTAATATTTCACCCTTGCCTGGATCTCAAAGCCAATGTCAACATATCCTCTATAGTTTACCATCTGTTATATATAGTATCCTTATTTGAACTCAGGAGTCACAACCGTATCCTCCCTAACAGTCTCTGATTTATATTTTCTAGTCATAGAATATAGTTATATATAATATCATTATCTGAACTCAAAAACCAAAATTCTAATCTTTTCAACAGTCCTTTATTCCCATTTCCCATCTATTTATCACTATGATTTCTGTGCTATAATATCTGATTGTTACCTTGTGTATCTTTATACCTCTCTAAGAAAACTCAAACTTCTTGTGATAATATCTGATAGATTCCTAATATCTACATTTCAATATGTAGTTGGATAGCCAGTTCATTGAGCTGGCATATCAGTACACATGTTGGTAAGGGAACTACAGATGGATAATGAGTTGGACACAGACTTGAATGGGGAGAAGAAAAAAGATGGATACTCAAATGCTTTTGTGTAATTTCATTATGCTCATTTCATAGATGAGGAAGCTGAAATTCAAAGGTGTGAGCTGATGTCTCCAAAGACCAAAAGCTAGTTGGGGAAAGAGGAAGAGAATAAGCATTTATTAAGCACCTTATTATGTGCTAAGTACTTTAAAAATATTAACTCATTTGACCCTCACAAGTTAGGTGCTGTTTTCATTCCTGTTTTATAGTTAAGGAAATTAAGGCAGACTTTAAGTGACTTGCCCAGGGTCACACAGCTAGTGACCATCTGAGGTTGTATTTGAACTCAAATTAGGCCCAGAACTCTATCCACTATACTACCTACCTATCTCAAGAGTCAGAAACAAAATTCAAGCCCAGGTCTTCCAACTCCCAAGTTCAGAACTCTTTCTACTACCCTATAGTACCCCAAGTCAAAGAAAATACTCTCTATTAAAGGAAATCCCATTGTGGAATCCCATTAGTTATCTAGAAGTCATCCACCCTATGGTGTGATCTAGAGGGAATTTGTAATATATTGTGAAAAGAGCACTTGACTTGAGTCAAGAAATGAGGGTTCTTTTTTTGGCCACATCATGCACTAGCTAAAAGAATTTGGCCGAGTCACATCAGCTCAGGCTCTTGACCTGTAAAATATGGGGGTTGCCTTAGAGTCTAGGCACTACCTAATGGTCCAGCTGTAACATTCTAATATTCTATTTCTCACATTTACCCCACAAGAACAAGTTTCAGTTTCACCCATAAACTCCTTTTTGGAATCTTGGGGCTAGGGGTAGAGGGAGAGGTGTCAGCAAACTATCAAGACAGTATGCTCTGGGATCAGGAGCTATTACTGGGCTAGAGATGATGTCTTTCTCCCCTTTACTAATACATTCGTGTTAGTAAAGATACTAATTTGGATCACTTAATGATGCAATGTCCCTTCCCATGAATGACTATCCAAATACGACTTTACTCTGCTGTTTTAGTGTCACTCTTCTCCACTCCCAGTTTACAATCTTGGAGCCTCTCCAGAATTCCTACTCTTTCCCATACATTGTGTTCTCACTTCAGACTACCCTTCAGGACTCCACCTGTCCTTCATGGCCCATGTGAGAGGCACCACCTCTGATATCTGCTTGGTAATGCTTCCTCTGAATATGTGTTTCTGGACAACCTGGTTAGTGCTAACAAAGATCTATAAGGAAACAGTTCCTAAGAGGTATAAAAAAGAAAAAAGATATGAAGGGCTCTCTCTTCCCTAAATCATTTGGATGATTCCTGAAGGTTGAGACAATATTCTAATTTATAATGTAGCGTGACTAGACACATTTAAAAATGGCACTGTCACAGATAAAAGTGAGGCTTCCAAGGGAGGATTGGATAAACCACTCAGCACCAGGGGACCTGAGTTCAAAAGCGGCCTACAGATTACTGCGAGTCACTGAACGTCTGTGTTTGCCTCAGTTTCTTCATCTGTAAGATGGAAACAACAGGAATAATAATAAAACCCCTCTCATGGTGTTGTGGTGAGGATGAAGTGAGGTGGTGTGTGACTTATGGGAATGCTTGGGAAACGTTAAAACTGTGATGGGGGAGGGGGGGGCGGATGTCATCGGATATTATTATTGAGAGCAGTTGCTTAGCTGTAGAGAGAGAGAGAGAGAGAGAGAGAGAGAGAGGGAGGGAGAGAGAGAGAGAGACAGACAGAGAGAGAGAGAGAGAGAGAGAGAGAGAGAGAGGGAGGGAGAGAGAGAGAGACAGAGAGAGATGGAGAGAGAGAGAGACAGAGAGAAAGGGAGAGAGAGAGAGACAGAGACAGAGACAGAGAGGGACAGAGAGAGAGAAACAGACAGAGAGAGAGAGACAGAGACAGAGACAGAGAGAGAGACAGAGACAGAGAGGGACAGAGAGAGAGGGAGACAGAAAGAGAGAGGGAGAGAGAGAGGGAGAGAGAGACAGAGACAGAGACAGAGAGAGAGAGAGAGAGGGAGAGAGGGAGAGAGAGAGAGGGAGAGAGACAGAGAGAGAGAGAGAGAGAGAGAGGGAGAGAGAGAGGGAGAGAGAGAGAGAGAGAGGGAGAGAGAGAGGGAGAGAGAGAGAGAGGGAGAGAGAGGGAGACAGAGAGAGACAGAGACGGAGACAGAGACAGAGAGAGAGAGAGAGAGAGAGAGAGAGACAGAGACAGAGACAGAGAGAG
>CM053771.1:278617985-278672985 GCA_028658325.1 Potorous gilbertii | reverse complement strand
TCTCCAAGACTTCTTCATACCCATGAGGATTTCTACTAACTTGAGCCTGTTCCATTCACTTCTTTCCTTCCCTCCCTTCTGTCTATACCTCACTCCCTGACCAACCTATACTTCACGTTCAGTCACTTTAACTCTGCCCTAAATCTCTGTCATCTGCCTCCTCCTTGCACTTCACAGAAACGATTGCTCTAAAAGTTGCTGGCCTGATACTTGCTACTTGTGTGGTTTTGGACAAGTGACTTCTGGGGTTTCAGTTTTTTTACCTGGAAAATGACAAGATGATCTCAAAGATTCCTTGCAGCTCTAGATCTTATGACTTCCTAAGTACTACATCTTACGAACTTTTCTCAGGCTTTATTCTTAGCCTCATTCTTCTTGACATCTTTGCAACAGTTGATGTGACATGCTAACTCCTCTTCATTGCAATCCTTTCTTCTCTTGCTTCTGTGATACTAAACTACATTGTTTCTCATTCTCCTTTTACCCCTCTGATTCTCTGTGTCTTTGAATCTTTCTCTTTCTCATTGTGAGTATTTGCCAAAGCTCAGTCCTTGGTCAAATGCTCTTCTCTATGTCCCAAACTATGGCCAGCATTGAGGAGCTAAGGGTGGCAAATTTTTGCCATTAAAAATGCTATCTTCTGAGACAAAACATTTCACTTATTGATGTCTACCATTCCCCTTATTCTCTGAGATGAGGTTGGGTAGTTAACCCTTAGCGTGAGTCCATCACCACATATATCTTGGACAGACATTGTAAATGAACCAGGATCAGAGCCCAATATTTTACAAGAAAGAGAAGGCTGGATTGCTTTTGAGAAATTATACTGTGTGTTAAATAACTTTGATCTTCTCTATGGAACAAAGACCAATCTTTCTAATTTCAATAATTTTCTGGTGATCGTTGTAGGTCTGCAGTTCCAGGAATGCTGCTGTCTCCAAAGAATTAAAGCTGAAGATTGCCCAAAGAGAAATAGAAAAGCACACGGTGGGTGTAAATTGGATACAGCACATTACAAAGATAGAATTGTTTGAATCTAAGCTCCTTGAGGGCAAAGGACCATTGTTTTAATATTTCCAGAATCTAGCATAGCGTCTAGCACATAGTAGCTTTTTAATAAATATCTGTTGACTGACTGAAAGGGCATTATCAGAGAGATATAGGATTGGAGGAGATAATTAATGAATAGCTCTTATGTTCTGTTGATCCCTAAACAATATCGAGAGATTCAGATCCTCTAACCCCAACCCCAACTTCCTAAGGAGATAAAAATTAACTGTAAAACTTAACGTGACATACCTATATGAGGCCATAATAGTAACACATACAAACATAAGGTAGTAGTAGCAATTATAATATTACTGTTAGTATTACTAATAATGCTACTACTGCTAGTAGAATTGTAATGGCATTAGTACTGTTATGACTTACTAAGTGACTTGTCCTCAATATGTTTTGTATTTCTTGTTTTCTCAATAAGAGGGAGGGGGAGGTAAAGGGGAAAGAATTCAGACTGGAATTTTTTTTAATTATGAAAAAAGAAAGAAAAAAAGAAAAGAATGTTAGATCTGTAGTTAGAGGAACTGGATTTGAATCTCATCTTCTGTCATCAACTATTGTGTGACCTTAGACAGGTTAATTCACTTCTCTGGGCCTCAGTTTCCTCAAATGCAAAATAGAAAAAATGAACTAGATGATCTCTGAGATACTTTCTAACTTTAAATCTGTGATCTCCTACTTAACTAGACATGAAGTTTTCCTCCAGGTTTGTCTTAAAACCTAGCTCTCAAGAACATCAGATCAGCAGATCAGTGCATAATAAACCATGGAATACCAACAACTGGAAAGCTACTCTATGGTAAGTTGATTAAATAACACAATGATTGCAGAAGAATTTAAAACAGAATATATCCATACAGACTGGAGGCATCAGTGAACACCTGTCAATTAAAAAAAAATTTTTTAAAAAGAAATATAACTGAAAAGGTAGGTTGGATTAGATTGTATAAAGCCTTAAACAAGAGAGTGAGGACTATTCATTTTAATAGAGGTCACAGAAAGCCATTGATGGTTTCTGGAAAGAGCTGAGTGACCCAGAGCTGAAGACGATTTTGGCAGCTTCATATCACATGATTGGAAAGGAAGGATGCTAGAAGCAGGGAGGCTATAAGACGATATGACACCGGTATAAGGCAATGATTCTCTGTGTTGTTTTTGTTCTGCAAACCCCTTTGAACAATAACAATAGTAGCAGTAGCAACAACAATGTAAGTGGAGAGAAGGGAACAGATGTTGTTGGTGGTAAGGGAGCAGAGGAGTCAAAAATTGCCCTGATGTTTTAAACTTCAGGTTACAGGGAAACTTTAAACAAAAACAGGGAAGATTGGAGGAGGAGAGGGTGGTACAGTGTAAAAACTACCAAATCTTTTATCCAATTCACAGTCCTGATTCATATCCTGACCTTGGACTTTACTACTGGTATAGCCAAGGGCATCAACCAATCAATCAACAAGGACCTTTTAAGTGCCTTTCAAGTGGAGAGGTCTAGCTGATGACAGAGAACTGATACTTGAGTGGTTTGCCATTTCCTTCTTCAGCTCATTTTATTCATAGGGAACTGAAACAAACAGGGTTAAGTGATTTGCCCAGGGTCACACAGCTAGTACATATCTGAAGTTGGATTTGAACTCAGAAGGATGAGTCTTCCTGACTCCAGGCTCAGTGCTCTATCCGTTGCAGTACCTAACTGTTCATTCCTCCTTTAAGAAGAATGTATTAAATTGCTAGGTTTTTTCTTTGAAAATTACATTCTAATTTTAAATTTGTATGAGAATGTTGCAGGAGAGAGAAAGACTGATGATGTTGATCCAAAAGAGTTCTCAGATGTTCCCTTTTGTTTGAGAGGGTTGACTCAACCTGGGAAACTGGGAAAATTCAGCTGCAAAGTAGCTATGAATCAACAGTATCTTCCTTCATTTAGTCAAACATACTTGGGACCCTGGTCCTATCACCCAGACCTTAACATACCACTTAATGACAGAAAGCAATTCTAGCACTGACTCAAATCAAATACAAGGTAACTTCTATGCTAATCAAAGCATGTCATGATCAGACAAATAAATGCAAACTTGGCTAAGTGAGTTTGCTACATACACTCAAAGTTTAACTCTAATAAGTCAGATTTGTATAAGTTGCTTGTGGATCAGTTATTTTATAGTCAGATCTTATAAACAGACATAAACTGAAAGGACTGAAGGATGTTAAAGGAGAAAGTCTGGATACCAGGTAGGATAGATGCCAGGATGGGAATAATGAGGAAAGGGAGTACATCAGGTGAAAATGGGAGAGAGCATCTTTAGGAGCTAATGGAGTAGAACTTAACAAGAGAAAAAATGAATATGTGGGTAGAAAAATTAAATCCCAGCACTTTTTTCTCTGCCTCTCCCCAGTCTATGATTACCCATTTGTGGATCTGAGATCAAATACCCACAGCAGGAAGTCATCTAATCTAAGCTCTCTCTGAATTCTATTTACAACATTATTGATATGTGGTTATTCAGCCTCTACTTGAATATTTCAGTGATGAGGAATCAGCTATTCAGTAAGACAGCTCATTACTTTGTTTCACAGCACCAGTTGAAAAAAAATTCTTCCTCATATGAACCAGTAACTACCTCCACATAATAACTTCCCTCCATTGATATGATCTCTCCCCTCTACATCAACATGAATTAAATTTTAACTTACCTTCCACATGACACAAAACTTACAAACATTTTAACATAGGTTTCACATCCTCTTCAACTCACAGAAAAAAAACTTCTGTAAACCAGAGCTTCTTAAACTTTTTCCACATGCAACCCCTGCAGCATTTCTTAAACTGTGAGACTACAGTCTAGACCATACACATCTAGTTTTTAAAAATAGTTTTCTTTTTAAAAATATGAATGCAAATATCAACAAATATGAACATTTCAATATACAAAGAAAAGAGGATTGCATATGAAACTGAAATTTCATATACTTGGTTTAAGTGTATATTGAATTTGGCATAATATTAACAATATTGTCCTGCTTATCTATCTCATTCTGTTCTGTGATTTTTTTAGTATTTCGTTGATGATTTTTTTCTGTCTTTTTTTCTTTTTTTGCCCCATCACTACCATTATCTACTAATTCTGTACGACTCTCCCCTTCCCCAGCCAACAGCAACTCTCCCTTGTAACATGTATAGTCAAGTTAATCCGATCAACATCTTGGCTATGTCTGAATGTGTACTTCTCATTCTATACCTATCGTCCACTCATCACTTTTCAGCCAAAAAGTAGGAAGTATGATTATCAGTTTCCTGAAATAACGATTGATCACTACACTGATCAGAGTTCTGAAATCTTTTAAAATTTTCTTTTATTGTTGTAATCATTGTATAAGTTGTTCTCCTAGCATTGCATTTTCACTTTGTATCTATTCATACAAGACCTCAACATTTACATATGAATCTGTAATAGTCAACATTTCTTATGCTGTAACAATATTCCATTGTATTGATATACCATAATTTGTTTAGTTGTGCCCCTTCTGATGGACACCTATTTTGTTTCTCATTCTTTGCTATAACAAAAAATATTACGAGAAATATTTTTATGCCTGGAACCCTTTTCCTCTGTCCTTAATATTGCTGAAGGTACATGTCTTATCATATTATTTCTGGGTCAAAATGCACAAATAGTTCAGGAACTTCAAATTATAGTTCCAAATTGATTTCCAGAATTATTGGACTAATTCACAGTTCAACTAACAGTGTATTACTCTTCCTAAAACTTCTCCAACAATTGCCATTTTCTCCTTTTCTCATCTTTATCAATCTGATAGATAAGGTAGAAACTCAGAGTTGCTTGGATTTTTCTAATTATTACTCATGAATTCAAGAATTTTTTTCAATGGTTGTTGATTGGTTTCATTTCTTCTTTTTTAAAAGTGCTTAGTTATACCTGTTGATCTTCATCTATTGAAGGAAATGGTTCTTGTTCATATATATATATATAAATTCCCAGTGGGTCTTAGATATCTTATCTTTATTAGAAAATTTTGCTGAAATATTTCCCCAGTTACCTATTCCTTTTCTAGTTCTAAGCACATGGATGCTCCTTGTGTAAAACTTTTTTTTATTTTACATAATTGAATTGTTCATTTTGTCTTCTATAATTATCTTTTTTTTAAGCTGCAAATTCTTCCTCAGCTTTAGATTGTGAAAGGTATCTCCTTCCCTTGGCCTCTCATTTGTTCATGAAATGACCTTTCATAATTAGGTTATTTATCCATTTGCAGGTTATTATGGCATGTAGTAAGAGACATTTCTCTAAGTCTAGTTACTGCCCAGACTACTCTCCCTCTCTCCCCAGCAGTTTTTGTGGAATAGGGAGTTATTTCCAGTTTCTTGAACCATTCCTAATGACATGGTTCCAGACCCACCATGATCCTGGTTACTGTCTTCTGCATATACTACAATGAGACAATGTTGTATACTATAACGAGTCAATGTTGTATACTACAACAATTCATTTATTCGCTGATTCATGCAACGTATATTTATTGAGTACTAAATACAAGCAAGCACTGAACTTATATTTATTCTGTCAGTGTGAGTACTTCTAATGAAACAGATTGAAACTCCTCTATACCATAGAAAATCATCTTTGAGAGTTGCTGTGGCTGAAAAATCCATTAGTCTATGACCAACTCAGTGATGAGCCTCTTGATACTTAATTAAGTTGGTCCTTGGACAATAGACATAGAGTCTATCCTCAGACTTATCCTTGATACCTTTTTGACTTAGCAGGACCTACCATGACTTGCACTCTGTTATAATAGTCCTTGAGAACTCATGGCCACCTCTATTCCATGTTAAGGCACCAGAGAAGGACTTCATTGAACATGACTCTTCACTAAATCTACCTCAAATTTAATGGGTTTAAATTTGTCTTCTATAAAATCTTCTCATCAATCCTAGTACCTCTTTCTCTTCCTTCAGTTAGAGTCAAGATGCATCTGGAGGTCTTTCCTTTTCCTTACTATGATTAAATATATTGTACATACATATGCATAGCATGGGCCCAAAATTGCCCTCCTGTAGCCGAAAGTATAAAAGAAAGTTGAGAGAAAGGAGCAGCTGATGGACCAGTACTGATGTCAGTACTTTTGTTTACTAGTGTTACTACCTTGAACTTTGTGACCTGCCAGACTTGCTACCATTATACTCTCATAAATGCATTCATGCACAGCTGTACAAAACTATAAATAGCTCAGCAAGCAGCTTTTATTTGTCTGTTCACTCTTCAGGTTAATCTAGGCAGCCCTAGTCAAACTAGAAAGGAGGTAATTCATTGTCCTCAGCTGCTTCTTTCTGCACTTTTTTCTCCTACTGGAGCCATCCCATTTTTTAGAGATGAAAGTCAATCTATATCTTATGATATTTGGGGGTTGGGGAAATAGCTGGTATTTTCAGCATTGGATCCATTGACTGTGGTACATACTGTTGTTGTTGATATGTTGGTCCTTCATTGCTAAAGAAGACCATGCCATTGGAGAAATGATGACATGACTTTCACTTGACTTTGTTTTGAGGGAAGAAGGGCTGTGCAAGGTCACTGGTCTCACTTCTTTCTAGAGCCATCTGGATCCAGTGACCAGATACTCATCAGGATGACTGGAGATGACCCAGGGTGCAATAGGAGACCTTGCTCCCTTTAGGTCAAGGTCCATTCAGGTACTCACTTAGGGTGAGGTAATGCCCATTCAGTGAATAGGCCTGTTAAGAAGTAGTCAGGGGATGGCCCATTTAATGAGGCAAAGAAAAATAACTAAATCAGGCTGGGAGGGAAACAGCAACAGTTACTATTGATAATCATTCTTAAGCCACAAGAGTCCAGAAAACAGCCCCCAAGTAGAGCTTGGCCAGGGGTCTAGTGTAGTATGATGTATGGGCTTCAGAGTGCAGTAGGTTTAAGGTTTGGGGAAAAAAAGGAAAGGAAATGAAAGGAGAGGAGAGGAGAAGAGAGGAGATGAGAGGAAAGGAGAGGAGAGGAGAGGAGAAGGGAGGGGAGGGGAGGGGAGGAGAGGAAAAAGGATCTAGTTAGTAAACTCCAAGTTAACTGGGCATCCTCTGGCCATCCAAATTTACCTTCCTTTAGATAGAAGAAGGAAGGGGAAGGGGAAACATGTGGAGAGGAAGAGCTGAGTTACCTAGCTAGCTGGGTCCCCATTCAGGCAGCTGGATCTACTCACAGGTTGTTGTATTTGTCTTTCATTGCCAAAGAAGACCATGCCATCAGAGCAATGATGACATGACATTCTGACAATGGGCAGGGGAAAGACTAGGATTATAAAGGAAAAATCCCAGTGAGACTGTGGAGCTGGAATGGGTTCATATTAGGCCAAGAGTGCCATGCTTATCAAAACCTGCCTGCCAGTCCTCTTTCCTATACAGCAGGAAAATAGAAAGAAGCTCCAAGAAGTAAGTAGGCACCTTCATTCAGCACATGCCTTGGACAATGGTTGGGGCTTGGAAAGGTGGTGGCTAGAAAATGAGATTCCTGACCCAAGAGAGTTAGTGAAAATACCTATGGTATAGATGCCATTCTATCTCACTATTCTTTTCATCCAGGTATCTTGGTCCAGAAAGAAAACTTTATCTAGCTATGGACCTCCTACCTGGTCTCTGGGAAACCTGAGGAAAATGGCCTACTCTAATCTGTCTTTGTCTTCTTGAAGAGCAAGGGTCTATGGAAACAACACAAGGGCTCTTCAAGTGGCATGTCAACCCCAAAATAGAAATGTTAAGGGTGCAGTTATCTAATTGTACCAGTAAGCTTTTCCATCCTTCCCTTTCATGGAAACTAAAACCCTTGTGCTTCCTCTCTGTTATCAATTCCAAGACTGACCTGACGCAGTTTTCTTAGATTAATGTTAGATTGGATTAGATTCTTAAATCCTTTCCAGAAGTAAGATCCTATGATTCAATCATTTACAATTTGGTAACAATGAGCCTGAGTTGGGCCTGGTCCAGATAGAGTTGCTAAAGACCAATATGAAGGAAATGTTGAAGAGAAAGGTGGTGAGTTTAAATATGTCCATTAAGAAGTTCCAAAAACAGCAGAAACAAATAGATTCAACTGTAATGTAATTGGGTGGGGGTAAAGAGTATATTAGCATTTCCGGGTGTCTAGGAAAGCATTAACAAGATAGAATAATGGATTTTATGATAAGCTAAAAGACTGTAAACATTTTAGGCTTTGGTTAGCCATATGCATATATAAAAAGAAAAGAATGTGGCTAGACAGTTAAAGAAAAAAAATGACCTTGCTTTGTGGGTTTAATTGAATCTCAATAGCTTTCCCCCACCAATTGATTTAGACAGTAGTAGAAGTTGTTTTGGAACTGAATGACTGGGGGGATCACCATTTCAGTGCTTTTTGGATATTGTTAGATGAGTAGTCCCTACATAGATGGATGAATGGATGAAAAATCATTTACATTACACTTATTACATGTGAGGCACTGTGCTAGGTAGTAGAGATGCAAATACAAAAGAGAAGCAATCATTCATTTTCTAATAGAAAGAGACCACATATAAAAGGGAGTGGTGGCCAGAAAAGAGAATTTTCATCTGGGAAGTCAGACTAATGGCATGAGTGGAATCAAAGGGCAGTATGTTGTTATATCTTTTTCAGAAGAAATAGAAACATAGATTGTATTATTGTTTTCAGAGCAAAAGCAGGAAGTAGAAAGACTGTGTTGTGGTATTATATATGTGGTAGCAAAGCAGATGGCAAGATGTACAGAGTAGATGGATATGAATCATGGACTGGTGTTAGCCGATATCTAGTCATCAGAGGTTCAAATTTGAAGGCCATAAGGAATTCCTACCGTAAGTGAAGGAAAGGTCTCCAATGAGAGATCAGTCATAGGCCATGAACATTAACTCTAAGGGAAGATTCCCTCTCTGTGTCTTATTCTGGTAAGGTTGGGGTGATGAATCTCTTTCTACAGATACAAGATATTTTAATAAAGATTTTAGAAAGGAACAGATACCCATCATTAGAGTGGCAACTGTTGTAGAACAAAGAGCAATAGAGACCAGTGGGAGAGGGCCCAACTGGAGCAGCATTCTTACAATAAAAGAAGACCTTAGTGGCCCAGTGGTGTTGTCTTGGTGTGAGTTACTTCTCCAACTGTATATTGTGGCCACATATGTTCCCTATGTGTATCTATTCTTCCCTTTTTAATAAGGTATTTGTGGATAGTATGATTCAACTTTAGGGGGAAATGATTTGTTGATATTTTTCTTAACATATTGTTTTGCTGAATTAATTCTTTGAATTAATGATGTTTTCTGGCTAACTACTAATAGCAAACACATTGGTAATGACTTATGAGCCATGGTTTTGCAGTGGTTGTAGAACCACAAAGTATCTTAATCATGAGTAGCTTTTTCATGGGGGCCCCATGCCACAAGTTAGGGTCCTTCTCAGATATTACACTAAAATTTTATTTTAAAAAAATCAAATAAAGTGATGCCTAACTAGCTATGGGATGGAATTCTGAATAAAGATTTTGGCTCTTAATCGTCATTCAATAGATTTTATCCTTGTAAAAAAAAACAACAAAATAACTTTCATGAAATTATAGAATATTGGGGTTGAAAGGGACCTTGGAAGCATCTAATCCAATATATAGATAACAAGAATCTCTTTTGCAACATACCAATAAGTTGTCATCTAGACTTTCCTTGAAAGCCTCTACTGAGGTTCACCTCCATGATATCCTAGGAAGACAATTCCATTTCTGTATAGCTCTTCAAGTCCAAGTTCAGTCACTTCAGTCATGCCTGACTTGTTATGACCCCATTTAGGGTTTTCTTGACAAAGACACTAGACTGGTTTGCCATTTCCCTCTCCCAGTCATTTTAAAGATGAGGAAACTGAAGCAAACAAGGTTAGGTGACTCACCCATGGTAGCACAGCCAGTAAGTGTCTGAGGTCTGATATGAACTCAGGGAGATGAGTTTTACTGACTTCAGGCCTAATGTTCTATCCACTGTGACATCTAGCTGCCTCTTGTATAGCTCTGGTTATCAGCAAAATTTTCCTTGAGTTAAGATGAAATCTTTCTTTCTACTACTTCCACAGGTCAGAAGACTCAGATACCTTAGTTCTGAAAACTACTAATTGTGTGACTATAGGCAAGGTATTTAACATCTGTAAGCATCAATGTTTTTATGGATTGAGTACTGGGCCAGGAGTCAGGAAGACCTGAGTTCATATTTTACCTCAGACACTTACTAGCTGTGTGACCCTTGGCAGATCATTTAACTGTTTGCCTTAGTTTCTTATCTGTAAAATGAGCTGGAGAAGGAAATATAAAATCACTCCAGTATCTTTTCCAAGAAGACCTCAAATGGGGTCACATGGAATTGGACATGACTGAACAACAACCACCTCTGACTCAGAGTCAATGATCTTTCCACTGTCTTCTTTAATATATGCTTTTATATATATATGTATATATATAATACATATATATGTATATATAATACATATATATACATATATATGTATGTATGTATGTATGTTTGTATATGATAATTCTTTAATGGCTATTAAAACTCTCCCTCAGTGTTGGGATTCTGAGGCAGAGCACACTGGCTCAGGCAACCTCAAGGACTTGACAACCAAGAATGGCAGGACCTAGGACAGCTCCTTGTATCAGCTCTTCTGATTTCTACCACTCAAAACTTGTAACCAAGCCTATCCTTGGAGCAGCAGTTGAAAGTGGGGGGGGGGGGGGGAAGGAAGTAGTTCTATAATTTCTACTATGTGATCAAAGGAAAACTACAAAAAGATACATGAAAAAGTTGTTTCTTTAGGATACCTCTGTGAAAGAAAAGGATTTGCCTTACACCATCACAGCTCCAGTTCCTAGTCACAGCACTGTCAACCAAGAGAAATCTATTTGTTAGGAGGCAGGACTGGCTAACCTAGATGAAATTATACTTTAAAGCATGACAGAGGTTCAAAAAACTAGAGTGTCCATAGGAGAAAATAACCATGCAAACAAAACTCATACAGCTAAAAATTAGAATGGAAGCAGATAGCTGAGGGGGGAACCCTCAAAATTTTGAGGGTAGTTTTTCTTAAAAAGTTCTCATTGCTAAAGAACATAAGGAATTGATTCAAGTTTAGAAGAATAAAAGCTATCCTCCAAATGACAAATGATCAAAAGATATAAACACCAGTTCTCAAAAGAAGAAATCCAAATTATCATTAGCCATATTTTTAAAATGCTTCATCTCACTAATAATTTGAGACATGCAAATTAAATTCTCACACCAATCACATTGGCAAAGATAATCCAAAAAAAGGAAAAACAGCAAATGTTGTAAAGGTTTCAAGAACACATATTAGTGAACTCTTGATGGAGTTATGAATTGTTCAGGATATTTTTTTAAGTAAATTTGTAACTGTGCCCCACAAAGTCACTAAACCATGTATACTCTTTGACTCAAGTAATACCATGACTAAGTCTACAGCCTAAAGAATCAAAGAAAGAGGAAAAGAATTCATGTTGGTTTTTATAGAACTTACTGTGTTGTATAAAAGACATGGAAACTAAAAGGATATCCAACAATTGGGAAATGGCTGGACACATTATGGTAACTGATGAAATAAAATAGTATTGTGCTTTAAGAAATGACAAAAGTGATGTGAACTGATGCAGAATGAAGTGAGGAGAACCAGTAGAACAATAGCAAGATTGTAAAGAGAAACAATTTTGGAAGACTTAAGAATTTTGATCAGGGCAACGACCAACCATTATTCTGGAGGACTGATGATGAACTATGCTTCCCATTGACTGAAAGAAATGTGTTGGACTCAAGATGCAGGAAACACATTTTTAGACAAGGCCAATGTGGGAATTTCTTAAGGACCTTGTGTTAGTACATTTTTTACTCCTTCCTCCCTCCTTTTTTTCCCTTCCTTCCTTCCTTCTTTCCTTTCTTCCTCTCTCCCTCCTTCCATTCCTTTTTCCTTCCTTTCTCTCCTTCTCTCCTATTCTTGATTTCAAGGACAGAGATTTTAAAGCTCCATTGATGGTCTGTTCCTAAGTTCCAGTGTCCTCAATGGTAAGTTTATCTATATGTCAATCATTAAGTATTTATTATAGATCTACCATGTGTCAGACATGGTGCTAAGCACTGGAGATACAAAGAAAGATAAAAGACAGTCTCTGCTCTCAAGGATTTCATAATCTAATGCAAAAAATAACATGAAAACCACTATACAAAAACAAGATACAGATAGGATAAATTGGAATTAGACACCAGAGGGAAAGCACTTAAATTAAGGGGAATTGGGAAGGCCTTCTTGGAAAAGGGGAGATTTTTATCTAGAATCTGAAGGAGGCCAGAGAAGCAGGAGGCAGAGATGAGGAGGAAAACCATCCCGGGTATGGGGGACAGTCAGTGAAAGTGCCAAGAATCAGAAGATGAAATGTTTTGTCTGAGGCTAGTGTCACTAGACTGAAGAGTAAGCAGAGGAGTAAAATAAGACCAGAAAGATGGGGAAGAGTAAATCATGTGAGATTTTGAATAAAAGAGGATTTTATATTTGATCTTGGAGCTGATAGGGAGCCACTGGAGTTTATTGAGTAGGGGACTGATATAGTCAGACTGTGATTTTGTTGACATTGGGAATTCTCTGGTGAGGAAACTCTCTCTAGCAATACAAAACAATACCTTCTCTGCACCTTATAGTCTTGTTGAGTTGCTTAAAGTCTAAACCACGGTGTAGACTTCCTGGATCCAGTTCTTCATTCAGCACCCAATGATACCTTTCCAATAAAACACTAGTTAGAACATTAGCGCACAGTCTCAACGGACAGTGACAAAAGATTCAGAGGAGAAATCATTTCAGGTTGAGGTGATCAGGATAGTCTTATGAAGAAAGTAACACCTTAGTTATAAGTTTAGTTATGTAGTTTAGTCTGGCCCTAAAGGAAGGGAAGCATTTTCAAAGAGGATAGGCAATCTACTTAGTGCATTTGCAAATAAAGAGGGATGAGAAGGCAGGATGAGATCAGGGAATAATTAATAGTCCAGTTACCTAGGATGTGTTCATTATAAGATGATTATTTAAAAATTGGTCACATTGTTTTATGACTACCTCTCATATTCAGCATACAGATTTCTTAAATGATCCATGTTTTAGTCTGTGTTGTTTTTATGAAAATTGGGGGCTTTACAATCTAACGTTCTCCTATATTACTATGATTTCAAGAGTGCCTTATCCATTGATCAAAAAAATATGGTGTGGATATCAATGGCAGAGAGGCCTTAAATAAAATCAATGGCAGTGAATGATAAACCTATAGATACCTTTCTTTTCCCTCTCATTCACTCTAAATGCCAGCTAATATCCTTTCAACACCTGGCTAAAATTAGCATAAGTAACATATTCCATGCTCTAGAAGTTAATAAATAACCCTGAGAAGTAAATTAACTAGCTTGGCAGAGTTTTCTGTGACCCCCAATGCATCCAATGAAAAAAGCTGAGGAGCCTGGGCTCAACTAACACAATGGGAAGAATTGATATTAATCTCATGTGCTGGGTGCACCATCCAAGGGACACAGTTTGTTCTTAGTTACTTTCATCTAAAGGCATCACTAGGTGATAGGAAAGATTTTGGCTGTCTCCAGTGCTTCAATGGATCTGTGATCTCATGAATATTGGTAATTCCTCCAATGATGCATTCATGCTTGCCCATTCTATACAACTCATCCATATCTTCTCACAAATACTCCATGGAGGAGCTACTTAATGTGATATGGGGGAGGAGCTCTTTGAGTTCTCTTGAAATCAGTAGGATACTAACAGAATAGCTATCCATTGGCTGTTTCTTGTTCTTCAAATAACTGATTCATTTTATTGATTGAAGTTTTTCAAAAAGCCAGACACTTAGAAGGTGGCACACAACACAAATTCATAGAGACTAATGGTGAAATTCATTTGCATTTGGGGCTTTTCCCATTGCTAGAGAAAACCATATGGATAGAATTAGAAAAATTAGAAATAGAAGTCCAGTATCTTCAGCAAAGGTCAAGCATCAATACACATCTCTTTGTACAATTGTTATTTTAAAAATAAGTCTGTTATAATTCCCTGATTTTCAGACACCACTTCTTATGTCACAGAATCACAGAATGTTAGAGTCAGAAGAGACCTAGGAGACCTTCTAGTCCAATTCTTCACTGTCTCATCGAAGAAACTAATACTTGAAGAATGGAAGGGATGTGTCCAGCGTCACATGACAAGTTAGTGGAAAAGCGCGTTCTTACAGGTCCCAATACAGTGCTCTTTGACCTACAACACACTGTTTCTTCTCAACCCTGGCAGGCTTCCATGTGTGACCTGTGAAGTTATACATTATTCTGAACTAAGGAGAGAGAGGGACAAAGGCGGAGAGGGAATTAATAATAATAGTTAGCTTTTATATAGTGCCTTAAGGTTTGCAAAGCACTTTACAAATGTCATCTCATTTTGTCCTTACAACAACCCCAACTATTATTACCTCCATTTTACAGAGGAGGAAACTGAGGCAGACAAGGCTTAAGTGACTTGCTCAGAGACACACCACTGATAAGTGTCTTAAGTTGGATTTGGACTCAGATCTTTCTGACTCCAGAAAGTCTGGTATGTGTATGTTCATCCTTCGTTGCTGAAGAAGATGATGCCATCAGAGAAATAATGACATGACTTGCACTTGACTTTGTTTTGAGTGAGGGAAGGCTGTGCAGGTCACCAGTCTCACCTCTCCTCCAGAACCATCTGAATCCAGTGATCAGATATTCATCAGGATGACTGGAGATGACCCAGAATGAGGCAATTGGGTTTAAGTGACTTGCCCAAGGTCATACAGCTAGTATCAAGTATCTGAGGTGAGATTTGAATTCAGATCTTCCTGACTCCTGCACTGGTGCTCTATCCACTGCACCACCTAGTTTCCCCTAATTGTGCCACCTAGATGACTTTAGAGGATAGTTCCATAGTCTTCTGTTTTTGTTGGAATATTAGGCATCAGGAGAGTGTACCCTCCCAGGGCCATACATCTGGATACATATACTACTGCAGGCACTCTGGGAACAGGGGAAAAGAAAGGGTCAAGGGAAAAGGATAAATATTTGTATAGTTTCTACAAAGTTCCAGGCACAGTTTTATGTGCTTTCACAAATATTGTCTCATTTGAGTAAAAGCCAATGTGGTAAGGAGGGTGTTGATACCAATGCTAAGAGTATGTGAAGGGTTGATGGGATAGGAAGAAAGTACAGAAACAAAGACTGATTAGGAAGCTATTGCAATAATCCATCTTGGTGGTTGTGAAGACTATCTTAAAGTGGCAGCAATATAAATAGAGAGGAGAGACCAGGGGTGAGAGTCATTGAAAAATTAGAATCAGAAAGACTTGGAAACTGATTGCATAAGAGAAATGAGAGAGAGGGAAGTGTGTGTCAAAGGTAAGTGAACCAAATTCCTGAACGTGGGATATTGGTTGATTGGGTCATAGGATCATAGATATAGAGATGGAAGAGACCTATCTACTCTTCTAATTTTACAGATGTGGAAACTAAGGCCAAGATGACTTGCCCAAGGTCACAGACGTAGTAAAGAGCAGAGCTAAGATTTGGTGGTGACTTGTACGGAAACAAAATAAAAATAAAAATGAATATAAAACAAAATATAACAAAAATAAAAACAAAATAAAAGGGAGTAGTAGGAGTTTTTCTACTGTGCTCATGACCTATTTACTTTGTGTTTTCTCTGTTGACTTGATAGGCCTCCATCTCCATTTTACCTCAGTCACATACCAGCAAGGACCCTTGCCTGGACTTTATCATCCCAGATAATCATTGAAATCTGATATCTGAAAATATGGTGATTCACTGATCCTCTTAAAGTACAACTTCCTTCCCTGACACTCCTTCCACTTGACCATACACACTAACCAGTTTCCTCATTCTTTCCAGTACTTCTGTTAACCATAGCATCTCCAATTCACTCTGTTTCTTCAATTTCTTCTGCCTGTACCTGACATTCTACACAGGACCCAGGTCAGTCATTTCAATCCTGCCAAAACTACTCTTTAAATACCTGGTTTCCCCACTATCTTACTACTAACTTACTACTACAAGTCATTTAACCCCTCTAGATCTGTTTCCCCTTTTGCAAAATGAGAGGAGTTGACCAGATTATCTATAAGGTATCTCGTTGAACTACATCCTAAGATTTCCTATGACTAAATCCAATGGACTTCTCTCAGATCTCAAACACCTTGGTCTTTCTCCCAGATTTTACAGTCCCACCTTGAAACTCTCACCTCTCTCACTTCTTTGATGCTAAAATATCTTGACTGTCCTTTAACTTTTGTGATTACTCCTTTTATTTTCTTCACTGATTCTATATTCTACTCTTCCATGTATCCCTTTCCCACTGTGTCTATATAGCTCTTCTCTACATCCTGAACCAGAATAAACATGGTAGAGGTAAGCTTGACCTGATGGTGTTTTAAAAGAATATGGTCTTGGATAGATTGTTGTGATGTAAGATACCATTTGCCAATGCCTCTCATTCCCTTTCTTTTCCTTGAATGCACATCAACTTCCCTGCCTTTTGACTATTGTTCAGGTCTCCTGCTTCCTGACAATCTTGTTTTTTCAGGTTATCCTGGCACAATAACCAACTTACTTGGCATAGCACCCAGTTTGCTTCTTCAGATAATTAGCTAGACCATGCCCTCTTCCCTAGGAGGGTCTTTCCATAGGATCTGCTAAGTGATTCCCAGTCATCAGCATTTATTAATAAAATCATTTTCTTAAGGGAAAGTAATTCAACACTCCATTCTCTCTTCTTTCAAAATCACATCCATTCTTACAGCCTCAACTATTAACCAGCAAACATTTATTAAGCAATGACTGTGCCAGACATTATATGAGGTAATGAATATACAAAGATAAAAAATGAAATAGCTTCTGCCTTCAAACAGATTACGTTCTACTGGGGGAAACCATACACGCCTATATAAGTAGATATGCATAATGTGAAAAAGCAAAAAAAAAATCATGTTTTTTTAGAGGAAGGCACTCATAGTTAAGTTGAAAAGGAAAAGTCTCATGTAGGATATGGTGCTTGACTTTTATTTTGAAGGAAGCTAGAAAAGTCTAGGGGGTGGATGTAAGGAAAATTTGAATTCAAGGCATGAAGGACAGTCTGTCTTGTGTGAGGGAGACCAAGTAGGCCAATTTGGTTGGACCATAGGGTGTTGAGGGCCAGGATGGAGTGCTGTTGGCAAAGTTCAGGATAGACCTTCCAGGAAACTCTTCTTTGAGACTGTTCATTATCATCAAGAATGACTCTCCAGGCCACCCTGTCCCCCATGTTGCTTCCTCCTTTAAATAAACAAGAGAACTACAGAATACAAGGGATATGTAAAATAGATACCCTCTAGGCTAGCAGTCTTTAAGACAATAAGACTGGTCTAATTACTAGGATGGGAGACAAGTAGAATGTCACCTAGACTTGTAGTTTCTATATTTCTATAAATACCCTGACCCTCTATCAATTGAGTTGTCCTATCTTGTCCCACCTGCCCACATCTTTCTTCTTCACCACATCACTGAGCGACATGGGGATGCAGGCCATCTGCCACAATAGGGTACATGAAGGGAGTAATATTGGTAATAAGCCTGGAAATGTGGGTTGGAGTTTGTATCCTAACCTAAAGGCAATAGGGAGCTACTAGGGCTTTTTGAGCCAGGTAGTGAAATGGATACACCTGTGCTATTTGGAGTTGCACATTGGTGCTGTGTAAAGGATGAATTAGGGATGGGAAAGATGAGATAGAGCAATTAGGAGGCTATTACAGAAGCCCAAATGAGAAGTGATGAAAGCTTGAACTAGGGTGAATGCTATGGCAGTGGAAAGAAAGAAACAGGGGTGGGAGATGAGAAAGTAAAACCAACAAGATTCAGTAACTGACTGGACATATAGAATAAGTGAGAGTGAAGATGCAAGGATAACTCCAATGGTAGTGCCCTTGCAGAAATAGGGAAATTAGGAAAAGAGATGGGTTGTGTGAGAAGAGTGATGAGTTTAGTTTTAGGACATACTGAGTTTGAGATGTTCCTCCATTACTAGAATAGCTATTCAAATCTCCTGATATGGGCCAAAAGAAAAACCTAGAAAGGAAAGAACTGCATGAAGTTTAAAGAAATTTTAGACCTGCACGACCTCAAATAAACCTTAACCAAACTGAGACTGACATCCTACCTTTGATAGATGGAGACCTAATTTTGATATATGAATCTGGTCATCCATTTTTAAGTTCCTGCTACCTACCCTATCTGGAACTAGTCATTTGATACAATAAGGGTAGGGACCACCACATGTTACATCTATTAGATATTGGTTCACAAATGATCATAAAACCAGATACAATGGGAGAAAATGAAGCAGAGAAAATGAGAAACAGTCCCACAACTAGGCCTAAATAAATAGCTTCAGAGATTCTAAAATCCCAGATTGGGAAGTACACAGAAAATTAAATATCTCCAATTGGTCTAAGGAGGTTATAGAGGTGTCACTATTCCAGGTTCAGATGAAGCAGTAATTGGAATGGATATATTGAGTAAAAGCTTTGCCTTATTGCAGAATCCAATAATTAATATCTGGTTATTCATAGAAAAAACTCTGTGGGATCTAATAGTATTGCCCATTTCAAAGCAAGTTGTAAACACCCTCCCCCACCCCAATATAGAAATCAAAGGAGATAAGGAAAATACTACAATGTTGAAAGGATTTGGAACAGGAAGGTATAACTAGGAAAATAATTAATGAATACAACTCCAATTTGACTGGTAAAAAAAGGAAGAGCAGATAGTGAGAGGAAATTTATAGTGGATGGTGTAAAATTTAACACTGAGGCTGAATCTATTAGAGGAGCCCTTCTAAATATTTCATCAATGAATTATGGGTTATAGGACATGATTGACCTTGATTTTTGGTTATTGATTTAAGTCATATATTCTTTGTTATTCCAGTAACCAAAGAAATTCTTCAGATGATATGTTAATCCTGGAGACTGTCACAGATTAATAGCCCAGTGCTATACTATAACTGGTGTGGATAAGACTTAGACATAATTGACACAGGTACCTGCCTGACTCAAAATATGTTAGGGCATATGATAAACAGAAAATAGAGGATGTCACAGACAAGATTATTGGAGGGTTAACAGACAGGGAGTGGACAACTGCCCCACAAAAAGTGCAGAGTAGATAATCATCAATCAAATATCTAGGGATGATTTGAACATCAGAAGAAACGTTAATCCTTCAACCAGTTGGAGAAAAGATCCGAGCCCTAAAACTCTCAAGGAACAAGAAGGAAGCAGAGAAACTTAACAGGATTATTTGGTTTCTAGAGAAACCATATTCCCTATTTGGAGGTGATGCTAGCATAATATAGAAAGTTACAAGAAAATCTAAAAATTTTAAATAGGGACTGAAATAGCAAAATGATTTAGAGTAGGTTAAGGAAGATGTGCAACATCTATGTTTCTGGACTTGATTTCCTGGATCTTTCCTTTAGGCTAGAAGTCAGATAAACAGGAAATTTTATTACTTGATCTTTTTGGATCAAGACAAAAGAGAATCATGAGAAATGTTTATATACTAGTAAGATTTTGATCTAAAAAGACACATCAGAATGAGAATAAGAGAAGAAAAAAAAGAATAATGTCACCTTAAAAGCATATCCCATACTACTGACATGTCAAGTAAGCTGCCAGAAAGTGATGTCGCTGAAATAGGCAAACCCTTTGCTGAATATTGTCCCCCACCTGGCAAGTAAAAAGCAATGCACATTTTATGGATTGGACCACTATTCTCACCTCATAGTGTGTGAAGTGGTGAGTGATCACCCTCAGGTGGTCCACTGGCATCCAAATGATCAAAGAAGGGGATAGAAAATCAGTCCAACATACTGAATTAAGAATAGTGTGCTTAGCTGTCCCCAAGGTACCAGGAAAAACCTCTGCAATGTATTGAAACTTATGATCAACTTCATGGAGTAATGAGAACTGGACAATAAACAATAGTGATGTTTGGGGCAAGGAACTGTGGGAAAACATTGCTAGTTAAGATTGAAGTTGGACATGTTTCAGCACATACTAAAGGCAGAGCAAAATGAAATGAGAGGGTGGATCATATTAACAAGTTAATAAAGACAGAGATGAAAGAAAATAGTGAAAATTGGACACTTGGGCATCTAGTCCACCTAGTCTTGGATCAAAGATAAAACTGGACTAGAGAGAGAAGAAACAATCATACAATCATACAATCATACAATCTACAGTGCTACTTTGTCCCATTTGCCAGAAAATTAGACCATTATTGAAACTGCCACTGAATTCATCATCAAAGGATGAGCTTCCAGGGGAAAGTCTGGCAGATATTGTCCCACTCAATAATAAACTTAACAAAAGCTATTCCTTAACTGCAGTTTGCACATGAATTGGACTAGATTTTGTTCACTACTGTACATGAGCAAACATGACTCCATTATCAAAGGGTTACCATTGTTAATTGATGATTATGACCACTTAGTAAAGATTGAGACTGATCAAAGATCTCATTTCATAATCCACAAGGCCAAAGGACTGGGTGGAGGCCCAGGGAATTATGTGAAAGTTCCACTTAGTTTATAATCCACAGGCTGAACAGATGATAAAAAGATTTTATTGAATGCTTAAGATCCAATTCAAGAAAATCTCAAGTGGAAAAAAGGTCACCAATTGGAAAGCAACTTTTAGAAGAGCCATAAGCCAGGGAGAAACTGTCCTGTGCCAGAGGATGAGTTTATAGTGCCACCTCTCATTGACTTGGAAAAGAAGAAACAAATTCTCACAGAAGGAGCCAAAATGTGATAAAGTAGACTCCAAAACCACAGGCTAGTCCCAGTAGGTACCATTGGGGTAGGGAAATAGAATAGGATTTGGGTTATAGAAGGATCTAGAAAATTGTTACAGGTCCCTTGAAGACCATTTATGTACAGAGATCTGCTGGGTTCTTTTTCTTTTTAAAAGAAGTGCATGTGTCTTGATCTGAGCATCATTCTTCATTTATCAGGCATATATGTGACTGTGATTAAAACAAATTATGGGGAAGCAACTAAGATGCTGATAGAATTAATTGAAAACTTCCTGACCTCAGTGCTACTTGTAGGTGAAGAGCTTCACAGTTGAAGAAAGGAAAACAAGGCCAAAAACAGTAGAATTTTGCAAAGACCTAGAAAAGGATGAAGAATTTTTTCCCTATTTATTTATTTGTTAATTCATTTGATTCTGCCTCAAAAATATCTAAGTATTTTGAGTAAGGGCATATCTGATGTTTAATATCTCAGATTTTTATTGGTGGTTAAGTTGATAATACATTTTCTTAAAAATATGTATGGAAATCTACAAATTTTAGTCAGCATAAGAGAAGAGAAAAGAGAAATAAGGTCACTGTTAGAGTATATATCACTCAGGAGACAAATGGATAATGTATTACTAATATAAATCACAAAAACGGCACAGAGGCTCTCTCTCTCTGTATATATATATATATATACACATATATGTGTGTGTGTATTTGTATATACATATTCACATGCATGTGTGTATATACATATGTACATAATAATAACAAACTTTTATTATACATTTATATACATAATAATAAACATTCATATAACACTTACTATGTGCCAGGAACTGTGCTAAATGGTTGACAAACATCTTATTTGATCCTCACAACAACCCTAGGAGATAAGAGCTATTATAATCTCCAGTTGAGGAAACTGAAGGTAAGTGATTTATCCAATATCACATAAATAGTAAGTGTCTGAGGTTGGATTTGAACTCAAGTCTTCCTGATTCTAGGCCTCTAGTACTCTTTCCACTGAATCGCTTAGCTGCCATACACACATACACACACACACACACACACACACACACACACACACACACAGAGTTGGGGAGAGGGAGAGAGGGGGAGAGAAGAGAAAGAGGAGGGAGGGAGGAGGGAAAGAGACAGGATTCTACTTGGATATCTGCTAAATGTCTTATTTTGCTTTAAAAAAAATCCTTGACTTGCCTTGCTGGTGATTTTTACTTTTCAGAAGTTTGAGGAAGCAAAAGTCCCTTGTTGTCCCTCCACCCCCAATTCCCATAATGAATTGTTTTCCTTGTACTTCTCATGGCTGCTTGGAGGCTCCTGGAAGTCTGCCTCTAAGCTGTTCCTTATTGGCTCCTTGTTAGAGTCTGTTAATGTATTCTGGTGTTAATAATTAATACTTGTTTGCTTTGCTAGGTGTCTACTAAACCTCCTTAAGCAATGAATAAACACGAAGAGACCCTTACCTGTATTATTCCAAAATCTTTCACTTCTTCCTACTTCTTTTGATGCTCCTATTAAGGTTCTCACCTAGTATTCTTTTCCTAGGTTGTTTATTCTTTGGTACCCTCCCACACATGAGCATTAATTAGTATATGTAGTCTTGTACTGTTATTTAAATATTCCATGTTTGGATTAATCAACTAAGTTGAGTTTTTTTACACACTTTCATTCCTTTTTCCTATAAGATAGTAAGCACTTAAAGGGAAGAGACATTGTTTTATATTTCAATCTCTCATCTTCTATTGCTTATTAAACGTCTTAAACTCAACATGTCCAAAACCAGACTCATTATCTTTCCTTCCAAATCCTCCCCTCTTCCAAACTTCTTTATTGCCACTGAGGGTACCATCATTTTCCTAGTCCCTCAACCTAGGTGTCATCCTCAGATCTTCACTCTCTCTCATCCCCTACTCTACCCATATCCAATCCATTGCCAGTACTAATTTAATTTTGATAATATCTCTCTCAGATAATGCTCCCTTCTCTCCTCTGAGGCTGCCACTAACCTGGTGCAGGTACTCATCACCTCACACCTGGGTTATTATAATAACCTTCTGGTTGGTCAGCTTGTCACAAGTCTCTCCATTACAATCTCTACTCAGCTGTCAAAGTGATTTTCCTAAAACTCATGTCTCACGATGTCACCCTCTACTTAATAAATTCTAGTAGCTCCCTGTCACCTGTAGGATCAAATATAAAATCCTCTGTATGAAGCTTCTAATAACTTAGCCCTCCCATTCACCTCTTTCCAGGCTTCTTATATCGGACACTTCATTACATACTCTTTAATCCAATGACACAGACCTCCCTGCTGTTCCTTGAACAAGGTACTCTGTCTCTAGACACAGGACATCTTCACTGACTATCCTCGATGCCTGGGATGCTCTCTCCTCATCTCTGCCTCCTGAATTTCCTGGCTTTCTTCAGATCCCAGCTAAAATCTCACCTTCTAGAGAGCACCTTTCCCAATCCCTCTTAATTCTAGTTTCTTCCCTCACTATTTTCCATTTATCCTGCATATCATCTTGTTTGTATATAATTGTTTGTTCATTATCCCCTGTTAGATTGTGAGCTCCTCAAGGGAAGGGATTTTGTTTTTCTTTGTATCCCCAGAGTTTAGCATAACACCAGGCACTCAGTAGCCGCTTAATAAATGTTTATTAAATGACTAGATTTCTTTGTATCCTCCAAAGATCTCACAATATTATATAAACAGTATATACTCAAAATATCTAATGAACAAATGGATGGATGGATGGATGAATGGATAGATGGATGGATGGATGAAATACATTCAAAGCTTCACCTAGTAACCTAAGAATGGCTATATCTCCTTTCCACCCAGCTCCTCAGTGGAAAATATCCTTTATCCAACCAATGGTAATGAAGAAATAGAAATATGGTAGGTCTGATCAGACATATTGTCAATCTCTCATAGAGGAGTTTTAAAGTTTAATAATCAGACGACCAAGGATTATTTATTAATGACCTACTCTGTGTTGGGGATAAAAAGAGAAAAGCAAAACAGTACCTGTCCTGAGAAAGCTGTCATTCTAACAGAAGAGATAAAACACACACACACACACACACACACACACACACACACACACACACATATATATATATAAATATATATATATATATATGTACAAAACACCTACAAGACAATGTCAAGGTAATCTTGGAAGAAAATGCACTTGCATTTGAGAAGATCAGAAAAGGCCTCTAGTAGAAAGTTTAAGCTGAGTCTTGAAGGAAAGGCAAGGATTTCAAGAGGTAGAAGGTATAAGGAAATACATTGCTGAAGTAAGAGCTAGTCAGGGCAAAGGATATAGAGGCAGGACATGGAATATCATGTATCAGGAAAAGCAAGAAGGCTACTTTGGCTGGACCATAGAAGGGATAATGAGAATATTGGGCAATAAGGCAGGGAAATCAAGTTGCCACCATACTTAGGCAAAAGGTCAAGGATGTCAAGGACTCAAGAGAATAAATCTATTTTTACAAAAATATTTGCAGCAGAGTAGCTTGGAATTAGAAACAAAATGACTACCCATAATGGCTAAACAAATTATGATATGTGAATGTAATAGAATATGACCGAGGCATAATACATAATGAATATGGTGAATGTAGAGAAACCTTGGAAGATGTATGAACTGACTTGAGGGTAAGTGAGCAGAACCAGAAGAACAATTTGCACATTGACCACAATAATGTAAAGGAAAACAATTCTGAAGGACAATAAAACTCTGACTGATACAGTGAATAAGCTTAACAAAACAACCTAACAATAAAGCATATCATCCACCTCTTGGCTGAAGAATGATGGAGAAGATATGTACAATGAGATACAAATATTGAGGGTTTTTTTTACTTGATTGTACTTATTTGTTATCATGGAGGGCTTCTGTGGGACAGAAAAACAGGGAGAAAAGGACTGAGTATGGAAGACGGGGAAACAAGGGGGACAGTGTGAGTATGTGGTGATAGAGATGAAAAAAGAAAGAAAAGAGCATCAATAGAAGATTAAAAAGGTACTCAAAAAGTTCAATAAGGGATCCAAACATAGCAATTGTATCACTATTTATAACAGGTTCATATTTCCATAAATAATACTTTTTGTTCTTTATATTTTGAAATGTTTATATTTGCTGAAGATTTTTAAGTTCATAATGTTAAAAGAACAATTAAGGTTTTTTTACAAGAAAGATAAGATGGAGTAAGCACAGAGAGCGTGCAGCAAAGTCTAGGAAATGCAGAGTACAGCCCAACGTGTCAGGGACAGAACCCTGCACAGACTTCAGGGAGCCACCAGCAGCAGCAGATCCCAGATTGCTCAACCCACAAATGCTACAGACAGCTCCAAAGATCAGTAGAAGGCTCCTTCACCCAGGAGAGGGGAGCTCAGTCTGGACCCCCTATAGCAGCCACTACAGCAGCAGTTTCCATTTTTGAAGCCCTCCATGTAGAGCCCTTGGGGAATTGAGCTGCTGATCTGAATATCAGCCCTGAGCTCGGCTGTGACAAAGAACTGAAAAGTCATGTAACTGGCTGAGAAAGTGCCCCAAAAAGGGGAAAAGAACAAGACAATAAAAGGTTACTTTCTTGGTGAGCAGGTATTTTCTTCCATCCTTTTGGATGAGAATGGATAATTTAGGCCTTCAGAGAAAGATCTAAAAGTCAAGGCTTCTGCATGCAAAACCTTCAAAATAAATATGGAAGAGCTCAAAAAGGATTTTGAAAATCAAGTAAGAGAGGTGGAGGAAAAATTGGGAAGAGAAATGAGAGTAATGCAAGAAAACCATGAAAAGCAAGTCAACAGCTTGCTAAAGGAGACCCCAAAAAATGCTGAAGAAACTAATACCTTAAAAAACAGACTAACTCAAATGGCAAGAGAGACCCAAAAAGCCAATGAGGAGAAGAATGCTTTAAAGAGCAGAATCAGTCAAATGGAAAAGGAGGTTAAAAAGTTCACTGAGGAAAATAGTTCTTTAAAAATTAGTATGGAACAGATGAAAGTTAATGACTGTATGAGAAACCAAGAAATTACAAAACAAAAGCAAAAGAATGAAAAAATAGAAGATAATGTGAAACATCTCACTAGAAAAACAACTGACCTGGAAAATAGATCCAGGAGAGACAATTTTAAAATTATGGAACCACTTGAAAGCCCTAATCAAAAAAAAAAGCCTAGACATCGTCTTTCATGAAATTGTCAAGGAAAACTACCCTGATATTCTAGAACCAGAGGGCAGAAAAAATATTGAAAGAATCCACCAATCACCTCCTGACAGAGATCCAAAAAGAGAAACTCCTAGGAATATTGTAGTCAAATTCCAGAGTTCCTAGGTCAAGGAGAAAATATTGCAAGCAGCTAGAAAGAAACAATTCAAGTATTGTGAAAATACAATCAGGATAACACAGGATCTGATAGCTTCTTCATTAAGGGATTGAAGGACTTGGAATATGATATTCCAGAATTCAAAAGAACTAGGACTAAAACCAAGAATCACCTACCCAGCAAAACTGAGTATAATACCTCAGGTGAAAAAATAGTCATTCAATGATATAGAGGACTATCAAGCATTCTTGATGAAAAGACCAGACCTGAAAAGAAAATTGACTTTAAAACACAAGAATCAAGAAAAGCATGGAAAGGTAAACAGGAAAGAGAAATCATAAAGGATTTTCTAAAGTTGAGCTGTTTACATTACTACATGGAAAGATAACATTTGTAACTCTTGAGACTTTTCTCAGTATTTGGGTAGTTGGAGGGATTACACACACACACACACACACACACACACACACACACACACACACACACATATATATATATACAGAGAGCACAGGATGAGTTGAATAAGAAAGGATAATATCTAAACAAATAAAATTAAGGGGTGAAAGAGGGATATATTGGGAGGAGAAAGGGAGAAATGGAATGGGACAAATTATCACTCATAAAAGAGGCAAGAATAAGCTTATTCAATGGAGGAGGAAAGGGAGGAGGTGAGAGAGAAAAAGTGAAGCTTACTCTCTTCACATTTGGCTTAAGGAGGGAATAACATTCTCATTCAATCTGGTACGAAAATCTATATTACACTACAGGAAAGTAGGGGAGAACGGGACTAGTAGGGTGAGGGGATGATAGAAGGGCGGGCAAATGGGAAAAGGGAGTAATTAGAAACAAACACTTATGGGGAGGGACAAGGTCAAAAGAGAGAATAGAATACATGGGGGCAGGATAGAATGGAAGGAAATATAGTCAGTTTTATACAACATGACTATTATGGAAGTCTTTTGCAAAGCTATGCATTTATATCCTGTATTGAACTGCTTGCCTTTTCAGTGGGGATGGGTGGGAAGGGAGAAAAATTGGAATTCAAAGCATTAGAAATGAATGTTGAGAAATGTTTTTGCACACAACTGGGAAATAAGAAATACAGGTGATGGGGTATAGAAATCTGTCTTGCCCTGCAAGAAAAGAGAGAAGATGGGGATAAGGGAAGGGAGAGGTGTGATAGAAGGGAGGGCATATTGAGGGAAGGGATAATCAGAATGCAAGGCATTATGGGGTGAGAGAGGGGAAAGATGGGGAGAAAATTTGTAACTCAAAATTTTGTGAAAATGAACATTGAAAACGAAAAATAAATAAATAAACATTTTTTTTAAAAAAGAAAGATAAGATGGGGTCAGGTTCTGAAGAGTTTATGCCAATTAAAGGTTTTTATATTTTATCCCAAAGGTTATGGGAAACCACTAGAGTTTACTGGATGTAAGGATGGTAACAAGGTGAGGCATCTGACTTAGGAAAAGCAATCAAGACAATGATTTTAAATCACATGGCCTGTATATACCTGGGTACTGAAAGAGATGGCAGATGTGATTGTTTAGCTTCTGATAGTAATATTTTTTTTAAAAAAATGAAAAACAGATGGTCTGTGAAGTGGAAATGCCTCAATTTTCTAAAAGATAAAGGAAAACAGTCTTCACATTATGGACCAATAAACTTGGGTTGAGTGATACAGCATTGTGTATACGGAACAGAAGGTAGGCTAGTATGGCTGGGACTCCAGGACTCCAACAGTGGTTATGGAGAGTATTGTGTGAAAAAGGGTGGAAAGACAGGAGAGGGCAGATGACAAAGAACTTTGAATGCTTGACAGAGGAGTTTGTATTCTATCTTAGAAGTAAAAAGAAGTTGCTGGAATTTAGTGAACTGGAGGTGGAGAAGGGGGTAAGGTGACATGGTCAGATTCAGTGCTTGCTGCACTTGAGGAGTGAGTTGAGATATAAATGAAATAATTGTGGAAATAGAAACAATAAGGTTTAGCAGCTGGTTGGATTTGTGGAATGAAGAAGAATGAAGAGCTGAGAATGATATGGAGGTTGTGTAGCTGAATGGCTAGAAGGTGGTGGTGCTATTGACAGAAATAGAAAAGCTTGAAATAACGAGCTGAGGGAGGGCATTAGAATTAGGAGAGGATGAAGAAAGTTTTCAGTAAAAGAAGAGATTTGGACTTTAGCTGGGAAGAGAGGGAGGTCAGTAGGTAGTGCGGAAGAAGAACATTCTAGGTACAGGGGATGGCCAGAAAAAATTCCAGAGCTGAGAAGGATTGTCTTGTTGCAACAAGGGCCCACATCCTGAATACTTTCTTTGAGAAAAGAATTGGAAGCTAATGGATATGGAGAGCATCAAATTTTATATATATATATATATATATATATATATATATATATATATATATATATATATTCGGAATAATTCTTGAGTCAGCCGTGTACAGTTAGCCACAAGTGAATTTCTTCTTTCTATGATATCATTTGGGCTTTCATTTTATATGGTATTTCCTAGCTTGTATGGTTAATCAATCAGTAAACAAGCATTTCTTAAGAGCCTGTTATGGGCCAGGCACCGTGCTAAGTTCTGGGAATACAAAGAAAAAGCTCTCAAATAGCTCACAATCTACTGGGGAAGATGATGTGCAAACAACTATGCACAAATAAAATATATACAAGTTAAACCAGAGATAGCCAACAGAAGGAAGACACTTGCATAGTTACCTAATACTGTGTTATTCTTGCTAACAGATTATATACATGTTGAAGGCAGAGGTTGTCTTTTACTTATCTTTGTATGCCCACCAAAGCCTTGAACATAGTATACACTCAATAATTTTTTTTTATTAAATTGAAATCTTTTGGTTAAAGTATTCTTGTGTCTATGGTATAATATCTTAGGTCACTCAAAAGAGATTGTTTTACCTTTTTAAAAAATTTTAATTAATTAGTTAATTCATTTTATTTTATTATTTACTTTATTTTACCTTTGTTTTTTTGTTTTTATTTTTTATTTTTCAATTAATAAGCATTTATTTTCCCTCTCTTCCATCCCTCCACTGGAAAAAAAGGAAAAGAAAAACATTGCTTCGGACATAAAAAGGAACATCTTAAGTGAATTAGAGAGACAAGAAAAACATTTTCTTTAAGTTCTACATAAAGGAGAAGAATTCATGCCCAAATAAGAGATAAAAAGAAGATAAAATGGAAAATATTAATTACATAAAATTTTAAAAACTTTTGCACAAGTAAAATAATTCAACTGAAATTAGAAACTAAACAGTCAATTGGGTTAAAAAAATTTTGCAGGAAATTCTTTGATGGAAGTTCCAAGATATATAGGAACTAATTCAAATACATAAGAATAAGAGTCATTCTCCAATTGATATAAAGTAAAAGCATATGAATTGACAATTTTCAAAGGAAGAAATCTAAGTTAATCTTAGTCATATGAAAAAATATCCCAATTACTATTAAGAGAACTGCACATTAAAGCAACTCTGAAGTTCCACCTAATACCCATCAAATTGACAAAGGTGACATAAAAAGAAAATCATATGACTTTGAATCACACATTAATACAATACCTAATGGTGATTTTTTTTCTTCATGCAAAGACCATGCATGAAATTCTAAAGGCTGGCACGTTGTGCTAGAGTCATGGATTTGTCATCCTTGTGTTATAAGGATATCTTATGGATTGATGTGTAACATTTCTCAGAAATTGTCATCCAATGGACTATTCTTTTTATACTTCTGCCCAGTAGAGCTTATATACCATGGTCTGAAGAGAACTTCCTTCAGCTTATTCCTAGGAACTTGGTATTTCCTAGGGTTTGGTGTTATTAGAGATTTTGGTGTATGTTCCAATTTCTGGGTCATTTATGAAAATGTTAAATAAGACTGGTCACAGCACCCACCTTAACAGACCCTACTGTTTACCTTTCTCCATCCAGGGAAGTTGCTTTTTAATCCCTACCCTGTTTCTAAGCTACTCTTTCTCTATGAGAAAACTTTCCTCCTGATCCCATAGTAACTCAATTTTTAAAATAGTTTTTGATATCAAACCTTGTCAAGACTGTTGAAAATCTAAATAAACCATATCTACTGTTTCCTCCAAATCCATGTGCTTATTTACCTCCTCAAAGAACTTTATTATATTAATTGGGCATGATTTGCCCTTTCAGACACTATGTTGTCTTATTGAATGGCATTATTATACACTCTACCAAATCACTGAAATGGAAGTAAGACTTCCCAGTTCTTGGTTCCTAGGTTCTTTCTATGGATGGAATATATAATATTTATGTGCTTTGTCCTTTAGAAAAGTTCCTCCAACATTCTTGGGTAGGTTGCAGTGCAGAAATTGGAGTCACAAGACTTGGGTTCAAATTTTGTAGTATCACTTTAATACCTATGTGACCTTGGGCAAATTACCTCATCCCTATGGGTCTCAGTTTCCTTTTCTGTGAAATAAAATACTTGGAATCAGGTAGTTCCAAGTTCAAATTGGGCTCAGTTACCAACTATGTGACCCAGGGCAAGTTGACTTGTTGCGAGAATCAAATAAGATATTTGTAAAGTGCTTTGCAAACCTTAAAATTATATACAAATGCTATATACATTGCTATACAGATGATGATGATGATGATGATGATGGCAGGCTACTGAGGTTTTACAGAATGATGAAATTATCCCAATAAAAAACTTCCTGGAACATGGTGGAGAAGTCAATCAGAGAAGTCCCAAAACAAGGTAGTCGGGTGAGAAATTCATCTTCTAATGACACTCAGCATTTTAATTATACCTCTGCCCTCCTTTTCATTGTAAGAACTGGGAATAGGTTGTCACTATACCTGTAAGCATTCAGGTATATTTTTAAAACCATGCCCCTCCAAAATATGTATATAAAGGGGAAGATAGAGATGGGGACAGGATCTGTGATTAGTTTAGGAACTTCCAAATAAGGAAATTCCTTCTATCAACAAGTCAGCACTCTCTCTACAACTTGCAGTCTTAGTGAGTTACCTAAAACACTGACAGGTTTAAATGACTTGCCAGGACCACGTATCAGAAGTGGAACTTGAATCCAGGTTCTCCTGACTCCAAGTCGATTCCCTAGTCACTATTCCATTGATATGTCTGAAGGAATTTATAAGTGGAGGTAAGAATCACAAGGTCATTCTCTTCAATCTAGTGTGAGGAAGTCTGATTTGACTCACTTTTAAGTATGAAAAGTTTCATTCTATTACCTTGAGGGGAAAGTGGCAGAATTCATGGAACTTTGTTAATTCCAAGTTAACCACTGCTTCTGTAGCGCTAGTTTTTTAATAGTAATTCGTCTGATTTTTTAAACCAAGGTTAGTATGTGGAGAAAAAAAAAAGATTAGAGTTGCAGAAGTTATAGAAAAGAATCACATGAAGGTATTTTATTGTTGTGGGGTATTTTTTTTTAACATTTTAAGAAAAAAATATTCTAAAACAAAAGGAAGAGTTGAAAGATTCTAAAAACAAAGAAATTTACCTGATAACTTTATTATATATTTCAATTTTTAAAATAATATATTTAATAACTATATATTCATTACATATTTAAAATATTATATTTAAAACTTTAAAGCAAGCTGTACATAACAGATTTGCAGTTTCATGTGCAATCTTTTTTATCACACTATGTTATAGAAATGCTTGTTTTATTCCTTAAGTTAAAGATAAAGAAAAATTTTTAAAGAAAAAGCTTCTAAAGTTTCTGAATCTCTGGTTACTATTTTCTGTTTCTTAATCCACTGAACATATTTGTTTCCTTATCTTTGCCTCTCTCAAGCTTATCTAAATTTAATAAAAAAGAAATGTAATTGCTTTTATGTGTCACACATGCCTGTCTGAGTAAGGGGACTCTTATTCTCATAGTAACTCTCCCTGTAACCCTCCTTAGTAACCCTCCCTGAACCTCAGTTCTTTCATGTATAAAATAATGGGTTATGTGAGCTCTAAAATTTTATTTTAGAATATCAGTCCTTTGAACCTATATGCTCCAGTCAAAAAGCTGGTAAATCAAAAGGACAATTATCTTAAGAAGAAATTGCCACCTCCTGCAGCATATTAATCTGTCCAACTATACATTATCTTTATCTCCTTGTGTCTCTCAAATTAATTAAAACTCCTTGAGGAAAGAGATCACATCCCCTATTGCTTTTGTACTGTCCCATAGGGCTTAGAATTTAAAAGGTAAGTAGAGTTCAGAAGAGTTGTTCTGGAATCTGAGGTCATGGCTTCAAATTCCACTTCTGACCATTCTCTGAGACATTGGGAATGTAACCACTCTGGGTCTCAGTTTCCTCATCTGTAAAATCAGAGGCCTCTGCGGGCCCTTTCAACTCTACATCCAGCATCCTTTAAGTACTTCCCTATGAATAAATTACAGTATATGAAAGTAATCAGAATTCTAACTAGGAATTATGGCATCTAGGTCAAATTCTGCTCAGGAAGAAAGCATGTGTAAGGCGGAGAGAAAAGGTAATCTAAGTTATGACCATTCATTCCTGTACATGGTTGAAGGAAACAAGCTTTGGGAGTTGAAAAGGTAGAGGAGCTGGGAGACCAGGTGTTCAAGAAAGGCAGAGATCAGGGTGGAGGTATTAAACCAGTTATTGAAATTATTCCAAAAGCTACCTGAATGGGTGAGGGGAGGCATCCACAAATAAGAGAAACAATGATCTGAACAGAATGAAATGAACTATAAAGAAGGAAAATGATTGCTGAGTGATGGCAACAGAGGGAGGATTTGAAAGCAGCAGGGAAGAAAGGGTATGTTAGCTCTTCCTCTTGGCCCTGTTAGGGGACATGGGAGGAAGAGGAGCAACTTTCCTTAGAGAAGATGCTAAGAGATAAAATGTCTTCAGGGGCAGGAAAAATTTTCTTGTTTTGGCACCACTGGTGAATTTACATTCCCTTTACTTCTTTCCTCCCCTCTGCTGGTCTAATAAATCTCGATCTCTTACCCCTAAAATGTGCTTATTTTCTGTCTACAATTTTATAATATAATATACTTTTTTATAGATTTTTTGCCTTCACATAAAGATTAAGTTCCAAAATGTTTTGATTTCACTATGGGAAGTGGGAACCTCTGGACAAATGATTCTAGACTTAACAGTGAAGTGAATCTTAGTCTCTCTCTCTCTCTCTCTCTCTCTCTCTCCTCCATCTCCTCCTCCTCCTCCTCCTCATCTTTCTCCTCCTACCTCCCTTCCTCCCTCCCTCTTTCTCCTTCCCCCTCCCCTCTTCTTCTCTCTCCTCTCTCTTCTCTCCCCTTTGTCCCTTCCTCTTAATTTCAACTAAATCAAGACTTCAAAGGGCTAAAGGAGAAAAAGCAGGTCTTTAAAACTTACCCATACTGTCAACTGAATCTGACAGTATATAAAATGTTCTATACCTATAATCCCCTACTTAGTCTCTAAGGAAGGGAGGGAAGTGGAATTTCTCATCTCTTTTTCAAGGCCAAGCTTGGTCATTGAAATACATAGTTTTGAAAAGAAATTCATTTTAAGTAGCATATATATTGCAAGTTACATTTAAGTGAGTACCAACAAGGAAAATTACTTAAGCTGATGAAAAATAAAGACCAGCACTTCATCACAAGATGTCTTAAATTCTGCCACCATCAGTACCACATCATGGCACATGGTGACTTTTGAACATTAGAAGTAATTCCTACCAAGCTAGAAAGTCTTTTGGAATGAACCTGGGGTTGGGGGTAGGAGAATGTACATTTGTTGTAACTTTGGAGAGGTACAACTAGTTGGCCTCTAACTAATGAATTACCATATAACTTCTCTCCCCAACACAAACTCCTTGATCCAGTGACATCAGCCTTCTGGCTGTTCTAGGAACCAGACATTCCATTTCTCAGCTCTGGGCATTTTTCCTGGATATCCCTCAAGGCTAGAATGATCTTCCTCCTCCTCTCTGACAACTGACTTCTCTAACTTCCTTTAAGTTCCAACTAAAACCTTACTATCTACAGGAAGCCTTCCCCAATCCCTCTTAATTCTAGTGCCTTCTCTCTGCTAATTATTTATTCTGTATCCTGTATATAGCTTACTTTGTATGTATCTGTTTGTATGTTGCCTCCCAATATTAGAGTATAAGCTCCTTGAAGATAGGGACTGTCTTTTGTCTGTTTTTATATCCCTATCACTTAACACAATGCCTAGCACATAGTAAGTCCTTAATAAATATTTATTAAATTGAATTGAATTGAATTCTCAAAGGTTTTTTCCCCAGAGTCATATATCTGTCTCAATGGAGAGACAAGATTGAAGTAAGGATCAGGAATTGCTATATCCAGAAAGTGAAAGAGACAGTTTCTTGAGCCATTGACTTTAAAATAGTACTAATTTTAAAAGAGATTACCCTTCACTTACAATAAAGACTTTAAATATTCAAAGTGGGAGTGAGTGTTTCTAACACTTTCAACAAGATGCCTGGGCATTTTGATTGCAAAGTAATATGTCTTATTTGAGGTGGGGGCGGGGGGTATGGATTATGGACCTAATTCGTCCTTTAGCTTTTCATCTCATATAGAGTGGAATTATTACAATTTTTAAATTATAGTCCAAATTGATACATTAATTACAATATAAATAATATAATTAATTAGTGTATTAATTATATTAGGTATTGCATATGTCAAGGAATGGTATTACAAATCAATTAATCTAGGATTGGTAAGAAGCGGGGCGCAGCTGTAGCTAATCAAGAAAGTGATGAGGAAATTCTCTATCTGATGGGACCTAATGGGACATTACAGAAATGTCTGACTTTTCTAGCTTGTAATAATTTATCTAATTTCAGAGATTGCTACTCCATGTCTGTCTTTCTTTTCCTGGGTGCTGCTCAGTGTAAAGGGGGAAAAAATATCACTGCAAGGAAGACGAAAGTTATCATGGGGTAAGATTTTACTGTTGTAAAATACCTTTATTTAAATACCTTTACCTTTATTCAAGTGTAATAGGATATGACTATAGCAAGCCAAGCAGTTGCTACCAAGATCAAGCACCTCAAAGATAATGCAAAGATAATGGACAAGTGTAGAATTTTAATGTGGTTTCTCATATCCTAGAGCAGGTTTAGTGCCCTTTCAGAAATGAGGGACTTTTGTTGATCCCTGTTCTTCAAAGGTTCTTTCCCGGGATCCATGAACTTGCTTTGTAAAAACATTTTTGATCATAGAAATTAATACAATTTCTTTTCTCTTTTTAATACAATGTGTTTTATTTTATTCCCTGGAAAACCTTCTGCTAAGAAGGTGTCTTTGTGTTTCACCAGACTGCCAAAAGTTGTTCTAGAGTGAGGAAGAGGATTTGATGGGGGGTCAAGGAAATGTTGGTGCTTGAAACAATTTCTCCTCAGTCTGCAAGGAAGCTCTTTCTTCATAAGACTGGGATGAGTGGGTAGGTATCATGAATGCTAAAAAAAAAAGTAAAATTTAAAAAACTAAGGAAGTCAATGAAATATTTTTAAGAAAGTAGAAGGAAATTCAGGAGGAGACACTAACAAGCAGGTGTATTGGCTTTGGAACTGTCATGCTAAATTTAATAAATACTTTAAAAACAAGCAATATAAAATAGATCCACAATTTCACATGGAAACCTCTTTTTCTGTTCTTTGTATATGGAAATATTGGTGGTTATTAAATCTGTGTTTAAAAAAAAAGAAACTATTAAAAGGGAAAAAATATTTCCCAAATACATTCTATCAATTAGAGATTAATTTGGGTTAATAAAATCCTATTTGACCTATGACACCCTCTGTGTTGATTGAGTCATTCACATTTTAGTCTGAACTATTTCAGGAGGTTGTATGGCTTTCTCCCATAATAGTTAAGAGTAGTCACCCAAGGCATGTGAATTTTGATTAAGAAGAAAGAAGATATATATGAACTGATGCTGAGTGAAGAGAGCAGAACCAGGAGAACATCATACACAGTAACAGTTACAGTATTCAAGAACTGTTTTTGATAGCAACAATGCAAAAATCTAAAACATTTCCAAGGGACTCACGATGCAAAATGACATCCATATCCAGAGAAAGTACTATGGAGTCAGAATGCAGAATGAAGCAGACTACTTTCCCTTTTGTCATATTTGATTTTGTTTAATTTTACTTATGCTTTCACCCATTCATTTTAATTCTTCTATGCAACATGACTAATGTAAAAATGTGTTTAATAGGAATGTATGTGTACAACCCATATACGATCACGTGCTTTCTTGGGGAGGAAGCAGAAGGGAGAAGGAAAAGTTCAGTGGTCCTTAGGATATGATGGCCATGCAGATGATAATGCATTTCATTTCATATTATTTTCACTGATAAAAGAACATCCATTTCAGATTCCAAACCATTTCACAATGACAAGGACTTCAGGGGTAGAAACTATCTTTTCTGGATCTTTGGTGAGGTGGCAGAAACAATTGCCAGGTTAAGGGCTTATTCCGTGGATGACAACTCTGGGGGATAAAATGGAAGCAGAGATGGTGGTTTTAGGATGGGAGTAGAAGAACCTACTATTCTCAGGGTTCTTAGACTCAGTGTCCTAGATTTGGATCTGAGGTACTCAAAGTATTTGGATTAACCTGGTTATATCCTGTCTCCTTTCTGTCACTCAGCCTGCCTTGCAAAAGACACTTTGAAGAAAAAGTAGACAGATCTGGGTGGGATGCTCCAATGAAGGGTTTTAAACAGCCACAGAACAATATGAGGGTTTATTGTTATCTTGTTTTCAGTTCTCTCTGAAACTTTGTGACCTCATTTGGCTTTTGTTTGGGAGGGGATGGTTGTTGATGTTTTGGTTTGGTTTTTGACAAAGATATCGGAGCGGTTTGCCATCTTCTTCTCAAGCTCATTTTACAGATGAGGAACAGAGGCAATCAGAGTTAAGTGATATGCCCAAGGTCACACAGCCAGTGAGTGTCAGAGGCCAGATTTGAACTTGGGTTTTCCTGAGTCCAGGCCCAGTGCTCTATCCATTGCACCACCTCGCTGAGCACAAGTCCCTATAAAGAAGGGTCTTTGGAAGGTGGGATAGGGGTACAGAAGGGAAGAAAAAAGGCTCCTACAATAAATGTTGCCCTATTTCTGCTGAATGCTCTGGTGGAAGTGAAAGTTTCCAAGACTGAAAACTGTGGCATAGAAGCAAGAGCATTAGGAGAGGTGGTCAAGAGCCCAAGGTTCTGCCAGTTAACTTGGTGACTTCAGGTACCTCACTTCACCAAAATGAGCAGCAGGTGCTAGATCACGGATTCTTAATCTGGGGTCCATAGATCCCTTGGGTCTAGATTTCAAGGATCTCTGAACTTGGAACTTCTATCATTTTTATAATTATTTCAATATAATTTGTTTACTTTCTAATCCTATGTATTTTATCTTATGTGTTTAAAAACATTATTCTAGGAAGGTATCCAGAGGACCTCATCAGCCTGCCCAAGGAGTCTATGACAAAAAAGTTAAGACTCTCTGGCCTGAACGATATCTTATGTGTTCACCCTAATTCCAGCTCTAATATTCTCTCAATTCTAAGACTAAAGTCATTTTCCAAGACTGTCTTCAGCACTCGGGCTTTAAGACAACAGATTTGTAGACTGAAGAACTCCCAATTCATTGATTCATACGAACAGTGTAAATCCTTTAGAATTCTATGGGAAAATAATCATTTATTTTTAAAAATAAACTCTTAATTTCTTGAAGATAAGAGAATTGTCTATGAACCAATACAAAATAAACTTTTGAGGAATTTCTGACTACAAAAGAATAATGACAATAGATCACTTTGTATCTTCAGATATGCGTTAATAATCATAGTAATAAGAAAACTATAAAATGAAAATGAAGATAATGGAGGAAGGAAAATGAGCATTTATATGACATCTACTATGTGCCAGGCACTTTGCTAAGTGCTATTTACAAATGTTATCTCATTTGATCTTTACAACAACTTTGGGAAGTAGGCGCTTCTATTATCCCCATTTTAGAGTTAAGAAAACAGAAGCAAAAATGAAGTAACTTGGCCAAAGTTCCAGAGATATTAAGCAATATTCGTATGGTGTTTAAAAGTTTACAAAGTTCTTAGTGTAGTATCTAATTGAAGTCTCACAGCAGTTATGAGGAAACTGAGGCTCAGAAAAGTTGAGAGAGAGAATGAGAAAGAGAGACGAGACAGAGAGAGAAGCAAATAGATATAGAATATAAATGCACACGTGCCTATTAGTCTTTGGTAGGATTCTGAAGAATGACTTCATTTCTATAGAAAAGTGAACAGTAAAAAAAAAAAATAGTTTTTGCCCAAATATTATAGACTAGCACCCATGCTATTCTGGTCTCAGGAAAACAGGAGACCTTTCTAAATCAGATCTCTTGTTTCAACTCTTCATTAATCTCCCACTTTGCCATCCATTCGAATAATTCCTCTCTTTCTATTTTTTCTCTCCTCAGCTAAGTAACACCCTGGGCATATCCCAACCTAGGACAATAAATATTTCTTCCTTTCCTGCAAATTCAGTCAGTGAAGCCACTTAGTACAAGAACAAGTATGTACTTAAGACAGTTAGCCCTTGGAATAGCTCCCTGACATTCAGAAAGATCACTCAGCCCACTTTCTTTCTTCTTCTACTATTGCTCTCTCAGTTCATGAAACATTCCATGTTTTTCAGAAGCCCTATTCATTCCCACAGAATTCAGGAAGGTTTCATAGAAGAATCACATTCTAATGGATCCAAAATCTCAGTTTGGAAAAGTAACCCTCTTTTTTTATTGTCTTCCCTTACGTCAATCTAACTTAGAAATAATGGTAAATGAAAAACAACAAAGCATAAAAATGAGTAATGGTATAAACACAGGATTTATGGGACAACCTTTTTAAAAAATTGGCCAGATCCATGATTTTTATCTTTATGAGGAAATTCCTGTGTGAAAATTCCAGTGCAAACGTGTAACTCATCTGCAGATTTGTTCTCGGAAGACATAAGTCTGAACTGGTTCTGCCATTTACTAGCTATGTGACCTTAGACAAGTTACTTCCCTCCTCATGACTTCAATTTCCTCACCTACAAAACCTAGAAATAAGATCAGGAGTTCTTAGATTTCAGAAGACCTGTGAACTTGGATGAGAAAAATTATGCCCTTATTTTCATTAACCTTTAACTGAAATTTAGAATTTCCTTCAATCATGAATCTAAAAAAAATTATTCTGAGAAAGAATCCATAAGCTTCACTAGCCAGTCAAGGAGTTGATTACAGAGAGAGAGACAGAGAGGTGGGGGAGAGAGAGAGAGAGAGAGAGAGAGAGAGAGAGAGAGAGAGAGAGAGAGAGAGAGATTAAAAACCTTTTAGTTCTAACATTCTATGACTGGGGAAAACTCATGTTTGGCCAAGTATTGTACAGCTGAAGTAGTTCAGAGACTCAGATTTTAGACCTAGAAAAGACCTCAGGGACAATTAGGTCCAACTCTTATATTTATAGATGAAACCCAGAGAGATTGGATAATTTAATAATTGTCTGAGGCAGGATTTTAATTCAGATTTTCATGATTCTAAGTACATGTCATGAAGCCTCCCAATTCCCACACTCTGAAAGAGTAACAATATAATAGTAACAATATATTTTTTGAATCATAGGGCAGCCTTTCTTGGGGCTTGAAACTTCAATATTCCTTAAGACAGGTCAGGGACAACCTGCATTGGTGTGAAATCTGGCCCAGGAGTCCCACCAGCACAGGGCCCAAGGAAAGAAGAGAGACTTTCTCTTCCTCTCTAGTGAAAGCCAGTTTATTTTGCAAATAGCCAAAAGAAAAAGAGCCCAGGAAAGCAAGAATCTGCTTCTGCAATGGAAATCTACTTAATCTTTTAAAATTAAAGGGAAGAGAGGGCACTGGATGGAGACCTGGCTTTCTAGTTAGAAAATCTAGATTCCAGGTCTGCTGTTGATGCATCTTGGTCGTGTAAGCCTAGACAAGTTCCTTATTTTCTTAGTGCCCTGGGCCAGACTTTAACTAGAAGAGAAGGTAACAGACAACTTGATTTCTTAAATAGAATTCCCACACCTAGGAGATCCCTCTATCCAGTGAAAGCGCATGTTCAGTCCCTGTCCCAGTCTAGCAACGGGGTCCCTTTCTGACATTTTTTTTTTTGCAAGTTTGTCCAAAGGAACATAACTTCATAGCTCAGTTTCTTCATCTATAAAATAAAACCTTAGTTCAGTGACTAATAGATCAGCCCCGACAGTCCCCAGGAAAACCCCTAGTTGTACTTGGTGTCAGTTGTCTTAATTGATCCCCATTTGCTTTTATAAACTCTTGTTCTTGTTTTGTTCATGACTCCGTATAACCGTAAAACAAAATCCTTTACGCACCTTCTTCCCAACCTCCCCCACCTTCCATCCCACCACCCCCTTCTCGCATCTTGATCAATATTCCTTCCCCTCCATTCACTCACCTGGCGCCCGGTTCCAGGGTTCCACTGCACGCACAGGTGGCCGAAGGCCGCCGGTTCCTTTGGTTTTCCTGGCCGGGCGGATCCAAGAATGGGGGTTGGACGGGAGGTTTCGAGTACTAGGAAGGACTGACCGCCAATCCCCCTAGGCAGGGCGCGGGGATGCTCCTCCAGCACTGCTCACCTGGCTTCCTACACCTTCAAGTTCACTGCCTCTTGGGAAAAGTGTCGACTCAGCCCTGCCTCCCATTCCATCCTAGCCGTCCCTCCGGGTTGGCAAACAGCATCTCCCTAGCGGAAGCCTGAGTATTCCTCTCTCTCCCAAGCAGCGGGAGACAGAGGGAGAACGGGGCCAGAGAAAAGCCAATCCCCAAGCGGGCTCGCCGCCTCACTCGGGCTCCTCTTCCCCAGCTCGCGGCAAAGCTCCGCCCCGCCTCCTCTCCCGTTCAGTGCGCGCTCTCACTCCAATGTGTTTCCTTCCCCCAGGCTTTCCCCTAAGTTCCCTTATTTTCCAGAGTCTCATTCTCCAAGAATCTACTGCCTGATCCGTTGACAGCTTCCCCAGGTCGTCTGTCTACCTTATCCAATATCTTGTCTGTCCGTCTCCTAGAACTTAGTTGGGTCCAGACCACATTTCCCTCCCTCACCTGTCTGATTCTTTCAGACACCAACAATCTTGAACCCTCAACCAGTACCAGTGCCTCCCTTATAGGGATAAGGATTTCCTTATCCTTTCTGTGGCCTGGGATTGGGCTCAGGTTCTCATACGAGAAACTCAGTGATTGCTTGCTTTGTGACCCCAGTTTCTGCCTGCTTCTCAAGGGTCCCCTGCAGCCGGCTTGCTGCCGACTGAGCTGGCGGTCTCCAGCAATTCCTGCTGAGTTTAGCCGAGATGTGGTACCGGAGGGAGTCCATCCTCTCTCTGGCATGCTGCATCTTGTGAAAGTGTCTCTGCCTTGAGGAAGGACTCAGTTTTGAATATCAGCAAGAAGGGAAGAGGGACTCGAGCCCTGGCCTTGGAACTAGTGACTTTAGGCCACGAGTGGGGAAATATTTTCTTATGAAGGACGTCAATGCAAAGTTTTATAGGACCATTACGGGAGGGGATCAGGGGAAATTGGGAGAAATAATCGAACTTGGTGTGGTTGAAAGAGCACCTGAAGGTAAGGAGACCTACCTTGGATTCGGAGTTCTGACATTTTGCTAGCTAAGTAACCAAAGGTGAACAACAGTACGTCTCGATTTCCATTCCCTAATGGACTGCCAGGATTCTTAGTGGACAGAGTGCCGAACCTCGAGTCAGGGAGACCCATCATGAATTCAAATTCAGTCTCAGACACTCAACTAGCTGTGTGAACCTGGGCAAGTCACTTAGCCCTCTATACCTCGGTTTCCTCATCTGTAAAATGAGCTGGAGAAGGAACTGGTAAACCACTCTAGTATGTATCTTTGTCAAGAAAACCCCAAATGAGGTCAAGAAGACTTGGACAGTACTGAACAACAACGATATATAGGATGGAGAAATAATACTTGCACTATCTACACAGTGGATATTGTGAGCAACATCATTGTAAACTTTAAAATGCTATATAAATACGAATTATATAAGCAAATACACAACTTTACTTGCAGGAGTTCTATAACTCTACTTAAAACCAGAAGTACATGAATAATTCTTAAATTTAAATGTAAATCCTCCTCTTTTTAACTAACTCCTTTTTTTTTAACTAAATACCTCCTAGGGGTCCTTACACTACTAAGGTAGATTTTTAGAGAGTTTCCAACATCATGTAGGAAAAGAATAATGTGAAATGGTAGAAAGAGTAATGAACTGAGGGTTTCTGGAGATCTGGTTTCCCATGACCAATTAAGTGATGAGTAAGAAGGACATATCTAAACTACCGATCCAAGTGCATGCCAGTTGGACTGGAGCTTACAAACTCCAGAATGACAAGTAATAATACCCACTTAAATGAATTCTAGGGCATTACCCTAGTCCATAGCAAAATGGAACAACAAAAAGTCACTTCAGGGACATAAAGGTGGACTTCATGTCATGCTGAAGGGAAACAGCTGGCAGTCAAGTATAACTAAAATGGTCAGCAGATAATTAATGACTTGCTGAACCTTATTTCCTTTTTAGACAGGGCTGCCAAACTGGTTGATCAAGGGAATGCTAAAGAGTTTACCTAGATTGCAGCAAAACATTTGATGACCTAGTGTTGTTTGTAGAAAAGATGGAGAAATGTAGACCAAATAACAATCAATTCATTGGATGTAGAATTGATTAAATTTTTTCTCTAACAATTAGATCTGTCCAAAAATGGAGTGGGGACCCCTGGAAAGAAATGGATTCCTCCTCAATGGAGGTCTTCAAAAAGGTGGATGAGCACTTGATGAGTATGCCTTTGGATGTGATTTCTTTTCTGCTATGGGTTAAAATGATTGCTGCTTAAATCTCTTCCAACTTTAAACTGCTGTCATTCTGTGAGTAAAGTAAATTGGGAATGGAATGGAGAAGGAGAGAGAGAGAGAGAGAGAGAGAGAGAGAGAGAGAGAGAGAGAGAGAGAGAGAAGAAGAAGAAGAAGAAGAAGAAGAAGAAGAAGAAGAAGAAGAAGAAGAAGAAGAAAAGAGAAAAGTTGAAGAGAGGAGAGGAGAGAGGGAGAAAGAGAGAGGAAGAGAGACATAGAGAGAGAATACTTTGAAATCAATAGAGAAGAAGAAAAGAAAGCATCTTAAGAAATTAATGAAAGAAAGATCAAAGAGAGTAGGGATAAAAGAACCAGTATTGATAGAACCCAAGTCCCAGAAAGTATCACAAACTCAAGTGAAGAAAATAGAATATTCTGAAATATGGTATTTTGAAAGGTGTGAAAAGGAAAAAAAGGGAGAGAATTCAAAGGAAGTTTTAAAGGACTAAATAAAATCACAGAAACATGGTAGAGGGCAAATGCCATCATTTCAAGATGTATTTCATGGGAACACTGAGAAAACATAAACTAGATTCCTTTTTGGATGACACAAAGCTGACTATGAAGTGGAAAGTTGATTGTGCCTGGAGTACATGAGCTTAGGATTCTTCAAAATGGTCAATAGGAGAGGGAAATCATTCCTGGAATGTATGTATGTTTAGTGTGAATATATGTTTAGGGTGAATATTTGAAAATATGTTGGATTTTGTTAGGAGAATAGGTACTCAAGGGTCAGAACTGGAAAGGGGAAATTCAGATGTTTGTGTGTGTAAATTCTCCCCAAAAGACGTAGGAAAAGAAAAAATAATCTTAAATGATTTTTAAATGAATGTGGCACCTTTCTTTCATGGAATAAGAAGGATGGTGTTGCTTTCTTTTAAAAATTATTTTTAAATAAGTTTTTTCCCCTTCCACCTCACAGTCTTTTGTGCATTTACCTTCCCCTGTCATCTGAACCCTCTCTTGAAACAAAACAACTTAGCTAAAATCATCAATACTGTGATTGAATCTATGTGTCTATCTACACACATAGACACACATGTTCACACACACATGCGCAAACATGCACACAAATACAATATTCTGTCAATGTCATCCTCCATTTATTATATTTCACCAAGTCTGTGATCAGCAATGGTTAATACACTTAGTCACTTATAATTCTGTTTCCTTTTTAGTGATACTTTCATTCACATTACTATTGTCATTGTGTTCTGGCTCTGATGAAGTCACTCTGCATTGGTTCGTGTATATTTCTCTGAATCCTGCTGAATTAGAGCAGCTAGGTAGCACAATGGATAGTGCTCTGAGCTTGGAGTCAGGAAGACCTGTGTTCAAATCCACTCTCAGACATTTACTAACAGAGTGACCCAGTGCAAGTCACCTTTTTGCTTCAATTTCTGTTTGCTTCACCGTTTATTTCACTTTCCTCTGTTTGCTTCACTTTCATCATCTGTAAAGTGGGGATAAGGTACAGAGGATCTGCCTCCCAGGAGTGTGGTGAGCATCAAATGAGATAACAATTTTTAAGTGCTTAGCACTGTGCCTGAAATATTGTAGACGCTGTGTAAGTGTTAGCCACTATTCTGCATATTTATTATACTATGGTTTGCTTGGCCCTTCCTCAATTGACTGAAAAGATTAATAACTACTTTATTCCAGTTCTTTGCTAGCATAAAAGTGCTTCTATGAATTTTTGTTCTCTTTGATCCTTTGCTTTTGTTGTTGATATTTTTACATTTTTGTTATTTGAACCTCAAATGAGCTCTCACTAAAGCACTATAATTGTTTTCCTCATCCCTAAGTAATAATCTGTCCTCTTTCCCACAGAGGCTATTCCAAACCTCTTCTCTCTTCAAGCCCCTCCCATCTTATCATCTGAGGACCTTGTTTCATACTTTACTGAGAAAATAGAAACCATTCCTTATGAACTCTACTTTTTTCTCTTCTCAAAAGTATAGGAATTCTTAACCTAGGGTCCATGAACTTGTTTTCTAAAAATATAATGAAAACTGTATTTTTATATAATTGGTTTCTGTTGTAATTCTATGCATTTTATTTTATGCATCTAAAAACATTATTTTGAAAAGGGCTCATGCGCTTTACCAGACTGCCTAAAGGATCCATGACACAAACAGCTAAGAACCTCAGAGCTGGAAGAGACCTCAAAGGTCGTCTAGTCCAACCATCTTATTTTATATATGAGGAAAATGAGGCCCAAAAGGTTAAGTAATTTACCCAAAGTCACACAGGTAGTAAAAGACGGAAAGGCAGGGTCTGAACCCAGGTCTCCCAACCCTAAAGCCAAACTTCTTTCCATTCTGCCATGCTGCCTCTTATCCTCAGCCCTCATTCTTTCCTTTATTTCAGTGTTTAATGAAGATGTGATTTTTTTTTTTAACTTGACAAGGCCAAGACCTTTAGATGTTCCTTTGATCTCATACCTTCCAGTTTTCTTCCATAGAGTATACCTCTAACCATTTACCCTTTCTCTGTATAATATTCAATCTCTTCCTATCCAATGGTTCCTTCTCTGTTGCCTACAAACACAATCAAGTCTCACCCCCACTCATTCTGAAAAAGCCCTTTCTAGAACCTACCTTTCCATCAAACTATTGTCTTATTCCTTTTATCTTTTTTCACTGAAATTCTACAAAAGTCTTCACTTGAGACCACTTGTGGAACTCTAGGTCCTCAAGTGCAACCCTTTGACTGGATCCAAACTTCACAGAACAGATCACCTTAATAAAATGGGCAGATGTGTGAAGGCTGCAGGTTCCCCACACCTGATACCAATTACCCCTACTTTCTTTTCTCTCATTCATTTCTCAGCCCTTTGAATTTGGCATCTGATCTCATCGCTCAATTGAAACAGCTTTCTCCAAAGATAAAAAATCTCTTAATTGGCAAATCTGAATCAAACTTAGTGAAGTTATGGCATTTGACACTGTGGAATACTTTCTCCTCTTGTGTATTTTATTTCTTCGTTTTTGTGACGTTATTCTTCTCTGCTTCTCTTCCTACCTGTCTACCCATTTCTTCTTAGTCTCCTTTCATGCTCCCTAATTATGGGTGTTTGTAAAGACACTGTCCTAAATTATCTTCTGTCTTTATGCTTTCTTACTCAGTGACTTCATCAAACCCCATGGGTTTAATTACCATCTCTGTGCAGATGACTCCCAGATCTCTTTATCCAGGCTTAGACTTTCTCCTGAGCTCCAGTTGCTTATCTCCAATGGCCCATAAAGCCATGGAGAAGTAAATTCAAGAGGTGTTCTTGGATCTGAAAGCTATTTTTCAGGGTTACAAATTGTCTATTTATGAATGGAACATCAGAAATAAGAAAAAAAAATATTACATAAAAAAGTCACAAGCCTCAAAGGAAAAGAACTGATTCCAGGAAAGAGAAATGTGGTAAGTCAAATTACCGGTTATTCATGTTTTTTTTTCTTACCTCCATTACATATTACACTTGCCTTATAAAAATAAATGTCAAGGCAATGGATGGAAATAGTATGAGTTTTCTTTATCCGAACATATTAATTTCCAAGAATCAGAAAGAGCAAAATCAAAGTAGGGATATTTGTGAGTCATTCAATTAGGGAAGTGATTAGGATGAACATTTTGAAGATAAATAAAATGGAAGAAGCTATATAGAAATTATTTTTTAAAGTGACTTTATAACTTTGGGGAAGCTACAAGGCAGGAAATTACCAAGAAATTGCCAAAGATCCTCTCTAAACTTATACACTTATAGAAGATAATATGTTATCTTCTATAAGATAACATATTACTCAAGATCCATTTCTTAGATTTGTGTTTCTACTTCTTCATGGAAAACCTAGGTGCTATCAGTGACAAGCATTGGGAATACTTTCATTATGAAATCTCCACCTGTGTTAAATGTGACACTTTAATACATTCAGAGCCTCTCCACATGCATGAATTTTAAAGAAACCTTTTTCAGTCCCAAAGGAAAGATGAACCTATCATCAGCATTCCTTTGTACCAATTCGGAACTCATAAGCAGAGAGTCCCTTAACACTGGATTTGAGGCCCTTATGTAGGCAGTTTCATCTCTCTTGTTATCAGTAAAAGGTGAAGGAAGGGGCAGGGCATACTCTTCAATGGATAAGTTGTCAAAAGAACTGAAAAAATTGTTCTCTAATGATCAATTAACATGCCATATGAAATACTGCTCCAGAAGAAATGCAAATCAAAACAATTCGGGTTTCACCTCACACCACAAATTGTTTAAAATGATAAAAAGTGGAAATAATGTTGAAGGAGTATGTGAAAGGACCAGCATTCTCATACACTATTGGTGGAGTTGTTAACTGACCCAACCATTTTGGAAAGCAATTGAAATTATGCTAAGAAAATGACTAAAATGTCCATAGTCTTTGACTCAGAGATACCTCAGTCAATTATATTTCCCAAGAAAATAAAAAGACAGAAAGAAAGGCTATATATGCGTCAGGATATAAAGAAGTAGTACTATTTTGTGTACAAGCATTTGTTAAGCACTTGTTTGTTCTTTGTTTTCCAAGGAAAGGACCAAAGACATCATGGGTGATGTCTTGACTTGTTCATAAATTGGACTTAAGTGAGGCAGAGTTGTTCAAAGTTATTGGCCTCACTCTCTCATCCTTACTCATGGAAGTCCAGTGGCAAGACAAAGGTCGAGATGACTGGTGATGGGCCTGGGTACAGTGGATGACCTTGGCATCTACAATGCCTCACCAAGCTCTAAGCGCTTCACAGAGTCTGCTTCAATCACCTTCATGGTCTTTGGAAGAAGTTGTTCCCATCCATCCATTCTGCTAGGGAAAATTTTCATGTGCTTGTGGTAGATCCCCCTAATGCACTTACTATATGCTAGGCACGGTACTGAGCACTGAGGACACAGAAAAAGGCCAAAACATCCCCAACCTTCCAGGAGCTCCCATTCTAATGGGATTCTGGGTAGGGGGAAGGACAACATACAAGCATGTGCATCTGAGATATATACAGGGTACATTGGAGGTCACAAAGGGGTCACAAAGAGTTGGACATAACTGAAAAACAACTGAACAAATGAAGGGCATTCTGTCTCTCTAAAAAAAGCACAGGTGCTTTTCCTAGCCTGTTCTGCAGACTACCACCATTAGTTAACATCTCAGTCTGCAGGACCAAACAACGGACTAACCCTGGATTACATATCACAATGAACTGGGAGGAAAGGACTCAGCCTCGCCAATTTCACTGGCAAAATTAATTGTCCAGAAGCTACAATCTTATTTAGCTTTTGCTAATTAGCTCTACTTTCCTATTTGGAGAAAAAATACAGACTAATGGATATTGCAAAAAGTCTAGTCATTAGCAAGCAGGATGTAACCTTGTCCTCCTGCCTCACAGCTGGGAATCCCAGAATTAATCATTTCTACAATCTCAGAATTACTGGTGCACACGGGGGTCCATAGGGTGATTACAGATCTTAGTGGCTTCCATTTTAGCCTCTGTTCTCAATGTTCTTCATTATTTCTTCGTTATTAATAAGAAATCCATAATTATAACTAGCTGATTTCTCTCCAGAAGACTGTGGCTCAACTTTGGGCAAGAGAAGTGTAGGGCCTTATTTCCCTTCACTGTATGTGAGGCAATCAATACTTTTTACTTTTGATCATATAGTTGTGATCTTGCCTTTTGCTAATATTTGTTGAGTCTGTCTAGTGTTCCTCAGAGTATTATAGTAGTGAGAGCAATGAATTTGATGTTAGAAGATCTGGGTTCAAATCCTGGTTCTACTCACTTATTGCCTGTGTGACCTCTAGCAAGTCACTTTTATGGGCCTCACTTTCCTTGTCTATAAAATAAGTGAGTTGTTTTGTTCCATAGTGCGTAATTGCTACAGGGGGTTGTTTTTCTTTTCTTTTCTCCCAAAGAGAGTTACATGTGAGATGAAGAGGGGAACTAGGGATAGAGAACTAGGAAGGAAGAGAGAGAGAGAGAGAGAGAGAAAGAGAGAGAGAGAGAGAGAGAGAGAGAGAGAGAGAGAGAGAGAGAGAGAGGGAGAGAGGGAGGGAGGGAGAGAGGGAGGGAGGGAGGGAGAGGGAGGGAGGGAGGAAGGAAGGAAAGAAGGAAGGAAAGGATAGGACAGGATACGGTCTCTTTGATGTATTTCTGTCACTTCTCTGACCACTGGCCCTCTTCCCCTGACAGCCATTTAGTATTCTCCTCTCACCCAGCCTCTTTCCTCCCTACCCATCTAGTTATAATTTTACCTCAACTCCTTGCTATTTGCTGTTATTCAGGTGTATCCGATCCTTGGTGACCCCATCTGGGGGCTTCTGGGAAAACATATTGGAGTACATTTGCCATTTCCTTCTCTAGCTCGTCTTACATGTGAGAAAACTGAGGCAAGCAGGCTTCAGTGACTTGCCCAGGGTCACACAGCTAGTGAGTGTCTGAGACAAGATTTGAATTTAGGAAGATGAAGTCTTCCTGATTCAGGCTCAACACTCTAACCCAGGGCTGGGAAACCTGCAGCCTCAAGGCCACATGAGGCCATGTAGATCCTCAAGTGCAGCCCTTTGACAGAATCCAAACTTTACAGAACAAACTCCCTTAATAAAAGGATTTGTTCTGTAAAACTTGGATGCAGTCAAAAGATGGCCCCAAGGATAGATCGTCTTCCCGCTGCCCTACTTAGCTGCCCTGTTAGGACTTAGACTTAGGAGTTCATCTCAGCCATTGACTAGTCATGTGATAATCCTGGTCAGGCTACTTTACCTGTCTGGGCCCTATTTTCTTTACCTGTAGAAGAAATCAAAATGCTGGGTTTCAACACTAATTTTGGAAAAAAAATACTAGCAAGTTACTTGAACTTTGGGGGCCTCAAATCCTGTACCTGTAAAATGATAGGGTTAGACTATATATATGGCCTTTAAGGTGCCTTCTAATATATGAAGAGTGGGACTGATATTTGTACTATGTATGACTTGCTTCACAGAGTTGTCATAAAGGAGCAATTTCTAGGGATAGATGTAGACAGTGATGTCAAACTCAAGAAGGGGAGGCACTAAACAATACATAAGGATCCCTGCAAGCTGTATATTGACTTAGAAAATTATGAATATTATCTGTGTTCTGCTGTATTTTTTAATTTTGTTAAACATTTCCCATTATTTTTTTAAGGTAATTAGGGTTGTGACTTGTCCAGGGTCACACAGCTAGTAAGTGTCTGATGCCCAATTTGAACTCAGGTCCTCCCAACTGCAGGGTGGGTGCTTGATCCACTGTGCCTCCTTCCAATTTCATTTTAATCCGAGTTTGGTCATACTGGTTTCCATAAGTATTTGACACTTCTGGAAGAGCACTGATCTCAGAGCCAAGAAGACCTGGGTTCAATCCCTCCCTGTGTCACATATTGGCTAAATGGCTCTGGGCAAGTTGCTTAAACTTTCAGTGGCCCCAGGAAAGATTCCTTACCAGAAAGTCCCTATACCAGTGAGATAGCAAATATGTTAAAAATAAAATGTGCTTATAGGATCATGAATCTGGAAATGAAAAGAACCTCAGAAGCCAGGTACTCGAATTCTCCCATTTTACTGATGAGGAGACCAAGGCCAGAAACTTTAAATGACATTGTCAAGGCTACACAAGTAATGAAGGTTAGAGGCAGGATGTGAATCCTCTGATTCTCAAAGCAGGTACTCTTTCTATTTGCAATTTGTGGTGCCTTTAAGGTTTATTACTGAGTTGCTCAGAGTTATAAGAGTAAGAGATTTGAAAGTAGTTATTCTCAGACTCAGACATCTAAAACAAGTAATTGCTGAGTTTGATTCAGAATGCTGAAGGATATAAGCATTCTGAAGAGACTAAGTATTTATATAGTGCCTCCTATGTGTGATACTGCTACGTGCTTTACAAATATCTTCCTTGAGCTTCACACCAACTCTAAGAAGTATTTGCTATCACTATCCCCTTTTTACAGAAGAGGAAAGTGAGACAGACAAAGGTTAAGTGATTGCCAAGAGTCCAAAGTTAAGAAGTTTCTGAGGATAGCTTTGAACTCAGATCTTGCTAATTCCAGGCCCTGCTCTATCCACTGAGCCATGTATCTGCCTCTGATGAATGTTGCTCACTTTTGAAGGTATCAAACTGTTGTATATTGGGGAAACATGGAAAGTCTAAGTGTTATACAATTTTTGGACAAATACAATTTACTTGATTAAAGACAGAAGGTGAAAATTTGATTCCCAGTCATAAGTTAAGGTGGGATTGTTTGCAGAGAACATCCAGAGATTCTTCAAATAGAGAGGTTGTTTGCAGAGTCTGAACCTGGAAAGATAAAAGAGAGAGAGCTACAAAGACAGATTTCAGAACTGTATGTTAAAGCTGAAAGCTAGAAGTGACAGATACCACAGTTGCTGTTGATGAGTAAATCTCTCTAAGTAGAGAAACAGATTGGAAGCAATGACATTTGGTTCAGACTTCATTCACAGTAAGGTGCTAGACCAGCACAGTATGGAATAAATCAACCTAGCATCCATTCAACATAGAAACTAGATTCATGAAAGATCTACGGAGAGCTTCTAAGACAGAAAGAGGACACCAAAATTTATAGTTGCAGAGTTGTAAATTACATTACCTTGTTATCCTATCAGCCCTGGGAAGTAAAACTGCTCAGGGCTGATAGGATAATGATTGATAATAGAGAAGATAAAATTCATTTTTTTTCTGCCAAAGAAAATGAACTTTGAAATGGAACGGACAGAATAAAAATGACTATTACAGGGTTGATTGCCAAGATAAGTCAGCAGATAGTAAGAATCCATCCGTCCTTGATGAATTCTAGTTACCAGGCTCAGCTGAATGACATCCTACTACCATGAAAGGATGGGCAACTGTAATTACTGAGCCATCTCAATAATCTCTGAAAGATTATGGAGATCCAGAGATATTCCACAAGAATGAAGTAGAATGAATATAGTCTCAGTTTTCAAAATTCTGGAGATAATGGCGTTTGAAACTGACACACCAGTAAGCTTGACTTCATTTCCTGGCAAAATTAAAGGGCTGGTTAATGAGTAACTAGAAAGGGAAGCAATGGTCATAAAGAAGCAGCATGGGTTCATCAAGCACACAGATGTCAAACTAACCTCATTTTTTTTCCTTTGACAAGGTTTCTAAACGGCTAAGCCAGAGGAATGATGCAGATATGGCTTACCTAGCTCTTAGTAAAGCATTTATTTGACAGATCATTTAACATGATATTTTGGGGAAAATGGAGATAATATAGTTTAGAGAGGACTGTGGATAGTTGGATTCAAAACTGGCCCACTGACCAGACTAAAAGAATTGCATTTGTGGTACATTGTTAAGTTGGAAGTAGGCCTCCAATGGAATAATACAGGAACCTGGGCTTGGCCTTTTCCTGTTAAACATTTTTATTAATTACTTGATGAAGACATAGATGTCATGTATATCAGATCTGCAAATATCTAACAGCCAAGAGAAGGAAGGAAATAAGCATTTATTGAGAGCCTACCCTGTGTCAGGCATAGTGCCAATCACTATTATCTCATTTGAAACTCACAACAACTCTGGGAAGTAAGCTTTATTATTCCTACTTTATAGTTGAGGAAAATGAGATAAACAAATTAAGTGACTTGCCCAGGGTCACACAGCTAGTGAATATCTGGGGCCATATTTGAGTCACCTGGCTCTTACCACATTGGATAACAAAGGCAGGCCACCCTTGATAAAAGTCCTAGCTGGTATAATATAGATCAGAGATGCTAAACACACAGTGTCTCCACCCCCACTGCCCCCACCCCTGCCCCAATACTCCCATGTGTGACCTGAATCAGATTAAAATGTAATTGGAAAATATCAACAATAAAATACAATAGAACATAGATAATATTAATATGTGATTTTCTAAGTCAATAAGCAGTAGCAGAGACTCTTATATATGGCCCTCTTTCTATTTGAGTTTGATACCTCAAAGAACGCTAAATCTAGTCATAGTAACTATGTTTGAAACCTACCTCTCCTACTTATTGCCTGTATGACCTTTTCACTAAAACGTCTTCAAAAGTGGACTTCCTCATTCCAGCTCATCTTCTACTCAATTGTCAAACTCCTAAAGCATAATAGTACTGAATGTGTTACCCAGTGATTCAATAAACTCCAGTTGCTCCCTAGTAGAATTAGGATAAAATAGAAAAATCTTCCATTTGGCTTTTAAAGCCTTTCACAGTCTAGTTCCTTCCTACCTTCCTAGTTTCCCTACACTTTGCTCCCTTTCACATACTCTGTGTTCCAGTGATTTTGTTTCCTCCAAATATAACACTCTATCTCCCAACTCCAGGCATTGTCTCTGACTGGCTCCCATGCCTGAAACTCTCCTTCCTCATCTCTTTCTCTGGCTTCCCAGGTTTCCTTTAAGTCTCAGTAAAGTCTCACCTTCTTCAAAAAAAACTGTCCTTACTCTTAATACCTCCCCTTGACATCATCTTCAAGTATATCTTGCACACATCTTGTTTAAACAAAGTTCTTTGCAGACTATCTCCCTTGTTAGACTGGGATTTCCTTGACAGCAGGAATCAGACTCATGGCTCATATCATCCAAAACTTAGCAGAATGCCAGGCACATCATAGGCACTTAATAAAACACTTGTTGACTTGACTTTGATTTCCTCATCTATAAAATGAGAAAGGCAGGCCGGTGTTTCTAAGGTCATTTCTAGCTCTAAAGCAATGAACATTGAATCAAATCTAATACTATTAAATTTACTAGAGATAAATATTTGTTCAGGCATGGGTTGGACTACATGTCAGAACAACTTAAAATTTCTAAGTCTCTTCCATTTTTGATATTCTGTCCGAAGCACATTGTAGAATTTTTTTCCTCTTTCTAAACCTGTGATTTCAGTCAAGTATGAAGCTCCTGGTGAGAGACTTCCTCTCCTAACACAATTCATCAATTTAAAGTCATTTTCAAAAAAAGAGTCTAGATATCATCTTTCATGAAATTATCAAGGAAAAACTGACCTGATATTCTACAACCAGAGGGCAAAAATAAATATTCAAGGAATCCACCGATCACCCCCTGAAAGAGATCCAAAAAGAGAAACTCCTAGGAACATTGTGGCCAAATTCCAGAGTTCCCAGGTCAAGGAGCCAGAAAGAAACAATTTGAGTATTATGGAAATAATATCAAGATAACACAAGCTCTAGCAGCTTCGACATTAAGGGATCAAAGGGCATGGAATAGGATATTCCAGAAGTCAAAGGAACTAGGACTAAAACCAAGAATCACTTACCCAGCAAAACTGAGTATAATACTTCAGGGGGGAAAATGGTCTTTCAATGAAATAGAGGACTTTCAAGCATTCTTGATGAAAAGACCAGAGCTGAAAAGAAAATTTGACTTTCAAACACAAAAATGAAAAGAAGCATGAAAACGTAAACAGCATAGAGAAGTCGTAAGGGACTTACTAAAGTTGAACTGTTTACATTTCTACATGGAAAGACAATATTTGTAACTCTTGAAACTTTTCAGTATCTGGGTAGTTGGTGGGATTACACACACATACACATACACACGTGCATGCACACACAGAGACAGAGATCACAGAGTGAATTGAATAGGATGGGATCATATCT
>CM053771.1:278603770-278617485 GCA_028658325.1 Potorous gilbertii | reverse complement strand
TTTTTTTTCCCTTTTCTGGGCATTTTCCCAGCCAGTTACTTGACTTCTGGGATTCCTCTCCATCCCTGCCCAGATCCGCCCAGCTAGTGCTTGGGGTCTGAGATTCAAATGCTGCTCCCCAGCCTCAGGGCTTTCAGTAGCCGGCTGGCTGCTATTCAGTGTGAGCTTAAGTTCTGGTGCTCAGGTCGGGGCAGCACCGCCTCCCAGGCTCAGTTCCCTCAGGGGGTTTACAGACCTTCTGTAATGGACCAGAGGTCCTGCCTGCTCTGGGAGCCTCTAGCTGCCCACTGCCTCTGCCGCTGCCTCCCGAGGGGGCCTGAGTTATGGAGACACCCCACTCCCCTCTCAGCCAGCCCAGAAGTCTCTCTCACCTACCTGTGCATCTGTGGGTAGAGGGACCTTCGTGGCCACCAGTGATTCCGTCCCTGAAGCCTGCTCGGATCTGCTCCTCTCGGTGCCGCATGGCCAGGGCAGGGCTGGGCTCCACTCCTGTTCGGTGTGTGACAGACCCTTGGGATCAGTTTTTCAGGGCTCTCTGAAAGGGAAATCTCCTTCACTCCATTGCTGCGTGGCTTCCACTGCTCCAGAATTTGTTGGGTGTTCTTTTACAGGAAATCCATGGGCTGTGGGTTCGGAGCTAGCATATGTGAATCTTTCTACTCCACCATCTTGGCTCCTGCCCTCTATTCTTTCTTTAAGTCTCATGGTGTCATTATCTTCCACTTGCCCAATTTTAATTTTTAAAGAATTATTTTCTTCAGTGAGCATTCATACTTGTTTTTCCATTTTCAAATTCTGCTTTTTAAGGAATTCTTTTCTCTAGTGAATTTTTGTACATGTATAAGAGTGAAGTTGATGAATGGTGAGAGCAATCCAGGCTGAGACTTAACTGGGTGTAATCAGTGTTATGATAAGGGTGCTAGGGATTCAAGAGAGGATGATAGTGTAGAATTGAATTGGTTTACCAAGGAATCATAATGTGGAGAAGAGCAGAAAGTAGCTAGCAAAAGGGAGATGGCCTGGAAGAGAATTGAGGCATCAAAGCCATTGGAGGTCATGATGGGAATGAAGAGGAAAGGAAGAGGAAAGAAGGAAAGACAGAGGGAGAGGTGAAAAGGCAAGGATTGTGGTTGAATGAAAAGAATCTTGGACTTCTTGAACATGGAAGTGTAACATTTGTGGATAGTGGCAATATTGAAGACAGGGTCATCTTTTTTGGGCTAAGGTGAGATGAGTTCATTTTCCTTTATTCCCCAATAAGTTCAGTACTTGACTCACAGTTTTTCTCCCCTTCCTGACTGCTGCCCTCAAACTGAAGGGTTTCAACATATATATTGACTTTTCCTCAAATACCCTAACTACACAGTACCTCAACCTGCATGAGCTTGCAACCTGAAGGGGTCTGAAGACAAAAGCTACTATGATTTTGATTGACCAGTAGATTGACTAGTAGGGAAAGAACCTGGAAGTGGCTTTGGGGAACATGAAGGATTACAATTCCCCTGCCTTCACTAGTGAGCTAAGGAGAATCGGTAAAGGTTTTATAGTCAATACTAGAAAGTATAGCCAGAGAGGCTATGTCATTAGGGGAAAGCCAGTTTTCAGTAAGAGCAAGCAGATGGAATGCATGAGAGAGGTAAATATTTAAGATGAAGAGAAGTTTATTGTCTATGGAACAGGTATTCCAGAGGGTACAGTGGAAGGATTTGGTGGAATTAGGTTGAAACTTTGGGTGAGAGGTAAGAGGAATGAAAATAAGTAATCAGGTGATAGAGGGTAAAGAAGGAAGTAGTTTATCTCATGTAAACAAGTCTCATAGCTCTTTTCTTTAGAGTAGGTTCTAATGAGGGCTCAACCTGGTAGTGGAGAAAGGGAGGCCCTATATAGCTATGGTGATAGGGCCTGGACTTGTCATTTTGCTAAAACAGGGAATTCCCTCTACTGCATTAGTCAGGTGTTTCTCTACCATTTATAATTGGAGAGATGTCTAGAGTATGGAAGGCAAATTAATTTTCCCATAGATATACCGCTTTTATGTGTCAGAAGGAGGATTTGAACTCACACCAAGTTTTTCAAGAAAGTCAGTTGTCTATCCACCATGGGATACTGTCTCTGGCAATGGTGAGTTTTTACAATTTTTCCAATTTTGTAGAGGTAGTGCCTTACACTTTAGGATGAATCACTTTAAATATATTAGCAATGACCTGGAATGTGGAAGCAGGTTTACAAGTAAATGTTACAAAAGGGGTAAAGCTAGCTGTTCAGGCAGTCACTAAAGACTATTATCCTTTTGGTTTAGGGACACTGGGGCCAGTAGGCCTTGGCATTTATATGTAAATATTTATTTGTAAATAGTATTTTCTCAAATAAATTTTTTAAATAAATAGAGAAAAAACAGATTTACATCCCAAAGGTGCAAATATCATTTTAAGTTTTTCTTCATTGGGTTCCTAACAGCTAAAATCACAGAAAGTAGCTATCTAGTTCAGTTCATTTATGAAGGAAATACATTTCACAATAGACTGACCAAACAATTGTTCAGACTCTTCTTGAAAATTTCCAACGAGAGGGAAACCACCACTTCCTGCGGTACTCTTGAGAACCAGGATCATGATGGTAGACAGAGACCAATCTTATAAAAACCAGAGGACCATAATTCTAATCTTGTTTCTGTCACTAAATATGCAGATGTCCTTGTGCATGCCACCCAAGTGCTTATCAGTTTTCTAGTTTTAAGTCCTGACCATGCACCATTTGGGCAGGTAGGTGGTCTATTGGATACAGCACTGGCACTGTAGTCAGGAAGACCTGAGTTCAAATTCAGCCTCAGACAGCCTTGGACACTCAGTGTCCTGGGCAAGTCATTAAACCCCTGTTGCTTCAGTCTCCTCACCTGTAAAATAAGCAAGAGAAGGAAATGGCAAAATACTCCAGTATCTTTGCCAAGAAAGGCCCAAATGAGTCATGAAGAGTGAGATATGCCTGAAATGACTCAATAACAAATATACCATTCATTAGCCATTAGTAGTTAGCAAGTCACTTTACTTTTCTGTATGTCAGATTTCCTCATCTAAATAATGGGTCTAGACCTTTTTGCTATAACTTTAATGATCATTGTCCACTATACCCATTGCCATCCCATCCAGACCACCACGTCAGAGTATTACCTGCCTCTGATAACAAGGCCTTGTTGCTACTGACCACTGACCACACAGCTGAGCTTTCATCAGATCCCAAATATGTATACCCACAATAGGATTGTATCTTCAAACAACATCTCACCTCACTCAGTTCCAGAATTGCCAAATTTTGCCTCAACTCAAGATTGCTTATGAGGTCTCATGAGGTTTGGCTCCAAGGCTGAGGGTTTAATATATTCCCAAGCCTAGATTATACAACACCTAGAACCAGATTATTTGGAAATGATGTCCAACAGTCCAGCATCACTAAGCAACATCTCAAATGGACATAGACCTTTAAGATATGACAATACTTGGCTCAACCACTGGGTCTTCTCTCTACTCAGCCCTAAGAACGAGGCTGAGGATACATCAGACTCCAATAATGAAGTCACTATTTTTTTTAAATGTATTTTAAATTTTTGGAATAAAACAATATTTCTGTAACATAATATAATAAAATGATGATTGAATGTGAAACTGCAAACCTATTATGTACAGTTTGCTATTCCTTTTAAATGTATAATAAAATTATCATGTAATTTTTCCTTTTTATTTCTTCTTTCCTCTCCCCCTAAAAATAACACCATGAAGCGTTCCTGAAAATGGAAGTCCAGGCCACCATATCTAGGATCATAAAAAAGCAACTCTACCATCTTTATGATCTTAGGACACAAATATCTCACCAATGATCTCACCAATGAAGCACACATTCACCTACTCTTAACCACCAAGCTACATCTTACCTAGTTGTGACAATTAGGCTGAAGATAAACCAAGACCTCCAGATCCCGCTCACACTTCAACCAGAACTATAACCTTAGGAAACAATGTCATAGGGAACAGACCACTAGATCATTGTTAATAGGCCAAGACCACTGGGAAACCTTTGCCTGCTAAGTATATACCTACCCAGGAAAAAATTGTACTTGGCTTTGAGCACTGGATCATATCCTCAAGTCAACCCTGACCACCAGGCAGAGATAGAATAGATCCCAGTGTACTTGCTCTGTATCCCAAAGAGATTTTAAGAAAGGGAAAAGGACCTTTTTGTACAAAAATACTTACAACAGTGCTTTTGATAGTGGTGAAGAATTGGAAATTGAGAGGATGCCCAATTGATGGGCAAGAAAAGACAAGCAATATGATTTCAAAAAAACCTGGAAAAGACTTAGATGAACTGATGCAAAGTGAAGGGAGGAAAACCAAGAGGACATTGTATATAGTAACAAAAATATTGTACAATAATCAAGCAGGAATGACTTAGCTATTCTCAGCAACACAATGATTCAAGGCAATTCCAAAGGATTCATAATGAAAAATGCTATTTGCCTCCAAATAAGGAACTGATGCAGACTGATTGCACTTGCTTGTGTGTGTGTGTGTGTGTGTGTGTGTGTGTGATTGATATAGAAATGTTTTGTATAATTTCACACGTATGACCTATATCAAATTGCTTACTGCCTCAGGGAAGGAAGAGGGGAGGGAAAGAGAGATAATTGGAGCTTGAACTTTTAGAAAATGAATGTTAAAAATTGTTTTTACATGTAATTGGGAAAAATATCATTTTAAAAAATAGATTCCCCAGTGGCTAGGTCTCATTTCAACCAGAATTAGGCCACTGAAAATCAGTCTCACTGGAAACATAGCACAAGAATACAAACTACAATAAACTAGGATTATAGGTCAACATCTCTGTTAACAAAAATGGATACTCTTTATCTGGACCAATCACTGGAATATCTCCATTCAACCCTAACCCCAGTCAGATATTATAGCGTATACCTTTCAGCAAAATTATCAGTGGGTCTGTACCACCATATCATACCCTTACCTCACTCCCAAATCTCAAGTCACTCCTCCACCTAGCTATGAAAGCCAGACTGAGGCAGAATCAAGTACCACTATCCTACAAGGTAGAACTTCTCTATTGCAATATAGGGAATAGTTCCATTAAGTCAACAGACTGTGTCTCCAACAGGTTACCTCGAGATGAGGTTCAATCTAGGCTCCAATACCAGATCCAGTCGAAATGAAAGAGACAAGCTCCACGTTGTTTGAGTTACATCAAACTATCCAGCTTTGGGGTAGGGCTGGATGAGGAGGAGGACCATAGCATCATAATTTTAGATTTGGAAGGAAGATCATTGTCCAACCCCTTCATTTCTACAGATAAGGCAGAGGGAGGGAAGTAAAGGGGAAAAAAAGAAATTTACATGATAATTTGTTGTATACTTGAAAGGAGTGGTAAATTGTGCCTGACAGATTTGCAGTTTCATGTGCATTTTTTTATATTGTACTGTATTGTGGAAATACTTGCTTTATTCCATAAATTAAAAATAAAATTTAATAATTATTCAGAAAAAAGAGAATGAAGGATCAATAACAACATCTTCCCCTTATGAGGTGAAACTCATGAAGTCCACCTTTCTCTTAAGTATGAAACCAACAGTCCTTACTTCATCTCTCCATAGTTTCCAAACAGTTATTCAATTTATAATCTGGTCAATTATAAATTTTCAAGCTCTAAAAACAGTTATGTGCAAAACTGCTGAGGAACCACAAATCTCTACAGTTTTAGTTCCTTCTCAGTCTTTAAAAAGGTCATCTCAGTACATTGATTTGAGGAACAGTTCTCTATCTGCTCCTCCTAACACTGTGTCTCCAAAAGGAACACCCCCAAGACCACAGAAACTGTGCTTCACAAGTAAACTAGACCTGGACTAGGAAGCAAATCATTAGCAATACAAAGCACTTTATCTCAGCTTCCAGATGGGATTAGATTATCTAGACTTCCTTTTGCCTTGTTCTGAAGGAAAGAAAGACTGATGTCAGCAAAAACTCCTGAGAGAAGTAATGCCACTGGATATCAGTGCTTAACTTTCTCATTCATTCATTCATTCACTATGAGATATATATGTAAATAAGGAACAACTTTTTGAAATGTGCTGCAAGACTACAGCTTGAAATGAACGAAGAAGTAGCCTGCAGCAACTTGGTGCACTGGATAGAGCACCAGTCAGGAAAGCTTGAGTTCAAATACAGCCTTAGACACTTATTATTTGTACGAACCTGGGAAAGTCACTTAACCTAAGCTGCCTCAAAAAACAAAACAAAAAAAGGGGGTGATGGAGTGCTTGGGTGCCTGTGCTTTGACCCCAATTCTAAAATCACATTTCTCTTTAAAAATTACATTTCTCTCTATCCTCAAAACACTATCTCAGGCAGTCTCCCTCCAATTCAAAGACAGCCTGCCCCAGCAGTAGCCAGCTGCACCTATAGAATTTATCACTTAGAGCCAGCTGCATAGTGACTGAACTGGCTGCGCACTGGGTCATAAGGATGTTTACTACTCATTGACCAATCATATGTATCCTATACTTAGATATATTTGAACTCCCTTTTCATTAATCTTGTCTAACAAAACACTGATGAAAAAAGTCTGATTTTTCCTGGTCAGCCCTGACCATTGGTTGACTTAGTGAGGTTTCAGATCTAAAACCACACCTCCATGTAACCTCCTTCTTAGGCTATTTCCTGATAAATTGGTAAAATACCTGCACAGTAGATACCAAAAGTGCATGTTCCTTTAAGAACTGACCACTCCTTAACCACTACCTAATCCCACCCCAAAGCACCTAGTTAGCATATGTGGCATACATCTTACTATACAACAATCTATATAAATTTTATCTATAACTCTTTTCAATTGCAGTTTCCTTAAGAACTCTTGCCTACTGAAGGGTGTAATAGTAAACTTTTTGCCTACCAGACTGCCTGAGTCCAGTGAATTCTTTCCAGACTAGGATGCAGAGATCTCTAATGGCTCCTGCACCCTTCTGGATCCTTATCAGGGCTAGCTAGGTGGTGCATTAGATAGAGTGCTTATCTTGGAGCTGGGAGGACCTGATTTCCAATCCAGCCTTAGGCACTAGTCATGTGATCGTGGCCAAGTCATTTAACTCTGATTGCTTCCCCTCCAAAAAAAGAAGTAGTGCCAATAGTATTAAAAGGAGTTACAGTGAAGGGGGCGAGGAATAAGAATCTTGGCAAAAAATACAATTATCTATTATGGTTCTGGAATTTTGGTTCCTCCTCAGATTTGAAAGGCCCTGAGTCCCTTGTTCATTTCAGAGGGCACCAAAGGGTCTGTGTACTCAGAACCCCTTTCTTTGAAGAGGTAGGGAACTACAGGTGTGAGACACTGTGTAAAATGCCAGACTTAATAGGTTAGTTTTGCCAAACTCCCTTTTTCTCCACCTCTTTTTTATTCTTTTTTTTTAAAAAAAAAAATAAGTCATGGCTTTCCAGGAAAAAGGGGAAATGTTTGTCCTTCATTCTCGAAGAAGACCAATGACATCACGAGAGTGATGTTTTATCTAAAAACAAAATATGTCACTAATGTTTTATTTTAAAGAGAAAATACTTTCAGGTACTTCAATATTTTTCTTTTTCTTTCCCTTGCTGAAATGACATATTACTGAAAAAAGAAAAAAACCACACACACACAGTCAAGGAAAAAAATGAATTAAAGATAGTTAGATGGTTTGGGATATGATTAGGAAATGCAGTATCCTGCCCCTGAAAAATCATTCCAGAGCATCTTCCCCAGTTTTTGGAATCTCATGAGCTCCAAAGCAAGGGGATGGGTTGCTGAGGCTTGTCGTTATAATTGTTGAGTTGTTTCAGTTGTATTTGACTCTCTGTGATTCCATTTGGGTTTTCTTGGCAAAGAAACTAGAGTGGTTTGTCACTTCCTTCTCCAGCTCATTTTTTGGATGCTGTCACTTGGAATCTCTCCCTGTCTTCCACCTGGGATTGAAGTTGAAAAGCCTCAGGGGAAGAGAAGGTGAGGCTAGGTTATAAACAACAAAGGAATTGATTTGGTTCTTTGGATGATTCTTGAAAGAAAATACATTTTTAAAAGTTCATGGAAAAGTGGAAGTGATGAGGGTCAAGAAAAGGTGCAGGAGCCATTAGAGATCCCTGACAACCTAGTATAGAAAGAATTCACTGGACTCAAGCAATCTTAAGTCAAGTTGGCAAAAAAGTTTATTATTACATGCCTTTCAGGGGGCAAGAGTTCTTAAGGAACCTGCAGTTTAAAGGAGTTATAAAGTTTATATACATTATTCCAAGTATGCTAACTAGGTGTTTTGGGGTGGGATTAGGGAGTGGTTAAGGAGTGGTCAGTTCTTAAAGGAACATATACTTTTGACATCCCCTGCGCGGCTATTTTATCCAAAATTCATCAGGAAATAGCCCAAGGAGAGGTTACATGGAGGTGTGGTTTTAGGCCTGAAACGTCACTAAGTCAACCAATGGTCAGGGCTGACCAGGAAAAATCAGGCTTTTCTCTTCAATGTCTTGTTAGACAAGATTAATGAAAAGAGAGTACAAATATATCTAAATATAGGATACATATGATTGGTCAGTAACTAGTAAATATCATTATGACCCAGTGCGCAGCCAGTTCAGTCAGTATGCAGCTGGCTCTAAGTGATAAATTCTATAGATGCAGCTGGCTACTGTGGCAAGAAGGGAGCTAACAGTTCCTGCTGGATTAGGCTGTCCTTGAACTGGAGGGAGACTGCCTGAAATAGTGTTTTAAGGCTAGAGAGGAATGTAATTTTTAAAGAGAAATGTGCCAAGAATACCAGATTAGACTCTTTTCTCTATACATATGTATATGTACATATGTATATAATTGACTTCCAAATGTATCTAGCGTGGAAATTCAAGTTCTGAGTATGTTTTAGTAAGTTCTCAAAATTAGATTAAGAATTTTACATATAAATGATATATAAAATGGTATATAAAATCTAAAATTCTCTAAAGCCTCAGATGGATTGTGGGTTGCTAAATTGATGTTCTTAAAGATCTATTGTTAATGGGACTAGTTCCATAAGTTTTGAACTGATTTTTTACCACATTACTGGAAAATAAAATGTGGTAAGTTTAACTAAATTGTATTAAGTCTCGATATTAGCAAATTTTAGCAGAATTATATAGGATAAGTGATATGGAGTCAAAGAAACAGAGAGATCTTTAGAGATGTCCTGAGAATTAGGCTTGTTTTAGAATGTCCAAAAGAAGATATTTCTAAGGACCAGATGACTACATGGGACATCTGGGATTCAAGACAAAATGTAATGATATGGACACTGGGAGTGGGTTACTAGGACATAAGGAGACTCTATAATAGTTAATATTGATGCTAATTATTGCATTACTTTCATTTTTTTCCATAGTGTTTATGTTCAAGTTTTCTTGGTTACCTTGGTGACATGTAAATCTCCTCTCTCAAATTAATTCAATATGAGTCTACTAAATAGTTTGATGTGTAACCTGACTTGGGTAATTCTGATTATGAGTAAGAAAAACCTTATAGATTTGGCTTATAGGAATTGAGTGAACCACAATGACTCCATCTTGTGACTCAATTTTGGATCTAGCTCAGTTTCCTTTCTATTTAATTATGGGTCTAATTTAATTTCTGTCTTATGAGAAAACTTTATTCGGTTATAGAAATTGTAAGAAAACTTTATTGCATTGTTTGAACTTAGCCCTAAATTCCTGGGAAACTGGTCCACTTTGACCTGTTGCTGAGTCCCTTAACTAAAGACCTAAGTTATGACCAGAAACCCAGTCAGATCCAAAGACTGAGGCAAGGAGTTCTCTCACAATTATACATCTCAAGCAACCTATATTTCTTATCTGAAAACTGTCCCCATACTGATCAGTTACTGTTTCCTTGTTCCATTCACTGAATACAGACACTTGGGGGAGGTAGGGGAGAACTTCTCTTTTTATGATTTCGAGGAATCACATCAGTTTGCTTTTCCCCCTCCCAATTAGAAAACCTCTAATATTTACTGCAGTTAGAAATCAGATTACCTAATCTTATATACTGGTTCATACCCTGTTAATTGTTTGCTTTCAATGCATAAAAAACTCTTAACACCCCTGTTGAGGTTTGGAGTGGTGGGGACACCAAAATGCTGACACACCGGGTCCTGCTTGATTGAATTCGACACAAACCTCCTTAAAGCCAAAGAAAAATAAAGTTTATTAAAGATTCTCCATACTGGGTTGACTGTTAAGGAGCCTGTTTGTAACGCTCATATTGACAAGCAAACCAGACAGAATCTCAGCTAGATAGTCTGTGCTGGATTAAACCTGAGCACTTTCACGGAGGTGAGATGGAATTTAATACAGAAGAAGACTGAGGGAAGAATCTAGGTGTCACCAAGTAGTCTGGGGTAGATCAAATCCAGGGAGGATTCCAATGTGACCGGCCTATAGTCCAGACAATGCACAATCCACAATCCAGGCTGGGCAACTTGGATGCCAAGAGAATGCTAAGTAGTCAGGAAAATCAAAAGAATGCTAGGATAAAGCGTTGGAATATGAAGAGAATGCTAAATGGTCTGGACAAAAGGATTTTAATAAGATAGGAAGTATCGGGATGGGAGAAATGGAAGGGGAATCCAAGGACCCCTCCCTCCCAACAAGATCAGACTTTCCGGGGCCCTTCAGACAAATGGAACAAAAGCCTTCCCAATCCAAGGGAAAAAGGTCTTGGCTTGGGCTTGTACCCCATCACCCCACCACCGCCACTGTATTCAGGGTCCAATGCCAAGCTGAAGAGACTGAGACTTGATTTCTTATGCATTAGTATGTATTGCTTAATTAAATCAATATGCTTGGAACCTCAAACCTTCATTTTCCCAGTCATTTCAGATTTTACATAGCACATTGGATCAACTTTCTCTTTTCTAACTGGCATATTCCAAAACTCCAAGAAACAACCTATGAAATACTTTTTTCTTACACACGATCTGAGTATAAATCCTCCTTCAGGAGAGATAAGAATGTTGGAGACTAGTTAAATACTGAAGAAAAGTTGTATTTGTCGAAAAATGCTGAATCCTTTGTTGAAAGAGTTTATGGGGTGGGGAGTGGGGGAAGAGAGAAAGGAATCTAGCTGGTGAAAACAATCAGAAAATTCAGTGTTTAATACATCAAACCAGGGTTGCTTATTTAACCCATATACCAGCACTGTTCCTTAAGTTGATATCATTTCTCTCTGAGCACAGCCACTTCCAATGACTGGTCTCCTAGAGATGTGGGGAAGCTCTGACTTCAGATGGACAAAAACAGCTGGTGCTTTATGATGTCAGATTCCCTTTAGATGGGCTGAAGAACCTGGAGCAAAGGATCAAAGATTCAGTCCCATTCTAGGTGTCTGAAGACACAAATCTCATTCCCGGACACAGTCTTGTCATAAGAGAGAGAGTGTGATTTTTCTCAACAGACTTTATTTTTACTATTTTCTAATTAATTTTTATTATTGGAGATCGAGTTCTTAAGGCCTCGCTTCTTAGGGAAGCTTGTAGTTTCTGAGAATCATGAAGTAGAATTGGCCTCACTGAGACTGACCTTCCACACTTGTGAGATATCTGTTTCCTGCTCTTCTAGACATTCTTACTGGTAAGACATCCTGTGGGGTGTGGTTTTGGAGGGGATGGAGCACTTTTCTAAGGGACAAATGTGATAGGCAGGCTATTGGGCCAAGAATGGGAGACCTGTCTGCTCTCAAGAGTAAGAAGGATATAATCCTCAAATTGGCCCCAGCTAAGCTCTCAGTTTCTATTTCTTCAGCCTTCTTCTGGCTCCCAGGGAAACCTAGACCAAGGGAACCTATTTTTATTTTAAAGTAAGTTTTATCTATATTTTATTGTATTATATAATTATATAATATAATATATTACATTGTAATATGTAATTATGTTATACCACATGTTACATATTATAATATAATGTTATATATTATAATAATATATTAATTATATAATATATTATACATGATTTATTTATATCACATTCATTTCTGTACTTAATATCCCTATTATACACTCAGAGTGACACTGCGTCTGAGTCGAGATCTCAGTCTAGGTGTTTGTGCCCCTCTAAGCTTTGCCTGACTTTTACTAGGCCATCTTGCCTCTGTCATAGTCATTGGGTCTTTGCCTTCCTGGTTCTATGGATCACCCCACATTTGACTAAGTTCCTCACATTCTTGGTTTCTTACCGCACAATAATATTCTGCTGTAGTCATGACACAGTGATGAAACCAGTCTGAGAGTTCGGAAGAATGTGTCTCACCTCTGACACACGCTGGTCTGATGACCCTGGGCAAGTGCTCAAAGCAAGTCTCTAAGATCTTTAGGTTGCACAGAAGGACTCATTTGTATTGATGGAGGGAGAAGGAAAGAAGGAAGGAAGGAACGATTTATTAAGCATCTGCGATGTGCCAGGCACTGTGCCCAACGAAGGACCAAGGTGCTGTTATTGTTCTCAGTCTTCATTTGAGGAAACCGAGGCAAGCAGAAGTTAAATGACTTGCCCAGGGTGCCACAACTAGTAAGTGTCTGAGCCTGGATTTGAACTCAGATCTTTCTGACTCCAGGCCCAGCACTCTAACCACTAAACCACCTAGATACTCTGTCTTTGATCCAAACGAACAAAAAAGGTACATTAATATACTATGAGTGTGTTCATCCATTTCCTAGTAGATGGGGACTCACTTTGTTTCTAGTTCTTTGCCATCACCAAAAGTACTGCAATGACTATTTTGGAAATATACTGATGACTTTTATTTCTATCTTTTACCGCCTTAGGGCATAATGCCCAGTACGGGGATTGCTGGGTCAAAAGTAATTTCTGAATTGATCTCCACAATGAAAGAAGGTTTGACAACAGGAACTCTTAGGCTCCAAACTTGAAGGGTTAATAAAGGAGGACGAGAATTCTGGATCAGGGATCTGATATTCCAAATGACTTTTTCCTTGCTGCCTTCCTCTTCCTCCAAACTCTCAAAGAATGGCCTTAGCTACTAGGTTCTCCATTTTAATTCAGAGATTTAACTTAATTCAGAGATCACCACCCACATGCTATACATGTTGATTAAGAGATTCCTATTAAGAAATCTTAAAGATAAATTGACCTTTGGGGATTCATGTTTAATTTTCAAATCTCAGAGCTGCTAGATTTCCCAGAGTCTGCTCCCTTTATTCATTCTTAGCTCTAATGTCTATTAGTATTTGAGATATAAGAAGTACTTAGCATAGGAAAAGGGTGATCTCCTCTATGAAATAATTCTAGGCAGACAATGGACACACTGGTTCTGTTTTGTGATGTCAGAGACACCTCAGAGGTCTCTATTAGGTGAGTCAGGTTGTAGGACTGAGTCTTATTTTCTAGGGGTCAAAAGATGTGCCTCTCATCTTCTTTGACTGCCCAGGACCATAAAGTCCCTTAGGAGGAGCTATTTTTTTTTTCCTGACAGAATCTTATTTTCTGACTTGATTTGTATCTGCTGGGGACCTGTTCTATCAGTCCCACCAATAAGAGACGTTTCAAGACCCAGAAGATACTTGGAATTGGACTGTTCTAGTGCTCCGCTATTCTTGAAAGATACTGCTAACAGTGAGTATGTTCAAGGCTCTGGAAAATAATGATTCACTTTCTATA
>CM053771.1:278531513-278603670 GCA_028658325.1 Potorous gilbertii | reverse complement strand
GAGCTCATATTCTAGTGGGTATATGATTAGATATAACTAAGTATATAACAGATATGTAACTAGATACATACATACAAGATATAGTCAGAAAAATGGTATAATAATAGGTATAGAATAGATACATAATGAGATACATATATACAAGATACAGTCAGAAAATTGGTATAGTAGGTATATATGACTAGATATAAGTAGGTACAGAATAGATATATAGCTAGATACATACATACAAGATATAGTCAGAAAAATGGTATAATAATAGGTATAGAATAGATACATAATGAGATACATATATACAAGATACAGTCAGAAAATTGGTGTAGTAGGTATATATGACTAGATATAAGTAGGTACAGAATAGATATATAGCTAGATACATACATACAAGATATAGTCAGAAAATTGGTATAATAAGTATATAAGCACATATAACTAGGCATATAATAGGTATATAATTAGATATATACACACAAGATATAGTAAACTGGAAAGGAATTTCAGAATGGAACAATAGGCTACAGTAGGGGGGTGTTTGCGTGGGGGGCAAGAAGGGGGTAGGGAGGACCAAGAAAGACCCTTCAAAAGGTAGTGTTTGAGCTGACCTGAAGGAATGAATCCAAGGAGTCCAAGAGGTGGATGGAGGTGAGGGAACAGAGTATTCCAAGTATGAGGGAATGGGGGACAGACAACAGGGATAAGGGAAGGGATGGGAACAGGAGATGCAGGGACATGTTCAGAGAATGCAGGGAGATTTTAAAGAAAAAGGAGTAAAAGGTTAGAAGGTTGGGAAGACTGTGAAGAGATTTAAAGGTTAAGCCTTTTGGTTGAAGGGATAACTGAAATCAGAATTTCTAGATGCTTATTTGATAACATTGGGTTTTTTGTTTTGTTTTGTTTTATTTCCCCACCAAGGAAATCCTTCTGTGGCAGAATGGGGAGAAAACAAAGGATATTTCCCAAAAGTAAGAATTTTTATTTTCATTCAAATCACTTCTGTTTCCCTTCTCCCCCCTCCCCTCATCTCTCCTAATGGCTCTATCTCTGAGTCCTGTCTGTCCATAATTTACTTTGGGACTAATTCCCTAAAACTTACTAGGACTGAATTTATGCCAATCAACAAAATGGGGATAGTAATGCTTTCACTCCTAAACTTGAAGGTTGTTAAGTGGGGAAAACAAATGCATTTATGGCTTTGGTTTTTGTCATAGACCCGTGATTTTATAAATTGGGTGGGATAAGGTGGGGAACAAGCATCCTTAGAAACCTCAGATCTTTGTTTTTTTTTAAATTTGAGTTCCAAATTCTCCCCTTCCCTCCTGCTCCTCCCCCACCCATTGAGAAGGCAAGTATTATGATTTTAATCACACATGTGAAATCATGTAAAACATAGTTCCATATTAGCCATATCACAAAAAAAAAAGGAAAAGAAAGGGAGAAAATTATACTTCAATTTGCATTTAGAGTTCATCAGTTCTTTTTCTGTAAGTGGGTAAGTTTTTCACCCCAAGTCTTATGGAATTGTCTTAGATAACAGTGTTAATCATAATAGCCAAGTCTTTCACAACTGATCATCATCTGTTACTGTGCATAATAATCTGGTTTTTTAAACTTCACTTTGCCTTCTCACTCCAGCCTCTCACAGTCAGGTCTTGGTCTTCAAATTCTGCTTCTTCTACCCTGCATCAGTGCATATGTGTCTTCCTAGGTTTCTCTGAGATTATCCTCTGGTCATCTCTTATAACACAGAGCTTTCCATCACTTTCTCAATTTGTGGCAAACAATAAGACAATATTTTTCTCTGCGTGAGATCTCTTATCTCATCTGGCACATAGTGTGAATGATATCTCCCTTGCCTGATCAGCGTTTAGTGCATAAAATCAATGGAGTGATGTATGTGAAAGGGTTTGGAAAGCTTTAAGATACTGTCCCAACTGACAAGGATTACATCATTTCCCTTAGACTTCCCCTATTACTCCTTCATGTTTGCATTTCCTATATATTCTCTCTGTGTAATATGTACTTATGACATATATTCACTTTCAGATGCTTATAGAGGTAACTCACATCTCTTATTCATCTACAGACATGGTCCAAGCTCCTCACACAGGCCTCTGTTACCAGGCCAAGGTGGTGTGGTTACCATGTCCACCACATCGGGTTTCACCACTGTGGGAACAAGATCCTTATTTGAGGGCTGAGCAGATGTGCTGCAGGGCCCAGGAGAGAATCATCCAGCCAATTCCCCATTTCCGCCCCAAGACTGAACCAGTACCCTCATCATGTTTCCAACATCCGGTTATAACCTTCCAGCCACCATACCCTCCTCCTAGAACAGTTGCGATGCCACTACCCCATCTTCATCACCAGAGTACAGTAAATAAGGCACCCTCAAGTTCCAAGCACCATGTGGTCACCTCAGTCTTGCCTGTAAATAAGCCTGACATCCCATCCGCTACGCCTGCTGTAACTCTGACGTTCAGTAAACAATGTCCTCCACTTCGCCCCATAAATCAGCCTGTGATTCCATTGGATCCTAACCACCGCTCAGAAGCTTCTTCTAGCCCTAATCACTTTTCGAAGATGTTTCCAAACTGTGGTCAGCAGGCTGAGGACCTAAGCCATCTGAAACATCAGGCCCCATTCCCATCATTTGCTGAGGTCCCACCACATGATGTCCACAGAACCATGTTCATAGCTGTACCTCAGAAGGTCCCTAACCACTCAGTCAGAGTCACAACTGTAGCAATGAACCCCAGTCAACAGACTTTGCCTAAGCCCAGGCGTCGGATCAGGGCCACAAATGCTCTTTTAGGATTTTTAAAACTGGAACCAATGCTTCATTCAGCTGGCTCGATATCCACTGGTCCAAATCACTGCTCCAGAGATACAGCTTCAAAAACATCAGGTCTGGACTATTGTGCCCAGCCCAAAAGACCTTCATCATCACATCCCAACCTTCTCTGCCCTTGGAAAACAGTATCACTGCTCTATTGCAATGACCACCTCCCCAAATCTCTGGGGGTACCTTTATCACCTCCAGATCAGAAAACCAGGGTTACAACTGCATCTGTTCCTCATCAGCTACAGCAGGCTGGGGATGCAGCATATCCTTTGGCCCATGGATTATTTCAAATGGAAAAAAAGCCCTTGGAAACAATACCAGTGAGAACAAGTCAGGATCAAGGGGCAAGACAACTTCCAGTCCGCTTACACCTCCAAGGCAAAACTCTGCATGTCCCTGATCACCAGGCCATACCTCCTCCCCATCCAGAGCAGCATTCACGCCCTGTTGCCCAGGTCTCACTTCAAATGGAGAAAGAATACAGTAAAACAATGCCAATGAGAGCTGGTAACCAGGATACAAAACCTACAAGACAGGCTCCCTGGGTCATCCCTCCTTTCCTGGGCATGGATGGCCAGAAAAAATTTCTTTTTGTCCCTCGCTATCAGGCAACACCACCTCCTCCCAGCCCTAGCTACCAGGCTCAGGATGTACCACATTCCATTGCTTATCCCTTGAAAACCATGCCACCAAGAGTACATTCCCAGGCCACAACTATAATAGGGATTGGTCAGGATCTTGGGACAGCACCTTCAGTGGTCTCTTATAAGCAAGGCATCAATCAACTTGGCACCATGCCCCAAGCCACAAATACACTCAATTCTAACTACCAGATTGGGAAAGTTGCAAACCCTAATGCTCAACTGATATATCAACCAAATTTAGAACTATGGGGAGCAATGACAGAGGGAACAAATCATCAGAACATGAGTCCCTTTGTATGGAATTATGGGGTAACTTCTCCCCAGAACACAACAAGCAAGGCAACAATTCCACCTAGATTTGACCATGGGGTCACACCTCCACCCCAACCTGAATTTCAGCCTGAAGTTATACCTGACCCAAATGTTCAATTTTCATTTCAACCAGAACCAAAACACCATGAAACAAGGCAACCAGCAGTAGACCATCAGTCTACAATAATTCTTACAGGCCAAAATCAAAGGATAACTGCAAATCCCCTAGAGGTAGATGACCAGAAAACAACTCTACCTGGTCCTAACCACAGCGTTCCTCCCAGGCCTGAGCAACAGCCGGCTGTGGCTATACCAGGCCCTGATGCACATGTCTTGCTTCAGCTTGAACAAGAGCATGGGGAACCAATGCCATCAAAAATAGAAATCCAGTCCCCAGCTGTAATAGACCAGACTCTCACTTCAGTATCTTCACTGGGCTTAGACACCCAGGACTCAACTCTGCCCATCTCTAAACACCAAGCCACGCTTCTAGTCAGCCCTACTCACCAGCCTGAGGATATACTGGGGGATCCTAAAGTCCAGGTCTCCCTTCAAGAAGAACTCAAACAATGTGAAATAATACCAGAGGGAATAGTCCATCAGACCCCAAATTCCACTGATCTTGAACAAGGGGCAACACTTCCTCTGAGGACTGATGACAAGGAAACAACTTTTCTGGGCCCTGACCACTGCACCATATTACCACCCAACCCTGACCACCAGGCTGAGGATATTCTAGACCATAATGGACAGGATTCATGGCAACTAAATTCAGAACACAGTGAAACAAGAGAGCCACCGATAGAGCAGCAATCCAGAAATCCCATTGGTAAGGACCACAGGGTAGCACTTCCTCCTTTGAGCAAAGACAAACAGGACACAATTGTCTGTGGGCCTGATTACCAGGACATGCCTCATCTTGGGCCAGGCTATCAAACTGAAGATATACAAGATGCTACAAGTGACCAGGATTTAGTTCAATCAGAGGAACAACACTGGCAAATGGTCCAACCTGGAACAGGTGAACAGATCACAAATCCCACGGGCCAAGATCACATTGAAATAAGTCTGACTCCGGGCCCAGAGAATCCGGAAACAATTCTCTCAGGTGCTGACCACCAAGCTATACCTTCTCTTAGCCATGATGTTCAGACTATAGATACAGCAAAGCCTGGCACTAGGGTCTCGTGTAAAGCAGGACAGGAAAACAAGGAAAGAATGCCACTAGGAAGTAAACATGACTCCACGACTCTCCTAGGCTACAATTTGGAGGCAGCAGAGCCTTCGGTGGACTCTGGCCCCCAGCATAAAACTCTGCTTGCCCCTGGAAACCATGGCTCACTTCTAGATCATGTTGACCCAAATGTGGATACATCAGGGCCTGTCACTGAGACCTTGATGCAATCAGAGCAAGGTCTCTGGGAGACAATGCCGTGGAGAACAGATCAACAGGCCACAAATACAACTGCTTGTGATCACTGCATAATACTTCCTCTGCCTGGATCTGACCAGCAGGACACATGTCCTCTCAACCTTGACCTGCCTGGAGCTCACATCTCAATTCAGAAAGAACAGGAAGCATTGCCTAAAGAAACCAGCCACCAGGATGCCATCCTTTCAGAAGTGGATACCATGCTCATGCCTACATTGGGCTTAAACTCCCAAGACAAAATTCTGCCTGGCCCTGACTATAGGGCTACCCTTTCACATAGCCTTGATGATCAGACTAAAGATATAATAGATCCCATTGCCCCGACCTGGGTTCAAACAGAGCAAGAACCTGGGGAAACAATGTCACTGACAACAGACCAGCAGATCATGACTGTAATGGGCCAGGATCAGGAGGCAGCCATACTTCCCCCAGACTTGGAATCTCAGAACACAGTTCAATATAGCTCTGACTGCCAGGCCACACCTACATGTAGCCCTCACCACAGGGATGACAATACAGCAGATTTCAATGCCCTAGTCTCACTTCAACCCCCAGATAATACATGTGAAACAGTGCCACAGGAAACAGGCCAGCAGGCTGAAATTCTAATGAACCTGGGATTCAGGACATCACCTCCTTTGCTGATACACCCTGAGGACCCAACTCTGCCTGGTTCTGACTACCAGACCATACTTCCATTCAACCCATTAGAAGCTTTCTCCCCTCCTGATCCTCAAAATGCATCTCTATCAGATCCCCAGTGCTTAGCAGAATGGTTACTGAGTTCAGATCACCAGGTCACACACTCATCTAGTCTTAACTCCGAAGTCACTCTTCTTCCCAGTTCAACAAACCAGGCTGAAGCTAAATTAGACTCTACTAAACCTGAGGGCATAACACCAACACAGCTATGCAATCAGGAAACAGCTCTACTAAGCTTCACTAAACGCAGCACTGTTCTGCCCTCAGGCCCTGGCATGAAGAATAAATATCCAAGAAGTCATCATTCCCAGGCTGAAGTTAGACCAAACTTTGACCCCCGAGTTGATATGCCATTGAGACTCCAATGCCACACCCAGCCCATGCTAAACAGAAAATCTTCCGGTTTAAATTACATCAAGCCATATGCTGTGGAGGGGGAGATTGTTCCTGACAGAATAGTTCATGCCATCATCAATTCCATCCCTCAGGAGAAAATAAAAAATGATATCTATAAACAAATTCTTCTACGAAAGATGAGGAAATTATCTCAGAGTTCTACCCGATACAGTTCATCTTACTATCCTGTATGCCTGCTTTGTGCCTCCTGGATCCCAAATGGCTGTCCCCATGAGGGAATGAAATACCCATTTGAAGCACAGTTACTGGCCTTACCTACTCCTATGCCTGGTTTTGAAGAGCTGGGGGTGAGATTTGTCCTCCAAGTGCCCCAGATGACCGCCTGCTCCTATCTTGACTTTCCTTATTCCCACTATAGTCTGAGAAGGCACCCCCGTGGACCACCAGCCTTTTCATCATCATCCTACTCTGACCCTGGACTCTGTAGGTCTTCTAGGCCAAAGTGGCTACACTTCATTCTTGGCAAGGCTCACCAGCCAGGAGGAAAATACCAAGACCCAGAATTCATAGGAGAAATGCCCCTGAGGAACCATAGCCACAGAGAAGAGACCAGGGATAGTAGGACATTTTTCAAATCTCTATTGGAGAGATTTCAGTGGAATCTGAAAGATTAAATTACTATATATTCTATTTAGAAGGAATTGTGCCCATCTATATAGTTGAAGTGTCATATTTTGTTATCTCATACTTGTTATTTTATCTAGTAAGTGAGAGAGAGATGCTGAGTCAGTCCTTTCTTTTTTTCAGTTCAGGAGGGGAAGCCAGTTAGGGATTCAGGGGAATGAAGAAAATATTGGCTGAAAAGGTATGGATTCAACATGGCAGATGACAATGTTATCTAGGGTCTTAGCTAGTTGCCACCTTCTCTACAAATAATAATCTTAAAGAGTTTCCCAGAGCCCTGAGAATTTAAGTGACTTGCCTGGGAAACTCAGCCATTAAGTGTTGGAGGCAAGATTGAAACTCGGACCTTCCTGACTCTTAAGTCCAGCACCCTATCCATTATGCTACCTTTCTATCACTTTCTATCGCTTTCTATCACAACTCATATTATCCACAAAACTCTTTACTCTGACCCATGACATTGGTGGTCTCAAAGTCAGGAAGGCCTGAGTTCAAGTCTGGCCTCTAAGACAATCCAATGACTATGTGGCTCTGGGCAAGTCAGTCAAACTCTCTGGCATCCGGACAACTCTCTTAAGAATCCTGCATAAAAAGAGTCAGACTGCCTTTGATAGAAGGAGTAGAGGTTACCTAGGAGTTCTCTATATTAATGAGATCATATGTCTAGTTTTTATTTTTAAGCTACTGTTCAGAAAACCTTTTTCAATAGAGGGTCCAAGAGTGTCTTATTTTATTCTAATCCTGAGCCTGATCCACCAGACCAGTTTGAGTCAGCCTGAATGAACAACTGTTATCAGTCTTGATACCTCGCATTTCTTTCTCTTCCTCTTCCCCATATTTAATGCTTTTTATTATTTATTTAATCTATTTTTTCCTTACTACCTTAAGATGATATGGGGGGAAGGGGGTTTAACCATGATCCCTATCATTCACCCATCTTCCCAGAAGTTAATAGTTGTTTTATTTTTATGTAGCTTACTTGGTACCAGTTTCTGCTGAGGATATTGAGTAGAGTCTATGTCTCATAATTTTGCAAGAGAATCTATGCTTTCTCTCCTAGACAGCATTATCATCTACCATGTTGAACCCTGCCCTCCACTTCAGTAATTTTTTCTTCATTTAATCTGTTCATGGTTTGTTAAATGGCGAGAAGAGTCTGATTGAATGATTGCTGAGGGGAAACTGATTATTAAGCCACAGCCCAAAGACAGATAGATGCCTGCTGCCTCATAAAATTCGGTGTAGAATTCAGAGTATTGGTAGTGGACCCAGTATATGCAATAATTAGATGATGCTGGATACAGAATGACAAATCTGAAATTCAGTCTTCTAAGTATTTTTTCTTATAGGTAAAAAGTTATGTCCTCTCAATATTACTTCCTTTTAATTTTTTTCTGGTATTTTTGTTTATATATCATTTTTATTTCCAAATATCTTCTTTCAGAAAATCCTCACTTGTAACAAAGAATATGTGTGTGTGTGTGTGTGTGTGTGTGTGTGTGAGAGAGAGAGAGAGAGAGAGAGAGAGAGAGAGAGAGAGAGAGAGAGAGAGGATAATTCTGAAAAACAAATCAACACATTATAAATGGAGTCTGACAGCTTGTGCAATTTTTCATAGTCCACTTCTGCAAGGAAAGGAAATATAGACATTTCCTCTTCTATTCTTTGGGGATGAACTTGATCATTATGTCCACACACATCCTGTTCTGTTTTGTTTTCTTCTCTCCATTTATTTTGTAGTCATTGACTATATAGTTTTCCCATTTCTTCTTACTTCACTTTGTATCAGTTCATATCAGTTTTCTGATGTTTCACTGTATTCTCTACATTCATCATAATATTCCATTACATTCATGTTCCACAATTTATCCATTCCACAATCTACTAATTTACATAGATATGATACTTTAGTCAATGGAAGCTGATGAAATAGCCAAGTGAGAGATTGTAGAGAGACAAGTGGGACCACGACAAAGTCTTGGGGAACATCTACAGTTAGGTGGCATGATATGAAAGATGAATCAGCAAAGACTAGGAAAGAAGAGCAGTCATAAAGGTAAGTAGGAAGAGAAAGGAGAGCAGTCTCATAAAAAACAGGAGAGACAGTGTCTAGGAACAGAGAATGATCAACACAATTAGGGCATACAGAGGTTAAGAGGGTTGGATGTGGAGTCAGGAGTATCTCAACTAAGACACCAGCAGTGTGACCCTGGGCAAGTCACCTCTTTTAACCTTCGTTTCCTTATTTTGGGGGATAACACCTATCTCACAGGATAAATGAGATAATAAAATGAGATAACAGTGCTTTACAAACTTAAGATCCTACATAAATGATATCCTTATTATAAATGCAGCAAAGGGGTCAAGAGGTCTAAAAATTGAGAAAAGGTGAACAGATTTACCAATCCAATGACCATTGGTAACTTTTTGAGAAAGTAATTTCATTTTAGTGATGAGGTTAAAAACCAGGTTGAAAATGACTAAAAGATGAGTAGGAGAGAAATTAGAAGCAATGAATGCAGGCTTTTTTTAGGAGTTTGGATATGAAAAGAGGAGATACAGCATGTATAGCTGGGGAGCATGATAGGCTCTAGTGAAGGTTTTTCACGATTGGGAGTATTTCGAACATTTGTAAAGAGTAAGGTATGAGCTAATAGATTGAGAGAGATTAGAGTTAAGAGATTGGGGGGGATAACAGTGGGTGCAATCCACTGGAGAAGATAGGAGATGAGATCAAGGGCACATGCAAAAGCTCTTGAGGGATCTGAATAGGCAAAAATGTTAGACACAGGCACAAAAGAAAGAAGGCCACTAAAAAAAAAAACAATTTTGCTTACTTTGAAGTGAACAGTATTTGCATTCCTGGGCCACTCTGGCCATTTTGACTGTTGCTACTGTTCAGTCCTAATATTTATTACCCTCTGTCATAGGAAACCTTCCTATCTTGGCAAAATCCTTATGGAGAGCACTCTATTACTGCATTGCCAAAGTATTCACTGCTAGAGACCATGTTATTTTTGTATAGCAATTCTAGGTCTTTCCAGCTACAAATTCTATGACATATGATCCTATTAAAAAGAATATAGGTGGAGGGGAAGGAGAAGGGGGAAAGGATCCTTTCCCTCATTAGGTCTTTCTGGGAAAAAGTGGGGAATTTGCCTTTCCCATAGTAGTATTTAGCTGCAGGAACAAAAACGTGTTCAGCCAACAGAATAGCTTTGTATAACTTGTAGCTGAAAGCATATTGGAACTTTTTCTTTTTTTGTTGTCTTTTGTGAAGTTGACAATCATCAACAACCATGAACACTGAGATATACAAATAAAAAAAAAACAGAAGTTAATATATACAACTATGAACTCTACTGAGACCTTTCCCATGATAAATGCTCATTAGTCATCCTGGGTCTACCATATTTGAGAATGTATTGCAGTTCTAAGATGGCAGCCACTTCCAAAGAAGTTAACCCAAAGCTTTATTCGCCGGTCAAAGAACCTATCATTTAAAAGTGGGGGCAAATAGCAGGGATAGAGGAAGGGCAAGCTGAGACAATAGAGCATGAGCAAAAGAACCGTAAGGGAGTAAGTTGGAATTCATGGATATATTCAATTCAAAAATTGAATAATATGGAAGACACAGAGAAATCATCAGGACAAGGGGGCTAATTCAAAGTGATTCTACTGGCTATGGGCAATGAATAAAATTTATATTTTAATTGGCCAAATTAGTTGCTGTTGTGAGAATTAGATTTCTTTTTGGAATTTTGCCTAGGACTGTTGGTCCAAGAAGCTCAGAAATATACAAGGGCTACTGATGTTAGGATTAAGTATTTTGAATCCTCTAAAGAAAATTTTTTGCAGGCCTCTGTGCTTCTGATTTGTAGGCTTAAGCAGTGACAAACTGGTTATAAAACTATAGTAGCAAAGTCCCATTCAGAGTAGTTTGTAAAAGGGATGAAGGAGAGGGAAAGGGAGAAAAATGTATTCCTGGGTTGTGTATCATTCCCTATTCATGAGCTCCAAAGGCAGAAGTGTAGATTCAATATCCTACAGAAAAAAAGGAAAACCACACATCCATCCTTGGGTCATCTACGGTAAGAATGTGTAGAGATTTCCATTTTAAGTAGGACTAAGAAAGCAAAAAACAAAAAAAACCCCAAACAAACAAACTATAGGTAGTTTGAAACTAGAAGTGTTTTTTTTTAATTTGTATAACGTCCAGTATGTTAGCATTGCCTATATTTTATGTCTTGGCAAATCCAACTGACTTTTTCCTATGGCCTGATTGGAGTGAAAACTTTTCTACATAACTTTCAAAGCTCTCAAAAAAGATAATGTCTTTAGATAGCCTTTCTAACTCTGGCTAAGTTGGGGAGGCAGACAAGGCAGATAAGAAGGCAGGAAACCTTTTTTTTCCAATATGCAGAAATTTATGGCACTGCAAACTAAATTAGAGATTAAATTTGTGACTGAAATACAATTACTGCGAATTTCCAAATTGTGGTTTGAATGTTTTTATATATACTGAAATATTTTAGTGAATTTTGGGGTACCACTCTGTAGAATTTCTTAAAGGAAAAATAAGAATAAAACTTTGTGAAAATTACATGGAAATGGCACTTAGTCCTTTTTAACCACTCTTCCCTAGAGTGACAGATTTGTTTTTTTTTGTGAAAGAGGAAAGTGATTTTACTAACTAAAAAAATAAAGGAACTGAAACTAGTTTGAAAGTATTATCAGTGAAGTTCAAAAGTTTTTTAAAATGGGTTTGCAGTCTGAAGTTTAAGTTTATCTGGTACTTAAGACACCCCCTCCCCCGCCATTGTTAAGTCTTCACTTGACCACAAAAAAATAGAAGCTTGTCTAAATCAGAAAGCACTTGAAAGTAAGTAAAATTTAATTTAGGAGAGTGTTCTATGTTACCACTGTATTTTCCTCTGTGAATAATAACATAGAACTTCACTGTTTAAGTAAATAAACTAAAAGTAAAGTCACCAAAAGAAACTGGAGTAGATTACTCATTTGTAAGCTTTTAAGACCCCTAAAAGGTAAATGTATTACAATTAATTGACTATATAATAAAAACTTGTACTAATTTGTAATGGAGAAATTCAGTGGAGTAAATATTAGTTCTTTAGGTAGTCTGGGATATGATTGAGAAATAAAAACTGAAAAAAACTGAGAAAATAGAAGAAAGTAAGTGAAGTATCTGATCAGAATATGAAAGAAAACAAGAAAGATGCATAGCTTTGATCAAAGAGGAATATAAAAAGAAAGGAGGAGAGAAAGTTTAAGGAAGTAGGGATGACAGTGTGAATAGAGGATTTGAAAGTAAAGGGTTTGGAGTTTGGGGAAAGAGATTTTAGCAGGTTTGATCTCACTGAGTTAAAAACCATGAGAAACTTGGTTATTCTTTATGATATGAAAACATAATAATAAATTTACTACATGAAATTATTTGGAGATAGCATACCAAAATTCTGTCTTTGTAGAACCATGAGAAGGGCATATTTTAGTCCTTATACAAGGAATGTACTTTCATGATTTCACTACTACATAATAGTGGTTATGCTTGTGATTTTCATGGTTCAGAAAATCCTCATGGATTCTAAAAGAGGGCTAATGATATAAGACTTCCATCTCAAATCTTGGACAAGTATTAGGTATTATATTTTGATGTGTTATGTCGCACAGTGAATAGAGCGCTGGGCTTAGATCAGGAAGACTCATGTTCATGAGTTCAAATTGACCTCAGACATTTATTAGCTGTGTGACTCTGGGCTTCAATTTCAATTTCCTCATCCATAAAATGAAATGGAGAAGAAAACGACAAACCATTCTAGCCCCTTTACCAAGAATACCACAAATGGGGTCATTGAGAATTGGACATGATTGAAATGACTGAACAACACCAATTTTAGAGCATTTTGCTTAAAATTTTTCAATCAATATTCATTAATGATATTAGTCTATAGTTTTCCACCTATGTTTTATTTTATCCTTCCCTCGATTAAGTATTCAGGCTGTGTTTGCTTTATAAAAGCATTCTGTCAGGGTATTTTCTTTGTCAATTTTTGAGAATAATATGTGTAATATTAGCACTAATAGTTTTCGAAAGATTGGTAGAATTCTCCTTTGAATCTATTAGGACAAGGAGATTTTTTTTTTATTTCACAGTTCCTTTACAACGAGTTTTATTTTCATGTTTGAGATTGGATTATTTAAGATATCTAACTGGTCTTCTGTCAGTTTGGGTGTTTTATATTTCTGAAATTATTACTCTATTTCTTTTGTGCTCTCAGTTTTGTTGGCTTAACATAACTGCATGTAGTTTGTTCTGGTTTTTATGCATTTTGTCTGCTTTTGTGCTGATTTTACCTTGCTTATTTGCTCTTTTATTGACTTTCGTACTTCTTCTTTCTATTCAGATTAGTTAAAGGTTTATTAATTTTATGTCTTTTCAAAGAACTAGCTTTTAGTTATATTTTATCATTTTATGTTTTTGGGGGGGAGTTCTAGTTTATAATTTTCTCCTGTAATTTTGAATAACTTTCAAGGATTACAAATATTATCTTTTCATGTAGGAATGTAAACAGTTCAATTTTAGTAAATCCCTTATGGTTTCTCTTTCCTGTTTACCTTTTCATGCTTCTCTTGATTCTTGTATTTGAAAGTCAATTTTTCTATTCGTCTCTGGTCTTTTCATCAGGAATACTTGAAAGTCCTCTGTCTTGAAGTATTATCCTCAGTTTTGCTGGGTAGGTGATTTTTGGTTTTAATCCTAGCTCCTTTCACCTCTGGAATACCATATTCCAAGCCCTCTGATTCTTTAGTGTAGAAGCTGCCAGATCTTGTGTTATCCTGATTGAATTTCCACAATTCTCAAATTGTTTCTTTCTGCCTGCTTATAATATTTTCTCCTTGACCTGGGACCTCTGGGATTTAACTAAAAGATTTTTAAGAGTTTTCATTTTTGGGATCTCTTTCAGAAAGTGATTGGTGGATTCCTTCAATATCTATCTTATCCTCTGGTTCTAGAATATCAGGGCAGTTTTCCTTGATAATTTCTTGAAAGATGATGTCTAGGTTCTTTTTTGATCACAATTTTCAGTTAGTCCAATAATCTTTAAGTTATCTCTCTTGGATCTATTTTCCAGGTCAGTTGTCTTTCCAATGAAATATCTCACATTGTCTTCTATTTGTTCATTATTTTGGCTTTGTTTTATAATTCCTTGACTTGTCATAGTCATTAGCTTCCATCTGCTCCATTCTAATTTTTAAGAAACTATTTTCTTCAGTGAGCTTTTGGACCCCCTTTTCCATCTGGCCAATTCAACTTTTTAAGGCATTCTTTGTTAGTCTATTTTTTAAGGTGTTATTCTCTTCAGTAATTTTTGAGTCCCCTTTAACAAGCAGTTGATTCGTTTTTATTTTTTTTTTATGATTTAAATTTATTTAAGTTTTCAACATTCATTTCCACAAAATTTTGAGTTCCAAATTTTCTCCCTATTTCTCCCCTCCCCCACCCTTAAACACTAAAGCATTCTAATTTCCCCAATCACCTGTCCACCCTCTCTTCTAGCATCCCTCCCTTCTCTTATCCCCATCTTCTCTTTTGTCCTGTAGGGAAAGATAAATTTCTATACCCCATTACCTGTATTTCCTAGTTGCAAGATCAATACTCAACAGTTGTTCCTAAAACTTTTGAGTTCCAAGTTTTCTTCATCCCTCCCTCCCCACCCATTCCCTTTGGGAAGGCAAGCAATTCAATATAGGCCATATCTGTATAGTTTTGCAAATGACTTCCATAAAAGTCGTGTTGTATAAGACTAACTACATTTCCCTTCATCCTATCCTGCCCCCCATTTCTTCTAGTCTCTGTTTTGATCCTGTCCCTCCCCAAGAGTGCTCCCTCCTTCCACTGCCCTCTCTTTCATTATCCCCCCCACCTTGCTTATCCCTTTCTCCCTCACTATCCTGTATTGTAAGATAGGTTTTCATACCAAAATGAGTGTGCATTTTATTCCTTCCTTTAGTCGAATGTGATGAGAGTAAGCTTCATGTTTTTTCTCTCACCTCCTCCCTTTTTCCCTCCACTGAAAAGTCTTTTACTTTCCTCTTTTATGAGAGATAATTTGTCCCATTCCATTTCTCCCCTTCTCCCAATATATTTTTCTCTCATTGCTTAATTTCATTATTTAAAGATATGATCCCATCCTATTCAATTCACCCTGTGCTCTCTCTCTCTAGTTGACTCATTTTTTATGATGTTTTGTATCACTTTCATTTCTCTTCCCAATTTTTCCTCTATTTCTTTTACTTGATTAATCCTTTTTGAACTCTTCTGTAACCTGAGACCAATTCATATTTATCTTGGAGGCTTTGGATGTAGGAGCTTTGACTTTGTTGTCTCCTTCTGCTTGTATGTTTTTTATCTTCCTTGTCACCAAAGTAAGATTATATAGGCTGATTTTTCCCCCTGGTATTTGCTTATTTCCCCAGCCAATTACTTGACTTTTGAGTTCTGTGTCAAGGTAGTTCACTGCTTCCAGGGAGGAGGAGAGGAGGGATGTACTGTCAATTTCTTGATTCCCCCACAATCTGTAGACCTAGAGCTCCAGAAACATCCCCTGCAGTAGCCCCTGCTGCTGCTGTGGCTTCTGCAGGCTCCTCTTCCCCCTCTGGCACCCTGGGGCTGGGGTCAGACTGCACTACTCTCTCACACAGGTCCCACATATTTTTTCCACTGACCTTCCAATTTGTTCTTGGCATTTTGGTGTCGAGAAGTCTGGAAACCACCACAGCTGCCACTGATTCATTCCCCATGAGACCTGTTCAGGCTTGCATAGCCCATTCTGGACTGCACTCCACTCCCAGCACAACACAACAGAACACTTCCTGTTGACCTTCCAAGCTATCTTGGTCTAGAAATTTGTTTCATACCATCATTCTGTGGATTCTGCAGCTCCAGAATTTGTTTAGATTAATTTTTTTAGGTATTTGAGGGGTTTGGGAGGAGAGCTCAAGCAAGTTCCTGCTTTTACTCTATCATCTTTGTTCTACCTTATCCATCCTCTCTGTCTACTCTAGACCATCACTCTCTGGTTTATGGCCTCCATACTTACCTAGTCCCCCTTTATTGTTGGCTTCATTATCTCTCAGTTTCTGTCATAGGGACAAAATTATAGATGCCCTACCTTACAGAGTTAATATGTGTACATATTGCAATGACTAGTTTGAAAGTTTTGCTTTAGAAAAGCAAAAAAAAAAAAAAGATGAATTAGAGTATATTTCTTTCTTACAAATGAAGATCTTCAAGGTAGAAAGGAAATGGATATTGATACAAAAAAGATGTCAAGACATTAAAACTACATAGAAGAAGACATGACTAATATGGAAATATGTTTCACATAATTTCATATGTATAATGGGTATCATATTTTTTGCCTTCTCAGTGGGTGGGCAAGTTGTGGTGGGGGAGGGAGAGACTATGAGACAGAAAATAAAATTAAAAATACACAGAAAAGAACAGATAGAAATTCAGAAGGACATTTGGGTAAGCAGGACAGTTTTGTTACTGCTGTGTTAAATTGTATATATATTTTAAAAACTATACATAACAAGTTCACTGTTTCATATGCAACCTTGTTTTCTAGTCTTTGGCCACTAAAATACTCATATTTGTTTATTTCAGTTAAAAAAATTGATATTAAAATGAAAATCAAAACACACTTTCTAAATGTCTAGTATTACCATGTATAATAAATTTTCACAAGCAACTGCTAGTATGAAATCCTAAGTTATAGCATACTGTTAATAACTCCAGTTTCATTCTTGCTTTAGGGGAATATCTCTATATACTTCCTTTAAAAATAATTCCAATCCTGTTTTCAGGATTGTACTTCTCCTCTCATGGTATTTTCTGATGTCCTCCATTTGGTTTTGACAATACTCTCAGCTCAATAAGTTTATTTTATGTTTTCATACACAGTACCTTATAAATTTCTAAAGTTTTATCACTTTATACCTTTTCTTTCTATCGAAACAAAAGATAATGGCCTCTAGGATAGTAACCACATTAATTTCTTTTGCCTCTTACTTCAGAACTTGGCAGAATCAGGTAAGTGCCTGAAAAAGAGTTGGTTGAGTGATTAACCATTACTTCTTTTTTCCAGGAGAAGGGAGAAGAGATAAGAAAATGAAATTCCCTCCCTTCATTACTGTTGTGAGAGATTATAGATTTACAATGTTACATATGATGTCATGTTTGATTGGTGTGTTGATTAACTCTCCTGAAATTTTTTAAAATTCTTTTTTAAACTTTTTATTATATGCAATGACTTTCTGGAAGAGGAATATATTTGAAAAATGAAAATGGTATAAAAATAAAAGATGTTAATTCAAATCAACTTAACAATACAAATAAAATAGATAAATATCTATAAATAGATAAAAATCTATGATGTATGACTCTCAGGGTAATGAGAGTATATGAAAGGGAATCAGGATGGCGGTTCCTTTTGCTGATCAAATCTCACTAGGAAAAAATGAAGACTTTTAATCTTGGGAGCAGTCAATAATATTTAGTCTCTGGTTTGGAGTTCAACCTATAGAATGACTTATTGGGGTATAGATATACACAAGAATATTTTTTTTCTTCTCCAAGAAGCATGCTAGACTTTTTTCAGTTATGACTCTAATAAGCCATTTAAGACTTGCTACATGTGAAAATGTGCCATAGGTCCAGGTTCCATTGTCCTGCCAATGTGCCAGAAAGAAGTAAGGTGATTTCTTCTAGGAGTAGTTACCCTGATCTTTCTTTCCCAACCAAAAACACTATTGTTTAGAAATAAGGATGATTAACAGAAGAAGGATGAACTGAACCCAACAGAACATGAATGAAAGACTAATAATGAAGAAAAACAGACTTTGAAGCTACATAGTGGTAAGAAATGGAAAGATAATACAAGATCACTAGATAGATAATTAGGGAAATTTATGTTATAATATCCAAATTGGCTGCTGCTATGAGACTCAATGGGACATTACTTTCCCTCTGGTCCATGGATTAAGAGACAGAGATAGACAAGGACTACTGAATTGAGTATGGCATAAAGAAATCCAACATGATATTGCTTTTCTTTTTTTTCAGGAAACTTTCTTCATTACTTCCTATGGGTAAGTTTTAGGCCATGATAAACTAATGATTTAGAGAGTGAAGCTGAGAGGGGAGTTAGTAGTTGGAGCTTATGTACAGAGAAGGGTGGGGCAATTCTGACTGCTGGTTGACAAAGGACAAATAGTATTTTATGATGTCAAGGCCAACTCAGATAACTTACATGGGATAAAGAGACCTGAAGGCTCAGTCTAGCAACTGGTATCTGAGTTGGTAGGAATGAATGGCATTGTTTTCTAAACTCAGTGAATTTTATTCTAAGATATCTTTTTCTTACTGAGGACTTAGTCTCTAATAGCATTCTCCTTTGGGGAAAATTTGTAACCTTCTCCAGATAGAATTGAACTGGTTGAGACTGCTGATCATCAGAGTATGTGATATATATCCTATTTCCTGTGCTTGAAAGTCCTAGTGGTGAAAATTACGGAGGCTGGGAGTGGGGAATGCCTCTAGATACAAATGTGATAGAGATTTTTTTCCTGAGTCCAAAAGTGGAATAAAAGAAATGAAAGATCTTTGATGGTCTGTGTTCAATAGTGAGAACAGTCTTTAAGTCAGTCCTGAGGCAGGTCTCAGGTTGGATTTCCTTGGATTTGCCTCTCTTCTGGCTTCCTTGGAAAACTGGACCAGAGGAGCAGATGAATCAGATCCTGTAAGGGGAGAAAGCTGGGAAACAAGGAAATTGTGTATTGGGAGGATCCAGAGAGGACACTAATCCCTCCCAAGCTACTTTGCATATAGTGATAATAATTTAATATCATTTTTTTGAACTTTAATAAGGGCCAGAGCTTGAATTAATCAATCAGAAGAGCCTGGACCTAGTAGTCTCTTTGTTCTCTGAAGTAAACTCAGAGAATACTTCTTCTTATGTCAACAAGGCCAGATAGGGCTGACTTAGCATTCTTTTTGAGACCCTTAACCCAAGATACTATCTTGAATAATGGGACTTTTTCCTTATCTTAATATTTGGTGGACATAAACTATGTTATGGTATGTTAATGGTAAAGGAAACACAGATATCCTGGGTCTTAATTTCAAATGTACACTTTGTCAGCTCTTTTATCTTAATGTATTTACAACTTAGTCAATTAAGAAAATTCAGATACTCTTGGATTCCTCCTAAAACATATTGAAGCCTGTTCATGTCAGCAGTTTCCTCCTGACTCCATGAACATGTAATTGCTAGCTTTAACGGAATAAACAATAATGAATTTAGCCTGTTTGCCTCTTTAAACCAAACTTTCAGGTCGACAATAGTCATATTTTATTTATGTTATATGTACTTTATGTGTACTTTTTTTCCCACCCATTAGAATGTAAGCTCTTTGCAAGTAGAGATTTTCTTTCTTTGTACTTGCTTTTCCAATGTTTAGCATAGTGCCTGGAACATAATAGGCAGTCAATAAATATGTGTTGTTGCTGTTCAGATGTTTCAGTCTTGTCCAACTTTTGTAATTCCATTTGCAGTTTTCTTATCAAAGATACTCCAGTGGTTTGCCATTTCCTTCTCCAGCTGATTTTATAGATAAGAAACTGAGGCAAATAGGTTTAAATGCCTTTCTTAGAGTCATATAGCTAGTAAGTAACTGAGGCTGGATTTGAACTCAGGTCTTCCTGATTGTAGAGTAAATGGAATAGAGAGGATGATGAAGACAGAATAGATCATAAAATGAAATAAATTTTGGGAACTAAAACTAAAAGTGAGGGTGTTTAACACATTCAGATTGTGAAAAATACATTCACTTATTAAGCATTTTTTTAAAAAATTTTTTTCCTCAAAAAGCTGGGACAATTTCCTTTTTGTCCTGTGCGCCTTTAGTTTATGATTTCTTAAAATATAGCAGCGGGGGAAGGCTTTAAAAGCCCTATGGGTTTCAAATAGAGCTACTTGACTAACTTTTAAACCCAAATCACTCTGGCTTTCATTGACAGACAATAATAGTCCCCAGTCCAAGTTTCTGTGGCTCACCATTTAGATTATGATGGCTTAGAATGAGTGTAAATAGCTATTGTCTTCTGTCCTAGCCACAAACTCTGACAGTCTTTCCCTCCTAGATTGATGTACTTGTAGTGGTAAATTAAGTCATTTATTATCTTAATTCTTTTTAAAAAATTTATTCATTTATTTTTAATTTTCAACCTTCATTTCCACAAACTTTTGAGTTCCAAATTTTCTCCCCATATCTCACCTCCCCCACCCCAAAACACCATGCGTTCTGTTTATCCCTTCTCCCTATCTACCCTCCCTTCCATCACACTCCTCCCTTCCCTTATCCACATCTTCTCTCTTTTCTTGTAGGGCAAGATAGATTTCTATACCCTATTACCTGTAGTTCTTATTTACCAGTTACATGCAAAAACAATTCTCAACATTCATTCCTAAAACTTTTATATATATATATTTGGAGTTTGATATATATGTATCAAATAGTCATGTTGTGAAACACTATATTTTCCTCCATCCTATCCTGCTCTCCCATTTATTCTATTCTCTCTTTTGATCTTATCCTTCCTCAAAAGTGTTTACTTCTAATTATCCCCCTCCTCTCATTTGCCCTCCCTTCTATCATCCCCCTCACACTACACTTATCATTTTCTCTCCTACTTTCCTGTAGTGTAAGTTAGATTTACATATCAAATTGAGAGTGCATGTTATTCCTTCCTTAACTCAAATGTAATGGAAATACACTGCACTTTTTCCCTCTCACCTCCCCCTTTACCCTTTCACTGAAAAAGCTTTTTCTTGACTTTTTTATGAGAGATAATTTGCCCCATTCCATTTTTCCTTTTCTCCTCCCAATACATTCCTCTCACCCCTTAATTTTATTTTTTTAAGTATCACTCCTTCCTATTCAACTCACTCTGTGCCCTCTGTTCATATATATATACAATTCAACTTCAGTAAGTCCCTTATGATTTCTCTTCCCTGTTAACCTTTTCATGCTTTTCTTGATTCTTGTGTTTGAAAGTCAGATTTTCTATTCATCTCTAGTCTTTTCATCAAGAATGCTTGAAAGTTCTCTATTTCATTGAATGATCATTTTTCCCCTGAAGTATTATACTCAGTTTTTCTGGGTAGGTGATTCTTGTTTTTAATCCTAGTTCCTTTGACTTCTGAGATACCATATTCTAAGCCCTTTGATCCCTTAATGTAGAAGCAGCCAGATCCTGTATTATCCTGATTGTATTTCCACAATACTTGAATTGTTTCTTTCTGACTGCTTGCAATATTTTCTCCCTGGCCTGTGAACTCTGGAATTTGGCTACAATATTCTTAGGAATTTTTCTTTTAAGATCTCTTTCAGGAGACAATCAGTGAATTCTTTCAATATTTACTTTACCCTCTTGTTCCAGAATATCAGGATAGTTTTTCTTGATAATTCCTTGAAAGATGACGTCTAGCCTCTTTTTTTGATCATAGCTTTCAGGTAGTCTCATAATTTTCCAGGATCTATTTTCCAGGTCAGTTGTTTTCCCAGTGAGATATTTCACATTGTCTTCTATTTTTTCATCCTTTTGGTTTTGCTTTGTAATTTCTTGGTTTCTCATAAAGTCATTAGCTTCCATCTGCTCCATTCTAATTTTTAAAGAACTACTTTCTTCAGTCAGCTCTTGAACCTCCTTTGCCATTTGGCTAATTATGCTTTTTAAAGCATTCCTCAACACACTGGCTTTTTGGGCCTCTTTTGCCATTTGAGTTTATTTTTTAGTCTATTTTTAGAGGTGTTAATTTCTTCAGCATTTTTAGGGGGTCTCCTTTAGCAAACTGTTGACTTGCTTTTCATGATTTTCTTGCCTTACTCTTATTTCTTTTCCCAATTTTTCCTCCCCCTCTCTTGCTTGATTTTCAAAATCCTTTTTGAGCTCTTCCATGGCCTGAGACTGTTGCATATTTATTTTGGAGGTTTCGGATGCAGAAGTATTGACGTTTATGTCTTCCTCTGATGGTATGCATTGTTCTTCCTCATCTGAAAGGATGGAAGAAAATGCCTGCTCACCAAGAAAGTAACCTTATATGGTCTTATTTTTTTTTTCCTGTTTTGGGCATTTTTCCCAGTCAGTTACTTGACTTTTGAATTCTTTGTCAAAAAGGGTGTATACTCAGGGGACTTGTAAGTTCTGAGTTCCTCCAAAGTGGCACAATCAAGAAAGGGGAGTTTACTTCTCTACTCTGCACTCTGGTCTGGGAGCAACTACAAGCACTCTTTTCTGCAAGTAGAATTCCCTCTCCAAAGCCTCCACCAGCTCCACCAGTCAGTGCTCTTCCTCACAATAGGACTGCCACTCAGGGCTGAGACTCATATCAGCAGATCAATTCCTCCAGGGTTTTTAAGCCAGGGCTCCAACAATGAAAGCTGCTGCTGCCTGGGACCAGGGCTAGACTGTTGTGTTCCCTTCTACCCCAGGTGAAAGAGCTTTCTCACTGACCTTTGAAGCTGTCTTTGGCATTTGTGCATTGAGGAATCTGGGACTTGCAGTTGTTGCTGGTGGCACCTTGAAACCTGCTCCAATCCTGTCCTTGTTGTGGTGTAGTCTGGCCTTGGAAATCTCTTTCACTCTGTTGTTTGTGGCTTCTACTGCTCTAGAATTTATTTAGTCATTTTTACAGGTGTTTTATGGCTGGGGGGGGAAGCTTCTAGAGGCACATCCTTCTATTCCTCCATCTTGGCTCCATCTCTTTTTTCTTAATTCCTATCTATCTATTGTCTTTGAATGCATATTGCCTGGGACAAACTGAGGTCAGAGAAAAGACCTTTAAATTTAAAAAGTCAAGGTCATCCACTGCATCCTGGACCATTGCCAGTTGTCTTGAATTTTGGGACTGACAACTTTGCTTCATTTAAATCCAATTCACATTCAAGTCAAGATATTGCCCTTGTGATGTCATTGATCTTCTTTAAGAACAAAGGACAAACAACCAGAAGTGTTTGTTAAGAAAATAGAAAGCAGGAGTAATAAAATCCTTTATGTCAAATTTCCATCATTGGGTGCTTCTTGATATCCCAGAAGCTGATGTTGACTAATAAGAATTCTAACCTGCTGGTACACATAAGTTAGCATTTATTCTGATGTTTGATCTTGCATCCACAATGGGTTATTTACTTGACTGAATTTCTCAATGTTTGGATGGTCTTTTGCTAAAAGTGTTTACTTACATGGCAGATGGTTGTTGCAATGACACTATCAGGGCAAGCAGTCTTGGTCTGTTCTTGGTCCTAGAGGCTCATTATTGTGGAGATATGGGGGCCCCACCTTTAATATTTCTGCTTAGTAACATTTATAATTAGCTCCAATGGCCTTATTTGGTGAATTTCTAATGCAAAGACAAATGCATTATTATCTTGACACATCCAGAGAGAAAAATTTTCTTTTGAGCCATTCCCTCAGGGCCCCACAATCAAAGATGAAGATTTTTATTTCTCCTAGAATGAGAAAACTTAGTATATAAATTATTTCCTTTATGTAAAAATATTTAACTGAGTACCTACTTTTGAGGCATAGAAGATACAATAATGGAAAAAAGAGACATTGTTTGTCCTCCCTGTACAACAGAAATGACCTCAAGAGAGGCAGAAATTTATGTCTTTTCATTGTCAAAAGGAATACTGGATTCTGTTTTGAAAGGGTATAAAGAGATGAACAGCTGACAAGGGTCAGTTAATTACATGGAACAAGTGGATATTGACTTTGGAGTCAGAGGACATCAGTCAATGATGAATGTTTAATAACTACCTATCCAGAGGAGAAAAGATACATGTGTGTATATGTATATATGTATATGTGTGTATGTATGTGTGTGTGTATATATATATATATAATATATATGAATGACACCTTTGTCTTCAATATTTTTTAAAAGACAATCAACAAAACAATTAGTTGACATCTGATCCATAGTGTTTGCCGATTTCTGTGGTGTAAATGAATATTCACATTGAAAATTTCAACAATTGGCTTTTTAGAGCCAATAAAGAGCTAGTTCTAACACACCATTGACTTCAGCTGTACCCACTATTCCTACACCATCTTGGACATATCACCTCACATCTTTAGACCTCAGTTTCCTAATTTGTAAAATAAAGGGTAGATGAATTCCAAGAGGTCCCTTCTAACTCTAACACCATAAGAATCAGGGAATTCCATTTTTAACATAGTTACAAGCTCAGGCTGTTGGTGCCCTAGTTATCGGGCGAGTCCCTAAGGAAAGGATCCTCTCTTACAGCTCTCTTACATGAAATGGGCCTAGGATTGTAGGTAAACAATCCCCAGCTTGTTCTGTGATGTGAAAGAGAACTCAAGTGTGGGTCAAATGACAGGATTCAGTCTTGTTCTAGGTATGTTTGAGAGAGCCCATTGGGTTTTTGACATCTCCCAGGGCAAAATCCTCTTGGAAGAAGCTATGAAACAGATTTACTTTCTCATTTATTTTGTTTCTACTGGAGATGCATTCTTTTCGTCTAAGGTTATTAAAGAAACTTTGAACTGAAGCCATTTGGCACTGATATTGTTCCTGTATCTTGATTCTGAAATACTTGAGATACTTTAAGTTCTCCATCATGTCATTACTCCTTCTGGTAAGAGAGTTTGTGAGGGAACCTACCTATGTCCCTCCCAGGCATGCCCAAGCTCAACTCTCATTTAATTTAAAATTAAAGAACCCCATCTTGGAGCTTCTGTTATGATGAGAGTTAAAGTTAGAGATTTATCTACTCTTATTTGCTAAAAATCCAAGGAAAGTTCTTAGATTGAATTTTTATCAAATACTTCAACAAGGCATTGTGGTATGTTACCAAGATGAATCCCTTGAATGAAAAGGAGAAAAAGCAGGGTTAGAAGCAATCTTAACAGGTGATCTTGGTAGTATTTCTCAGCTTATTAATAAAGTCTATTCCTAGTTTCCTTAGATAGTATCATGAAATTCTATATGATCTCAAATTGTATTACCTGGAAATAAAGAATTTATACTTGTATGTTTTCTATGTTCAGTCATTTCAGTCATGTCTGACTCTTCGTGAATCCATTCGGGATTTTCTTGGCAAAGATACCAGTCAGAGATTTGCCATTTGCTTTTCCAGCTTTTACAGATAAAGAACTGAGGTAAACAGGGTTTAGTGACTTGCCCAGGGTCACACAACTAGTAAGTGTATGAGGTCAGATTTGACCTCGTGAAGATGAATCTTCCAGATTCCAAGCCCAGTGCTCTAACCATTGCATCACCTAGCTGCCCCTGCTTTATACATACAGATATGTATGTATGTATATATGTGTGCATATATGTGTGCATATACATACACACATATGTGTGTATTAGGGGATTGAACCTGAGAACTTGTAGCATCTTTTTACAAAATCCATTACAAAAAATTACAAATGACAAAAATCAACAAATTATAAAAAAAAATTTACAAAATCAAAGAATGTCTTAGGGAACTTGTTTTTCAAGGAGACTGGGAAAAGACACTTCCCAAGAAAGAAATATCCCCTGAACTGACAGGATGATATTAGAAAATCCCAGATGATGTGTAATTTTAATAATAATAACATTCAAATAGTAGCGCTTTTGCATATGTCATTACCTTGTTTGATTCTCACAGCAACCCTATGAGGTAGGGGCTATCACTGTGCATCAGCTGACTTGCCATGTATTAGAACTAATAAGTATACGAGGCAGGTTTGAAACTCAGATCCTCCTGACTCCAGTCACTGCACTATGCAGATACTTAGGACAGCTTTTAGTTTAAGGCCACAAAACCTGCTAAAATGCCCCAAGAAGGGCAAGTCTGTATTTAGTCGGCTGTTTGCACCTCCATGTTAATGCGTTTTTCTATTTCTTTTTTAAATAAGGCTTTCATAAAAGTGACAACCAAAAAGGTGTAGAATGAATGATAGGAATCAGAGTGGAGAAAGAGGGGAGGCCTTGAGCCCATATTTTGAGTCTTATCTATGGTAAGGTAAGCATAGGACAATTTCCTTGCTAGGTAGCACCATAGTGCACAGAGTGCCAGGCCTAGAGTCAGGAAAACTCATCTGTCTGGGTTAAAATCTGGCTTCAGACACTCATTAGCTGTGTGTGACCCTGGGCAAGTCACTTCACCATGTCTGCCTCGGTTTCCTCATCTGTAAGTGACCCAGCAAAGGAAATGGCAAACTATGCCAATATCTTTACCAAGAAAACCCCAAATGAGGTCATGAAGAGTTGAATAACACTGAAACAACTTAAAAACAGCATCTGCTAGAGAATTAGAAACAAGTGGAAAAATGTTTTAAAAAGAATTATCTCAGGGAACATAAGCCAGGCTGTAAAGACAGTGTAGCTATCATAGAGTCTTTTGTCTTTTAGCCTTTTGGGAGCCTGTCTTTGGGGCTTAGTGGAACCAAAACTCTTAGCACTTATTTGTCAGCATTTTATTTTTTCCAAGGAAATCCTATAGAATCCAGATGGGAAGAAGACGGCAAGGATTATTTCCTAATGGTAAGAATTTTGACTTTCAGTAATCTCAGATGGGAATCATCACCTCTCTCCTTCTGGATCATTTCTCCAGGGCACCTAATGCTCTGCTCCTCAGAAGCAATTCTTGCTCAATATGTGACCTTAGGAAAGTTCACTCTTAATCTCCATTTCCTAGATTTGAGTTCTATCTATCTGCTGTTTGTTAGCCTTTCAGCGAGACCTTTAACCTCTCTGTACCTCAGTAATCCTCTTTTGTAAAGTGGGAATGATGATACTTATTATACTCCTGGCTCTCAGAAAAGCAAATCTTTTTTAAATAAATAGGAGAAATGTCATTTTTGCAATTTTGATATGCTGTTTGCCGACTGTGGATCAAATGAGGCAAATGTGAAAAGTACTTCAGAAATTATAAAAGCATTTATTTACTAGGAATATATCCTGGCTCTCTAATCAATAACTGCCTTTCCTGTACTTGTTGTATGTCTTATTTCCTTGCTATCACTCACATGGTCTCTCCTTTAGCTGCAGATTTGGTCCATTTCCCTCGGAAAGTCTTCTTTAACCAGGCAGCATCACTGCTAGGACCCTGTCCCCCGCACTGGATTTCACCACTGTGGAAACAAGAATACCAGTCCAAAGTTGAGCAGATGCCCTACCTCAAACACAAGGCCAAAACCAAACAGTCATTAGCCTATCCCTATCACAAAGCCACATCTGTCCCTGCCCCATGGCCCAAACAGTCAGGCATATCTTCACAGATGCTCAACGTGGATCACAGGGCTGTGCCCTCACCCTTTCTTAATCGCCAGGGTGTGACTAAAGCATCTCTACTCTATAAACACCATACAGCCAACTTAATTTTAACTACCCCTAAGCCTGACCTCAGATCCAGGGCAGCAGCTACACCTCTGACAACTACCAAACAACATCTCATACCTTCTCTGCTTGACTCCAAACACCAACATGAGGCGCCACGGGACTCCAACCACAGGACAGAGGCTGCATCAGGACCTAAACATCTTCCCAAGATTTCTGCTGACTGTGACCATCTGTCTGAGGATCTAACTCATGTCAACCAGTATGCCTCATCTTCAAAATTCCTTCGCTACCAGTTTCCATTCATGGGCAACAGGACCATGACAGGAACTGGAACCAAAGCATTTCCTAAGTACCAAGCTAGGGTGGCCACACACAAACCAGTGAAATCAGTTCACTCATTTGAAGCTTTGCCCAAGGCCAGACTCCAAGACAGATTTCTAACCACTAAGCACCATCCCATAGGTGGGCCCTCATCATCTTGTCCTGACCATTGGTCCAAGCCCATATCATTTAAGGCATCTGACTTGGACTACTGGGTCCGGGCCAAAACTTGCAAGGTTTTACCACCCGAGAATGGTCCAAGGGAGACAGTATCATTATTAAGATGCTTTGACAGCCATTCCAAAGATCCATCTATGCTTTCATCAAATACGAATGGGAAAACCAGGGCCATGACTGCATGTCCATCCTGTCCACAGCACTGGACTATAGCCACAGCTTTGCCATCGCCAGGTCCAAGTCATCAGACCAGTACAACACTTACACCATCACAAGACTTCCAGCCATTAGAAACTCCTTCAACATGCCTGGAAGACCCCTGTGCTAAAACCACCTCTCTTCCTTTCACTGAGGCTCCATTGGGTCCTGATTATAAGGCTAAGGACACATCTGGGCTATCCCAGCTCTCTAAACGCCAAGTTGCACCAGTCATAATTCCAGTATGTTTAGACCACTGTAGCAAGGCAGCTCAAGACTCTCAACTTGAGGCCACAACTCTGCTCTTCCTGAGCACCAACTCAGGGTCTGATGTACAAGTCACCCACTCACAGCACACCCCAGACCTGGATGTCCAGACAGCACTATCCTTAGTATGTCACCAGGACACAGAAGTGATAAGAAGTCAGGATCACCAGGTTGAGGTTCTACCAGACAAGAACCCAGAGGCACCAACTCCTAAGGGTCTGGACCATCTGGCCATAAATCCAGTTGACCTGGACTCTTCAACAATGTCACTACCAAAGCCAGGCTACAGGGCCACACAACTACCCAGCTATGAACTCAAGGCTATATCTCTACCTAGAAATGAATACACAACTGAACCTGCTGCATCAGAGCCAAATAACCCACAGACCACACCACCAACAGATCATAACAACCAAGAACTATCTCAACAAAACCCAGACTCACTCCAGATTTTAATTCAACTGAAATCTGGCTGTAGAGTCATATATTCACCTAGTCCTGATTATCGCCAGATTGAAAATGTACAAAACTGTCATAAACAATTCACATCTCAAGATAAACTAGACCAGAGGGAAACAGAACCACCACCACCAGGTCACCAGGCTATAACTCTCTTAGACCAGGATCATGAATATAAACCTTCAATAGATATGAAACACCAAGACAAAACAGACCAGGTTCATTGGGGAGCACCCCCATTGGACATAGAACAAAAGGATACAAATTCACCTGGTCCTGACTCCCAGATTACACCTCCGCCCAGTCATGACTACAAAACTACAGCTATACCAGGTCCAGATGCCCTGGTCCATGAAGAACAAGAATGGCAGGCAATAATGCCACCAGAAATAGGTAATACCACCTACCAGTGGCCAGCTTTCACAGGCCAGGCAGAGTGGGAAATATCTCCACTGAGCATAATAGATCCCAACAACCTGATTTTCCCTAGTCCCGAACACCAGACAACACCTCTGGCCAGTCTTAAGCCAAGGAACGTAGTACCACACAGCCTTGACCACCAAGTTGAAGATACCCCAGATGCCAATGCCCAGTCCATACTTCATCCTGAACAAGATGTGTTCATATTTCAAAGTGAACAAGAGTGTGAACTATTGCCCCCAGGAGTAAGCCACCAGGTCATGACTACTGAAGACTTATCTCACAAAACAGTGACTCTTGCAGGCTTAGATTTCCAGAACATAGCTCTACCTGAGCCAGAAAAGCAAACCCCAATGCCAGTACATGCTGACCAACAGACTGAGGATGCACTGTACAGCAATAGTCGGGTCTCACTTCAGACAGAACAACATCATTGGCAAGCAGTGCCACTTGAAACAGATAATAAGGTCAGAACTACAGAAGTCTGGGATCACAAAACAACGCCCACCTTGGACCTAGACCTAATGGACACAGCGCTACTTAACCCTGACCATAGGGCAACACATCCACTAAGTTCAGACTTCCAGGTCACTCCTCTACTGACAACTGAGCACCAGGAGGACTTTGTTTCAGACGCCAATAATGAGGTCTCAAAGGTTCAACTGGAACAAGATTCACAGGGAGAAATACCATTAGAAGAAGACCACCAGGACACAACTCTTCCAAGCCAGGATCAGGGGCCAATACCTGCACTAAGCATAGAACTCCATGAAGTAATTCTGTCTGGCCTCACTTCTCAGAATGAACTGCCATCTATCTCTGACCATCAATCAGAGGCTGTCCTAGACCCCAATACCCAGGTCACAACTCCATCAGATCTGTGCCACTCAGCAAAAATGTTAGTAGATCCAGGGCAGGTCATACCTTCATCTAGTCCCAGGCCCCTCTCTGTTCTTCCCTCCAGTCTTAAAAACCAGACTGAGGCTAAATCAGAGGTCACTAACCCCAAGGGCACAAATCCATGTCTAGATGAGGAGGAAATAGCACCACCGAGCCTTATATATAGGGCCAAAACCCCATCAGGTCCTAAACAGCGAAGTGAGGGTCCAATAACATGTGACCACCACCCTGAGGCTGAACTGACCTTGGAGGACCCAGATAAGGTTCAGTCTGGACTTCAACCCCAGACTTTTTCCAGGAAAAGAAGACAAACTTTGCAGCGTTTAAATTACATCAAGCCATATACCATTGAGGGAGGTGATGTCCCTGAAAAAACTATTGATGACATCATTCGTTCCATCCCTCGGGATGAAATAAAAAATGATATCTGTAGACAGATTATCTTGCAGAAGATGAAGAGGGTGTCCGCTCCTCATTGTGGTTGCCAACAAAACATCCCACTGGATTATCCAGTGTGCCTAATTTGTGTCTCCTGGATCCCAAATGGCTGTCCCCATGTTTGGGGGATGAAATATCCTTGTGAATCACAGCTGTTGGCCATACCAGTGCCTCTGTCCAATTCAGAGGAGGAGATAAATGTAAAATTCATCCTCCAAGTACACCGTACAACCACATGTTCCATTTTTTCCCTCCCATACCCCTATTACAATTTTCAGGAATCCTTAGCTCATCCATTGAATTCTCCAGTATCTTCCCATTCGGACCTGGGGATCCCTGTGTCTGCCAGGGGAAAATGGCTTGGCTTCATACTTGGCAAGGACTCTCAGCCAAAGGGAAGGACCCTACCTACAAGCCAATGGCCTCACAAGGGGAAAATGGACATTAAAAAGGACAGCAGCAGACCAGAATTGACATCAAAGGAACACAGGACATGTCTCAGATCCATATTAGACATGTTTCAAAAAAAACGGAGGAAGAATTAAATGACCATATTTTCTCTCAGAAAGGAATTGACTCTCCTCCATATCATTAAAACTTGTTTCTGATTTTGTGTCTTACTTTATTATTCTACATACTTTGATGGGGAGATGACAAAACTCTTGTATTTCTTTATTTCTTTTTCATTTTGGGCAGGGAAAAACAGTTAGAGAGTTTTATAGTATAATGAAAGGAGAAAATCTTCATCCTTTCCCTTCCTTCTCATTCTATATTTTAGCTTCTAAGAAAGCAAATTTTTCTCTGAATGACTCCCCATAGAGGAGAATAGCCTCATTCTCTACCACCCTCTCATATCCTATTTTATATGAACTTAGTGAATAAGTTCTTCTCCCAATAAGGCTTAGTAAAACACAATGTATTATTAAGAAACTTCTTTATTCTGACCTAATTCCTCACCCAATCCTCACTTCAAATGCAATTGCAATTAAAATTCTATACTTGAATATTTCAACATTTCAAATTCCATAATTTCTTTAGAACTCAATTCAAACCTGAGGGAATGATAGATGGACATATTCGCCTTTTATTAAGGCCAAAACAATCCTACTTTTGATGATGAGCCCATGGTTTCACTAGTGGTGTGAGATAGTTCATTGCCAGAACCTAAAGGGAGGTTTCATAGAAAAATTAGATGACCTTGCCAGTGCTGAAAGCAATCAACTCTTATTTGGAATGTTCACAGGAGTAGGTTATGTGGCTTAAGTGGAGATAACCAAGACTGGAAGCATGGAATGAAGAGACCAGAAATAACAAGTGAAAGGGAGTAAGGCAGCATCATTTTTCCATTCTTATCCTAGAGCAACAGAAGACACCAATAAAATGGGACTTGGAAGAACAGGGAAGGGATACTTCTAGGGATGTTACCAAAGACTTAGATTTGATGGTCCACAAGCCATGGCATAAGTAGGAAGGAGTCCACAATGGGTCTATGACAGGCCATACCTTAGATTCAGTACAACAACACACCAGTTCCATGGATGGTCTCCTGGAAGTTTCTAGTCAGACAGATTCTGAAAAAGGTGGAAGTCACCTGGAATACTCTCCCTTCCCAACTATACCTCTCAGAATCCCTAGCTCCCTTAAAATTCAGTTAACAACACCAGCCTTTCTGGACACTCTTTCCTACCTTCCACTCTCTTCTACCCCCAACCAATAATTTTCTATTTCTCATTTTCTTTTTTTGACTTCTATGTACACAGGGTGTTATTCCAATGGAATGTTAACTGCGTGAGGGAGGTATCATTTAATTTTTGTGCCTAGCATAGTATCTGACAAATAATGTATAGGAATACCTCCTTGATATTATAGATTTAGTTCGAGACCACCAAAATAAAGTGAATTATCACAACCAAGTGAGTCACGTGAATTTTTTGGCTTCCTAATGCATATAAAAGTTATGTTTACACTGCATTGTAGCCAAGAATATTCTGTCTAAAAATACAATACTTACTTAAAAAATGCTAACCAAGGAGAGAAATAAGCACCTCTCCTTCAATTGTGCCACCTTGGAGGAACTGAAAACTTATACGTTCCCAGAATATACCCTCCTCTTGACAAAGGTCTCAAAAGTCAAGTAACTGACTGGGAAAATGCCCAAAAATGGAGAAAAAAATGAGACTTTAGAAGATAACTTTCTTGGTGAACAGGTATTTTCTTTCATCCTTTCGGATGAGGAAGAACAAAGCATAACATCAGAGGAAGTCAAGGCTTCTGGATCCAAAATCTCCAAAATAAATATGCAAAGGTCTTGGGCCCCAGAAGAGCTCAAAAAGGATTTTGAAAATCAAGTAAGAGAGGTGGAGGAAAAATTGGGAAGAAAAATGAGAGTGATGCAAGAAAATCATGAAAAGCAAGTTAAAAGCTTGCTAAAGGAGATCCAAAAAAAAGTGCTGAAGAAAATAACACCTTAAAAATAGGCTAATGCAATTGGCAAAAGAGGTCCAAAAAGCCAATGAGGAAAAGAAAGATTTAAAAAACAGAATTAGTCGAATGGAAAAGGAGATTCAAAAGCTCACTAAAGAAAATAGTTCTTTAAAAATGAGAAACCAAGAAATTACAAAACAAAGCCAAAAGAATGAAAAAATAGAAGATAATGTGAACTATCACATTGGAAAAAACAACTGACCTGGAAAATAAATTCAGGAAAGACAATTGTAAAATTATAAAACTACCTGAAAGCCATGATCAGAAAAAGAGTCTAGACATCATCTTTTATGAAATTATCAAAGAAAACTGCTCTGATATTCTAGAATCAGGGGCAAAATAAATATTGAAAGAATCTACAGATCACCTCCTGAAAGAGATCCAAAAAGAAAAACTCCTAGAAATATTGAAGCCAAATTCCAGAGCTCCCAGGTCAAGGAGAAAATATTTCAAGCAAACTGAAAGACACAGTTTGAGTATGGTGGAAAATACTATCAGGATAACACAGGATCTGGCAGCTTCTACATTAAGGGATTGAAGGCTTGGAATATGATATTCCAGAAGTCAAAGGAAGTGGAATTAAAACCAAGAATCACCTACCCAGAAAAACTGAGCATAATACTTCAGGGGAAAAAATGCTCATTCAATGATATAGAGGACTTTCAAGCATTCTTGATGAAAAGAATAATTTCTGAATAGAAAATTTCACTTTCAAACACAAGACTCAAGAGAAGCATGAAAAGGTAAACAGGAAAGAGAAATCATAAGGGACTTCCAAAGATTAACTGTTTATAATCCTACATGGAAAGATAATATCTGTAACTCTTGAAACTTTTCTCAGTATTTCGGTAGTTGGAAGGATTATACACACACACACACACACACACACACACACACACACACACACACACAGAACATGGCAAGTTGAATAAGAAGGGATGATACAAAAAATAAAATAAAATTGAGGTGTGAGAGAGGAATATATTGGGAGGAGAAAGGGAGAAATGGAATGGGGTAAATTATCACTCAAAAAGGAGGCATAAAAAGCTTCAGAGGAGGAGAGAAGAGAACATGTGAGAGGGAAAAAGGGAAGCTTACTGTCTTCCCATTTGGCTTGAGAGAATGACATGCTCATTCAGTTTGTTATGAAAGTATATCTTGCCCTACAGAAGGGTAGAAGAGAAGGGGACAAGTAGGGTGAAGGGGATGATAGAAAGGAGGGCAAATAAGAGAAAGGAATAATCAGAAGTAAACACTTTGGGGAGGGGCAAGGTCAAAAGAGAGAATAGAATAAATGAGGGGCAGGATAGGATGGAGGGAAATATAGTTAGCCTTACACAACATGACTATTATGGAAGTCTTTTGCAAAACTACACTTATATAGCCTATATTGAATTGCCTGCCTTCTCTGTAGGGATGGGTGGGAAGGGAGGAAGGGAGAGAGATTGGAATTCAAAGTATTAGGAAAGAATGTTGAGAATTGTTTTTGCATACAACTGGGAAATAAGAAATACAGGTAATGGGGTATAGAAAGTTATCTTGCTCTGCACGAAAAGAGAGAAGAAGGGGATAAGGAAAGGGAGGGGTGTGATAAAAGGTAGGGTATATTGAAGGAAGGGGTAATCAGAATGCAAGTTGTTATGGGGTGGAGAGAGGGGAGAGACGGAGAAAATTTGGATCTCAAAATTTTGTGGAAATGAATGTTGAAAACTAAAAATAAATAAATAAACATTAAAAAAATTTAAAAATAAATTTCATGGTTTTGCATTAAAAAATGCTAACCATCATCTGAGTCTTCAATGAGTTATAATCTTTTTGCTTGGTGGAAGGTCTTATCTCGATGTTGATGACTGCTGATCGATGAAGGCGGTGGTTGCTGAAGGTTGGGGTAGCTGTGGGACTTTCTTAAAATAAGACAACAACGAAGTTTGCCACATTGATTAGATCTTCCTTTCACTTGTTAAAATAAAATACTACTATGAATTGCTAAAATGGAAGAAATTCCAGATCCAAAAGTAGAGCTGCATTTATTGCCTGAGAAGAATGCAAGCTGGAGCAGTAAAACAATTTTCTCATCTGTTCAAAGGAAGTGAGAAAAAGTGAGGTATTTATACATATTTGAGGTCTTTAGGATTTTTTGAGATACTTTTGGCTAAATCAGGATTAAGGGAGAATCAATCAATTTTGTGTCAGGGACTGTGCTAAACATCTTATAAATATTGTCTATTTTGATCCTCGCAATAATCCTTCCAGGTAGGTGCGGTTGTTACCCTCATTTTTGAGTTGAAGAAATTGAGGCAAACAGAGGTTAAATGACTTGCCCAGGGTGATGTAACTGGAATTGAATTCAGATCCAAATCTCAGTCTATTGTACCATCTAGCTCCCTCATTCTTCTGAAACTGTGTCTTACTCTACAAATCCTTAATGTTGAGTCCTTCCAGACACTCTGACATTTCTTGGTCTGTTCTGGGGATTGGTTCAGAAAGAGAATGACTTGGATTTATTTTTATTTATTATTTTGATATTTATTCTGTGCATGCTTCTGTGTTATCTTCCCTATTTGAATGTAAGTGCTTTAAGAGAAGTGATTATTTTGTTCTTTACATCTATCATGTCAGGCATAAAATAAGGGCTTAAATGCTTGATGGTTGATTGATCTTATTGACTACATTACTACATGTAACCTATGTATTTGATCTACTGTATGCAACTCTTAACATGGATGCTATATATTATGTGTTTAAAAAAAGCCTATGTATTTGGTCTACAATATAATATGCGGCTCTAACATGTATATTATATTCTATATGCCCACTTGTAACCTATATTACAATATGAAACAATTTGGTTGTGACAATGGTGTTCTAAATTACTAGATATTAAATAATGGGTACCTGTAACCTATACATATGCATTAGGCACAACTGGGTTTTTGTTTTGGTAGGGAGGGAGGAGGAATTATGATCTACAATGAGCATCTGAAAACATAGGTCTCAGCTAATTTTAGAATTTCCCAGTTTTTGGAGTGGGTGGGTGAATCAAGTCAAGATCAGTTGTGCTACCATTGAAAGTCCCCACAATCCAAGCCTAGGTTCACATGAGTTCACACAAGGAATTTTTCTATGTAGGTTAACAAAGCTTCCGAAATACAGTCACTCAGGGATCACTGGATTTTTCATTGGAGTCTCACTGAACACTGTTTTTTAACCTTTCAATTCTGTTCTCCTATTCTTCTATTGTTATTTTTTAAGAATTGGGTCTCCCTAGCTCTTCCAGGATAGAAATATAGGTGCTACCCATGGCATGGGTCCACCCTGGTCAGTGTGGGAGCTTTGACCTGCTCCATTTTTGACCTAAGCCAGGCCACTCCTCCTTAGATAACCTGATGGACCTTCCCCCACCCACAGCTCCAGGAATTCACTACATTAATACCTAATTTACTACAGAATTCCAGTTAGTTTAGCCTACCACATTTCTCTCAGGACTCCTGAGATCAAGTGATCCATCACTCTCAGCTTCTCTGAGAGAAGAAATTACAGAAATGCCCATCCACATTCAGTTGGTCATCCATTCTCACACCTCATAGACTTCCCAGATTCACATACAGAATGAGCTTCCTTCTTGCCTTCCTCTACAGTTTTCCAAACATTTTTATTTAAATAGTTAACCAATGTATAACAATAGAGTTCCATGGGAGTGGAGAGTTGGAAAACGTTTAACAACCAGCTCTCTAGGGTAAAATAGTGAATGCACAATGCACTAATAATGCTATGTGTTAGATTTGTGGTGATAGCTTCCTGAGCAGTTGCCATCAAACTTGATTTTTCCAACTAAGGAATACATAGTTTAGAAGTGGGGGTCCAGTAATAGAGGAAATAGGAAGGATCAATTGAACCCAACAAAGCATGAATGAAAGGCTGATGATAAGCCAAAGTGAATTTAAGGTTTCATTGTCATTAGGAAGGAAAAACTTGAAAAGACATGGGAAAATCACCAGCTTTATTAATAAAACAGAAAGGAAGGTTAAATAGATTCTTCTGGTTTTGCCAGAGGAGCCAGTTTGTGATTGTAAACTAGCTCTTATGACTATTAATGGAAGTATTACTTTGCCTATAACCCTTGGTCCAAGACGTCCAGGTGTGTACAAGATCTGCTGATGTCAGGATGCAATGTAAGGTCCCAACAAGAGATCGTCTTTTTTCTAATGCTTCCCAGAGAAATTGTGATTAGTCTTTAAGCATCTGTTGGTTGAGGTTCAGACAGTGACAAGTGAATAAGACTTGGACAGACAAGGACAAGTCAGGCTTAGGGATCTCAGAAGACAAAAGACAGAGTTGTGGGGAAGAGAGGAGAAGGTGAGAGAGATGGAATTTTTGTTGCTGCTGTTCTGTCACTTCAGTCATGTGTGACTCTTTGTGACCCCATTTGGGGTTTTCTAGGCAGAGATATTAGAGTGCTTTGCCATTTCTTTCTCCAACTCATTTTATAAATGAGGAAACTAAGGCAAATAGGGGTAAGTGACTTGTCCAGGAGTGTAAATGCTAGAAAATATGTGAGACCAAATTTGAAATCAGGAAGGTGAGTCATCCTGACTCCTGGTCCTGGCACGCTATCTACTGTGCTATCCACCTAGCTACCCCAAAGAGGAATGGAAAGAAGGTTTTCAATGGGCTATTCCATTAGTTCCAAATGGGAATGCAAGAGTGGTAATAACGCAATGTCCTACCAAGAAAAGAAACCACATGTCCTTGGAGAGACCTTTTCTTTTGTAACTAGTACATATCCCAAAGCTCCAAGAAATAGTCTATAAAATTCCTTTGACCTACCCATGGCCTGCATATAAATGTTCCCTAAGAGTAAAGGAAGAGACTGTGACTCAAAAAGTTATTATATTTTATATTATATTATTTTACATTGTATTAATTATATTGTGTTATATGTTTTGTTATAGTATATCCTATCATATTATAGTGATATTACATGATATTATATATATTGTGTTATATATTACATAGCTAAGAAATATTGAGTCTACAAGATCTATAGAAGGGTGGGAGGGGATGAGAACCAACAGTAAATATAAGGTCTGATGTAACATCAAAGGACTGCTTATATTCAGTGTAATGAGCAGCAGAAGTGTTAAAAACCATTGTCACTATCTAGATTGATAGATGTGCTGCGCCTAGAATCAGGAGGATCTGAATTCAAATATGGTCCCAAACATTTACTAGCTATGTGGCCCTGGGAAAGTCATTGAACCCTGTTTGTCTCTGTTTCCTCATCTGTAAAATGAGCTGGAGAAGGAAATGGCAAACCACTCCAGTATCTTAGCCAAGAAAACTCCCAATGGGGTCGCAGAATCAGACATGCCTGAAATGACTAAACAATAACAACAAATCACTTTCTGAATACTCCTATCAGCTCTGACTGTTCCCCTAGAGACGGGTAGTACAGCTCTTACTGCAAGTAGACAAAGGACACCTGGTGCTTTATGATGGCCAGGCCACCTCAGAACCCCTCCCTAGGTGAAATGCTCAAACACCCAGTCTTGTTAAAGTAAATATCTGAGGAACCACATACAGTTTTCTCTGCATCCTAGGACCTAGTTTTTGCAGGAGAGAGTATAATGCTAGTTTTCTGAGAATATTAATTTTATTTTGAGTTATTTTATTTTTTCTGGGGACTCCCAGCCTCTTTAACCTCCCCTTCTTGTTGGGTGGCATTTGCTGTTACCAAGAAGGAAAGGCAGGAAAAAGCCAACTAAGGGTCCAAGATCTCTGAACCATCTGATACTCCTGCTCTGAAAGCTCTTAATTGGGGAGAAACCTGGTGAGCCTCCCCAGAGGTCTTCATATCCCTCTGTTAAGCTTGTTTTCTCAAAGAAATTCTTGAAAATTGGAAAAAAGAATGGAGAAAAATCCCAGAACACTTCCCAAAGGTGAGTACTTAGGTTATTTTGCAGTCATCCTGAATGATGCTCCTCTCCCATTTCTAGAACATTGTTTTGGTGGTGCTGAATCATAGGATCCCAATCCTATTACACATCTCAGAATGACCTTGGTGTAGTGGAAAGAATATTTACTGTTAGCCCTTCCACATTGAGACTTACCCCGTTGCAGTTTTGATGTATCATGAGTTGGCAAAAGAAATTAAATTGGAATTTTGGAGATGTTTTGTGGAATCTGCAGATGACACATAAAGGACAGCAGATGACACAGAAACGTTTAGAAACTCAGAAATGCATAAAGTATACTTATAGACTTGTATAATATCAAAATTTTATCTTTTAATACCTTAAACATACACAATTTTTTTTAAAGCTAAAATAAATATAAAGTTTGGGGAAAGAATGCAACACACAGCAGACAATACACAAAGTGTCTAGTATTTTTACTTAACATTGACCTACATACAACCTATGATCAAATACCTAATTCAAATTCTACAATAAGGTACTGTAAACAACCTATAAAAGAAAAATAAAAAATTCAGAGTTCTCTGGTATGAAGGGAGGGCCTAAAAATTTTATTTGGATTTCCAGATCATGGGGCACTGCTCCTCTAACCCCCACCATGTGGAAGGGATAACTAGTTCTGAAGTCAGAAGTCATGTGTTCTAATTCTGTTTCAGACACTTGAATAACAATGACCCTCATTAAGTTGCCCAAGTCCCCTGAATTTTGGTTCTCTATTTTTGAAGTCTTGACCATTTTATCAACTAACTTAGAGCAAGTCATTTAATCTTTCTCGCTGCCTCAGTTTTCTTTATCTGTGAAATGGCAGTAAAAATACCTTGCCTCTCAGAGTTGCTGGCAGGAACACAAGAGATCTGGAAAGAGTAAAGCATGTACTATTATGTAAATGTGATTTCTCCCTGACACCCACCTCCTGCCACTGAGGTGATGGACCTAGAATTAAGAATGAGACACATTTTTGGACATGGCTAATTGGTAATTTGTTTCCCTGGACTACGCATATTTTTAATGAAAGTTTTCATTTTCATTTTTATTGTTCAATTGGACAAAAGGGACAGTCAAAGGGGAGGAAGAGATAATAAATGCTTTTAAAGTAGATAAATGGGCAGCTGGGTGGCATAGGGGGGATAAAGCACTGGCCTTGGAATCAGGAAGACTCAAGTTCAAATCCAACCTCAGACACTTACTAACTGTGTGACTCTGGCAAGTTATTTTACTCAGAGTGCCTCCCCACAAAAAAGTAGATGAATAATGATAATACAAAAAATAAAATTTAATACTGAAATAAAATAGAGACTCAGGAAAGATATATTTTTTAAAATGTATGATTTCTCTTCTCATTTGTCAAATAAGGAGAATGATATTTGTTTGATGTACCCTATGGGCTTCCTGCATGGATCCAATATGTATCGATATACATATGAAAGTGCTGTGAAAACTGTCAGATTTCTGTAATACATGTCAGAGCGATTGTATCCTAGACATCCTTCTGTTGCTCACCACTCCACAGATGCCTTTCACATGCACAATATATGTAGAGACTGCATTTGATTACCTTCACTCATACAATGTCTTCTTCATTAGCAGAACTGGTCCAATACCCTCGAAAAGATCTCTATCAATGGACCTCACCAGTAATGTTACTGAGTCCCCCACATCAGACTTCACCAAAACGGAAACAAGGTCAAAAGTCCATGGAACAACTGCCCCAATTTACCCCCCAAGCTAGAACTACCCAGTCATCATTTCATCCTTCCAAGTGGAGTGATCCAAAACCAGAACCATGGGTCAAACATCTGGTCAGAGCTGCCCAGCATCCCCACACTGACCATAGGGCAGTGACTGTACCATTACCCTATCTTCAACAACAGGTCAATGCTAAATCAACACTACACCTTAAAAAGAGTGCAGGTATCTCAGTCATGTCCATACTGAGGCCCAATATCAGGTCCAAGAAAACGGAGGGATCATTAATAGCCACCAAATATAGTCTTATACATCCACTCAGCCCCAAACATCAAGTAGAGTCTCCATGGAACCCTGACTCACTGTACCCAGGGGATTCCCCAGGTCCTGAGCACCTTCCTAAGATTTTTCCAGACTTTGATCATTCAATGGAAGACCTAACACAACTCCATCAGAAGATTCCTTCTTCATTAATCCCCAGTCCCCAGACTGAAATTCCACCAAGTGAGGGCCATAGGTCCAAGACTGAAGTTGAATCCCAAATATGTCCTGACTTTCAAGCTATAGCCATATCTGTGCCAATGAGGCCCTGCCTACAGGATAAAGCATCACCAAAGCCCAGATGCCAAGTCAGGGCCACAACTTCCCTAGGAAGATTATGCAGCCAGGAGGCCAAGGCCACAGCTGCACCATCATCATCTTTTCCTGATGACTGTCAGTCCAGGGCCATACCTTTGAGATCATCAGGCCCTGTGGGTAAAGCCTCAAAAGAATCCTGCCCCAACCTCAGATCCACAGTAGTGATGTCCTTACTTAGATTATCTGACTACCAGTCCAGAGCCATGGCTGCATCTTCATCTCATCTAAATCAGAGAACAAGAGCCAGAATCACAAGTCAGGCTGAGAAGAGGTGCAGGTCCATTGCCCAAATTTCATTTCCAGTGGGGAAAAAATCCAGAGAAGTAATTCTGGCAGCAGAAGACAACCAGGCCACAATTCCTTTAGACCCAGATCACGAAACTACCCTGTTTCCCCAGGCAATAAAGTCATCAAAGACAGACCACCAGACAATAATTTCAATAGACGAGGACCCCAAATCAAGACCTCTGGACTTAGACCAGGAGGAAAAGCCTCAAACTGGTCCTGAGCCACTGACCACACTTTCATTCAAAATAAACCGTGAGGCTGAGGAAATGACACCAGGCTCCACTGTCCATTTCTCAATTCAAGCAGACCAAGAAAAACTAGAAACAATGTCACCAAAACCAGAAAGCCTAGACACAATTTTGACAGTCTGGAAAGATGAGGCAACCCCTGTAGTGGGCTTAAACAATCAAGGCAACATTGCCACTGACCCTGAAAACCACTCCCCAACTGCAGTAAGTCTTGACCATCAGAATAAGGACATACTAGACTACAAAGCCCATGTTTTCTTTCCATCTGGTCTGAACCACTGGGGAACCATATCACAGGGAATAGACCAGCAGCTTATGGAGCCAATTGATTGGGATTTCTGGGAATCACCTCTTTCCCTGAGCATAGGCACCCAAGAGAGAACACTAATTGACCCTGACCATTGGGATACACCTACACCCCACCCTGGTCACCAGACTGCAAAGAGACCAGGTTCCAATACTCTGACCTTTCCTCAAAGACAAGAATGTTGGAAAACAATACTACAAGGAAGTGACTATAAGGCTACAATAGTGTCAGATCAAGATCATAGGGTTACCACATCTCCTTTGACCTTAGGTCCACAGGACAAAGCCCTACCTCCCCCTGACCACCAGAACATACTCCAAAACAACCTTGAACACTGGGCTGAGACTCTAGCAGACCCCGTTGGCCATTCCCTTCAAATGGAACGAGAACCCTGGGAAATGAAACCATTTAGAACTGGCTGCCAAGACACAACTCTGTCGAACAAAGGTTTTACAAGACCGCCAGTGAACTTAGACCAGAAGGGGGGCAATACTTTATCTGGCTTCAACCACCAGAGTATATCTTTCACCAGCCCTGATAAACAGCCTGAGGATTCAGCAGATTCTACTGCCCATGCCTTCCTTCAAACTGAACAGCAGCATCCCGGAACAATGCCAACTCATCAGGGCATAGCACTGGTAGTCCAGAATCACTCATTCATACCCCCCCTATCATTAAACTCCCGATACACAACTCTATTTGACCCTACACCTGAGGCCATACTTCTGCCCAGCCCCAATAAGCAGAAGGAAGACAAAGTGCTCATTACTCATCCCTCAATTTCAATTGAATCAGACCACTGGGCAATAAGGCAACCAAGAACTCATCAGGCTCCAACTTTAACAGACCAGAATGAAGGGGAAGCAATTTCCCTGAGTTCAGATCCCCAGGACACAAATCTAGATGTTCCCAAATACCCTGCCATATCTTTACCTAGTCTCGATCACAAGTTGGAGAATGCTCCAGACTTTCAAATTCAAGCCATGCCTCTTTCAGACCAATACCATGTCCAAGTATTATCAGGGAATTTAGACCATGAAGTTACTCCTCTATCCACAACCAGGCCGCAAATGTCTCTTCCATGCAGCTCTGAAACACAAGCTGAAGTCACATCCCATTCTGTAAAGGTTCAGTGCAAACTTCCAAGAAGTCTGTTTCATACCCAAAGGGCTTCACCAAGTCCCAGCTACAGGGTCACACCTCCATTGGAGGCTGGTCTCCAGGTTGAGCCTTCAAAAGACCAAAGCTATCAGAGTAAGATCCATCTGAGCTCTAAGCATCAAGATCAGGTTCAGAGCAAGTTCCAAACCCAGCCTCAGACAGTAAGAAACAGAAGAATTCCATGGTGTTTAAATTACATTAAACCATATAACATAGAGGGGGGATTTGTCCCTACTAGAACCATTCAAACAATCGTGAATTCCATCCCTCAGCAGAAAATTAAAAATGACATCTGTAAGCAGATAGTCCTGAGGAGGATGAGGGTGTCTCCCCTTTCTCGTAAAGGCAGACGACTTTTAACGACTTATCCAGTCTGTTTAATCTGTGCCTCCTGGATACCAAATGGCTGTTCTCACATTCAGAATGTGAAACGCCCTTATGTGGCCCAACTTCTGACCATACCAGCTCCTCTGCCTGGTCCTAAGGAAGAGCTGGGAGTGAAATTTGTTCTTCAATTACCCAAGGCCAAATTTCCTATTTACAAACATCCAAACATTCATTGCAAATCCCATAGGCAACCCTTGTATAATAGTACATCATCAGGCTACCCACCACATTCCTCTTCACCATCTGTGCTACCCCTTTCACTAGCAAGGGGAAAATGGTTTCAGTTTGTGCTTCACAAGGATCAGCAGCCAATGGGGAGAAACCCATCCAGAGGCCAAACTCCTTGTGTTGTGGAGGAAATGTCATCAAAGAGGAATGACAGCAGAGGAGAGGGGCCCAGGGCCCCTAGGACACTTTTCAGATCTCTCATATATTTCAAATGAAGTAAAAGGGGCATGAAATTACCATCCTTTTCTCTTTGAAAGCAATTGACTCCTAGAGTGTATTTGAAACCTGCATCTTATTCTTACCATGTTTGTTTGTTTCCAGCCAGAAAGACAGGAAGTCTGTCATTTCTTATCAGTTCATGGTGGGGGCCTATTAAAGACAGTGTTAGGTAAATCAGGGAGGTCTCCATGTTCTCCCTTCCCTCTCATGTCCCAATCTAATCTCAGAGGGTCAGAACAGAGTAAACCCAGAATAAAGCAGAAAAACTTTCATTATTTGCTTCTTCATTTTATTTCTTTTAGCATATTAACAAATGTCTTTATCCCTATAAACCTCAGTAGGGCATAGCTGTATTATTCACTCCCTTACTCAAATACCAGTTTCAAAGGAAATTGTGTTCTTGGTTCTGCAATTCCATATTTCAAAAGATCTACACTAGAGAGATGCTTCAAGAAGTAATGCCCACCAGAGAAAGTCCAACTGAGCTGAAATCAGTCAGGCTCGAGCTAGGGTCCAATAATAGAAAATTGCCTCTGTGTGTGTGTGTGTGTGTGTGTGTGTGTGTGTGTGTGTGTGTGTGTGTATGTCTGTGTGTGTGTGGCTGGTGGGGGGGAAGGGAGGAAGGAGGGCAGACATGAGAGGTGGGGAGAGAAGGAAAAGTTCAATATGCCACTGAAGAGGAAATAAAGGTAAGATTTATTGCAAAAGCCGAGATTGAACCTGATTGGAGTTCAGTTCAATCTTACACTAATGATCAAAGCCTCTGGAGACCTCAGGCAGGACCTGATGAAGGTGCCCTGTAGGTGAGACTTAGTGAAATCTGTTGGAGGACAAAACAGACTTAGAAATTTGCCCAGGGGGAGGTTGGTAGAATGTGATCTGGCTTCTGGAAACATCCAACACAGTCGAAAGAAAAATTTGTGAAAATTTAATTAGCTGATTATCCTTACCTTCTACAAAGGTTAAAAAAAAAATTCCATCATCTGATTTTCTCTTTTGGTGACGTTCCTATAACCACCAATGAGTATAATATACTTGTCCAGGTACAATACTTGAAGTCTTTGCAGTTTGGTTTAGTAGTTTTCAGTCTTGTCCAACTCTTTGTGACTCCATTTGGGGTTTTTTGGCAGATACCGGAGAGGTTTACCGTTTCTTCTCCAGCTCATCTTACAGATGAAAAGAACTGAGGTAAATAGGGTTAAGTGATTTAGCCAGGGTCACCCAGGTAGGACAGGTCCAAGGTCAGATTTGAACTCAGGAAGTCTTTCTGACTCCAGGATCCAGGCCAGATGCTCTGTGTACTATGGCACCACCTAACTGCCCTTTCTAGTTTGATAGGACTTGCCAAATCTAGCAAAGCTTTCCAAATCTACACTCAACTCTATGATGTGATATCAGAGTAGGATTTTACTGGAGGCTTTGTCATCTGAGAGATAGAAAATATGAAATCCTTATGACCATGTGGATCTAAATTTATGAAATGAAGGTACTATGCTCTCAGTCTTTATGCCTTATTATTTGTAGAAAAACTTTTCTCTGCTACAATGTGAATCTGACTGTAAAAATCAAGATGAGTCCATAACTCTTTGAAGACCCAACCTACCTTTTCAGCCCCTACTATTTGTTTTATTTACTCTGTAGTCTAGCAGAACTGGTCCTCATGTCTGGCATTCCATCTGCCACCTCATCACCTTTGCACAGGCTCAGAATACCCTTCCACCCCACCACTGGTTCTCAGACTCAAGCATGGCCTTCTCCATGAAACATCTCTGATATATCTTCCTCACTCCACTGCAGCTGCTAGAGTCTTTCCCAACAAAAATTTACCTTTTATTCAGACTATATATACTTTATATGTATTTTTATACGTTATTTTGCTCAATTAATATAATCACTTGCTGTTATATTTCTTATCCCACAGCACATTGCATAGCATATATTAAGTACTTAACACAGTGCTGATATACTTCTAATAACAATACCTAAAATACAAAAATACCATCTTTTATTGATATAGCAGAATCAAATTTTCCCTTTCAAGGATTTTTGATTAAAATAAAAAATGATCCAGCAAAACTGAGTATAATACTTCAGGGGGAAAAAATGGTCATTCAGTGAAATAGAGGACTTTTTAAGCATTCTTGATGAAAAGACCAGAACTAAATAGAAAATCTGACTTTCAAACACAAGAATCAAGAGAAGTATGAAAAGGTAAACAAGAAAGAGAAATCATAAAGGACTTTCTAAAGTTGAACTGTTTACATTCCTACATGGAAAAATAATATTTGTAACTCTTGAGACTTTTCTCAGTATTTGGGTAGTTGGAGGGATTATACACACACATACACACGCACATATGTATATATATATATATATAGACAGAGGTATGTTGAATGGTATCTGAAAAAATAAAATAAAATAGAACTGAGGGGCAAGAGAGGAATATATTGGGAGGAGAAAGGGAGAAATGGAATGGGGTAAATTATCACTCATAAAGGAGACAAGAAAAAGTTTTTTTCGTGGAGAAGAGAAGGGAGGAGGTGACAGGGAAAAAGGAAAGCTTACTCTCTTCACATCTGGCTTAAGGAGAGAATGATAGGTTCACTCAGTTTAGTATGAAAATATATCTTGCACTACCGAAGGGTAGAGGAGAAGGGGACAAGTGCAGTGAGGGGGATGATAAAAATAAGGGCAAATGGGAGAAGGGAGTAATCAGAAGTAAACACTTTTGGGGAGGGTCAAAGTCCAAAGAGAGAATAGAATAAATGGGAGGCAGGATAGGATGGAGGAAAATATAGTTAATCTCACATAACATGACTATTATGGAAGTTTTTTGCAAAACTACACATTTATAGCCTATATTGAATTGCTTGCCTTCTTAGTGGGGATGAGTGGGGAGGGAGGAAGGGAGAGAAGTGGGAATTTAAAGTATTAGGAATGAATGTTGAGAATTGCTTTTGCATATGACTAATAAATAAGAAATACAGGTAATGAGGTATAGAAATCTATCTTGCTCTACAAGAAAAAAGGGGATAAGGGAAGAGTGGGGTGTGATAGAAGGGTGTGATGAGGGAAAGGGTAATCAGAATGCAGGATGTTATGGGGTGGGGGAGGGGAGAGATGGGAAGAAAATTTGGAACTCAAAAGTTTGTGGAAATCAATGTTGAAAACTAAAAATAAATAAACATTAAAAAATAAAAAAAAACCAAAAACATCCCTCTTAAGAGAAATTCACCTAGGGAAGCAGCAACCTGAAATAGATAGATAGATACATAGATAGATAGATCTGGAGATTTCTTCACCACAATGGGTGATGTCATTTTCATATAACTGTCCAATGAATGCTAAGAACCGGTGATTAAACCATTTGGTACAAGGATGCCTTGTAGTCCCTCAACAAGAGTTTGTTTTGTCCTTCTAACACTTCCAGGGAACTTGGCATTGGCCTCTATGCTTCTGTCCTGTGGATTTGGGGGAGGGACAAGCATGTAATTGATGAGAACCAAGAAAGCTTAAGTGTTTGATCCAGTTTAAAGGTGGGCTGCTTACTCTCAGTGTGGCTCCACAGGCCACCATCATAGACCTCTCTGAGTACCCCTGCCTGTAGCAACAACTGGTCCCCTGGAAATGGGGTGGGGCAGCTTGAGTGAAGGAGGACAAGGGAGAAACTGATGCTTTATGATGTCAGGGCCCCCTCAGATCCTCAGTCTGGGATAAATGCACTGAAGTTCAGTCTTGCTTTGGGTGTCTGAGGAAGCACACATCTAGTTTTCTCTGAATCCCATGTCACAATCCTCTTGGGAAAGAGTGCTTATCTTTATGAAAAAACTAGATTTTGCTTTTAGTTACTTTATATTTGTTGTGGATCCTGTCTCCCCCCACCCCCCCCTTTTTTTTTTTACCGAGGGTAAAGTAACCAAGAAGAATCACAAGAGAGTATTGGGCTGGCAAAAACTGCTGAGTATTAGAACATCGTGAAATACCCTCCTCATCTTGGAAGTTCTTACGGTAAGACCTTGGTCCTATGGCACTCCCTCTGAGTATATACAATAAAGTACTTTGCACCCCTTTAAAGTACTATATAAATGCTAGCTACTATGATGGCAACCTTATATTGGAACTATTTAGGCTGGGTGGTAGATTTCCTTCACTAAACTCTCTGTTTAAACCCGGAGAGAAATTTTTGTTTTGAATCAGACCTTCGAGGTCTGACTTAGATCCCTTTGAACTAAGGATACATGCTATTTTCAAATTAAAAGAGAAATGCAGCTATTTGGGCTAATTATTCATATAAAATATAACCAAATAGTTTTGTGCAAGGGGCTAAGTTCATGCAACATCAGACAAAATAATGGAAAAAGAACTCGCTGCCTGTCCACACAGTTTACTATAGTAGTTATGATAGGAAAAGGGACAGTTCCACTCATACTTTTTGTTCTTATTGAAAGAAACACTGACTCCTAGTGAATGGAATGATGGAGCAACCAAGGACAAACATGAAATTCCATTTTTATTTTTCATAGAGTCGGATTAGGTTTTTTGTGTTTTGTGTCCCTGGAAAAAATCTTCCAATGGAAAGGAATCTTAAATCACCCTGACCTAAAAATATCCATATGAATGACAGATACTGTTTTGTGATGTCAGGACCTCAGATCCCCAAAGCAGTCCTACTATAAGGATCCAAGAACACCTAGTTTTCTCTTCCTCTTGGGATTCAACCTTCTCAGGAGGAATAATTTTTTTGATTTGTTTTTTTCCTGAATAGCTTATTTTTATTTTCTCAATTACTTTTTTCTTCATATTTGTTTTTAAGACTACAAATTAAAGAAACTTTACTATTAATCTAATTAATTAAAGGCCACTTTACTATTTTCAAGTTATTGGTATTAGGAAACACTCTATTTCCTGTTCTCCTTGCAGACTCTGTTGGTGAAAATGCTGAGGGAGGAGCACAAATGACCTGTAGAGATGAATAGATTGTGGGGTCACTAGGGATGGTTAAGAGAAAAAAAGAAGGGTTTTGAAGAGGCCTAGTAAACCCAGTCCTGCCCATCTTAGCTCTACTGGTGAAATAATCAAAATAGTTTCTGATTTCTTGAGGAGGGCATCCCAAAATTCTCCACAACTTCAAAATAAAATGTATTCATCACTGTGGGAAATAAGAATATGAATACATACAAGAAAACTCCTTTGGTGATATGGAGGATTGGCTGAGCTAGCCCATGGACAATTTGTGATCTCCTCTGACTCTGAGGAACCTTGATTTCCCTGAGGATAGGAAGAGATACTGATCTAAGAAAATGCCACCATCACAGTGGGTTAAGAAACCCCTGCTGTGAAGCTTTGTCCTTCTAGCTTGTTAAAAATGCCCCCTGTAAAGGGGTTAGCTCTTCTCTTCTCACTGAGTTCGTCTGCTCACACAAGTGAGCTTTTTGGATCATTTCCTTAGAAGGAACTATTACTGGAAGGGGCCAACCTTGGTTGAGGAGGAATTGGATGGAACGGAAAGGAGTGTGACTTATAGAAGGTTTGGAAGGCCTGGAAAAAGAGACAGAGAGATAGAGAGAAGACAGAGAGAGATAGAGATAGAGACAGAGAGACAGAGACGGAGACAAAGAGCTCCTTAGTCAATTTTACCCATTCTATTGCTATTAGTGGTAAGATAAGGCTAGAACAACTCTATCCCAAAATAGGAACCACAGTGATCCCAGGCAGACAAGGGTGGGGCTAGAGGCAAAAGTGAAGTGAGGCATCACTCTGATCAGACTTTTAACTTCAGTGATCTCTTGAAAAGTTCACTGGAATCAGAGCTGTTTACACTTTTCATTAACATATTATTTTCTCAAGGAGACCTTTTGGAAGAAGAATGGAGAGAAGATCTAAGATTTTTCCCAGAGGTGAGAACTTTTGTTTTCAGTTATCCCAACTCTGTCCCCATCACATCTCTCCATCACTACTCTTTTTGGATGTGTGTGTGTGTGTGTGTGTGTGTGTGTGTGTGTGTGTGTTTATTCATCTATCTGACCCTGATCCTATTGAAATACTCAGAATAAAATTCAGTGCAGTGGAAAGACCACTGACCTTTAAAAAAAAAAAAAAGACCTGAACATAATGTTCCAAGCTTATTCTGTCATATTAGCCATATGGCCTTGGGCCAGTCACTTTAAATGCTCTGATTTTCTATTTCCCAGGTCTGAGTACTGGCTGCCTATTATTTACTGTTCATAAAAACCTTGAGTAAGTGAGAGTAACTTCTTATAAAATTGACAATAAAAACTGCCTCTGGGGAGAGAGGGGGTAGAAAATGTATGAGGCAAAAGAGGAAAGGCAGAATATAATATAATAAAATATAGTCATGTTATATAACATAATAAAGCATATAATATATAAAGTATAAAGCAAATGCCTTTTCTTTCCTCATCTGTCATATGGGAATAATGATGCACGCATTGTCCCGTGAGCTTTCTTTCCTATGTGGTTCAAAGGAAAGGAAGACACACCCAGAGTGCTTTGAAAAAGGAAAAAAGATGACAAAAAATTTCAAATATTAAGATGATATTATAGATGAAGATGCACACATATATAATATATATGTGTATATATACATATATATGTCATTTCTTTTCATTTCAATTTATTAAGTACTTCTTTAGAAAGCCTAACTATCCTAGCACTGTGTTGGGTCATGCAAAGACAATCCATACCTTCTATTAGGAGGAAACAACAACATATATGTAGCTAAGGAAATGTAAAATATATGTAAAGCAAAAACAATGGAATTCCCAAGAGACTGGATAGGGGCTAGGGAAGAGAGTCAGGGTAGATATGAGAGGCATAGACAGGAGATCTGGTCTATATAGAAAGTAGCAAATGAGCTAAGCCTTGAATGGAGTTAGGGACTGCAAGAGTTGGAGATCCAAAGGGAAAGCATTCCCCCAGAGGGCACAGAATCCCAAGAGGGACAGGGGACCTGGATCACGTGCACCAGGAACAATGAACTGATCAACTTGGCTGGAAAGTAGAACATGATGAAGGTAGAGGGTGGGGCGAAGTAATAGGACATCTGCCAGGTTAAGAGGCACTTTAAATGACAAAGAGAAAAGCATTTGTGTGCTATCTTAGGACAGTACAGAAGTTATTGGAGCTTCTCAAGCCAGGGAATTATTTTGGTCAAATTGGTGCTTTAGAAATATCAATTTGGCAACTGCTTACTTGCTTTTCCCATACAACATAGTAGATGTGAAGAGTGTTCTATTAAACTTGTACCCATTATCTTCTTTACCAACAGAACTAGTCCATTTCCCTCGGAAAGGTCTCCAAAACAAAACACCATCAGTGTTATTACCTTGTCCCCCACATCGGAATTCCCCTCTGTGGCAACACAGCTGTAAGCTCAAGACTGAGCAGGTGCCCCATCTCAGCTACCAGACTAGAATCATTGAAACATCATCTGTCCATACCTTCCTCAAGGATACTGATAGAGCATCCTCAACACAGGTGCTCAAACATCTGACCATATCTTCCCATGTGTCCCACATCGATCACAAGACAATGGCTGTCCTACTACCCTGTCTTCACCACCGAGGTCTGGCTAAACCATTCCCCCGCCACAGATACCATGCCTTGGCCGCAGTCATGCCTTTTCCTAGGTCTAACTTTAGGGCCAAGAAAACAACTCTGAGGTTAACAGTTGATGAACAATATCTGATGCCTCTACCAGGTCACCAAAACCAGCCTAATTGTCTACTGGACACTGATTACCAGTTTTGGGATCAATCAGGCCCTGACCACCTTCCTAAAATTTTCCCAGACTACAAAAATTGTACTGAGGCTGTCACACACCTGGACCAAAAGGCTCCATCTCTAACAACTCCTTCCCCCAAGGCTGAAGTTCCTTTATGTGAAGGTGAGAAGATCAGGTTAGGACCTATATGCAGACCCTGCCTAGAAACCCAGACAGAAGCAACGCATGGGCCATTGACCACTACACAACAGACTAAAACTTCCCTGAGGCACAGAAGAAACCAGGTTAGGGCTGCAACTATGTTGTTAGGATTTACCAAGAAGGGAGACAGACCCACAGCTTCAACTTCTTCCTACTGTCTTAAAGACTGGTCCAGGGCCAAAGGTTTAAAATCAGCAGACCTGGCCAAAGTGCTGAAAAAATCACATTCTGACCTCTGCCCCAGGAATACAGTATCACTGGTGGGATGCACTAACCCTGAGTCTAGATCCCTGACTTCATCCTCATTACATCATGATCAGAAGACCAGGGTTACAATTGCACCCAATCCTGGCCATCAGGCCGAGTGTATACAAGTCCCCACTACTCAAGTAACACTTCCAATGGAGGTAAAATCCTGGGAAGAAGGAACCCCCCCAAGGACAGATGACCAGGCCACAAGTGTAGCAGGCCAAGATCATGAAGCAACACCTCTATTTAATCAGGACAGTCCAGAACACTGGCCCATACCAACATCTGTCTCTGAGGCTAAAGATTTGCCAGACCCAAATATTCATTTCACACTTCAAGCAGAAAAAGACCAACAGGAACAAATGAATGAGGAAATAGAACACCACGCTAAAATTCCAGCAAGCGAACATCCTGAGATAACATATCCACCTTCAGTTCCACAAGCTTCCTCATCTGATCCATGGCTCAAACTTACACCAAGCCCTCCTCACCAGGCTGAAGTTACACAGCGCCTCTTTGTCCATGTCTCAGTTCAAACAGACCAAGGCCCCATCACCCATGCCTCAGTTCAGACAGAACAAGAGAGCTGGCAAACAATGTCATCAACAATAGGTCATCAGGCCACAGCACTCATCAGCTCAGATCATGGGACAATACCTCCAATGGACTTAAATTCCAAGATGATATTCTCTGGTTTCAACCACCATCCTACACCCACACAGAGCCCAGACCACCAAGTGACTGAAAATATAGTAGATACTAATCCTCCTGTCACACTTCAAGTAGGACAAGACCACTTGGGGAAAATGGAACAAGACATAGACCTAGAGCAGGACATATTTTTCACAGGTCAGGATCATGGGCCATTGGATTTAGACCCCCAGGACAAAACTATGCCTATCTCTGAAGATGCTACAATGTTAATTGGCCAGGATTCTGGGACAATACCTCCAATGGCCTTAGACCCACAGAAAAAACTACAACCTGAACCTGGCCAACAGGCCACATCTCTAATAAATCCTCACCACTTGGCCAAAGAGACACAAGGCCATCTTGCCTATGTTTCAGTTAAAAAAGAACATGAACTCTGGGAGATAATGCCAAAAACAGATCAGCAGGATACAGCTCTAATAGGCCAGGATTGTGGCACAGCATCTTTCCTAGACTTAGACTCCAAAGTCACATTTCAACCTGATCTTGACCATCAGACTACATCTCCACCTAGCCTTGACCATAAGGCTGAGAATTTTTCAGTATTATTAGGTACTCAACTCGTACTTCAAAAAAAAATACTACCCTTGGAAGAAATAGCACTGGGAACACACCACCAAACTGACTTATTAATAAACCAGGATCCTGAGGCAACTCCTCCTTTCAATTTAGACCCCCAGGATAAATCTTTACCTGCCTCTGGTGACTTGGTTATAACTCCATCAGACCAAGACCATGGGATAACACCTCTACTAAACTTAGGCTCACAGAACAAAACCTTGCCTGAACCAGATTCATTACGGCCCACACTTCCAACAAGCCTTCATCATCTAAACCAAGCTATTCATGACCACATTCTTGAAATCTCAGTTCAAGCAAATCAAAAGCTCTGGCAAACAATGCCACCAAGAAGAAGCCAGCTGGCCATAAATGAAATAGGTCAAGATCATGGGGTAACAACACCTTTACTGGTCTTAGACACCAGGGACACATCTTCACCTAGCCTTTACCATCAGGCCACGTTTCCACCTGACTTTGACCACCAAACTGAAAGTATACTAGATCCAAATGTCCAGCTCACAATTCAAGAAGAGCAGGACTCTTTTGGAGAAATGGCAAAGAAAACACACCATGAAACCACAATGTTAGTACATCAGAGTCATGGGACAATACCTCCATGGAACTTAGACCCCCAGTATGAAACTTTATCTGCCCCTGACCCTCAGACCACAACTCTAAGAGGCCAGGATCATGAGACTACACTTTCATTCACCTTAGGACCACAGAACAAAACCCTGTTTCAGCTTGACCAACAGGTCAAGGATATACAAAGTCATGCTGCCAAAGTCTTCATTCAAACAGAAAAAGAGTCTTGGGAAAAAACACCACCAAAACCAGACCACCAGGCCATGACCCTTACAGACCAGGATCATGGGGCTACCCTTCCAACGCATTTAGACCCCCAGGACAAATCCATTCCTGACCCTGACCAACAACAGGCTTCAACTCCTACAGATCAGAATTATGAACCAACCCCTCTACTGAACTTAGGCCCACAGGACAAAACTTTACTTGAGCCCGAAAACTGCATCAAACCTCTACCACATCCTTACCAACTCTCTGAGGGTACTCAAGGCCAGATTTTCCAGGCCTCATTGCAAACAAAACAAGAACCCCAAGAAACAATGCCGGCATTAACAAATAACCAAACCGCAGTATTAAATGACCAGGATGATGGGACTATACCTTCACTTGTTTTTGGACCACAGAACAAAATCCTATTGGAGATTAATCAGCAACTCTCCACATCACCACCACCTCACCACCAGGCCAAGAATATACCAAACCATGTGGCTAAAATCTTAATTCAAACAGAGCAAGAGCCTTTCAAAACAATACCACCAAGAACAGACCACCAGGCCACAGACTTGGTTGTCCAGGATTATGAAGTAACATCTCCAGAAAGTTTAGACCCCAAGGATGTAAGTGCTACAGACCTTGACTACTGGGCCATATCTCGATATAGCCTTAGCCAACAGGATAAGATAATCATAGACGACAATGCCCATGTCACACCTGAGGCAGATCTTAACCCCTGGGAAACAATATCCCAGGAAAAAGACCTGAATTATATGAATCTAATAGTTGAGGATTTCTTGGATTCACCTCCTTTCTCGCCTCCTTTCTCGGGCGTAGATAACCAAGAAAAAACACAAGCTGGCCTTGACCACTGGGATATATGTGCACCCAGTTCTTACTGCCAAGTTGAGGATATGCAACATCCTAAAGTAATGGTCTTACCTCAATCAGAACAAGGCCATTGTGAGTCAATATCACAAGGGATAGAACCCAAGGCTGTAACTCTCACAAGCCAGGCAATACCTCCATTGACCTCAGAACTACAGGATCAAACTCTACTACCCTTTGACCACCAGGTCAGACCTCAAACCAACCTTGAGCACCCAGTTGAGGATATGCCAGATTCTGATGTTCACGTCTGTCCTCAAATGGTACAAGAGCCCTTGGAAACACCACCAATAGGAAAAAGACTACACATTGCAACTCCATCACAGCAGGATCCTGAGGCAGCACCTCCACTGGGCTTAGAGGAAGGTAAGATACAACCTGGTCTCTATCACATCACATGTTTATCCAACCCTGGCCATGAATCTGAGGATACACCAGCATCTAATGTCCATGCCTCAATTCAAACAGAACAAGACCCTGGGGAAACAATGCCAAATGGAAAAGATCCTCAGGCCAAAGCACAGACAGACTTGGATCATGAGGCAATACCTCTTGTGGATTTAGACCAGGATGAAGCTCTTACTGGACCCAGGCTCCAGGCCATAACTTCACCTAGACCCTATAAGCAGGTAGAGGATACACAAAGCGCCATTGCCCATTTCTCATTTCAAACTGACCCAGAGCCCTGGGAAACATTTTCACCTAGAATGGACAACCACACCACAACTCTCAAAGATCAGAATAATAAGGCAATATTTCCAGTAAACTTAGACTTCCAGAACATAACTTTGCCTGACTCCAATTACCAAGACACAAATATGCTCAATCTGGACCAGCAGGCAGGAGATAAACAAGGGCCCACTGCCCATGTCTTACTTGGAACAGAACAAGAGCGTTGGGAAACAGTGTTACCAAGAATAAACCAACACCAGCACACAACTCCCAAAGGCCAAGGTAATGGGGCAATACCTTTACTAAGCTTAAACTCCCAGGACAAAACTCTGTATGGCCCCTGTCTCCAGGATGCAAGTAAATTCATCCCTGAGCAGCAAATGGAGCCCATGCAAAGTTCTAATGCTCAAGTCTCATTTCAAACCGAACCAAAGTCCAGGGAAACGATGCCACCAAGAAAAGCCCACCAGGCTACAAATCACATGGGTCAGGTTAATGGGTCACCATCTCCACTGACCTCAGTTTCCTGGAACTCAAATCAATCTAGCTTTGATCACCAAGCCTTCATACCTCCAGTCAACCCCAACTACAAGCCAGAGATTTTTCAAGACCTTCAAACATATGCCACAACTCCCTCAAACAATCATCACTTGCCAAAACTGCCAATGACTTTCTATCACAAGGCCATGTCCAAATCCATTACCAACCCCAAGCCTAGGCAAAGTAAGCAGGATCCATGGTGTTTCAAGTATATCGAACCATACACTGTTAACAGAACAACTATTCCTACTGAAATTATCCACACCATCATTAACTCCATTCCTCAAGAAAGAATAAAAAATGATATCTCAAACCAGATCCTCCTAAGGAGGATGAAGTCATCTTCTACTGTAAGAAGTGATCAACATATCTCCTCCAGTTATCCAGTCTGTTTGATCTGTGCCTCCTGGATCCCAGACGACTGTCCCCACGTTCAGAGAATGAATTGTGAGGCACAATTACTGGTCATACCAACCCCTCTGCCCAGTCCTAAGGGAGAGGATATAGGTGTGAAATTTGTCCTTCAAACACCCCAGACCAAACACTTTACATTTACTCTTCCAGAAATGCATTACCTTTCACAAATGCCCTCATACCATGCAGCAGAACCGTCACCATCTTCACACTTAGGATCTATGAGGGCATCTATGCTCCTGAAACATCAAACCCGTATGCCATCCCCTATTCCTGAAAGGATAAAGGGGCTCAGCTTTTTAATTGACAAGTCTCACCAGCCAGGGCAAAGGGCCACATTTAGAAGCCAGCAGTCATTTACAAGCACAAAGCTTATGAGAGAATACCACAACAGAGAAGGTCATCCAAGGGCACATCCAATATTTTTCAGGTCTCTGCTAGAGAGATTTCAGTTGAGGCAAAAAGTAAATTAAATGACTACCTTTTCTCCTCTTTGAAAAGTATTGACTCTCTGTGTATGTTTACAGTTTGTATTTTATTTTGTATCTTTTTTTAATGGACTTGGATAAGTTGAGGATAAGGCTATCTTTAGGGAGCCAATTGAGGATATTTTAGGTAGTCAGTGAGAAAAACTTTCTGTTTTACTACTTTGGAAATATGTTTAATATGATTATTCATGGATAGCCAACATCAGATTGCTTGCTGTCTTGGGGAGGGGAGAGTGGAGGAGGGAGGGAGGGAGAAAAAAATGTGGAACTCAAACTTTTATAAAAGTAAATATTGAAAACTATCTTTACATGTAATCGGAAAAAATAAAATACTATTAAATGGGGGAGGGGGATTGGGGGAGAAAAATTTCATGTTCTTCCCTTCCTCTCACACTACTGTCTAGCCTCTGCAGGGGTGAGGAACTTGTGACTCAAGGTCACAAGTGGCCCTCTAGTTCCTCAAGTGAAGCCCTTTGACAATCAAAATTTTGTGAAGTTTGGATTCAGTCAAAGGGCCGCACTTGAGGACCTAGAGGGCCACCTGTGGCCTTAAGGTCAGAAGTTCCCCACTCCTGGGTCAAACAAACTATACTCAAAATGAATGTATCTCAAAGCAGAAACCTGGTTTCATGAGCCAACTCCCCATATCAGAGGTGTGCTGGAAAATATCCAACAACCAACTAAAAAAAAAAAAAACCAAAAAGTTATGAATGATATATTTTTAAGCTTAATTTGTATGATTAGAATTTTCTCATCACTTTTTAAAGTCTAGAAATCAACAAAAATGATTAAGCTCTGATTTGTAGCATTTGCCAATTTCTGAGGGGTAAATGTTCACAATGAAAGTTTAACAATCTGCTCGCAAGCTGATTTGAGCTGGCTCCAGGATACTCCTGCCTCCTTCCCATAAACCTTGATGAAATACCAGATCTTTGGATGTGGTATTATCCATACAAATACTCAAATGGATCTATGATCTTATCAATTCAGGAATTCCTGTCCTTGATACAGAATATAACCCATTTATACCTTGTCCATCCCTCTTTTATCCCTGTACTTCCAAAAGTTCCCTACAAGGATTCCACCCAATATTCTGGAGTTCTTCCTCTATTTTTTCCAACATTGAGAAAAAAACAGTGTATGCCTACCCTCCTATTCCTAGCCATAGCCCTGTGACCAGCCCAACATCTCTTTCTACCATGTAACTTCTTAATTATGTCCTTTACTCCTGTTTTTCACAGTTCTTCTAGGGTAATATAGGTTGTTGTCTACTCATGCCCATGTGCTTCTTCATTGCTCCACTATGTGATAAAAACTTTTAGTTCATTGGAGGAAGTGGTGGTCTATATATCATTGCCCTATAGTAATACTTCATGGGAAGATTGGAGTCAGCCAATGAGTTTTGCAATTTTCTAAAAGTAATCCAGCCCATGCTTTTCCTCCTGTCAAATTCGGGACAATTTATTGTCCATCTGCACTATCTGCTCCATATAGAGATATACTGATGGATACACTCTATAGAGAATCCATTCACATGTATGGTGAAATCTGATCAATAGATATTCTTCATCCACTTGGTCTTTCTTGAGTGGATGGATAAGTCAATCTCCTTTGAGTGACTATACATCTCTTCCAAGGGGCTTTGCAATGTTTTATACCCTGATAAGATCCGTACAATGTCATTCACAAAAAGGATCATCTGGAAGACCCCATCCACATGGAATTCCTCTTTGACCTGAACTCTTTGCTCTGGATCTCTTCCTTTACAGTTAGGATCATTCCCCTAGAAGAAATCCAACCTAAAAAGCAGCAACCCAGAACATCACAGTTTTCACTAACAGTAATTATACATTATTGTCAATAAACCTATTTATTCTGACCCATCCATCTCCTCATCTATAACCCTTTCCTTTGAGAAAATCATACTCATAGTTCCATACTTCATCACTTTAAAATTTCAAAAGATCCCTAATGATCTCAACTAAAACACTTCTTCAACTGACATATAGCAGGAAATTGTTGAACCATAAGAGCTATTGTTAATTTTTACCTTTCACTGAGTTGAAAAAATTCCATCATCTGTTAATGATGTTTATCCAACCATATTTGAGTCTTTTATATGGCATGGCACACTTTTCTGGGTTCATAACTAAAGCCTTTTCAGCTTGGTGAGAGTGGCAAGATTGGGCAAAGTTTTCAAAACTACCCACGCACTTCTATCCTGTGAAGTTGGCACCAGAATAGGACTTCATGGAGAGCAAGGATCTGTGGAACATAAAAAGATATTCAGGGCAGCTAGGTGGCACAGTGGCTCTACAGTACCAGCCCTGGAGTCAGTAGGACTTGAGTTCAAATTTGGCCTCAGATACTTACTAACTATGTGGCCCTGGGCAAGTCACTTAATCTTGATTGCCTCCTCCCCCCCCCCCAAAAAAATAAGAAAGAAAGAAGAAAAAGAAAATATATGCTGCGTGACCACTTACAGATAAAATATCATTGCGTCTAGTTTCCCAAATGGTAGTATTTACTCTCTGTCAATCTTGGTACCAAAAGTCTTACATATGAAAAACCCATCTGATATTTGTGGTAATGTCTTCTGCTGGGGCCACACTCTTTTTCAGACTTCTGAAACCACCTGTAGATAGAAGGTCTGAACAAGCTTCTCTCCTCACTCCAGTGCATTCTTGGGAGAGTCAGCTGCTTCAGTTTCTTAAAGTGCAGGTCTGACTAAGTCACTCCCACTAAATTCAAGTGACTTCCTATTATTTCCAGGATCAAATAGTTCTCCCTGTCTCCCCCTTTTGGCATTTAAAGCCCTTCTTGACCTGGTCTTTTCCTACTCTTTCAATATTCTTATGCATTACACCACATGCGGACTTTGTGATCAGTGACACTGGCCCCCTTACTGGTCTTCAAACAAAACATTCTATGGGCTGACCCTCTAGATATTTTTACGGACTGTGCCCCATGCCTGGATCTTTCTCCTTCTCATATGACCTGCTGGCTTCCTTCAATTCTCAGCCAAAATTCCACCTTCTGCAAGAAAGCTTTGATGTCTGCTTTCTAAGATTATCTCTATTTTATCCTGCCTGTATCTTGCTGATACTTTGTCATTTTCATGTTGTCTCCCCCATTAAACGATGAGCTCCTTAGGAGCAGAGGCTATTGTTCTGCTTTTCTTTGTATCCTCAATGGGTACAAAGTGGAACATACTAGGAACTAATAAATGCTTATTGTTGACTTAACTCTTCCCAATTATAATAATGTCTAAAATACGAAAATACCATCTCTGTTATTGACGTAGTAGAACCAGAGGCTGGCAAAACCCTAGGAAAAAAACCTTAAGAAGGAGCAACATGGCTCCAAGTGGTATAGCATCCAAATTCTTAGAGGAGAGGTTGGGGGAGTTGAAGGAAGAAATTGACAGCAAAACTATAATAGTGGGGGACCTCAACCTCCCCCTTTCTGAACTTGATAAATCTAATCTCAAAATAAACAAGAAAGAGGTTAAGGAGGCAAATAACTAAATAAGGTAGATATGATAGATCTTTGGAGAAAATTGAATGGGAATAGAAAGGAATATACCTTTTTCTCAGTGGTATATGGAACATTTACAAAAATTGACCATGTACTAGGACATAAAAATCTCGTAATCCAGTGCAGAAAGGCAGAGATAAACAATGCATCCTTCTCAGATCATAATGCAATAAAAATTACATGTAGTAAAAGGAGGAGCAACATGGAATATCACATGATATCAGGAAGTATGTTTGTCCCAGAATACCACCATCTACCTCTTTACAAGAAATGGTTGCTGTTTGTTAGGAGTCTAGATGAACTTTTGCCAGATGGACAGTAGTGTTTTGGCTGTAGAATCATACAGTGATATACTTTAAGGCAAGGAGACCTGGATTCAATTGCTGCTTCAGAAACTTTTTAGCAATGTGACCCTGGGCAAGTCATATAACTACTCTAGGCCTTTCTACTCTTCACCTGCAAAATGAGGGGTTAGACTCTATGATTTCTAAGCCATGTTCCAATCTATAATTCTGTGATTTTTTTTCTATTTCCATGAGTCATGCTGTAAAAAAAAAACACAGACCAAAACCAAAACAAAAAACTCAACCAAGAAAGATAAAGAAAGGGAAGAAAACATATACTTTAATATACATTCATATCCCATCAGTTCTTTCTCCGGAGATGGTAGGCATTTTTCATTATAAGTCCTTCATGAACCATTGTAATTGCTGAGAATAGCTAAGTCATCCACAGATGATCATCATATAATATTGCTGCTATTATGCATGATGTTCTCCTGGTTCTGCCCATTCCACTTTATATAAGTTCATTTAAGTGTTTTCAGGTTTTTCTAAGAGTGTCCTGCTCTTCATTCTGATAGAATAATAATAGTCCATCACAATCATATACAACTTGTTCAGTCATTCCCACTTGATGGACATCCCCTCAATTTCCAATTCTTTGTCACCATTAAAAGAGCTGCTATAAATATTTTTGTCCCGATAAGTAATTTTCTTCTTGTACTTTAATCTCTTTGGAATACATACCTAGGAGGGGTATTAGTTGGCCAAAGGGTGTCCTTGGTTTTATAGCCCTTTGGGCATAGTTTCAAATTACTTTTCAGAATTGTTGGATACGTCACCAACGGTGCACAAGTGTCTGTTTTACCACATCCACTCCACCCTTTGTCATTTCCCTTTTCTGTCATATCAGGCAATGTGATAGGTATGGGATGATCATTCAGAGTTCTTTAATTTGCATTTCTAACAGTCGTGATTTAGAGCATTTTTTCACGATTATAGATAACTTTGATTACTTTGTCTGAAAACTGTTCATATGCTTTGACTATCAGTGGAGGAATGGCTCTTATATTTATAAATTTGACTCATTTCTCTACATATTTGAGACATGAAGTCTTTATCAGAGAAACTTGATGTAAAATCTTTTTCACAGTTGTGATTACTGTATATTTCCATCTCGCTTCCCTCCCTATTTACCCTCTTCTCTGTCTCCTTTCACCCTATCCATCCTCAAAAGCATTTTGTTTCTGTCTTTTTACCTACTCCAATCCAAATTCCCTTCTACCACAGACCCCTCCTCTTATCCTCTTCCTCTCTACTTTTCTGTAGGGTAAGATAGATTTTTATACTCAACTGAATATGTATGTTATTCGCTCTTTGAGTCAATTATGATGCGATTAAGGCTCATTCTCCCCTCCCTCAGCCCCGCCCCCATCCTGCCTTCCACTGTAAAAGCTCTTCTCTGCCTCTTTTATGTGAGATAATTTACCCCCTTCTATCACTCCTTTCCCCTTCTCCTATTTCTTACCCCTTAATTTTATTTTTTTAATCATCTCATCACATTCAACTCATACCCATGCCCTCTCTCTACGTATACCCTTCTAACTGCCCTAGAGTATATCAGAGCATATCTACTATAGTATATAATACTAGTATATTATACTAGTATAAACTAGTATAATCTCAATTCAGTACCAGTCTTCTTTCCATTAACCTTGAATCGCTTAATTATTACAAAAAGCTTCCAGATGCTGAAAACTATCTCAATCACTAACATTACTGACTCCACTTTCAAGAAAAGCCTCCCCATTCTTTCCAGCTAGTCTACTCTAATGCGTTGAACTGAGTCGCAGGCATTTCTAAGCTCTGTTCCCTTTGGATCTGAAGTTAGAACCTACTCTTCCTATATAGTGGCAGATGGAGATGTATTTATTCATTCCAGTTGTTATTGTTCAGTCATTTGTCAGTTGTGTCTTATTCTTTGTGACCTCATTTGGGATTTTCTTGGCAAAGATGCTGGACTCATTTGCCATTTTTTTTTCCAGCTCTTTTTATAGATGAAGAACCTGAGGCAAACAGAGCTAAGTGACTTGCCCAGGGTCACACAACTAGTAAGTGTCTGAGGTCAGATTTGAACACAGGAAGACGAATCTTCCTGACTCCAGGCCCAGCACTCTATCCACTGTGCCACCTAGCTGCTTAGTTATTCACTCATTCTTGTGGTAAATCCTAAGACATACTTTTGGTTGCATTTACAAGCTCTTCTTCCAAAATTAGAGGGTTTAAGGAGCATGAATGCACTCCTTGTTTTAACCTACGAGGAAATACTCGAATTCCAAAAGGATAGGATCTTCTATTTCCCTCAAGTTTCCCTCAAGTCAGGAATATAATATTTTAAAACCCATACAGAATCAAAATATTTTACTCATATCTGAAGTACTTTTACCTCCGGTTAAGACTCCTGATGCTTCTTTTCCTCCCTTTTCTACCTTTCTTTACCTCTGTCCTTGGCATTGGGAATTACTGACCTTTCCCCAAGTAAACTCCTTGAATTTCTGATGTATACGTTAGAGCAGGGGCAGTCTGAACCTAAGGGCATCCAGGTGGTGCAGTGGGTAGAGTGCTGGGCCCAAAGTGAAGATGACTCATCTTCCTAAGTTCAAAATCTGGTCTCAGACATTTACTAGCTTTGTGACCCTGGGCAAGTCACTTAAAGCCTGTTGACCTCCGTTTCCTCATCTGTAACATGAATTGGAGAAGGAAATGGCAAACCACTCCAGTATCTTTGCCAAGAAAACCCCAAATGGGGTCATGAAGAGTTGGACATGACTGAAATGACTGAATAACAGAATCTGATACTATCTTTTTTTTTTTTTTACCATTGAAGGACAGGGAAAGGAAAAAAGAAAGATGGGAGCTCAGTTTTCTTTTGACTAGTTGCTATGAAAGGAAATCTACACAGTTCTCTGTTCCTCTGTAGTCATGGAACCCAATTGCTATCTGCCTTCAGATCTGATTATATGCTCGTCTACAGCCCAGCAGAGATCATGTTCCCATTCCGTTCCTCCTCAGAGGTCTAGATATGCTACTACACCTTGGTCTGTATCTGATAAGAATCCTCCTTTGCCATGAATCAAATATGAGATCTTTGAAAGCAAGACATTTAGCTAATAGGGTAGCAGTTCTCAACCTTATTTATCTTGGGACCTCTTTAAACTTTTAAAAATTGAGGACTTCCCAAGAACTTTATATTTTGGAGGGCTATATCTATCAATATTTATCCAAAATTAAAATGTCTTAGTATTATTGTGAAGGTAATTTTGACTCTTTAGGCTCTCTGAAATGATCTGGGGGAGCTCCAGGGGTCCCCAGGCTTTATTTTGAGAACTTCTGTAATAGAGGCAAGAAGTATTTAGAGGTCATAAAACCTAGATTTCAGTTCTCCTACTTTGTTGGGCTCAGCTGTCCTGAAGTTATCCAAACTATAAAGTATATAACATAATGTCTGCAATACATCACAGGACTCATTCACAGGAATTAAGGCATTGAAAGATATGAAATCACTTCAGAAAATCAAATGGTATTTCAAAATATCAGAGAAAGGGGCTAGACTTATGATTTCATTGTGATAGGGAACTCCAAAGTAAGGAAATTCCTTCTGCCAGGTCACAGGAGAAGAGGAAGCAGCCTCAGATACTCATCAGAAGCGTGACCCTGGGCAAGTTACTTAACTTCTAGTGTCCCAATAGGAGAAAAGCCATAAAATACAGTAATAAGTGAAAAACCATAAAAAACTTATGGCTATGAAGGGTGGAAGCCTAAACATGGTGATCTGTTTAGAATCATAACTCAGATACCAAATTTTATTTTAGACCCCAAGTAATAATTTAAAATATTATGACCTACAAAAGCTGTAATAAGAGTATCAGGACCTATATATGAGTGATGCCCAATCGATACACAGACTTATGTTTGGGCATAATATTGGCTTAAATCACAAGCTCATTACTCATAAAATCAAGCAGAAAACCAGAAATATCCACCAATCAGAAGTGTCACAATCAATAATTCTTCCTCCCTTTGTCTGTTTTCTATAATTATCACTGGAATTTGCGGAATTCTTAGTGGGTCTTCACTGAGTGGTCTGACTACTGTCCCAGACCAAGGATGATTAATATCATAGTGGGGATCCACTGAACTATCTGGCCACCACCTCAGACCTAAGTTTGCCCCATTTTGTAAGTATTCATAGTGATTCATTAAAATATAGATATCTATATTCAACCTGGAGATACTTGGCCTCTTCCTTTGGTATTAAAAAGAACACCCTGCAGTTATGGGAGAAGTACAGGGTTCCCCAGTTGGGGCAATTCTGGACCTCACAAATCTCCAATTGTTTCAGTTTTCCCATATGGGGATAATTAGAGCACCTACCTCTCAGGGTTGTTGTGAGGATCACATGAGGAGATATTTATAAAGTGCAGTTTCTTAAAGTGTGCTCTGATAGGCAGTCAAGCAAGGCCCATTTCCCTGTGCATCAAATAATAATAGCTAAGATTTAGGTAGTACTGTGAAGTTTGCAAGGTGTGTGTGTTTGTGTGTGTGTGAGAGAGACAGAGAGAGAGAGAGAGAGAGAGAGAGAGAGAGAGAGAGAGAGAGAGAGAGAGACCTTGTAAATTTTCTTAAGCTTTTCTCCATCAATCAATTAACCAAGCAATCAAAACATATTCTTGTTATGCGCCATGCACTGGTTGTTGGGATGTTGGAGATGCAAAAACCAAAAAGAGACACAAAAAATTAAATGGGAGTTTTGGAAGAGTTTTGAAGAAGCCCCAGGCAACACGTAAAGGCCAGCAGATGACACAGAAAAGGTTTAGAAATTCAGAAATGCATAAAACATATTTATAATATTGTATAATATCAATATATTTTATTTCTTTTTTAAATTATTTTGTTTTTAGTTAGTTTTCTACAATCACATCCATACATCTTAGACTTTTCCTCCTCTCTCCTCCTTTCCTCCTCCCACCTTCACATACATACTTATTAAATATATTTTCACCTTAGTCATGTTGCATAGAATTAAAATGAATGGGAGACACCATAAAACAAAACCAAACAAAACAAAGCAAGACATAACACAAGAGAAAATGGTCTCCTTTATTCTGTGATCCAGTTCCATAGCTCTTTCTCTGGATGTGGAAGACATTTTGCCCCGAGTCCACTGGGAATTTTTTAGGTCCTTGCATTGCTGTGAAGGGCTAAGGCTAACAGAAAAGTTCCTTGCACACTGCACACTGTGGTTGTTGGTGTCTTATTTTATTTCTCAATACTATAATAATTCAGACTTCTTCTCTGGTATGGAAGGAGAGTCAACACATTTGAAGTGGATTTTCCAGATCTCAGAGGTGTTACACCTCCAGACCCTGTGATGTGAAAGGGATAGCTGTACTTTTTTCTCCTGTTCTCCTATTTCTTAACTCATTTTGTTGATGTATGCATAAGGATGAGCAGGAGATACTGATATTCCTACATGTAAGGTCAACAGTTTATTAAAATCTTCATCCCCAGGGACCTTCCAATTATACCCCCAACTAAGAGAGAGACTCAAACCCTCTATTCTACCATTAGAGTTGAGAGATTGGACTTGGAAAAAACCCAAATAACTCTAGTGGGAAGGGGAAGATGACTGTACTTACCCCAGAATCTGGCTAAAATTATTTTCATTACTGCAATATCTGTGTCCTGATGAAAAGTGTATTGTTTCAGTTTCAATTCCTTGCCTGGTAGGCACCACCAATGCCCTCTAATGGGTTCTCTTCTGGACCCTTCTGGCTCAAGAATGATTATCAATTGTAACTCTTGCTGTTTCCCTCCCAGCCTGATGTCATTTTTCTTTCTATGCCTCATTAAAGGGACCATTCCCTGGCTACTTCTTAAAAAGGCCTATTCACTGAATGGGTTTTACCTCACCATAAGTGAGATTGTGAATAGACCTTGACCTAATGGGGCCAAGGTCTCCCAGTTCATCCTGGATCATGTTCAGTCATCCTGATGAATATCTGGTCACTGGATTCAGATGGCTCTGAAGGAGAAGTGAGGCTGGTGACCTGCACGGCCCTCCCTCACTCAAAACAAAGTCAAGTGCAAGTCATGTCATTATTTCTCTGATGGCATGGTCTTCTTCAGAAACAAAGGTCTAACACAACAGCAACAAGACCCTGGCACATAATGAATTCTTGTTGATTGTTTATTTTGAGTAGCATAATAAACAACTGGAAATCTAGGCCTAAATTAACTTCAGAAATTACCAATTTCCAGACAGGATGGGGACAAACAAACCATGATAGAAGAATTATCAAAGTCTCCACTGTTAGAAACCAGGCCATTCAGATCCACAGAGCAGAGCATGATGGGAGCTCCTCTCGAATCACCACTAATGATCCTGGGTCCAGCTGAGATTGCTTACTGTGAGTGTTAATACAGTTGTTACTTCACTTGTGACTCTAACTCCAAAAGAGTCACAAAAGTACAGACAATTGAGCTCAGTGAGGGTCCTCTGAAAGGATTGTTCACCTTGCAATGTTCCTCTGGAAAGCTTGGGGTGGGTTGATTTCAGGTACTGTCAAATTGGCAATTTTCTAGTGAAGCTCTCAGGCACAAGAGGATAGCATAGCATTGTGTTCAGGGGTTCGACTGGCAGAAATGGAGGGTGACCTTATCTTCCTTCAAAGTCCAACTCGAGTCAATTCCCACAATCGCAATTGATGGTGCCAATCCTGAAATAACTTTGTAAGTCAGCTTCCTACATATTGTGCATTTAACGATATGAGTTCATATAAATTCCTCCAATAGAATGTAATAAGATCACTGAGGGCAGACTTCTTCATTTTTGTCTCTGTCTCCCCAAAAGCTCGCATGATGCCTGGTGTTAGTTGGAACTAGATAAATTATTATTGTTGTTTGGTTGTGTCTGACTCTCTGTGACCCCATTTGGAGTTTACTTAGCAAAGACGCTGGAGTGGTTTGCCATTTCTTTCTCCAGCTCCTTTTACAGATGAGGAAACTAAGGCAAACAGGATTACATGACTTGCCCAGGATCATACAGCTACTAAGAGTCTAAAGCTGGATTTGAACTCAGGTCCTCCTGACTCTAGGCCTGGCACAATCCATTGTGCCACCTGGCTCCCAGATAAATATTGTTGAATAAATAAATAAATGGATGGGTGATAGAAAGGGACATGAAAAATTGGAAGTGTCAATTCAATGCCTTACTAAAAAGGGGGGTCATATATTTACGCATAGATGAACCTTTTTTTCTTCTATCTCACATGTCTCAATGCTTCAGGAAATAGCCAACTCTTGACTTTCTTCATATTTCCATCACTTAGCATAGTGCCTAGCATATAATAGGCACTTAATACATGTTTATTAACTACTGATTATTGAAAGGGACTATATGGAAAAGGAGGGGTACAGCTAACTGATGAGAAACAATGGGAAATTGAGTGTTTGATATAGAACCAAGGCTTGTATCTAGTATGTCCTCATAGTTCCATGGGATACTTTCATCTATCCCTGAGGGCCCCTGACCTACCTGCACTGACTGCCTACCTAAATATGAGCAGCACAGCAGCTCCGCCTGTAGGAGGAGTACAAAGGACAAGTGGTGTTTTATGATGTCAGGGCCACTTCAGGTCCTCTGTCCTGAGGCCAGAGGGTTCAGTGCTGCACTAAGTATGTAAGGAAAAAACATCTACTTTTCTTTTTATGCCAGCACGCAATCCTCTCTGGAGAGAGTGCTTACTCTTCTGCAATGACTGGATTTTTCTTTTAATTACTTCATAATTCTACAGACCCAGTCCCTAACTAAGTAAGCCTTTCCTATTGGAAAATCTTGTAACCACCTATATCATCAGTGAGAATCAGGCTGGGTGAGACTGCTGGTCATTAGAACATTTGAGATACCCGGCTCTCCTTGGAAGTTCTTAATGGTAAGGTCTTGGTCCTCTTTAGACTGACTTTGGTTGCAGAGGAATATTTTTCCCAGGGACAAATGGAGTAAATATTCTTATGAGGCCAAAGGAAAGGGAAGGAAATGTGTGCTCAACAGTGGCAACACATCAGCGGACATAGCCTCAGGTTCCTGTTCCTGGACCCTACATGGCAGCTTCCTTCTTACTTATGGACAGTCTAAGACTAGGGCAGCTCTGAATGGATTCTGACAATGGGAGAGGGGGGATGCTGGAGTGGAGGTGGAAGAATTGTGTCGGGAGAGTTTAGAGTAGGGGGTTCTTAGCCAGTTTTGTGATGCACCCTTTTTGGCAGTCTCGTGAAGCCCATGGACCCCTCCTCAGAATAGTGTTTTTAAATGTATACAGTAAAAAAGATTACAAAGGAAACATATTGAAATGTAGTTATTAATTTTTTTCAAGTTCCTAGACCTCTGATTTTAAAAAGTAGGACTAGATGACCTAGGACAAAGATCTGAACCGCAGATGTAACATTCCAAAGTAGCTTCAGTTTAATGTCGTAGGGAGTGTCCAAGATAGTTTTCAGAAAACGAGAATTTTAATTTCAAGGTAGAATCAGAACGATTTCAGGTAATCTCTGAGTTAATTCGGGCCTAGTTTTCCAGTTGCTCATTATGTATTAAGTTCTGGTTAGATACTATCCTAACTGTTGGGAGTGAAGACAAAAATACGGAGATGCTTTGAAAGTAGTGATTCAATTCAATTCTTTTCTCCACACTATTGAAGATGGACCTAAATAAAGTCTTAAGTCAGCATATAAAGAAACTCTAAACCAGGTGACTAGGTAGCACAGTTAAAAGACCACCAGCCCTGGAGTCAGGAGGACCGGAGTTCAAATCCAGTCTCAGACATTTACGAGTTGGATAACCCTGGGCAAGTCGCTTCACTCTGTTTGCATGCATCAGTTTCTTCATCTGTAAAATGAGCTGGAGAAGGAAATGACAAACCACTCCAGTATCTCTGCCAAGAAAACCCCTAATGTACACCACTGTAAATACTTAATAACAAAAAACTGTTAAAAATGATGGAGCAGGTAGCAGAAGAATTAGGTTAAAAAAGATATCTCATGTTGACTGGTTTTGCTGAACTTAGTTTTTTTTCTTTTTAATTCTTTGTTAAAATTCTGGATATGTGTGTGTAGGTGTGTTGTATTTGGAAATGACAGTGATATAAAAATAAAAGAAAGATATCAACCAAAAAAGAAAAGAAAAGAATTGTCCCAGGCAGGGTAGGGCTACCCTGTTGGGGCCATCAGTCTTTAGTAGCCATTTTGAGAACCAAAGAGAGAACTTTATACTTCTTCATTAATATGTTGTTTTCTCAAGGAGATCCTTTAGGGGAAGAATGGAGGTCAGAAGACCCAAGATATCTCCAGAAGGTGAGTACTTTGGTTTTCCATCACCTCAGCTAGGCTCCCATCACACAGACATGATACCACAGTGAAAAGAGTATTGTGATGAAGTCAAAGGGTCTCACCTCTCTCATTTTACTTTTGTGAATAAATTGCTTAACCTCTCAGGGCCTTAGTTTACTTAGCTGCAAAACGGGGAGATGCAGACAAGATGGTTTCCAAGGTCCCTTCCCACTCAAGATGGAACATCTCAACCATTTCTTGTGTTGCTTGTCCAACTGTTTTAAACACTGTAAATTTCAGATATAACCTAGTATAGTGGAAAGAACAGTGGTTCAAACATCTAAAAACCTGATGTCTAATGCTGCTGTGGTGTGGACTTGGGTCAAATCAGATAGAGGCAGCTGTCTACGCAGTGGTTAGAGTGCTGGGCCTGGACTCAAAAAGATTCAGGTTCAAATCTAGCCTCAGGTATTTACTAGCTGTGTGGTCCTGGGCAAATCATTTAACCTTTGCCTCTGCACATTCCCTCATCTGTAAAATGTGGATAATAACAGCACTTGTCTCCTAGGATTGTTGTGAGAATCAAACACGATATTTGCAAAGATATTTAAAGTGTTACATAAATGCGAGTTATTATTAGTAAGTTACTTAAATTCTCTGAAACTCAATTTTCTAGGTCTCCATTTCTGTCTGTGCACCATTTACTAGCCATTTGGATAACCAAGAGCAAATTACTTAAATTCTCTAGATCTCAATTTTCCTCAATTGCAAAATGACAAAGAAAAATGCATGCACTTCCTGCCTCACAGAGCTGGAGGAAAACAAGCGTTTTTTGGTTTTATGTTTGTTTGCTTGGTTGGTTGGGTGTTGGGGTTTTTTTAGGGAAAAAGCAGCATTATTATATAAATGTGATATCTTTCTTTGCCTTATATTTTCCTTAAGAATAAAAAATAGATATATGTGAAAATTCTCTGAATATGATAAAGTGGCTGTAGTAGATGCAAGCTATTTCCTCGCTATCCCTTCCCTTGCCAAATATCACATAGCTGCCTTTCTCATAGAACATATTATATGTATAGATACACACAAATTACACATGTGTAAATGTATATATACATATATGTGCACAAATGCATAAATATATGCACTTATGTATAAACTTATAAAATATATACATATGCATGTTTAAATATATAAAAATGTAATGTGCATAGATATGTGAAAATATGAAAATATATACATATGTGTATGAGTATATGATATATATAGATATATAAATATATGCAGAAATGTGTGTGAATATACACATACATGTACATATAAATATATACATATGCATATAAATATATAAAATATGTGTGTATAGATATATTAAATATATAGTATAACTGTGTGATGTATAAATATATAAAATGTGTACATGTGCATTTAAATAAAAAAATATATGTATATAAATATATACATGTA
>CM053771.1:278460372-278525164 GCA_028658325.1 Potorous gilbertii | reverse complement strand
CAACAAACCCCGCCTCCCTCACCAGAGTTCTATGAAAATTCTGTTATCAGACATTCTAACACACAGTTACTCTGAACATATGGGTATATAGATATGAGGGCTTCCCTGGGTGGAATGGGTGAATGAGAACATTAGACTTGGATGACTATGAAAGAGAGAATGAGGTTATTGCCTCACTTAAATCCAATTGCACAAGTCAAGACATCACCCCATGATGTCATTGGTCTTCTTAAAAAATGAAAGATGAACAACACCAGCTTGTGTACAGTCTGCTCCAATTGCTTTCCATCTCAGGGGGAAGAAGCTCTGTCTTTGTTGGCAGGAAGTCAGTCTGAGGTGGAGAATTTGGAGGGAGTTGGGTACTCTGGAATAGGTAAGCTTTTCACTTGTTTCATGGCATGTCCTTGCTGTATAAGCTGACCTCTTCTTTAGTAACATTAAGAGCAAACTTCAAGGACTGCAACATGCATAATGAGAGGCAGTCAGTGTAATGGGAAACATGCTTTATTTGTACAACCTAGGCTGTTCTGAGCACTCTTGGGGGGCTTTGCTGGGGCATGCCCAGATCTCCTAACATGGGGGCCCTCTTGGTCCCCTACTAAGTGGGTGGGTATATGTAGTCTCCTTTGATTGGCTGCATAGCCAGAAAGGTTGTGTTTTTAAAACTGGTGAGACTGAGACAAGCCACCCTCAACTCAGACTCTCCTTCAAGCTCCTTCCTACTTTGTCCAGAGGATGAAGATCCTAGTTCACCCATATACCAAGCCAGTAGCATGAACTGAACCAATGAAAAGGGAAGGACATTGACCCCCTGTTCTTTTTCTCTTGCCCCACTTGGAGAAATGGGCCTGGAGAGGGGGCTGTCTGTAGCCATTTGTCCTCTGTTTCTCCATTTCATGTGCTGATTGACGTCCCCACTTGATTCAGAAATTTGAGTCATATTGACAAAATTATAGGCAGCTTGATGCAGCCAGCCTGGCAGGGAAGCCCAGAGACCCTCACACAAGGAAGGTTTTGAACTTGGAACTGCATTGTTGTAGTTTGTCCTTGAACCTAATCCCCTTCTCTCCAGAGACTGAGGTGATGCTGGGGTTTGGGGGAGGGGAAGGGAATTATGCCTCCCACAGGTTGGCAGGGGGAGGGGGATTAAATTTATATATTTCTGGTCATATCTTCAAGTGAATATTTACTTGTAAAAGTGAATCTGACTGTTAATGCAAAGGAGTTCCCCTATATTTGGGGAATCACCATTGGTTAGGGTTGTAGCCATTTGATAGAGTCATTTCCCTCTCATTCCCCCTAAAGGGTATAAGAGAACCTTGAGGATGGGGTAAAATATAACATATAATACATAATAATATTATACATAATATTATGTATTATGTATCATGGATATATAATTTACTGTGTATTATAACAATACATAATAATAAAAGGTAATATGGCCTTCAGGGGCTGGAATACTCAGTATTACCTTGAAATTCAGAAGTTTTCTGGGTTACCTGAAACAACAGAAATACAGGAAAGAAAAACAAATATTGCACCCAAGGACATCAACGAAAAAAACCAGAAAGGTTATTAAGAGATTTCTTTCTAAAAGTCCAAAAGAAAAGCAGGCAGGGTATAAGACGAAGTCAAATACAAGAAGAAATGGTGGAAAAACAGGTCTGAAACAGGATAGACTAAAGCTCACAACACCCTGAGTACAGGTATATCAGTGTTTGCATATGGATCAGGGGAATTAAATTGCAGAATGTGATGGTACATCAAAGAGAAGAAAGAAAATGCCAAGCTGGTATGAGCCTGTCTTTCTTTGGCACCTCAGTATTTTGTTGGAGGATATGCCATCCTACAACTGGCATAATTAGGGCAGAACAGATTCTGCCCCCTTACAGAGGTGGCAATGCCAGGCTTCAAATCTCAGGTTCTCTGCTTCCTAAGAAAGGATGTTTCCCATCATACCATGTTCTCCATTAACAGATAGAGATTTAAAGGTGGAAATGACTTCAGAAGTTAGCTAATACAACCTCTTCATTTTACTTTTTAAAGTTTATTTGACCTTTTTCAACTAACAAGCATTTATTTCCTTTTCCCTGCCCCAATACAATTGAGAAAAAAGTAAAAATAAAAAATGAAGTCTTCACAACAAATCTGTAAACTTGAAACAAATTCCCACAATGACTATATTCAAAAATGCAAGTCCTCTTTGTCAAGAGGTCCTTTGGAATCCTGGTCTGTCATTGCCCTGATAGAGTTCTTAAGTTTTTCAAAGTTGCTTTTCTTTATAATATTGTTGTTATTGCATGAACCACCCTCCTGGTTCTGTTCGCTTCCCTCTGTTTCAGATCATATGGTTCTTTGTAGTTTTTTCTGAAACTGTCCATCTCATTATTTTTGTGACACAATAATATTCCATTATATTCACATATCAGAATTTGTTTATGATATAAATAGGTACCCCTTAGTTTCCATTTTGTTGCTACTATAGAAAGACAAATTATTAATATTTTTATACATATTCAACCCCTTCATTTTACAGATGAGTGAACTAAAGCCTTAAGTGATTTACTCAAGGTCTTTTATAGGTAGTAATGGCACAGTTTAGATTCAAATCCAGATCCTCCAACTTCAAATCTAGCATTCTTTCTACCCAGAAGGAGCAGGCTTTCATGGCACTTGGATACCCTTGGACTTCTGTAAACATCTGCTGCTTTTCTTTTATACCTTTCCTCACCTGGCTCTCCAGGAATAAACATTCCTTGCCACTTCATCCACCCAAGCTTGCTATGTTAGGCACTATACTAGAGCCCGCACCTTACTGAAAATGGGCAGACTGAGTGGGAGTGTGGAGTGAGAAGGGGTGTGGAGCAGGGCAGGGATGAAAAGGTTTAGAGTAAGTATTAGACAACAAAGAAGGACAAACACTGACAAAAAGCTGAATCTGACTTGAATCTGCCAAGGGGCAGGAGGCAGTTAAGCTGTAATAGAATTAAGAGCATCATTGTCAGACTGATATTATACTGTCTCCCAGTTGTCCGTCCAAGAACCTACAAAGAATTGGGACTCTCCTTTTCCTTGGTTTCTTCTCACCCCAATCCCATTAATTCTCATTCCTTTCTTTCTGCTCCCCTTAAGCCTGTCCTCCAGGCCTGTGACAGACCCTAAATCTTCCAGAAAATGGACTTATTGGTGTGTGCCTATACATGTGTGTCCATGTGTACAAAGAGGGGAGGGGAAGGGGTGGGTGGGAGGGTTGAGTAACTATTGAGCAACAAGGAAGGACAAACATAGTTAGGTCACTAATTCTGCTAAAAGTTCCTGTCTCTCTGTAACAGGGCCAGGAGAACAGCTAAGAGGCCATCCCAGAACCTAAGTGATAGACACCTTACCACTCCCTTGCTGCAAAACCCAGAATCAACAAGGAAATGCAGCTCACCTTCCCTACCTTATTATCCCTTGGTTTACTAGGTAAGTGACCAGTGGCTAGACACTAATTTAGAGAAAGAATGCCAGCAATGTGGGGGGTGGGAGTGGGAGGAATTGGTTTTGCATTAACTGATCTCTTATAGACAGCAGACAGACAAGGTGTCCCAGGACTGCCCAGATACACTCGAACCTACCAGCTGTACTCAGGACACGGTAGGGCTTCCTGGGATCCACAGCCCAGTTTCTGGGAAACCTTCATTGCCCACAGCCACCATTGATGTTACGTTTCCTTCCTTCCTCCATTTACTGCTTTCTTCCTTTCCACAAAAGTGGCTTTGCTCAGGGAACAAAAGGTAGTCATATCTGGTAACCTGGTCTCTCCTAACAGACCAGAGTCTCTCTTCCAGAACCTTTCCAGATTGACTCGAACTATAAAGATTCTGCCTCACTTGCCCTGATGGTACTTCTACTGTGGTCAGATAGACTGTTTGTCTTCTTTCCTCCTGTCCCCTGAAGCATCTTACTCACTTCAGGGAGCTCCAGGGGGCTGCTTCCCGGTCAGGGTAAAAAATCAACTAAGTGTTTTTTCCCCTTTGACTTCTCTGGTCAGTTTTAAAAGTTTCCAGCTAGAGTATATGGCCCTGGGATTATGGTTGTAATGGGTAAGGAAAGTAATAAAAAGTTAAAAGTTTAATTCTATTCCTCAGTTCCTAAGCTCCTCCTCCCTCCCTTCATGCAGAAGGGCTTGAGTCCAAGAGGACAAGTTCCAGCCAGAATCCTACCTTTTTGCCCCAGAAGATAAGGCTGAACATGTTCTTTAATTTAAGATCAGGAGAAGAATTTTATTTAAAGAGACCAATTGCAAGATTTGTATTTTTAAAGTATAATTTGTTCATTAAAAAAAAGTTTAGTTAAGTTTTAGTTTCTAAAGGTTGTCTGAGAAGTATAATGCTGCAGTTTATCATGGTGTTGACTTTGGAGTCAGGAGCCCTGGGATCATACACGGACTCTGACACTTAGCGACCTGTGACTCAGCAAATCATTTAATATGCCTGGACCCTCATTTTTAAAACGAGGGGCTTGGACTTTGAAGAGTCAAACGATTGCCCAAGGACCAAATCTGGCCGGCTGCCTGCCTACTTTTGTACAACCTTCAAGTTAAGAATTTTTTTAAATTTTATTTTACTTTCAATTCAGGGGACAAAATAAGCATTTTCATAACATGTTACAATTAAAAAAAAAAAGATGATTGCACATGAAACTGCAAATCTACCATGAACAATTCGCTATTCCCTCCAAATATTCAACAAAGTTATCATGTAAATTCTTTTCTTCTCTCCCCACACCCTAGCCTTGCCCTAGAGATAGCTACCATTAGATGCAAATATATATATATATATAGATATATATATATATCTATATATATATATATACATATATATGTAAAAGTATACATACTTCTATTTATAATTTCTTTCTCTGGATGTAGATAGCATCTTTCTTCATTTGTCTTTTGTAGTTATTTTGGGTATTTATAATAGTCAAAATGATTTAGTTGCTCAAAGTTATTCTTAAAACAGTATTGCTGTTACTATATACAGTGTTCTCTTGGATCTGTTCACTTCACTCCTCATCATTTTGAAGTTTTTCCACGCTTTTCTAAGATCATTGAGTTCATCATTTCCTACAACATAGTTCCATTCCATCACAATCATGCTCCACAACTTATTTAGCAATTCCCCAATGGATGGGGATTCTTGAAATTTCCAGTTCTTCACCACAAAGAGAGCTGCTATAAATATCCCTTTGTCACATCCAGCTATAATCAATATTTGTGAATTTCCCTCCATTATTTTTACTCATTATTTTCTTTTTAAATTTACTTTGATCTTTACATTTTAAAATATTTATTTAAAATATTTTGCCACAGTGTGCTGACCCCTCAACCAGACGGTCTCTGAGGTCCTTTTCAGCTTTAGTTTCCTTGAGGGAAATCCAGGTTGTCTCTAATTCAGTCTAGCTACTTCTTTAGGGAGTTTCACATGTTCCTTGTAAGTAATGTATTAATAATAATACCCTAACAAAATATGCTACAAATTTGCACATTAGCTCCATTCATTCTCTTGAGTAACTTTGTAATAAACACGTAGTAGATGTTACATTAGAGTTAGCTTAGGAGGGTTTTTTTAGGGGGAGTAGGAGCAAAATGAGGAGGCAAAGGAACCCTCAGCATTTCCCACTATATAAGCTTCCTCTGAAGTCACCAACAAGCATTTTGGAAGTGACTGGAGCTGAATTCTGAGCCCTGACTTTACCAAAGGAGTTTGAAGGCAGCAGACCTCTACTCAGCACAAATGAGGGAATGATCTCAGATTTAAATGGACAGTGAGGGCAGAATGGAGCTCCTGATCAATTGTGTTCTATTTTGTGGGCAAATGGAAGATTGAGAGGCGTGAGAGAAGGAAGGGATCAAATAAACAGAAATGCAGACTCATGTTTCTTGATGGAAGAGGTAGAGTAATATGCAACTTGGGGTATGGGCTATATTGGCCTATTTGCCAGTCATAAATAACAAGGGGTGCTTTGGCCCAAGATCTAGCATAGGGAGACATGCTTCCTTCTTGACTGGAGGGTGGCATTATTTATGCTCCCTATAGTTACAACTGTCCCCATACTTTGCCTCACTGGTACTTCTGTGTGGCAAAGTGACATCTTACCCCTAAGATCCTGCCACCAAGGTACTCCTCCTTCAGACCCACCTTCCCTTTCTTTGAAACTCTTCAGAGTCAAGGAGCAGACCACCCCCTCTCTGAATGGTAACTACTCTGCCTGTGACTAGGCTATCTTCTGAATTACTGCCCCTTTAACCACCTCTTCCCCCAGGCTCATTTATAACCATTACTGCTCCTTACCCCCATGAAAATGCCTAGCTATGTCTCACTCAGTCTCCATACCCCTATGCCTTATACTTTACCTTCCTGCTCTCTATTCATACTTCTGCTTCTCTCTGGCAACCCTGCAAAACTATTTTTAAAAATTCTGCCCTGTAAAGTCCGGCTCAAATGCTACTTCATCCCTGATTCCCATGTCAGAAGTGATCACTCTGTCCTTTGACTTTCTATACACCTATACCTACTTGTAGGGAAGAGATGCTTTTTTTTCTTTTTTGGCATCAAGTATTTTAAATTTTTATTTATTTTTTAAATTTAATTTTTATTTTCAGCTCTAAATTTTCTTCTTTCTACACCCTTCCCCACTCAGTGAGATGGAAAGAAATGTAATACCATTACACACATGAAGTCATGCAAAATATACTTCCACATTGGTCATATTCCTCTAAATAAACAAGAAAAATAAACAACGGAAACAAAATACTCTAAGTCCATCAGTTCTCAATCTGGAGTTGGATAATATTTTCCATTATGAGTCCTTTGAAATTGTAGTGGATCATTGGATTGATCAGAGTTACCCACTCTTTTGCAATTATCTTTACAATATTACTGTTACCATATGCATTGTTCTCCTGGACATCTGTTTGCTCATTTTATTTTGTATCAGTTCATATAAATCTTCCCAGATTTTTCTGAAACCAACTCTTTCATCATTTCTTACAGCTCAATAGTATTCTATCATATTCATATACTCTAACTTTCAAAAAAGCATGAATTAATCATTTACTAGGTGCTTAAGCACTAGTACTGTGCTAAGTACTGGGGATACAAAGAAAGGTAAGTAAAAAAAAACACAGTTACTACCTTCAAGGAGTTTACATTCTTTGGGGGAAGATAATATGTAAATATCTAGGTATCAACACATGCAGAGCATATAAGGATACTCTGAAAGGGAAAGACATTAGCCACAGAGTGGGTGGGGAGGGAGGCACGAGAGAAGGGCCAGGAAAGGCAAGACCTTACATTAGACAAGGAGTGGAACTTTGGGAAAAAAACAATATTGACAATGACGGGCTAGGATCCTCCTTCCCTTAAAGTCTTCCTTTTCATAGAGGTAATCCTTTATTTTCAAATTCTTTGCCAGTAGAAAGACCACATCTTCCTTGGTTATCTGCCGTTTAGCCTGTATATATCTTGTTTGTATATAATTTTTTTTCACATAATTTCCCCCATTAGACCATGAGCTCTTTGAGGGCAGAGGTTGTCTTTTGCCTTTTTTTATCCCAGTGCCTCACAAGTAGTAAGCGATTGATGGATGTTTGTTGACTGACTGATTGACTGACTTAGGTACTACCAAACTTGAAAGTTTTTAAACTAGGAAGCTAGTGTATCTATTGTCTCAGGATCACCTGATTGATAGACTTTAGAGCCATAAGGGACCTTATAGATTTTCTAATGTAAGTTTCTGGGGCTTATAAAAGGGAAAACTGAGGCTACTTAACTTACCCAAGGCTACACAGTTACTAAATGGAAGATTCAAACCCAGGTTCCAAATCCAGTTCTGTCTTTAGTATACCACCTTGCCTCTCAATCTAGCTGAGTTCAAAGAAATATCACCAGGTAAAGGCAAGAAATGAGTAGAACCAGGAGAACAGTATACCCAGTGGCTACAATAATGAAAATAAAAACAAGACTTAAAAGAACTTAACTCTGATTAGCTACGATGAATAATCTTGGTTCGAGGAGAACAGACAATGAAATATACCTCTTTTCTCTCAGTAGAGATGAAAGACTATCAATGTGGAAGACAGTAAACACTATTAAAAGTGGTTATTGTGTGAACTGACTTTACTTAAGTGTTTTACCTTATTACAAGGAAATTTTCAGTGGGAAAGTGGATCATTTAAGGCTGAGGTTCTTAACTTGGGTCCACAGACTATTTTTAGGGTTAAGAAGTCAGAAGTTGTAGTAATGGTTAAAGAGCATTTTAGTTGAGTTTATCTCACAGCTGATCAGATAATTATATCTTTGTTTTATTGCTTGTTGCCCTATATTATAAATAGATAGACAGATTGATTGATTATGTAGCTTAGCATAATATTTCATAGCAAGGCATGGCATGATTTGGTATGGTATGGCATAGTATGTACCACAAAGAGTAGAGCCAAAATATGGATATATGTTTTGCATGACTTCATATGAATAATGGGTATCATATTCCTTGCCTTGTCAATGGGTAGAGAGGTTAGAAGACTAGAGGGAGGGAGGGAGGGAGAGAATTTTGGAACTCAAAATTTTAAAATGAATGTAAAAAAGAAAAAAATTAAATGTAATCAAAAAAGACAAAAGAAAGACAAAAAATGAAGCTATTCGAATTTTTTTAAGAAAAAGAGTATAGTCAATTATTTTTATTAGGCCTAGGAGATTAATAAGTTTTATATATGTAGAGAAATGAACAAATGCTAATGGGAAAATAAATCTTACTGATGCAGTTTGAGGGGGTTCAGGGACCCCTCAAGGAACAAAGTACAGGAAAGGGTCATTTGGAAGGAATTCACGGGCTCAAACATTGTTTAAGTCAAGTTGGCAAAGATTTATTGTAACGCTAAACTCCTTAGAAAAAGTAGTGGGTTATGTGGCAAGTATGCTAATTAGGTGATAACCTACAGCCTTGGTCACAGACATCCTTCACTACTGGAAACCTGGGGTGGGAGGATTCCTAAGGGTTGTATTTTTGGTCTGTTATGTTTGTAGCAAGATACCTTTGAGAGTTGATATCTACGGCTTGACCTCTGGATCATATATGATCACTGTGGGAATCAATACATGATCATTCTATTGGTACAAGATATTTATATGTGTTTACAAGGAAAATTCTACAGAGGTCAGATTGTTCTTGTAATAGGGAAAGACAGCCTGTCTGGGCCCGCTCTTGAGTTATTGCTAGGCATAGAGTCCTTGGGCTGAGGAGAAAGCTGTCAGGAACAGTGTTTTGAGTCTAGGGAGAAATGTGATCTCAGAAGTGGGGTCCAAGCACCCCACTATTACCAGTTTCTAAAATAAACAATATTTAATGAATAAACAGTCTAGGCACCTGGACATGGTTACTAGGGAGAGATGCTGCATTTTTAGTGATTAATGTGGAAATATCAGAACACATTCCTTGATTCCTATAGTATCAGGAAGGAGAAGGAGTAAGGAAAACGAGCTAGGGACAGGTTGAGAAAGAGGAAATCACTCTACCTAGAATACACTTCCCTAAAACCTGTTATCAGTTGCCAATGATTGTTAAAGTTAAAGATATAATTTTAATCCATAGTTAAATCAAGGTAAATCAAGGACTTTGTTATGCCTTCTCTAGTAAAAAGTAAGGTTTATTTAAAAACCAAGCAATACAAAAAACAGACTAATGAAGAATAAACTAATATGGGAGAAGCTCTTTTCTCTTATTCTCCTTGGCTTCTCCAGCCCCAATAGAAATGCTAATGGTAAAAAGAAAAAAAAGAGTGGGGGTGGGGTGGGGCATAGCAGTGCAATGGAGAAGGGGAAATATCAGAAAAATAAACTATCTGTTCTGGATAATCAAAAATTGATGGTAAAACAAATTTTCCTCTCATCCATCTTTTCCCAGGGCCCAACAGGAGCACAGCTACCTATCTTATATGTGATTATAGAGCATCAAAATTGAAACTTAACTGCTATACTCCTAAAAATGACTACAACAGGAGAGAGGATATGGTTCCTGCTAAGAGCTCCAACTTGCCTTTTTCTGTTACCAGCAAAAATCTCTTTCAATAAAGATTATGGGTTCATTTACTTTATCCCTCTCTCCCTCTGGCTTCTTTCCACTAGGGCTGTGCCTAGCTACTACAGAGCAACAAGTGAGATGGTGTGTCCAATCAGAAAATGAACAGAAGAAATGTAACAAGCTTAAAGAGGTCCTGACCAGTACCACGAGCCCAAGTTTGACCTGTGTAAAGAAAATGTCCTACAAGGATTGTTTCAGGGCTATCTGGGTAAGTATTTGGGGCGGCGGGGGAAGAGGGTGTCTTCTTCCACTTCCATCTATTTCAATATTCTGGTATCTCCTTACTTGGCTCATCTAGGTAGTGAGGTGGTGCGGGGGACAAAATGCTGGGCTTAAAGTCAGGTAGACCTGAATTCAATCTTAACTCAGATATTTAGTAGATGCTTGATCTACACAAATCAGTTAGCATCTCTCAAGCTTAACTTCCACATCTCTAAAATGGGAGGATTGGACTCAAAATCCTTGAGTTTTCAAAAAAATTTCAAATAGCTTCATTTTTTGTCTATCTTCTTTTTTGATTAGATTTAGATTTTTTTCTTTTATGAATGTTGAAATTTCTGGTTCCAAAATTCTCTCTCTCCCTTCGGCTTTCTACTTTCTCCATCCATGGAGAAGACAAACATCCTTTTCGCTCTAAATCTATGATCCTATTATCTTTAGAATTTTCCTGGTACTCAATAATTCTAGAAAATTATGCTCCTCACAGGAAGTCTAGACAATACATTACGAAAATTCAATACGGAGACAGGAAATGAAAAATTTACAGTAGAGAAAAATGAAGAAGATAAAAACATCCAGAAATAATGTGAAGGCAGCCATGTTACTTTTAAATGTAAATGCATATAGCATTTCCTCTGCTGCCTTACTGTGACATGGAGGGCTCATTAAGGTTCTGAAAATGGAAGGCAAGCTTTGGCAGAGAATGTCAAGTTGGAAAGCCTTTGAGTATGGATTTGAGTGTGGAATTTTAAATCATTTCTGATGAAAGGACTGGAGAAACTTTGAAACACAAACATAGGTGTCCAGAGAAATCCAGAAAAGTGAGTTTGTTTGAATGATTGGATGGAACTATATGATGATGTACTAATGGTTTAAAAGAGGTAAAAGAAACAAACATCCCTTCTGAACCCTAATGTCTTCCAAGAGGACTGTGGGAGTTAAATAAGAAAAATAAGACTTAATTGGATCTGTTCTGAGGCTGTAAGAGAAGAAAGAGAAGGAAGGGTAAAAGGAGGACTACATTAGTGTAGAAAGGAGGAAGAATGGGGTGGAACATGCTTTTCTAATGGTTGGGGTATGAGAAAAAGAATATACAAACACTCATGAAAGAGTGGGGGAGTTGACATCAGATAAAGCTCACCTATTTTAAATGGATAAAAGAGAGTTGAACTCACAGTTTGGTGTAGAAATACATCAGACTCAACAGGGAAATAGATGGGAATCAGAAAAAGGTTAAGAGGGAAAATAATACTGGGGAGTGAATGATCACTAGCAAAACAAACTTTTTGATCTGAAAAGGGAGATTAGAAGAGAAGAAAAATGCCTGTTAGATGACTGAGAAGTGACCAAATTATAATATGTGAATAAAAGAAAAACTATTTTACCATAAGAAATGGCAAAAGAGAGACTTTCAGAGAGTCTTAGGTTGCATGAGCAATTATACAAGAGCAGCAACAATGTAAAGAAAAACAACTTAGTAAGATTGAAGAATTCTAATCGATGCGACAGCCAACTATGTCTCCAGAGGGCTTACAATCAAGCATGTTATTCACCTCATGATAGGCATAAGATACAGAGACAGACATTTATGGACACAGCAACTGCGTGGATATGTTTTACTTGACTGTGGTTATTTGTTGCAAGAGTTCTGTTGTTTTTTTTCACTAGGTTTTTAATTGAGGTAAAGTTAGAATAGCAATAGCAATGATTTTTAAAAGTCATTAAAATTTTTTTTAAAATGCACATTACAGACAAAAGTGGGAGAGTTTTGAAAGTATATACCTCCACACAAGTGCCAAAATGATGAGTATAGCTCTAATTATATTGCTCCCTTTCTCAATACACTTCTGTGGGTCCCCGTTACTTGTAGGATCAAATATTTGGTTTGGCGTTTAAAGCCTTCACAACCTGACTTCAAGTGACCGTTCTGATTTTATTATACTCCACTCCCCTTCACACCCTCTATAATCCAGCCAAATAAATATTGTTGGTACCCTCATTCACAATACTCCAGCCCCTGATGGCATATCATTGTACAGGCTGTCTCCAATGCCTGCAATGTACTCCTTCATTATCTCCATTGCTTAGAATTCCTAGTTTTCCTCAAAGCTTAGTTCTAATGTCACTTCTAGTAGGATGACCTTTTCCCAAAATTTCCAGTTGCCCATGCCTCCCCACCAAACATGCCTATTATTTTCTCTATACTTATATATGGTTCCCAGGTGGTGCCGCAGGTAAGCCTTCTTACCTGCTGGAGTCAAGAAGACCTGAGTTCAAATCTAACCTCAAGCACTTCATAATTGTGTGACTCTGGGCAACCTCTGTTTTCTTTGCTCCATCTGTCCTCCTATGAGATGGGTTGTTGCAATGATAAACTGAGATAATATTTATAAAGCAATTTGAAAACTTTAAAGCACTATATAAATCATAGCTAGGAGAAGGAGAAGATGTTGTTTCAACAAAATGTAAGTTCCACATGGGCAGGGAATACTACATTTTTGTCTTTAGACCCCCAGTATCTAGTACAGCACCCAGCACACAAGCACATAGTAAGTGCTGACTGAGTTTTAAGGGCTATATTGATTATAAGTGGAGAATATAAGAAAGGACCTTACTGCTTAGGGTAGAAAGGATGATGACAATGTCTGAAGGGAGAAGTGGCTGATCTATTCAAATGTTCTCTGGCTTGCTTCAAGAACTAGTCCAGCCCTGGAGTCTCGAGGACCTGAGTGCAAATGTGGCCTCAGACCTTTACTAGCTGTGTGATGCAGGGCAAGTCACTTAACTCAACTGCCTCAAAAATAAATAAAGAAGAGAAAATATCCAGCTTATATTTTCCTTTCTGGAGGAGCCCTCAGCTACTAGTGACTTTACCTGTGAGATTACCCTCCATCTATTCTGTATAAATCTTGTTTATACTTGCTTATTTACATATTACACTATTCAATCATGAGCTCTTTGAGGGCATGAAGCATGTTTTTTGCCTTTCTTTGTATCCATAGCCCTTTAATCATATCTGAAACATAGTTAAAAGCCTAATAAATACTTCTTGGCTGACTGTTAAAAAAAGAAGGAAGGAAAGAAGAAAGAAAGGAAGGACAGAAGGAAGGAAGGAAGGAAGGAAGGAAAGAAGGAAGGAAGAAAAAAGCATAAAATTTGTTACAGATAGATTGGTAAATAGATTGCTTTTTTTTAAAGCAAGTAAAATGAAATAGAAACAAAATTATAATAATTAAGCTTGACCTCAAAGAAAAAACATGAGAAGACAACTTACTTCTTACTTTGCAAAGGTGAGAGACTATGGATATGAAATAGTTCATTTAGAATTTTATCAATAAATAATTTAAATTTTTTTGATGTGTTGATTTGTTTTGGAAAAGTGTTTTTTTCCCTTTTTTATTTGTTATGAGAAATTTTTTTTCTGTGAAAAGGAGAGAATATATAGTAGGAATTATAGCAGAAATATAAACAAAAATTATTCGTAAAAACTATTTCAAAAATTACAAAATGCTGCTATAAATTTTTCAATATAGGACATTTTGTTATGTCTTTGAACTCTTTGGGAGTATATGCTGCATTGATTTTGCTCTTGCAAATACTTTTCATTTTTATGTAATTGGAATTGTTCATTTTCTCTTTTATGATCACCTTTATCCCATGGTTAATAAAGAATCTTTCCCTAGCTTTGCATTCTCCTCTAGTTATTTTTAAATTTTTTTTATATTTAGGCCTTATAACCATTTGAAATTTATTATGGAGTATGGTACAGGATGTTAATCTAAGATTAATTTCTGCCAGGTTGCTTTCCAGTTTCTCTAGTAGTTTTTTTGAGTAGTGGGGGAGGTCTATATTTTAGTGAAAGGCATTTCCCATTGGTAAAGTTCATGTGATACTGGAATAAATTCCTAAGAAAGATTGTAGAAAAAGGTCACCTTTTTTTTTCCTATTCATGAAAGAGAACCACCATTCACCTTATTTATGTGCTTTGTGTCCAAAGGCAGAGCCATGGACTAGATGATCTCATGAAGATTTCTCTAGTCCTGGATGTCTATCAAACACAAACCCTACAGGCATTCTAACTCTTCTTTTTTCAGAGGTAAAGGATTTCATTGTTTTGTTTTATTTTGGCTTATCTCTTGCAGAATAATGAAGCTGATGCCATTTGTGCTGATGGTGGCTTAGTTTATGAAGCAGCTCTGGCCCCCTTTGATCTGAAGCCCATCATAATTGAAGACTATGGCTCTGAAAAAGGTGACTCTATTGACTCATGTGCCAGGAGATCTCATGACTCTTGGAATGTTTATAGAACAAATCAAGGCTGTTCAGAAATTGAGGTTAGCTTTTAGTACCAGGAGAGATCTTTAGTAAGAAAAGGAATGGGGTTTCTGCCAAAAAGTTCTTCCTAAACTGCTGGAAATGTCCTAGGTGACAGAGGTCCTGATGCAACCGATATGCCTTACCCGCCCATATTTCCACCTCTTCGTTCTTTTTAGAGGCACACTTTTGGTAATGGAAAATCCAGACAAATGATAGAAATGTAAAACACATGCACACGTGCACACACACACATATCCCACCCTTCCCTTAGCTAATTAATTCCCTTTGGCATTCAGCTGGTTGGGTTCCAAAGGACAATTTACTACTCTCCTCCTCAGGGTTCTAGGGCTAACTTTGGAAGCTAGATTTTCTCATTTACGTTTATTAAAATATCATGAAAAAGTTCCCATATATAAATCTTTTGGGGAGCACCTTACCTCTTATTGGTTATAGGCAGGTAACCCTATGGTTGAATTTCCATATGGCATAGTTACTTACCTATAACCAATACAAGGTAAGATGCTCCTGCATGTAAAGTATACACAGGAGACTAGTGGGGACTCACTGTTGCCTTAGGATTAGAAGTCGTTTTTTTAACCTTGCAGAATCCTTATGAAGTTCCCTTTAGGTATTACTTTCTACTAGACTCCAATAGTAGGTTCCCTTGTGGAGTACTCAAGCTAGCCATCCCTGGTGCATTTAGTTATTCCTTTATGTGCCCTTCCAATCTCAATGCAGACTATGTCATCAGTTACTGCTTCTTCAGGGAAATTGCCCCTCCAAACTCAACTGTTTCAACTTTTCAAAGTTTCCATGGTCATCCTCAAGTCAATATAGAGGAAGTGATTGTGAAAGCAGAAGAGAGAACCGAGTCCTCCCCCACTCCTCCAAGGGTGATTGCTTTACCATCCCTAGATGTCTTGGATTCTCTTGCTGGAATGCTGGATTCCAGACTGGGCTTGCTATAAATACACATAGTCTCAGAAATATGTCTGATTCTTTCAAGTAATTCCAATGCCTTTGCTGTGTGGCATTCCTGATTCATTTAATGATCCAAGTACTTCATGTTTACCAAACAGATTGACAGCTTTGACTGATTGATTGAATCAATCAAGAAATATTAAATTTCTATGTGTTTGTCATGGACCCCTTTCCCCCTTCATAAAAGGAACAGAGGAAAAGAGAAACATCCACAAGGGATATCTTTCAGGTGGAAGCAATAAAAATGTTCTAGTCAGAAAATTTCCTGCAATAGCCTAGAGAGATTATGTAACTGCCAGTTACGAGACTTCATAACTCTTTCATTTACCCAAGCGGAGCCTTTGACAAAATCCCTTATATTCTAAAATCCGACAAGCATGTATTAAATACCCACTATGTTCATAGCATTGCAGTGGGTTCTGGAGAAAGAAAGGTAACAACCCTTACACTTTGCTGTTGGGGAAAGGCAGAGGGGAGGGGGAGAAGAGTGTATGTACATGGATGAGTAAATGATATCTGCAAAGTAGTATAAAGTAATTTCATGGAAGCATACATTCAGAGCTGGAAGATGTCTTAGAGGTGATCTAGTCTAACCCTAAATCTTATTTGACAGAAGGAGAAATTGATGCCCAGAGAGAATAAGTGACAAGGTCTCAATGAGCACTAATAATTGGGGGATTAGAAAATATCTTGTGTGTGAGATGACATATGAACTGAGCCTTGAGGAGTTGGAGATTCCAAGGGGCAGTACTGAGGGAGGGTGGCATTCTATGTGTGTGGGCCAGGCTTTGCAAAATATGAAGGCAAGCGGTAGAATGTCAGTTGTGGAGAGTAAGATATGGGGCAGTTTGGCTGGAACATAGAGGTTGTGGGTGGGAAGTGCGTAAGAACTAGCGTTTTTGTAGCATTAGCAAAGTGCTTTACAAATATTATCTCATTTGAGCCTTATAACTGCTCTGAGTATTATATCTAATACAAGAGAAGTTGCTCCCATTGTAAAGTATGCATGTGAGACACTACATAGATGGTAGGTGCTGTTATCATCCCTGGGCTACCCCATTTTATAGATAAGAAAACTGAGACCAGCAGAGATTAAGTGATTCACTTAGGGTCACACAGCTAGTAAGGGTCTGAGCCTGGATTTGAACTGATCTTCCTGACTCCAAGTATGAGCCCCACTGTGCCACCTCCCTGCCTCTGTCATGTGAAATCATCTGAAAATGTAATCTGGACCCTGATTGTGAAGGTCCTTTTTAATGAGAATTAAGAACTCCTTCCTCAAAATTTTGCCACACAAGTCAAGGGAGAGTTTTCTCCTCCTTCCTTCCTTGACTTATCAAGTAAAAGTGAAAATCTGAGACCCTTTGGCATCTTCCTATCCCTTGATGCTATTGTTGTGAGAATCATCCCTAATTCTCTACCTCTTACAGAAAGGCAAATTTACTCCTTTGCCGTGGCTGTTGTGAAGAAAGGAACTGCTTTTCGACTCAGAAATCTCAGAGGCAAGAAGTCCTGCCACACTGGCCTGGGCATGTCAGCTGGATGGGTCACCCCCATTGGAAAACTTGTGGAACTTGGCGTGTTGGATTGGAATAATATCAATTATCCTATTGAGAACGGTAAGCAGGCAAGTGTACTAAAAGCACTAAATACAGTGAGTGGCTACTGGTGGTCTGAAATTACATTTTAAAAATGGTGGTTATGATTAATATGCATATTTATCATAATATGTCTAATTAGTCATAATGAGATATAATAATAGATATACTATGACATAATATTGCATGACTGCACATGTATAACCTATATCACATTGATTGCCTTCTCAATAAAGGGGAAGGGAGGGATAGAATTTGGAACTCAAAATTTTAAAAAACAAATATTAAAAAATGTTTTTACATGTAATTGGGGGAAAATTAAATATTAAATATATTTTAAGATGGTGTTTTACAAAGCCAGCAATTTGCATTGGTGTGTAAGTTTTGGACACATGGTGAATAACACACGAATTTAGATGTTCAGGAATAGAATTATCTAAACCAGAGACTCTGAACTTTTTTTGTATCCTGAACCCTTTGGCTGTTAGGTGAAAACCTGCAGACCTTACCCAGGAGATTACCTTTAAATACATCAAATAACACATGAACAATTACAAAGGAAAACAAACTAAATTGAGAAATTGTGATCAAATTATTTTTTACAACAACTCTAAAGAACCTTTGAATTTTAGACAAATGAAAGCAAGCAAGAGGCACAACACATTTTGGCCATTTGAGAGTTAACCACCAAATTTGTCAGTGCATGAAAGTTCTGTTTTATAAAAGATGAATATTCTGAAGCTTTGGATTTTTATTCAAATTTTTATTTCTGGAGTTTAATTCTTTCATGATTACCTGCATTTTGATACTCACATTGCACACACACACACACACGTGCATACACATACACATATGTTCATATCATACATGTAGAAACACATATACTCATACCACATACCTATACTTATACCACACACATGTACATGCACAAATACATGGTATGCTCACACCATACATGTATACTTGCACAACACATTTGCACACACTCATATACTCACACCACACACATATACTCTCAACACATATGTATACACATGCACAAATACGTACACACATATTCATATCGCACACATATATACACACATGCACATGCTAATATCACACAAGTGTACTCACATGATGCATATGCACAGACATGTGCTCACATGTACATGTATGCATACACACCAGCTTATACCATACATGTGCACACACAAATATATACTCACATCACAGACATCACACACACATACACACAGTCTGCAGCTTTCTGTTACCTGTCCTTTCCTCTGTGCAGCGGTAGCTGAGTTCTTCTCTGCCAGCTGTGTTCCCTGTGCTTTTTGGACAAATTCCCAGCTGTGTCACCTATGCATCGGAGCAGGGCCTCATGAATGTGCCTGCTCAGACAGAGAACCTTACTTTGGCAATTCAGGAGCTCTCAAGTGAGTGGGATTGTCTGCTTAATTGTGATTCAGATATCATCTGACCTGAGAACATTTTCTATCTCCTATAAATTTATTCTGGTCCCACTAAAAACCTTACCTTAGCTTCAACCATCCCCTCTTTCTTCCCCATTTTCCCTGAGTAGGAAAACACAAAGTTGTCTGTGCTTCCCTTCTTTTCTTTTCTTTTTTTTAAAAGACATTATTTTCTGTTTCTGAATCACCATAGCTATCCCAAGAATCTCTTCCATAGAATTGTCCCATAGGATAAATAGTATTTTTTTAGAAGAAAAAAATCAGCACAACTGATTGGCACATTGAAAAAGTCTGAAAATATATGCAATGTATAACACCTATGGACCTCTCACCTCCACCAAAGGGCAGGTCAGGGGTATCTTCTCATCTCCATTCAAGTCTTGTTGATCTTTATAATTTATAATCTTTATAATTTATATTGACTTTTGACTTTTTGTTGCTTCATTGTTCTTTCCAGTCACATTGTTGCTGTCATTGTGTGTATTATTTTCTTGACTCTGCTTACTTCTCTCTGTATCAGTTTATGTAGCTCTTTCTGGTGATTCTCTGTATCCATCACAGACATCATTTCTTACAGTCCAGTAATATGCTACTACACTTTTATAGTTCCATGTGTTTAGCCACTCCCCAAATGATGGATGCCTCTTTTTTTCTTCCCACAGCACTTAGGTCAAGAATTCATATCCCTCCATTTTAGAGGGAGGACAACAGGCTTAGGGAAGTTTAGTGATTTGCTTTAGGTAACACAGGAATTAAGTAGTTTCTCTACCTTCTTTAAGGTGTGCTCCTTCTATTTCTCCTCAATCCTACCTCACAAATGAATTGGAAAAAAATAAAGATTCTGGAGTAGAAAATAAGCTATGGTATCTGGGCATTGACCAGAGAACATCCTTAGGACACTGGAAAAGGGCTCTCCATCTAAAAAAGTGCCCCTGATATACATCTCCCTTATGCTGGGCCTGGACTCAGGAAGATCTAATTTTCAACCTAGCCTCAAATACTTAGTAACTGTGTGACCTTGGGAAAGTCATTTAACCTCTCTCTGCCTCAGTTTCCTCGATTATAAAATGGGGACCATAATAGCACTTACCTTCCAGGTTGTTTTGAGGATCAAATGAGATAATATTTGTAAAGCACTTAATACAGTGCCTGATACATAGTAGGCACTTAATGAATAGGTATTCCCTCCCCTTCCCTTTGTGTTAAGGTTCTTAGATATTCTGTTCTTTTTTCTAGATTTTTTTGTCTTAGCTTTTCAGTAATCAGTGGAAAAGAGAGAATACAGACTTCAAGCTCTGACCTTTGCTAGGTACTATGGGAATACAGAAGAAATAAAAAATCATAGCTTCTGTATTGAAATAGCTCAAAGTCCAGGTGCAAAGGTAAGAGTAATACCTAAGAAAAAGCAGCCAGCTATACAATGTGGTCTAATGATAGCTAGTATTTCCATAGCACTTAGGATTGATTCTCTGCTCTTTGTGCTAATTTTGGTCGAACAGTCAACACTAAGAAAACACAGGTGCTCCACCAGCCAGCACATCACCATCCATATGTGGAACCATCAGTTATAGCAAATGGAGAAGGTTTGGATACTGTGGATAAGTTCACTTACTTTGGTAGTAGACTTTCCAGGGATGCACACATTGATAATAAATTGATGCCCACGTTGCCAGAGCTAGATCAGTGTTTGCCAGGCCCCAGAGGAAAGCATGAGAGAGAAGAGATATTAGACTGACTACCAAACTGTAGGTCTACAGAGCCATTGTGTTGACCTCACTGACGCATGCCTATGAGTCCTGGACAGTGACATGCTAGGAAACTGAGTAGCTTCACTTGAATTGTCTTAGAAAAATGCTGAAGATCACCCGGCAGGATACACTACCAAACACTGAGGTCCTTTCTCAGGTTTAACTGCCAAGCATGCAAACTCAGTTTCAGAGAGCACATTTCTGATGAGCTGGCTATGTTATTCAAATACTTGTATGCTTGCCCAAAATACTATTTTATGGAGAACTCCCTCAAACAAGGAACTCACATCAAGGTCAGAAGAAGTGATACAAGGACACTGTCAAGATCTCTCTGAAGATCTTTGGAATCAATTGTATGACATGAGAGACATTGGCACAGGAGCACCCAGCACAGTGTACCCTCATCAGAGAAGGCAAAGTGCTCATGAGCAAAGCAGAATTGTAGTAACTCAAAAGAAGCAAGATTTGTGCACATTTAGAGACATCTCCTCTCCAACTGTTCATTTGGACTATTTGTTCCCCAACTGTGGTAGAACCTTCCAAGCTCATCAGTCTGATCATCCACAGTCCAACACTATGCCTTGACTCTAACATAGACATGTCTTTTTGGTCCTCTTTAAGAACAAAGGACAGCAACCAAACAAGAGTTTACAAAGGGATTTTACATATGTTATCTCACTTAATACTGACCAGGGTCCCACATTTTCTTCTGGGCCATCTCCAGTAATCCTGATGAATGTCAGGCCACTGGACCCAGATGGCTCAGGAGAAGAAAGTGAGGTTGGTGATCTTGCACAGACCTCCCTCACTCAAATCAAAGTCAGCTGCAAGTCATGTCATCATTTTGATGTCATGGTCCTCTTCAAGAACGAAGGACAAACACAATAACAACTGACAAATCTATGAAGCAAATGCTATCATTTTACAGTTGAAGAAACTGAGGCTGAAAGAAGTTATGTGATTTGCCCAAAATCATATACCTGTCTCTAGAGGGATTCAAACTCAGATCTTCCTGATTTCAAGTCCAGATTTAGCCACAGGATCACCTTACTTCCATATGACTAAGTATTATTGCATGTTATTAATTGCTGATTTGTGTGGTATAGCACTATAGTGTAATGGAAAGGCCTTGATTTAGAATCAGGAGACCAGCTCTGCATGTGACTTTATGTGCGTGACCTTGGGAATATCACTTTACTCTTCAGTAAGTTTCCAAATGAGGAGGGTTGAATTAGATGGTATCTGAGGTTCCTACCAAATCACTATGACCACCGCAGGAGATCAGATGCATTGGTGATGGCTGGTTTCTAACCATTTTTATGTTTCCCCTTTCCTTAGGTGCCTGAAGGATGGTGCTGGGGATGTGAGTTTTATGGAGCATACAACTCTTTTAGGTAACTACCAGAGCCTAGAAATCCATCTCACCTCCAGGCCCAGTCTTGAATATTGCTCAGTCTCAATCTTTCTCATTCTGTTTCTGAAGCTTGTGATCTTTCTTACACCCTCCTGGGAAGGGAAAAGAAAAATATTCTTTGTGATGATCTTATATTTTAGCCTAGACATCCTCCTCTGAGAGTTATACTCATGCTCATAGCACTTTTTAGGGTAACATTCAAAACCATAGACTATGAGCTCCCATCCAATAATATGTTCCCATCCAAGAGACATATTAACTCAAAACAAAGACATTAAACTGAATATCAATATTAAGAATGTAGAAAAATTCTCTCCTCTCTCAAACACAGGATACACCTTCCCACAAATACCCATGCCACTAGTGGGAGAAGAAACGCACATAAACAGCAAGGATCACACCCCCATTGGAACAAGTCAAAAAGCCAAGTCAACAAATATTTAAGTACTTAGTTTGTACTAGACACTGGGGAAACAAATGCAAACAGAAAGAAAGATAGGCCTTGTCCTTACATTCGTACATTCTAGTGGAGGAAGATAATACATAGAAGGAAACTGCAAAAGTTGGGGATGGTAGGAAGACATACATGTATCAGATACAGGAGCATGGTAGAGAAAGTTCAGAAAGTAGTCAGGATTGCAGTTGAAAGAGAAAGGAAGACATGGTTGGCCTCAGTATCCCTTTTAAAATTAAGGTTCTGGGAGGAACTAGTCAATCAGAGAGAGAAGGGGAGGCAGATGCTTCCAATATGAGAAATAGTGCAAGGGAGATTAAGTTTCCAGGAGGAAGAGTTTTCTGTGCCATGATGGAGAATACCTTTCTGCCTGCTGAGCGATGGACTGATACTCACGCTAAGAGGCAATGCTATCCATCACTGACTCTTCCCCGGATGGTTTCTCCTTGATGGACAGCTGTCTCCCATAGTTTCTCTACCGAGCTGCTACTGCCGTCTGCTGGAAATTTTACCAAATTGTACTTGTTTGTAATAGTTTTGCCTCCAGTAAATTTGGCCTGACAAGATCTGGTCCAACCCAACTTTCCAGAAGGAGATCATGAGGCAATAAATGAGAGAAAACTGAAAGATGAACAACACAGGGGATGTTTTTTTTCATTGGAACTGTGCTCATTTGCTTTTCTTTTGTTTTTGATTTTCAGAGACACTCCCAACTGCGGTTGAAAGGGATGCATTTGAGTTACTCTGTGCGGATGACACCAGGAGGCCAGTGGATGAATACAGGAAATGTCACCTAGGCAAGGTCCCTGCTAATGCTGTTGTAGTTCGAAAAGTGAATAGCAAGGAGGATCTGATCTGGAATCTTCTTTCTGAGGCACAAGTACGGACCATCTCTTTATGCTCAGTTTTCCTTATTTGGACCCCGGGATGTTCCCCCTCTTCCTATATGCCCCTCTTTAGGCACATAGTGGAAACAATGCTAGTCCTGCGAACAGGAAGATGAGTTCAAATCCAGCTTCAAACACTTCCCAACTATGTGACAGTAGATGAGTCACTTAGCCTCTGTCTGTCTCAGATTCTTTAACTGTAAATTACTCCCCAGATGTTGGGAGGTTCAAATGAAATAATATGTGTGAAGCACCTACCATGGTACCTGGCACTAGTAGGTGCTTAATTAATGTTTTTCCTTTCTTTTAATACTTTTTCATTCTAGAAGATACTTCTCCCTATACCAACCTCCCCAACAAAAGTATCTATGACTGCATAATAATCAAATGTCACTTATATATAGTACTTTACAATTTATAAGACTCTTTCAGGTACACTATCTTCCATTGTCATTAAGGCAGTATGTTGTATTGGAAAACTTACTGGACTGGAAGCTCTTGGTTTCAGATCCTGGTTTGGTGTACCCAAGCCAGGTATGAGCTCATGAAATCCTGATCAATGAGTCAGGTTGGGTTCAAATCCTGGTTTTGCTTCTAATGACCTTGGGCAATTCACTGCCACTCTGGGGACCTTGGAAGTAATACCAGAACATATAAAATGCTTCAGTTCCTTGTAGCCTTGAAGTGCTCTGTAAATGTAAGTCATTCTTATCCTTTGATTCTCACAACAGCCCTTTGAGATTGGCAGGACTGGTATTATACCCAGTTTACAAATAACAAAACCAAGGTTTAGAGATGGTATGTAGAACTTACTGGGTTTTCAGATTTTGTCAGCAGACATTTATCAAGCACCTAATATTTTCAATACATTTAGCTGGGGACTGAACAAAAGGACAAAAAGGAAATAGCTCCTGCCTTCAAGGAGTTTGTATTTGGTACAGGCAAAACAGTTTTGTGAAAGGTCTTTATCTGAATCAGTATAACTCAGATATATGTGACTGAAGGTCTGAGTGTCATTGACCATAACAGAAACAAATCAATATCCTATAAATTAGAAGGCAAGGCCAGTATAGGTGTGTGTGTGTTTGTGTGTGTGTATTTGTGAACAGAGACAAAACAAATTAAAAAAAAAAAAGCAAAGAAACGCACTCTTACCTCAAATACCATACACGATAGCTGTTCAAACTTCATTCTATTCTACATATGCATGGAAAAAAATGTTCTTTATGGAGACTATATATCTCAATGACTCCTTAGCCTCCCTTTCAGTATCAGATGACATATAAGATATTGCAAAAGAACCAAAGTTTGATTAATTCAGTGCTTCTCTCAAAAAGTGGTGCCATCCGCTATACATTGGTGCCTCACTGTTCCAGTATGTACTCTATAGACCCTAAAATCCATGAAGGCTACCTCCTGCATGACTGACTCATTGATCAGGATTTCATGAGCCTGTCCCTATCTGTCAGGTGCTAAGATATGCCATCAAACATAGTGATTTACAAGCATTTTGGTCTCAGGACCTCTTTATATTCTTAAAAATTATGGATGATTCCATCCTGAAAGATATGTTTTCATGGGTTACATCTAATCAATATTTACTGTATTAGAAATTAAAACATCAATTTTAAAATATTTGTTTATTAATTCATTTTAAAATAACAAAACATTATGTGTTAACATAAATAACATTTTAAAGAAAAATATACTTTCCCAAACAAAAAAAAAATGAGTGAGAAGAGTGGCCTTGTTTTACAAATCTCTTTAATGTCTGACAATAGAAGACAGTTGAATTCTCATAGCTGCTCTGGATTCAATCTGTTGTGACATGTTGTTTTTGTTGAAATGAAACATGTAAAAAAAATTCAGCCTCATCCAGATATGTAGCTGGAAAAGGGAGGAATGTTTAATAGGCAAATGACATTTTAGTATTATTTTGAAAGTAGTTTTGACTTCACAGATCCCCTGAAAGAGTCTTAGGATCTGAGAAATGAGAAGTCCTTTTACAGAGAAAACCATTACAATCTCTCTATCCACAATCACACCTACATTTCCCTCTATGGACCTATTTACTCAAAGATTCCTTTCCCCTTTTGAATTTTCTCCTTTTGCCCCAAGGATTCTCCTTTTGTGGTCTCATTTTCTTGTCTTTTTAAACATTGAGTTATGTCCTCCCTGGTCACGTGCTTTAACTCACGGTTCTCTTTTCCCTTGGATAGGAAAGGTTTGGCAAGGGCAAATCGGAGATATTTCAACTCTTTGGTTCCCATCATGGAAAGGATCTGCTGTTTAAAGACTCAACCAACAGGTTTCTGAGGCTTCCTCCTAAGATGGATCATGAGCAGTACCTGGGCTATGAGCACATGAAGGCTGTGAAAACTTTGACAATGTGTAAGCAATGACTCTAAACCATATCAGAGGCGGCTGGGCAGTCTGATGGAAGCAGTCCATAATAATCTTAGCTTTGTTGCATGCATTGAGAGACATCTTAATACTTGGGGGAGTATAGTCCTTTGTGTCCCAAAACATTTACCTAAAATGAATGAAAGAATGGATAGATAGATAGATAGATAGTGAATGAATAGCCAGAGGAACTAACATCCAGAGTTTTACATTTAAATTAAAACCTTTCCCACAGGTTTTCACAGACTCAGGATATTAGGATCCATGAGTTGTGCTTAAATGCTGACACCATCTTGTATTAACACTGTCATTTGTGTCCATGGTGAAAATTTGGGCTATATGATCCAGACAGTGAGATTTATTAGTACTAACCAATGAGTTACTAAGAGAGTAAAATTAAATATAAATCCAGGGGTTTTAGGGACTTCAAGAAAGGGACTTCAGAAGTTATCTCAGACAACCTCCCATTTTACAGATGAGGAAACTGATGTGTAGGCAGTTTGAGTGACTTACCCAAGGTCCTACATGTATTAAGTAGCAGAGTTAATATTTAAACCTAGGTCACAGGATCATAGATTCATAGCTGGAAAGGTTCTTACATGTAATCTGCTTCAATCCCTTCATTTTACAGATGAGGTGAGAAACAAACAGAGACAGAATCTGGTCCAACCTTTTTGTTTTCTAGATTTGGACAAGGGGGTCCACAGAGTCGATTCACAGAGGTGTTTTTCCACTGTCTGTCCCCCCAGTCTAGAAAGCTCTATCTTCTCATCTCTGTTTCTTCATTTCCCTGGCTTCCTTCAAGACTCATATGTTACATTCTGCAAGGAGACCTTTTCTGATCTTCCCAGATGCTTTCCTTTCCCTTCTCAGGTTACCATTCATCTACACAAAAGTGTGCTAGAGACAGTCTAAACCAGCTCACAGGAGTTGATTGTTAAATCTGCAATGTGAGCACTTACATTGCAGCAAAGGCCACCAATCATATCTTGATTCACTGTGTTGTTCATTGTCTAGACTTAAGAAAGGGATAGAGAAAATGTTAGGAATAAAATGACAAAATATTGACAATGCATATTAAGCTGATTTTGAACTTTATACTTTTTTTGAGAGCTAATTGTTAAACCCTTAGCAGTACATGCCTGTCTGTATATATCTTGTACATACCTAGTTATTTACATATTTTCCTCTCCATTAGAACTGAATTCCTTCAGAGTTGGAACTATTTTTCCCCTTTTTTTATATCCCCAGTGATTAGTAGTGCCTGGCACATAGTAGGTGCAAAATAAATGCCTGTTAACTGACAAATGGGGACAAGTGGAAGGAAATTAGTTCTGAATGTAAAGTACTTAGGATTTCTGATTGTTAAAGGAAATGAAACAGCTCCTATTATTGCATAGCAACTTCTGTTTAAAACTGGCAAGTCTCAAAATAAGTATTAGTGCAGTCCCTTCTCTTCTTACTGCCTTATGGAATAAACAAAAAACCAAACTCTGACCTATTCCCTTTGCTTCTCTCCTAGCTAAGACTTCTCCCTTGATATCCAACAACGTGAGGTGGTGTGCAGTGAGCAAAGATGAAGAGTCCAAATGCTTTGAGTGGAGTGCGGTCAGTGGTTTAGCCATTAAATGTGTTGTGGCAGAAACCACAGAAGAGTGCATTGACAAGATTATGGTATGGAGCTGCCGTGTTGGTGTTGCAATACCATTCTTAGGTTCTTAAGGACAGAGGACTTGGATCTCAAACCTAGTTCTGCTATTTACTTGGTGGGATGGTACAAGAGAGGGAGTGCTGTATTTAGAGTCAGAGGACTTGGCTTAGAATCCTGACTCTGCCTCTCACCACTTGTGTGGGCTTCAGCAAGTCACTCAGTTTCCTCATCTATAAACTAAAGGGTTTAAACCTGATGACCTTTAAGCTCTAACTCGATGGTCACATGATCTTAAATTTAACTATGTAGCTCTATGGTTCCCAATTAGTTTCTTGTGAGTCTATCCTCTCCAAAACACTGGTCCCAAGCAGCTACCATATGTTTACTTTTACTGGTCAATTGCTCTACTTCTTAGTTCACAACAAAGGGTTTGGGGGAGAGGAATAAGCATTTATTGAGTGCCTCCTATGTGCCAGGAACTCTGCTATTTTAGGAATATCTCATTTGATCTTCACAACAACCCTGCAATTATGATCCCCATTTTACACTTGAGGAAACTGAGGCAGACAATGGTTAAGTGACTTGGTCAGGATCACCCAGCTCGGAAGTGGCTGAGGCCTCAATTAAATTGACTCCAGATTCAGTACTCTACCCATTGTGCAACTTGTCTCAAAGACATTTAATTAAATTGCAATGTAATAGCAATAACTATATTCTTCCCATAAACCTTGAACTCACTTTCTCACAACTTAAAGCAGTTATTGTGAAGAAGGGATCTGCATAGGAATGATTTGTAAATGTATAACTATGTGTAAAGTAGTACATGGACAGGAGTCACCATGATGATTATTTTTCTACGTCTGTATTCCGTGTGGCTGATCCTCTGAAACTGTGGCAGAAAACTTATCCTGGACTTTCATTTGCCAGCATAGCCTCCTTGTACACAGTGAAGCTGTCCTAGCAGAGGGCTACAAGGAAGATGGGACAGGAAACAACCCAGTTACTTTGCTAATGATCATATGATGTAATATTTGTAGTGCTTTGTATAGTAGCCAGAACATGGTATGCACTTGATAAATGCTTGTTCAATCCATTCATCCCTCTATTTGCTTTGCCATTGTAGAAAGGGGAAGCTGATGCCATGAGCTTGGATGGAGGATTGATCTATATTGCTGGTAAATGTGGTCTGGAGGTTGTCCTGGCAGAGAATTACAGTAAGTTGAATGAGATCTTCCTTTAGTAACTGACTCCATCTGGTTCATAGAAAAATGATATTCCACACATAGATTTTATTGGGCTGTTTAAGCAGGTTTGAAATGAAGGGATGTCAGGGATAACAGAATGGTCAAAAATCATGAGAAGCATAAGTAATCTGAAGGTCAGAGGTCATCAAAACATTTTTTTCATCATATCAAGGAGCAGGTTTCAGGTCTTCTCTCTGCCCCTGCCCATTCTCCATGGAAAGGAAGGTTTAACGAGAAATAAAATGGCCTCAAAGAGGAAAAGAGGTAGAAAAAAGAAAAAAACGAGCCTGGGTTATCCACAAGCTGCATAATCAGATAATAACTAAATGAACATTGGTTGAATTCAATTAGATTCTTTTTAACATTCACTTTATGGTAAACTGTGGAAATCAAAGGAGTATGACATTAAAGAGTTATTATTAAAGATGCCTGATACTTAACTCAGTAAATGCTAATGAAGGATGACATCTCTTTTATCCTTGCACTTTCAGAGACTAAGGATTCCAACCATGGGCGAGGGCCTCTTTGCTCGGTTAAACCACTGGAAGGTGGGTCTGTATTGGTAATTCAGATGGTGGAAGGAAATTTCTAATCCTTGAGAGGAAAAAAAAAGTTGTAAAGAAATCCAATTCAATGAATCTGTAGAAAGCCAAACTCACTTGTGAAAATGGACAAGGGTCATTAGGTCACCTTCTGTGGCTGTCAGTCTGTAGATATGGCATAGCACAGGTAAGAAACTATGCATTATTAAGGTAGATTAAACTCAACACATGAATAGTCTTTTGGGAACCAAATCTTGATCATCATGAAACCAACTAACCCAGATGAAATAGCAATATCTAGCTGTAAAGATATATGAACTATTCTGAGTGTAGGTAGAAAGGGAAGAATATAGAATGCAAAATTCCTTAGGATAGGAGCCATTTTTATTTTAGTTGTAGATCTCCCTACCTTGTACAGGGCCCCAAGAGTCTACTAGCACATTTGTAGTTGCTTAGTCATTTCTCAGTGATGTTCAACTCTTTGTGACCCTTTTTGGGGTCTTCTTGGCAGAGATACTGTAATGGGTTGCCATTTCCTTCTCCAAATCATTTTACAGATGAGGAAACTGAGACCAGGGTTAAGTGATTTGCCCAAAGTCACACAACTAATACATTTCTAAGACCAGATCTGAACTCAGGAAGATAGTCTTCTTGACTCCAGCCCTGACACTCTATCCACTGTGCCACTGTGAATAAAGAGCCAGTTTTGGAGTCAGGACAACCAGATACAAGTTCAATGTCTGACACATAGGGACATCTCAGTGTCTAGGAAACGCTGAGATGCAAAGTCACAGAAGAGCTGCTGCACATCTCTATTAGCAGGGAGAGTTTCCTCATTGAAAAGTTCCCTACAAAGATGGAAGAACCAAAAATAACTAAGTAAATGAATGATGTGTGTTGAAGGAAAGGATACGTTTTCCTATGCTTATTCTATTGCTAACAATAACAAAATCTGACTGTGTTGCAATACTTTACAGCATAAAAACCCTTTTACTTTGGTCATAGTTTTTTTAAACTTCTCTGAAACACCCAAAGCTATTCCTTGGAGGAGGTTCCTGAGCAGAGAAGGCTATTCTTCCTTCCAACATCTTACGACACTCATTTATTAGAGCATCAAGTAAGGGATCTTTGAGAATCCCAGAATCTCAGTTAGAAGGGTTCTTGGAGTTCATCTGGTCCATACCCCTTTCCTAAATATGAATCACCTCTAGATCTAGTCTCATTTCACAGATGAGGACATAGAGGCACAAAAAGGTCACATGATTTTCTTGAGGCCATATAATGAATTAACAGTAGAATCAGCATGATTCCTAGCCCCATCAATGATCAATAGATCAATTTTTAAAAGTGTTTGTTAAGCAAATATTATGTTTTAGGTCCTAAGGTTACAAAGACAAAAATGAAACTGTATTTGCCTTCAAGAGGCTTATATTCTACTGGGGGAGAAAAATGAACATAAATGAATATATTAAAAATATATGGATCTGATCAGTGCTTTCATTGATATAGGGAAATTCCACATGAGGAAACTCCCCCTACCAATGTAAGCTGGAACCTTCTATGCAACTTAGTCTTAGAGGGTTCCCCGGGGTACTCAAAAGTTAAGTAATTTGCTCAGGGTCATATATATAGTTAGTATGTGTCAAAGGTAGCATTTGAACCAGGTCTTCCTGACTCCTTAGCTAGTTCTCTATCTACTACCACAGCTGCCTCTAGTAGAAAACAGATAAAAATAAATACAAGATAATTTGAGAGAAGGTACTGTCAGACGGGAGAATCAGAAAAGGCCTTATTTAGAAAGCTATGAATGAACTAAGCATTGAAGGAAACTGGGGACTCTCAGAAACAAAAATGAGGATAGAGAGCATGCCAGGCACCAACAGAAATGGGGAGGCGAAATGTCATATGTAAAGAATAGTAAGAAACCATTTTGGCTGGACTGTACAGTGCATAAAGGGAAATATTGCATAGTAAGTCTACAAGTCTAGATTGGAATCAAGTTGTAAAGGTCCCCAAATTCAAAACTAACATTTATTAAGCACTTAATAGATTAAGCTAGGTGACTCAGTGGATAGAATGCTGAACCTGGAGTCAGGAAGACCTGAGTTCAAATCTGACCATAGACACTTACCAGCTGTGTAATCTTGAGCAAGTTACATAACCTCTGTTTGCCTGAGTTTCCTCATTTGTAAAATAAAGATAATATTAGCATCCACTGTGCAGGGTTGTTGTGAGAATCAAATGAGATAATAACTGTAAGGCACTTGACCCAGTGCCTGGTTCATAGTAGGTGCTATATAAATGTAATGCTATACTGATAAGTGGCCTTAATATTAAAGATCATATTATTTTTAAAAATTAGAAAAGAATCAAATCATATGTCTCTCACAGTTATAGGTAAGAGATGTACTCTTAACTAAATGAGAGATAGAGGCAATTACAAGACTTGAAACTGAAAACACCTACTATGTGCCAAGCAATGAACTAAGTACTGTGCATACAAAGAAAGGGAAAATACAATTGCTGCTCTAGAAAATATGCAAACAATTATGTACAAATAAGGTAGAGATAAATTGGAAATAATTAACAGAGGAAAGACACTAGAACTGTAGGGAAATAGAGAAAGATGTCCTGGAGAAAGTGGGATTTTAGCTGATATTTGCAGGAAGAGAAGAGAAGGCAGAGATGAGGGAGGAGAGCATTTTAGGTATGGGGACAGTCGATGAAAATGACCAGAGTCTGGAAATGGAGGATCTTGTTTGGCACTCTTGTTTGGAGTCACTGGATCTCAGAGTATGTTGGGAGGTGGGGGAGGGATATTAGGTGTAAGAAGACTAGAAAGTAATGGAGAGGGGAATAGGTTATGAAGGGATTTGAACACCAAATGGAAGGTTTTTATATTTGATCCTGAAAATAATGACAGTTTATGGAGTAGGAGAATGATATGGTCAGAGTAGTTTGTATTTAACTTTAGAGGTATAAAGGTCCCTGAAGCTTATTAAGTAGTGCTGTGAGAAGACTTATGCTTTAGGAAAGTCACTCTGTCAACGGTATGGAAAATGGATCAGGGGCAGCTAGGTGGTGCAATGGATAGAGCAACTGGTCCTAGAGTCAGAAAGATCCAAGTTCAATTCTAGCCTCAGACACTTACCAGCTGTGTGACCCTGGGAAAGTCACTTAACACCAACTGCCTCCAAAAAAATGGATCAAAGAAGGGGAGAGACTTGAATGGGAGATTACTGGGATATTCCAAGCAAGAAAGAATTAAATAGCACTAGAACATTAGATCTGAAAGGGATGCTTGAGATCATCAAGCTCAGTTTCTTTATTTTAGCAATTCTATAGCAATTCCAAATACCTCCCAAACCGTTTGAAAACTCTCAGGTGCTTTAGTGTCACATACAGTCATAGTGAGTGCCTTCTATTGCTATAGTAAGTCTGCACACATCGTGGAGCTCAGGTGGAGCTCAGTAAAGATTCTGTTAGCAAAGGTCTAGACCAGGAGAAAACTTAAGCATGTAGTAATTTAAGAAGAAAAGGAGGATAACTTTTGTTCCGTTGTAAAAAGTGAAGACCACAAAATAAGACTTTGAAAGCCTAAACTGAGCAGCAATATATGTTTGTCCTTCATTCTCAAAGAGGACCGTGACATCAAGATGATGACATGACTGCAGATGATTTTGATTTGAGTGAGGGAGAGCTGGTAATATAGGGAGGAAAGGCCTGCCTAAAGGACAACCTGTTGATTATCTGAGCAAGAATCACCTACAACTTACTCAACAAGTAGCCATTTATTTCTTGCTGGAATTCTATGGAGGGGGAGCTAACTACCTCTCAGAGTAGCCCATTCCATCTATGTATGCTTCTAACTACAGGGAAGTGTTTCCTTACACTGAGCTTAAGAGCTGTGTGACCTTGGGCAAAAAAGCTGAACTCTGTGATCCTCAATTTCTTCATCTGAAAAGGGAGAGTGAGACTCTAAAGGGAGGGAAGAGATGTGGGAGTTGAGGGAGACTTTCTTGCCTCCTCCTAGGGTGAGGAGAAGACTTGGGTGGGCAGAAGTCAGCTGCACCTGATGAAATGCCCAAATTAAATCCTCCTGTCCCTGCATTAACACAGACTTTTCTATATGTCTCAAAAGGCTATTATGCTGTGGCAGTTGTCAGGAAGTCAGATGCTGATTTCAAGTGGGGCTCACTGCAAGGCAAAAAGTCCTGTCACACAGCAATTAACCAAGAGGCTGGTTGGAACATTCCTATGGGTCTGATACACAATCAAAGCAACTCCTGTGAATTTGGTAAGACAGTTATCCGAGAGAAATAAGAACAAGGCTTTCCAGGGGTCAGAATAGGAGTGGGGTAGACTATACAAGCCTCAGTAAAATCATATTGCTCCCATGAACACAAGATATTTTTATATAGGTGAAATCAGGTTAAAACAAACCCAAAGAGCCTCTCACTGAAGAGGGAAAATAAATCACCAAAGAACCTGGGTGATAGTGAGAGTTTGTAAACTGCCTTTCTGTATATAGGAAACTCAAGTCTTTATTTTTTTTTTCTAAAAATTATCAGCTGATAGTTATTTTCCTTTCCCTGAACTGGGAATCTTAATTGCCCATAGACTTTGTGAAGGTTCTTTATGAACCTCAAATTTATTTCAGATTCTGATATTATGACCATATGCCTTTACCTCATTTAAGCAATTGTGAAGATTAAAACAGAAGTTTGTAACATCATGGGAGGGGTAGGAGATGATCAGGCAAGTTCCAGATCAATTTGATGAGTTCTCCATTTAACCAGATGAGACTGACCTTTGGGGACAGCAGAGGGGGCATCCTCCTGCAGAGCATAGATGGGCTCACTGATACTTTGTGGAGAGGATGCAGGTAACACAAAATGATTAGTTGATTTAGAGCAGATTTCCCTTTTGAGGAGGGAAACCCCTTACTATTTTCCTGTTATGCCTTTTAAATTTTTTCTTTTTTTCTCATTCCCTATTTTTTGAAATTTCTGCAATCAGAAGGCAGCTTTAGGAACTATACCTTGTCTCTTCATTCCACAACAAACACACTACATCCCTCTAACCTAGAGGTTCTTAACTGTTTTTTCTGTTTTTTCTTTGTCAGTTTGGTGAAGTCTATAGAGGGAAACTTTATCAGAATAAATTTTTAATGCATCAAATAAAAACATATATTATTAAAAAGGAAACCAAAGTTTAATGAAAATAAATTCCCATTCAAGTTCACAGATTTCCAAAGGGTCCATGGACCCTAGGTTAAGAGTCCCTAATCTAGAAGGTCCAATCCCCAATTCTTGAAATTTTGGGAACCCTTAAATTTGAGAAGTCTTGAAATGGAGTTTACCTAGGAAACATCTCCCAAAGTTGATGCTGTGCAAGAAATCTCTTTTCTCTGGTTAGAAACTTAGAATCCAAGAGAATGCTGCTTGGGTCATTTAATCTCAGAGGAAGACCCAAACAGGGGCAAGGGTAAGGGTAGGAAAAAGGAGGGAAGATGGCCTGCAGAAAGGTTTGAACTGAAGTTTGAAGAAAGTCATGCAAGTCAGGAATTAGAGAGAGGAAGGGGAGCATTCCAGGTATGGGGGATAGCCAGTACAAAGGCAGAGCCTGGAGATGGATTCTTCAAATTGTCATTAAGCACTTGGGGCCTTGGAGTAAAGAAACTGCACATGGAGAGTCTCTGGTCTATAATCTCAGTATATAATCTCAGACTATGAGAGAGAGAGAGATGAGCAGGGGGGGCGGGGGGAGATGAGACAACAAGTTGGTCCTTAGCTTATTTTATAGAGCAGGACCAAGGACATCTCCTTCCAAACCTTTCCATTCCTGAGTCTTGGGCAAACTGTTATCTAGAGATGCCTGTATCATCTCTGCTAGGCATCAGTGGGCATGCCTACATTCCATAGGTAATGGTTCCTCAGTTGTCTCTAAACCAAGGCTCATGCCCTATAATCTAATCAGGTAGCTTTGGGGTAAACTCACCAAAATGGTCAAGGAATATTCTGATCACCCCTTTTATGTTTGTAAAGGGCAGTACGCCTATATTGATTCTGGTAGAACAACTGTCTTTGCTCTGTGCAGATAAATACTTCAGTGAATCCTGTGCTCCTGGTGCTGATGTTAATTCCAGCCTCTGTGCCTTATGTGTTGGTAATCCAGAGACAGGGGGTTTGAACAAGTGTGCTGCCAACAGCAAAGAGAAATATTTTGGCTACACAGGGGCTTTCAGGTAAGTGTGACAGAGAAAATCAGTGTTCAGATGAAGAGTTATTTATTTTCCTTCCTTGAAGGCAGTTCATTTTACTAGGTTAATAGACAGACAGCTATAACTTCCTCCTAAGAAATGAGTGATAAAGAGTTGTCTGAAGAAAAGGGATGGGTTTCCTCTATTCTATATGACCTAGACTCAGCAGGATGGAATACTACTAGTTGCTAGCCCTCTGCTTAAGGCCTACTACTGTAATGTCATTAGAATAGGGAACTCCTGGATGAGGAAACTCCTTCTGCCAATGCAGTTCAACAGCTTCTAGTATTAAAGAGTTTTCTAGAAAAGATGTGTCAAACTTGAAGCATGTAACTATATGCATTTAGAACCAGATTTCGATGTAATTGGGAAATGCTTAATAAAATAAAAATTTGTGGTTTTAAAAGTCTATATGTACTAGCAAGGATCTATTTCCACCTAAATTTGAAACCATTGTTCTAGAGCACTGAGAATTCAAGTGACTTTGCCTAAGATCACACTGCCAATATGAGTCAGGAATCTTCTTGTACCTGAAGCCACTATGCTACACTGCCTCTGCTAAATCAAAACAGAAACAATACTAAAACCTTTACAAAGAATATAATTTTATTTTATTTGACTAATCAGTATCTCCCACTATTTTGGGGTCATGTTTTTGAGTTCTGGTTCCCACACTGCATATGTATGAAGATGTCATTGAATAAATATTTCAAATGGACAGAATAGCAGAAAACAGTTCCTAATGTAATTTGCAATTGTCAGAAGAAGAAAAATTAAAACTCTGTCTCAGGATCATTTTTAAGCAAACCAAGAATGTGATAATAGAAGCAGGAATGATGACATTTCATCCCTCTTCGGAACAGAAATCCTGATGGATCTCTAAGAATTAAGTTATCTTTTTCTCTCAAACTCTATCACATTGAATAAACCAACCAAACAATATGCCTTTAGCCTCCAAGTTAACATCAGCGACATTAAGTAATGTAAACAGAATTTAAGAGGAAGAGAAATTTGGATTGCATTTGGGAAATTGTGCAGAATTTTTTTATAACCCCTGCCCCCCCCCCAAAAAAACCTTCTTGAAACAAAATCCCACATTTTTATGGTATCAGAGCTCTCCAGGGCACGCTCTGTGACTTTGAGTCATGGAATTTTATCATGTCCAAGGGATCCAAATTGTAGATCATTCAAAGGACAATGGAGAAAAAATAAAATAAGCTAGAGTATTATGAATGATGGATGGTATACAAGAAGAGGTACAGAAGATAGCATCCAGGAGACATGTGGATGGAAAAGGAGGTGGACCAGTCAAATACAAGGGGGAAGGGTAATGGGTGACCTGATGATATCGATTCTTCATGTAATGTTAAGAAAGCAAGAGGAAGCTCTTCAGACCAGAGTCCCTGGTGAAGAATTTATAGAAGAACCATGGACAAAGGTTGCATAGGATAAAAAAAGCTTATGCTTAAGTTGCTCTCTACAGTTTGCAGGGAGCACTCAAAGTGAATGAAATTAATCACACAGACACTGAAGTATATTATTAGTAATATATTTTGAATATTTTCTAAGATTTCAATATAAAAAAACAAATAGGATCCCCAAGGTTTTATTTAAGTAAAAATTTCTAACGGAGCAAAAATTTTAAAAATAGTTTCTTAACCCAAAAAACTTAATGGAAACTTTTCCTTTGTTATTTTTATTTTTGATGACAGTCTTGGACTGTAAGTTATTATTATTGCTGGGAAGATGGAAAGCACTACATATGTAAAGTGGTTCCCTTAAATGAAAGATATGGGACACTAAGATGAATTGCCTTCAAGGAAAGAAAATAAATAACACTTCATTGTAATACTGATTTTTCTCTCTCCCTTTTACTTGATCTTCTCCTCTCCTCTCTTCCCCTCATTTCCTTTCTCCTCCCATCCCTTTTCTCCCTTCTATTCTTTTTCTGTAGGTGTCTGGCTGAGAATAAAGGGGATGTTGCCTTTGTGAAACACAGCACTGTCCTGGAGAATACAGATGGTATGTCATTGGCCATGCTTTTATCTGGCCCCTAGAATCATATTACCTCTGTGGAAGGCAATTAAGCATGAGGAAGTTTCATGAGCTCTTCATCTCTATGGCTCCAAGCACCAATATTTTTCCCTGCAGGGGCCAATATTAGGTCTTTCATATGTATAAGCAAGATGAAAAGTACAAAAGTATTTTTATTATTACTGAGATAAAGGCTTAGATGACATGGTCAACAAATTTATAGATCTGATATCTGGAGTATCTTGCAAGATTCTGGGCACCATAATTTAAGAAGAATATTGATAAACACCTGGAGAACATCCTAGAGATCAACCAAGAGAGTCAAACCAAGTCAAGTCTAGCCAACAAATATTTATTAAATGTCTAATATGTGATAGACAACGTGTTAAACATTGACATACATAGAAAGACACAAAAAAACCAAACCCCAAAGTCACAGTTCATGATCTCAAGGAGCTCATGGTATAATGAGGGAAACACCATGCAAACAACTATATATAAATAAGATATAAACAAAATAAATTGGAGGTAGTTGCCAAGAGCCTTGAGTCATTTCCTATGAGGTTTGGTTCAAGATGGTTATGTTCAGCCTTGAGAAAAGGAGACTAAGAGAAAACATAACTGTCTTCAACAACTTTTAGGGTTCTCATGTTAAATAGCAAATGGATGGACTTATTCTGCTTGACCCCAAACTGGGAACAATGGGTGGAAATTGCAAATAAGTCAATTTACTTTGATATCAGGAAGAAGTTCCTAATAATTAGAGCCATCCAAAAGTGGAATGTTCTACTTTGAGAGAAGGTGGATTCTCTCTCAACTTGGAGGTCTTCTAGGAGAAACTCCATGTGATAGGTATGTGATAGGAGGAATCTTTCTGAGATATGTATTAAACTATGGATTGGTCTACCAACTCTCAAAGTTTGTGATTCCATGAGTCTTTACATAAAACTTCTACAATTCTATTCAACAAGCATTTATTAAATATCTACTGTATACAGAGCACTTTCCCAGGTATTAAGGATTACAGTGTGATATTGTGAAAAGGGGATGGGAGACAGAGGATTTGAGTTCGAATCCTGGCTCTGCTACTTTCTCATATACTTATCCTCTATACTTATATTACTAAGCAAATGACTTAATTTCTCAGTCATAAAATAAATGGGTTGGACTAGATCATCTTTAAGACCACTTCCAGTTTAAATACTATAATTCTAGGACATGTAAAGTTTGGAGAAGAAATCGTCCCTACTCTCATGGAGCTTGTACTCTAGAAGAGTGTTAAGACATATATGAGCTAGGCGTGGTAGTGCATCCCTGTAATCGTAGCTACCAGGGAGGTTGAAAATGGTGGCTATCTTGGACCTGAGAGTTCTTAACCGAAGTATGTAGATTGGGAGTCACTGCTAGGTTTGACATCCATATAGTAAGCCCCTGGGAGTGGGAGCCATAATGTTGTCTAAGAAAGGACAAGCTAGCTCAGGTAAGAAACATGGGGGTCAAACATCTGTGCTGATTATAAGTCGAATTGGGCCCATATGAGGAGCCCATACACTTCCAGTCTAGGAAAGATAGGGAGATGCTATCTTAAAGAGAGACAGACAGAAAAATAGATGAAAACCAACATTTATTGCCTTCTATGTGCCAGACACTCAGATAAGTACCTTAAAAATATCTCATTTAATTCTCACAACCCTGTGAAGTAGGTTACCTATTATTCCCCATTTTACAGATGAGGAAACTAGTGACTTGCCTAGGGTTATACAGTTAGTAAATATATGAGGCTAAGTTTGAACTCAGGTCTTCCTGTCTCCAGGCTCAAGGCTTTATCTACTCTGCCACCTAGTCATTTCTAGAGAATATATGCAAATGATTGTGAAAGTGAGAATTAACACAATCATTAGCATCGATGCACTCTCCATTCTTTCACATAAAAAAATATGGTCATAGAGTTAGAGTTTAAGTACACCTTCAAGGGCATTGATTCTGGCCTCTTCATTTTAAAGAGGAGGAAACTGAGGCCCAGTGGATTGCCTAGAATCACAGTTAGTAAGCATCTAAAGCAGGATTTGAATTCAGGTCTTCAGGACTCAAGCCACTATACCACCTTGCCTTTCAAACACAGAATCTCAGCACTGGAAGGGGCTAAGGGACCATCCAATCCAACCCATATCTAAACATGCATCCTTTATACAACACTCAACAAAGTATCACCCAGCAACTACTGGCAGACCCCCAGCAATGAAGAATTCTCTATCTTTGGAGGCAGTGCATTCTAATCTAATTATTTTAAGTTAATTTATTTTAATTTTCAATATTCATTTCTATAAGTTTTACATTTTCTCCTCCTCCCTCCCCAAGACAACATATAGTCTGATACAGGTTCTACATATACCCTCCTACTAAGCTACTCTTCTAATTATTAGGAAGACCTCCCTGCAATTTCTACCCGTTATTCCTAGTGCTGACCTTGAGGGTCAAGCAGAACATTTCCACACAATTCCTCTTCCACACGTGATCCCTGAAAGAACTTGAAGAAAGGCATCACTCCCACCAAGTTCTCCCTTCTGCTACTGAACATTATGGCTTTACTTTCTTCTTTCCATGGCCCAGTGAGTTCATGGCCTACGGACACAATTCAAACCATGTCTAATGTCCCCTTACTCCTGAATGAACTAGGAATATCTGTGGTTAAGCCAGTCCATGCACACATCCTAACTCAGAAGAGCAGAGGAGTTTCAGGGGGTAACATTTGTATGGGGGTGGTTAGGGGTGGGAGAGGAAAGAAGGGGAAGAGTTGTAGCATATTAGAAGAAGGAAAAGAAATGGGTGGATAATTGGGAGAACAGTGAACAGCTGCAATTCTGTTCATAGTTCCCAGTGATCTAGATAAGCTGCAAGTTACTGAGAAGCTACCTTGACTGTGACAAACTCCACTGAGACCATGAACCTCATAGAGGGGTTGAAGAAGTAGGGGGATGGATGACTTACTGGTGGTAACTTGTCTAATGAGAGTTGGAGCAGATCACTTCTGAGGTTGTTTCCTTCTAGCTCTCAGTCTATGATTTGTGACCTACACCTACCCATGGCACAAATGTATGGATTTTTATGACCCAGCAGGTCCTATGCATGGATGCACGGACTATCCCTTGTGCCATCCCTGTAGAATCCCCACTACATAGAGAAAAAGAAGAGATTTTTGCTAATTATGAACTCCATTCTCTCTACAGGCCAGAACCAAGAGAGCTGGGCCCAAAATTTAAAGAGTGAGGACTTTGAACTATTGTGCTTGGATGGCAAACGGAGGCCTGTGACAGAGGCTAAAGACTGTCACCTGGCTCAGGTCCCCAATCATGCTGTGGTCTCACGGCCAGATAAGGCAGCATTTGTTCGCCATGTGCTGCTCAACCAGCAGGTGTGTGGAACTTAGGGCATCAATAATAACAATGCTATTTATATAGTACTTTTGAGTTTGCAAAATGCTTTACAAATATTATCTCATGTTATCCTCAAAACAACTCTGAAAGGTCGGTTCTATTAGTGTTCTCATTTATTTCCATTTTATTTTTATTATTTTATTTTATTATTCCCATTTTATAGAGGAGGAAACAGAGGCAGAGATTTATGTGGAAATCTATATATAACTATATAACTAGCTTCCTATATATAGTTCACATTTATATAGTGCTTTAATGTATGTAGTGCACTTTAGAAATATTATCTAATTTTATCTTTACAACAACCTTGGGAGATAGGTGCTATTAGAATCCTCACTTTACAGATTAGGAAACCGAGGCAAATAGAGGATAAGTGGCTTTCCAGGGTCATACAGGTAGTTTAGTTAAGTTTCTGAGGCCAGATTTGAATTCAGGTCTTCCTAACTCCAGGTCCAGGGCTCTATCCACTGCACCACCTAGCTGCTTAAATTCAGGTTCAATTAAATTCAACAAATATTTACCAGGTACCTTCTCTATGGCAGGCATAGTACTTATTCCTAAGGATAAAAAGATTTTAGCACTTACTTCAAGGTAATTTCATTTTATTAGGTGGAAGGGATATAACATGTGAACAAATGAGTGAAAGGTACTTTGTGGAGGGAGAGTTTAACCAGAGTTTGGGAGCATTTGGGGAAGACTTCATGGAAGAGATGACACCAGGAGTGAACCCTGAAGGAGGATAAAGAGTTAAAAAGGCAAAATGAAGATGAGCATACCTTCTAAACATAGGGGATAGCTTCAGTGACTACACTGAGGAGGAAGATGAAATGTTAAGTTTGGGGAACAGGAATATGGTTTGGATGAAATGAAGATTATGTAAAGGGGAAAATAATGAAACAAAACTAGAAAGGTATATTGATTGATTGGAACAAGGTTGTAGAGGACTTTAAGGCCAGACTAAGATGTTTGTATTTTAGGGTCTACTAGGGACAATAGGGAGTCACTAAAGGTCATTGAGAAAAATGACACGGCCAGCCTCTAGCCTAGGAAAACCATGTTGGCAGCTGTGAAGAGGATGGATTGGAGAGGGGAGAAGCTTGAAACAAGGAGGTTATTTATTACAATAGTTCAGGTGAGAGGTAGGTAATGAGGGCTGGAAATAGGACGAAAGCTATATTAGTAGAAAGAAGAGGGCAAATTTGAGAGATGTTGAAAAAATACAATGTAGAGAGCTTAGTGACTGATCAGATATGGGATGGAGGGACAGTGAGTGAGAAGAAAGAATCTGGCATAATGGATAGAGTATATAGGCCCTGGAATCAGGAGGACCTGAGTTCAAATTTGGTATCAGAAACCTAGGCAAGTCATTACATCCCAATTGCCTCCAAAAAAAAAAAAGTTAAAGACATGGGCAAGTTGGAGGATAGCAGTATCTTTAACAAGAACAGAATACTTTGGAGGATGGCTAGGTTTATAGGGGGAAATGATCACCATCAGACAATTGCTGATGAAACTCTGGAGTTTACAAGTAAGAAGATAGAGATTTAGAAGCCACCTGCAAAGAAATAAGCCCATTGGGCAGATGAGATAACCAAGTGAGATGGATCATATCCAAAAAAAGGTGATAGAAAAGCAATAGACAGATATAGCAAAGATGAGAGATCAGTATCACAGAAGGCAAGGAAGGGGAGAGTAATTAGGAGAAGGGCATCCTCAACGATGTCAGGTGCTTCAGAGAAATCAAGAAGGATGAGAAATAGTAACTGGGTTTAAAAAGTAAGAGACTGCCAGTAGGCAGACAAGGGCATGGGTACAAGAGGCTGAGAAATCCTTGGGTTGTGAAAAAGGAAATTCAGTGAATACATACTCTACTAGGTATTTAGCAATAAAAGAAAGGAGAGGTATAAAATGGTAGCTTGAGAAGCTGGCAAGGTTGAATGAAGGTTTTCTGTTTCTTTTTAAGGGTGGAAAAACCTGGGAGTGTACATAGGTGGCAGAGAAAGAGCTGCCATGGAAGGAGAGATTGGACACAATAAAAAGACAGTAGGAATGGTCAAAGGGACAAACTCTTTCAGAAAACAAGAAGAGAAGGGATAAAGAACACAAGTGGAAGAGTTTAATTTCTCCCATGAAAAAGGCCACCTTTTCCTCAGAGACTGAAACAAAAGGGGAAAGAATCAGTGAAGGAAGGATTCTGAGGTACAGAGTAAGGGAAAGGAGGAAATTTAAGACCTTTAACCTCAATTTGTTCAGGATGATGCAAGGACTTCTGTGAAGAGACTGGGGTTGAGGGAATCCTTGGAAGTCTGAGATAAGAGCTGAGGGCTTGGAATATCCCCTGAAGGGAGGATATCAAGAGGGGAAAAAGAAAAGGATTGCTGCATAGTAATGAGAACCAGCAAGGTGGCACAGTGGATAGAACACCAGGCCTAGAGTCAGAAAGACCCAAGTTCAGATCTGGCCTCACACACACCCTGAGCAGGTCACTTAACTGTGTTTGCCTCAATTTCCTCATCTGTAATAGCAAACCACTCCAATATCTCTGCCAAGAAAATCCCAAAGGGGGTCATGAAGAGCTAGACAAGACTTAAATCACTGAGCAACAATAACAAAAATGAGAATTCATGTAAAGCCAGATAACATCAGTTTGTAGTGGGCCCAGTTGGCAAAGGTAGCACAGGCAGATAGTGGGAGTCACTCAAAACTGAGAATTGGGAGAACAAGAATGATGAATGAACTTGAAAGAAGGGAATCAGTGGTAGAAGGCAGTGTACAGTTGAAATAATTAGCTAGAGCCAAAACTATGAAGAGAGGAAAGTGAGATGAGAGGAGAAGGCATGGAATGAGAGAACAAGGAGGGTTGGAAAGAATAAAGGATGTAGCTTGAAGCCAAAGGATATGTTTACAGAGTGAGACAGAGGAAGAAAAGGAAAGAGAATCAGCCAACAAGCATTTATTAAGTGCCTAATGTGTGCCAGGCTTGTTTGTGTTTGTCTTTCATTCTCATTAGTGATTGAGCAAGGTTCCAAAGGAGATGATGATCGGAAAAGAAATGGAAGGACTAGGGAGAAGTAGAGCTAAACTGGATGAGAATATTGGGAGAGTAGGAAGATGAAGATGAGGAAAGGATTTTCCCTTTTGCAAAGGGTGACTAAATAATAGATATGATAGCTAAAAGTAATGCTAATTAGGAAGATAATGTGACCATTAATCCCAAGGAGAACATTTTATTAAGCCTCAGCTGGGTGCTATACTATTACTGTCTTTATGCTGGTGATTTCCGGTTCTCCTCCTGCCTGTCTGGTCACTCTTTCTTAGTTTCTTAGTCCATATCATGACCTTTACTCACAGGTGTCTCTCAGGGTTCTGTCTTGGGTCCCCAACCTGGAGGTGGCTAAAGCCGAAACAGAGCAAGCTAGAGGCAGGAGAGTCAGGACACAAACAGAAGTTTAATTAATTTCAGAGTGATGAAGATGACATCTGCAAATGGAAGCTTACCTCCTAAGAAGGAGGGTTTAAAGCTGCTAAGGTTGGGGCCACTTATATACATGAAAGGAGTTAGCCCACAAGGTAATAATTCTTAGATTTTGGGATAGTTCTCAGGGTTGGCATTTCTTGGGACAATACAGGTGTTCTTGGATCCCATGGGAACAGTAATTGCTTCACATCTTGGGGGTCATGACCACCCTGCGGGGCACAGAACCAGAGTTCTATAATGGGAACAGGAGTGCAATACCTGTCAGTGACAAGGAACAGAGATTGTGAACATGTGATAGATGGCCCTGGGAAATAAGGGGAGCTAAATTCTTCAGTGAACATCTGGTGCTGGTCCAATCAATACACTTTGCAAAGGGTGAGACTGTTCCAGGGCACAAAGGATTATTGTTATGCCAAACTCAGGGCCCAGCCTGCTTGCTGGGTTTTAGCTCTAGAAAACAATGTATCTTCAAAATAATTTGACATTTCCCCCTTTTGGTCAAAGTGAGGGGGTCTGACAGAATCCCTATCCTTATGGTCAATAAAGGAAAGTCAGGCATATACCATGAGATATTGTTCAGGGGTTAGTTCCTGGAGGGAACCTATCGAGAAAATGTGTCCCAGGTAATTTTTTGAAAAGAAAGGGGGCTAAGAATATCGGAGTGAGAAAATGCCAACACATGCTTGAATCAGGGCTTTGGTGGGTGGGTACATAACAAAAGGGAAGAGGAAAAAGAACTAAGACAGTAGCTTCAGCGTCTTATTTGGAATCTTAGAACACCTATCTCATCTGGATGTCAACTATTTTCACTCAGGATCAGGAGCTTTCATTCGATGATCCAGGTTTAAACAATGTAATAAAATTTTTCTAACAATTTCCATAATTGCATAATTACATTAAGTCAGGTACAGATCAAATTACTTAGAGGGCTTACAATGGATTAATTCTGAGAAGAGATTTACTTGTCACTTAAGTAACCAAGAAAATTAAATATTAACATCAAGTCCCATTTAACAGAGAAGCACAAGCTAACTGAACACTCAGCCTGTGAGGGCGCCAACATTTGCTATCTCTGTCCTTATCACTTATAAATTTGTGTGGTTCTAGTGCTTTTTCTTGGGAACTTTTCCAGAAAGGACATAGCACAATGGGGAAATAGTGTTAGGAGAATCCTACCTAGACCATTCCCCACATTGTCCCCACAACCTCTCCCAGGCACAAACATCCACCTCAGAGTTCAGTTCAAATGCCACTTTCTACACCAAGACCTTCCTATTCCCTCATTATCAGTTCTCTTCTTGCATTGTGTTTCTTCAATTAATTAATTATTTTGTGCATTCACTGTTTCCAGCCAATAAAATAAAAGCTCCTTGAGGGCAAAGACCTTTTTGTTTTTGTCTTTGTATCCCTGGTGCCAAGCACTCATTCATTCAATAAATATTTTTCGAACTGAACTCTGAAAGTAGAATATTACAGGCACAGGGGGACAATTTGTACAAAAGCATAGAGATGGAAGATACAATATCAAGTATGTGCAACAACAAATAAGCTTCTTTGATTGGGAAGGATCCAAGAATTGGAAGGGGAGGGGTCCAAAATGGAAAACTATCCTAGAAATATAGATTGGAACCAGATTGTAAAGGACTTTTGGTGCCAAAAAGGACATTGCATCATATCCTAGGGGCAATAGGGAGCCATTGAAGCTTCTAGAACAGAGGAGTGACATGGTCTGACTTGTGCTTTAGGAATGTCAATTTGGCAGCTGGGTAGAGAGTATAGACCAGAGGGAGGCGAATTAAAAGGCAATTTCAGTTGTCCAGATGAAAGTAGGTATGGGCCTGAATTAGTGTGGTAGTCATGTGAATGGAGAGGAGAAAAATGGAAGAGATGCAATGAAAGTAAATACAACAAGTTTTGGCAATTGGTTGGATTAAGGGAAAAGGAGGAAAATGAGCAGTCTGACTATGAAAGGAAGACAAGATTAGGGTTGTCTCTTGAGGAAATGGCAGAGTCAAAGGAAGGTTGTTAAAGGACCCAGGAGACTTGAGCATGTTTGTAGATAGCAGAGAATAAGCTAATGGATAAGGAGAGGTCAAAAATGAAAGAGAATCAGTCAATAAGCATCCAGGGAACATGGGAGGGGATGAATTCAAGAGTGCCGGTGGAAGATTTGGCTTTGTTAAGTGGAAAAGGTCTGCATCTTCCTTCCCCTTCCTTCTCCAACACACTCATGATTCTGCCAAGACTTAGGGACAGCAGGAGTGATAAAGGTGATGAAAGGTTGAGGAATGATTATTCTTTTCAGATACTAATGGAAAGCAGTATATTGTGCCACAAATGGAATAGGTAGACCCTTCAAAAATGGAATCCAAGAGAAGGTGTCCAATTTCATTCTCTGAGAGGTCTAGGGGGCCTAGAACCCTCATGCTGCTGGGCTGCAGGTTGATAGAGAGGAATGAGTTCCAGGGAAGGATGTTTATGTCAGCAGTTCTTCCTTTTTCTCCAGCAGTAGCCCCTATTCTAAAAAAATTTATACATACACATATTATATATATACATATATATGTATATATATATACACACATATATCATGTATATAATGTGACATATGTGTCTATATTGTCATTACATCATCTTTATTTCCTAGTATATCCCTTTCCCTCTCTTGCCCAGCAAGCTATCCCATGTAACAAAGAACAAAAAAGAGAGAAAAATCTGACAGTATTTATTATATGGCACATCAATAGTGCCCCATCTCAGCAAAGAAAAGAGGGAGACATTCCTTCATTTCCTAATTTTTCTAGGACCAATCTTCTCACAGCCACCACTTTCTAAATGAATGAAACTGGGATCAGCTAACAGGTTATGATCTCAGTCATACATCTCCCTACTTAAACCTGAAAGCAAAGACTGTAGTGGTAAATACTACTTCAGTGCCACAGGTCTTTAAGCAGAGAAAGAAAAATAAGCAAGCTTTCTGATGGAAAAACAGAGGGAAACTGAATCTCCATCACTCGCTTTGTTTGAGCCAGTTAGAACACTCTGAAAAATTCACTCATGGGCTCCCTCTAACCATTAGGTCCCTCCCCAATAAAAATGAAGTCAATGGGACTATCTCTTTGGTAGAAGCTGTGATGAATTTGGTAATCCTTTCTGATCTGCCTTTTAACCAGATAGTTAATTTGGCAGACAGCATTTTGCTAGCATGGAAAAAGTTATGACCCCTGCATTCAGAGATCTTTCATTCTTTAAACTATTACTTTATTAGATTTCTTCTTTAAACCACTACTACTACTACCACCACTACCACTACTACTACTACTACCACCACTATTACTATTACTACTACTGTAAATAAGAATTTGAGAGAAATGATTATTTCTCTCATATTAATACCCGATTATTGAATTAGGCTAAGGCTTTTCCCCTTTCTACTTCCTTATTCAAAAATCAGCCCTTCGGTATGTTATTCAAACAGTATCTGAAGAATGTTGTTGATAATGAGATTGAATTAACTTTTCCTCAAACTAGTTCAAACCCCACACAACTGGGGAATCCCACTGTGTTCTACTCAGGCTTGGGTAGATTTTTTTCTAGATTACCCCCCCACACCCCACACACACATACACAGGCTGGGGTGGTCCAGGTAGAGATAATTAAGAGCAACAGATTCATAGATCTCCTAGATTAAGTTCACTTCTCATTATAATATGATTAATTACTCAGAAATTATGTCAAGCTTCTTTTATGTCACAAATCCAAGGACAGCTTGTATAGTCAGAGTATTAAATGCATTAATCTGCCTAATAATTAATTATTCATTGAGTTTTTATTAAATATCTACTACAAGGTGCTATGCTATGCATTGAGCACACAAATATGAAAAATTAAACAATTCTTGACCTTAAGGAGGTCACATTTTAATGGAAGGAATACAAAAAAAAATACATAAAGCACAACTATAGAGCTAATACAAATACAAACATATACGAAGTCGTTAAAAACAAGGTAGTTTGGATGGGTACACACCAGCTATTAAGGGTTAGGAAAGGCATAATGCAGAAGAACGTACGAAGTTATAACATAAAATAGAAGGATTCTGTGAGGCAGAATAAGGAGGGAGTATATTCCAGGCATGTGGGATAGTTTACATGAGATAATTTGAGGATCATTCTAAAAAGCCTCTCTGCACTAAACAAATCTTCCCCATGAGAATGCCCTGATCATATTCTACCATTCAGTCCCTTTGGAAGAAAACTATTTTGTCTCTAGGAGGGCCCTGTTAAATTGACTCTCTGTGGGGTAACAATGTGGATTGGCTGTCAGAGAAAGGATGGAGACATAGAACAGGTAAGCTCGAATGGAGAGATGTTGTTACTAAAATTAGAAAAATTTAAGGCAGGCAGGTCTGGCTGGGTGAAGAGCTGTTTAGTAAGAGTTATAAATAAATAAAGCATAAGGACCCAGCACACCTGGGAGTGGGGAAGGGAGCAACCAGGTAGGAGTGATAAGGACAGAAAACTATGACAAGATAAAGGGAGCCACCAAAGATAAACTTCACTGACTCAGAAGTTTCCCCTAAGACTAATCCCATGGGTGCTCACCCATATGTTTGCTCATTTGACACAGGACCTCTTTGGGACCAATGGGACAGAATGGCAGATGTTTCAGATGTTTCAATCTAGAAACAAAGACCTCCTGTTTACAGACAACACTGAATGCTTGTCGGATGTTCCAGACAAAAGAACCTATGAGAAATATTTGGGACCAGGGCATATCAAGGTCATTGAGTCTCTGAGAAAATGCTCAGATGCTTCAAGTAAGTAGAATGAAACCTCAAAGGGGAAATCAGGAATGTACAAAAAATGAATCCTGAAGCAACATAGAAGTCATTAAGTAAAATAAATGTGGTTTGAGAATTTAGTGGAGCCCAATAGTGTATAGGTGGAAACTTATTTTAAATATGGAGTGTGTAGGTGGAGACTTATTTTAAATATGTACTTGGGAAATAGCTGATGACAACTGGGATTACCTGGCCCTCCTCATGTCTTCCGCTTATTCTTGAGTTTGCTACTGACCCCTTCCTTCTGAGTCCACCCAGGTTGACTTTGGTTGGATTTGTACTGGAAGAACTGCTATAGAGGAAAAGGAGAGGAGAGAAGTGGGTTACAACTGCCCAGCTCTAAGGATGGGCCTCTTTTATTCATTCCCCACTCCTGTTGCAAATTCCTATATCCACATCACTGGTCTTCACAGCTTATTCCCACACTTATTGGCTCATACCCCAATGCAGATGATTCATCCTGCTTTTCACCCAAGACCTCCAAACTTCCAGTTCCTATAAGAAAATGAAAGCCTGAAATACAGAATTCAGAGGTTTTCCTCTGAAATGTAAATAACTTATTTTAGAACATTATGTAAAGATCCTTCTGTAGGATTCTTTCCCTGGTAAAGAAGTGAAAAAAGAGAGAAGAGGGACTTAAGTTAAAACCCTTTTCTTCATTTTCTCTTTTCTCTATCACCAAAAGGGAAGAAAATAACCCTTAGGAAACTTCATGTGTTATTAATAGTAAGATAGGGAAAAAGAGAAACCAGTTAATGGAAGTAGCAAGTGTTGACAATTGAAAGGAAAGCAGGGAGACCGATTTGGGGTGACCTCAGACAAAAAGATGTTAGCTCAGAAGTGTTCCCAGTTTTAACTGGGGGGGAGTTGAGTGGGAGGGTACCCTGAGTTTTATCTTGACATGAGATACCTGTGCCAATAAGTTACTCCTGAAATACCCCCCACATCCGCACCCACCTCAGCTCCCTTCCACACTTATCTTAGGTCAAGTCCTGACCCAACTAGAGCCTCTACCCCATGCTAACAAAGCCAATGCCAGTGACTTGGAACTAGAAGAATCTTAGTACAACTGGCCAGCAAGAAAGAGCCAGGGGACAAGGGAGAGTCTCAGATCCCATTGCAGGAGGAAATTATTCTTGATACTTTTAAGTTGGAACTTTCTTTAGAACCACTGTTCCATGGTTCCACAAAGTATTAAGTACAACATAAATATACTTCAGTATTTAGGCTGGCCTCCAAAGTTATCAGTCATGAGTAAAACTTGACTTCTTTGAGTGCATTCCAATGCTTTCTCTTAGTTGATTATCTCCAATTTATACTGTAGTTAGCTTATTTATACAAAGTTGTTTGCATGTTGTCATCCCCATTTGAAAGGGCAGGGGCTGTCTTTTGCCTTTCTTTATACCCCAGGTTCTTAGCACAGAGCCTGGCACACAAAAAGCACATAATAAATGCTAATTGACTGACTAAATGTATTCTGAATTCTAAACAGTTGACTTGTGAACTTCTGGACACAGCCTATTTGCAAGCTGAGGCCTATCTGTGTGAGATATGGCTTTTACCTGCAAGAAGTTTGTGGACTAGTAGAGGCCATATACCAGAAACAATTATGGGGCATAAAAGACAGTACATAGTAAAATGCTAAACTAGGTGATACAGAAAATAATGGCAAGAGGGGCTTCTCTTCTCTAATGCATCTTTAGTCTTATTGATGTAAGCCTAGATTATAAACCACCATCACTTGTCCCTGTGAAGAAAAAAGGCATCAAGCAGATGGAAATTTACATTGGCCCCTTATATATAAATATCAATACCTTATTATCTTGCATACTTTTTTTTGTTCCGTCCTTTCAGTCTTGTCTGACTCTTCATGACTCCATTTGGGGTTTTCTTGGAAAAGAGACTGGTGTGGTTTGCCATTTCCTTCTCCAGCTCATTTTATGAATGAAGAACTGAGGCAAACATGGTTAAGTAACTTGCCCAGGGTCACACAGTTATTAAGTGTTGGAGGCTGGATTTGAATTCAGGGAAGAGGAGTCTTCTTGACTCCAAGTCCAGTGCTCTATCCACTTGTACCCACCTAGATATCCTTCTTGCACCACTATAGCTATAAATCTTCAACTTGAAGGGCTTCCTGTATGTCTCCTGACATTTTATGAATGCCATCCATGAGTTATCCCTTGGTCACATGACATAACAGGTTTATCTCCTTTTCTGGTCATACATTTCTCTGATGACATCCTTTATGTTGCTTTATATGTTGTCTCTCTCATTTGATTATGAATTCCTTGAGAGCGGAAACTGTCTCTATTTTCTATTTCTCCAATGCTTAGTACATTGTAAGTGCTTAATAAAGGCCTTTTCATTCATTCATTTATTCATTCTCCTGTGGGCAGCTAGGTGGTGCAGTGGATAGAGCAGGAGTCAGGAGGACCTGAGTTCAAATCTCACTTGACAGTGTCAGACACTTGACACTCATTAGCTATGTGACCTTGGGCAAGTCACTTAAGCCCAATGGCCTCATCCTGGGTTATCTCCAGTCATCCTGATGAATATATAAACTGATATAAACTGGTCACTGCATTCAGATGGCTCTGGAGAAATGAGGCTGGTGACCTGCATAGCCCTCACTCACTCAAAACAAAAGCAAGTGCAAGTCGTCATTATTTCTCTGATGGCACAGTCTTCTTTGGCAACGAAGGACAAACACAAGTCTCCTGTACATCTTAATTGTTGAACATACTTATATGTAAAATGTAATATGTTGTAGCCTACTAGTGTATACCAAGCACCTCTCCATTTTTCTTTGACTGACTCTTGACTTTAATTCTATGGAGACTTCTAGGGCATTCAAATAGTTTGATATAATGTTCTGCCCGTTTCTGCTCCACAGATCTCCTATCCATCTGCAGGTTCATTAATCCTTAGAAACGTAGGAAAGTGAACAATTTTCCAGATGGGCTCACAACCCAGAATACCCCACTGCCAATGCGATGGAGGCGCTCACTTCTTGTTAACAGATGATACCAGAGAAGTCTGGGCTAACTTCATGAAGCTTCAAGCTTACCTGCTGTCACTTCAGCAAGAAATAAAGTAGACGAATGTCATTGACTGTGTGTGTGTGTCTCTTCATCTTACAGAGTTCTTTGATTTCTAAGATTTTCCCTCATCTAGTCCACATTCTTAAATACTGTAATCCCCAAACTGAATTGCATATTCCTGTACAGCTGGGTCCTTCTTCAGAATTTTAGACATTTTGTTCTTTATCATCCCTTACAGTGGAAGTTACAGTACCCCAATCAAATCACCTAAGTGAAACTTAAATAAGAGGCTCCTGAGAGACAGTGGTCAGAGGTACCAAACCCCTAGTACAGGTCAAATGACCTAGCAAAACTCTCAAATGTTCCCCAAACTTGACTAAAACTAAACTGGAGAATGTTTAGTGGAATAAGTAAAAATATAATACGACAGAGGTAATGTGACTGTATAGTTTTCTAAATCCATTTCAATTTAAGTATGATATGGTGTAGGTGGATTTTAGTAGTTTGGACTTTGGTTCAAGCCTATGACGATTAGTACAAGGAACTCCCAGTGGGGAAACGTTTTTTTAGCAATTCAGTTTATCTGTATAGTGATAGTAGTAATACTTATACCACTTATTTTTTCAGAATGATTCCAAGAGAATCCTTTACAGTAAATCACTATATAAATGTGTCAAATTCTTTGAGGTGCTCATTAACAAAAATGTGGGAATGATTAGTGTATTAAAATTTGCTTACACGTGGATGTCTATCTAGCATAATGCCTAGCATATATTAGTGTGACATTAAAAAAAATTAGAGAGACAATTTCTGAGTAATTATTTTATTAATAGTGCTAGCATTTTATTAATAAAAGAGGTCAGTGGAATTCTCCAGTGCCAAAGACAGTCATGACTGATGTGCCCTTGAAAAAGTAGATGTTCTAAGGGATGGTAATCAATTCTGATTGCTTAACAATTAATGACAGGATGAATATTAAAATGAGAAGTGGGTTCACTCTCATGAGGGGCTGAGAGAGTGACATCATGTCACTCTTGGCAAAGAGACTGTCTCTACAGACCACCACCAACCTTAGGCAACCTAGACAAAGGAGCGACCTGCCCCCAAACTTGCCTGAGCAGGACATAATGGGCAGGAATTCAATTTAGATAAAATTTCTTATAAGGTTGGGTGAGATCTGACCAAGATTGAGGAAAAAGTTCAATTTTCAGAGAATGAGCTTTTGAAATGAGAACTTTAGGGAAAGGGGGGAACCCGGGATCTTCCCAAATTATTAGTTATTAATTATTAATAATTATTTCTCTCATAAAACACTAAGTTTTCAATTGATTAATGCCTGAATGTCTTAAATGCACATTTGTTCTCTGGAATAGAGTAAACCTTCTTTCTTGCAACCTAATTTACACTATTACTAATTAATTTAGCAAAGGTAAACTATAACTTGTGTCTCATTAATATAAATTCACCAGTTTGATTATTGAGATTTTGCTGTATACTATGTTTACTATTACTTATTGGGTTTGAGTACACAAGCCTTTGGATAGTCTGGAAATCTTTATCCCAACCCACAATTCTCACTGAAATAAGCCAGGGCAGGAGACCAAAACAAAGGGGGAACCAGTAGTTCATTCACTCTGAACCTATAGAATCTCCCAGAGAACTGTGACTGAGTCCAACAGTAATCTATGGATAAGAGGGAGGGTAAATTAAAGAAAGCAGTGGTTAGAAACAAAACAGATTCTTGAGGAGGAGACAAGGTAAAAAAGGGAAAGATAAGTATAAGAGAATAGAATGAAGGGAAATATACAGTTAGCAATCATAACTGTGAATGTGAATTCATAAAACAAAATCTCAAACTGTACTATAAAGCTATAATCATTAAAACAATTTGGTACTGGATAAGAATAGTTGATCAACGGAACAGATTAGGGACTCTGATGTGAAGCAGTAACAAAGACACTTAAAGAGGGTGATGCTGGGGAAAACAACTGAGATCAACCATAGGAAATAAATTGATTCTGGAAGGGAACACAATCATTCTTAGGATATGTCAAAGAAATGACCTATCCAACTCCATCATTATAGATGAGGAAAATGGAACCCACAGGGCAAAGTCGGTTTATAAAAGTGACTCTGGAAGAGACAGGATTTGAACTGAGGCCTCCTAACTCCAGGCTTGCAGTATTTCCATAGCACATAAAAAAGTAGTTGATTTTTTTGGGAAGGGATTTGTATCCTACTTTGCTGAAGATCTTATTATTTTGTAGTTCTCTTGCCTTTTCTAGGTAAACTATCATATCTTCCATAAACACCTTAACCTTTATACCAATGTTTATCCCTTTTGTAAAATTTTGTTTGTTAAAGCTAGCATTTATAGAGCCATGTTTAATAATCAGTTGATTTAGTTTGAACTGGACTAATTCCTTTCCTCCCTCCTTCCCCACCACACCCCACCCCAGATAGGAGGTAGGAGGTATGAACAGAGACATTTTTATTCACTGATGAGCCCGTTAAGTGGAGTCTCTAACACCAGAAGAATTCTATCAACTCTTGTATTTTATTTTATCCTTATATAAGGTGTCCCAATTCACTGCACTAAGCTATTTTCCCCCAACATCAATCCCTTTGTCTTCTTTTTAAAGCCATTAAAGCTTAAAACTGAGACTTTTGGGACAATCTGTATCAGTGCATTCAGTGGTGACTGGAGTCTGTTTATTGCAGATTAATACAATCTACCAGTACTGCTGTACCATAAATTAATGAACAGGCAAATAAGGCTGTCAGTGTCGTAAACTTCTCCCCTACTTTTTGTAGACCAGGCTACTCCTCCCCTTTCAGGTATGACTTTCTCTTTAGCCACTTACTCAACTCCTTCCCCTCTGGAGGAAAGGCTTTCCTTTCAAAAGGAAAGAGGATGACAGATTCTTCCTTCAATCTAGTCCAGCCAGTTAGCTAGCCTTAGCTCTTTTTGACTCATTTGCCTAGAGAATTCTGGATAAATAGTTTCTCTTTCTTGGAAAGAAAACAAAATAAAACATGGTAAAGAGTAACTTACTAGATTTAAGTCAAAGACCATTACAATTCCTTTCCAATCAAGGATTTTAAACAACTATGCTCTTTACATCACTTTCCTTATTTTTCTCAATTTTCAAGGAAAACTATTTGGTACAGCAATATAGTACCTTAAAGGTTTAGAAAGAACTTTCTCCACAAAATTACAGGTTTCCAACTAAACCTGGGACATTTTTCATGCTGTTGGACTTAATGGTGGGAACCCCAACTCCTTTGGTGGAGAGAATGCAGAGGTAAATCTGCATGGCATTTTAAGGAGCAAAGGCTGCCAGAGATTCTTGGGAGAGATACACTCAGTTCTGGAGACAAGGAAAAAATACATGAACTGAGAGCACTCCAAGGAATAGAAAAGAAAAAATGTTTAGAAGCAACAGATATATAAAGGGATACTAGCTCCCTGACATGCGCAGCTTCCCTCTCTAGAGATGTTGGAGAAGGAATTTCCTCTTGCATAAGACTGGGCCCTCTCTCTTGGTTCAAATTGAAACCCTACCTTGTCCCCATCAGAAAAGCTTGTTCATTCGTGTATCCTCCACATTCTAATCTGTAGAACGTCTCCAATTTTTGTTTGCTATTTGCTTGGAAAAACAGATTTACAGTTCTCACTATTTGTGATGGGCTTCTGAGTAACCAGCATTTGGAGGGAAAAGGCTAAGCTAGTGAGCATAAGAAAAGACCCCACCCCCTAATCTGCTTAAGAACCAGGAAAGTAGTTTTTTGCTCTGAACCTAATGTAACCTTAGACCAGCAGTATGGGGGTACAGATAGGTATAAATCTAGCCCAATATCCCTCTAAAAGATAGGTGAGAAGAGAAGCTCCCAGTCATGACTGTTCTCTGTTCTCTTCCAGGCAGAAATCATAATCTCCCTTGGACAGAGGGGTCTCAGAATCCAGAGATATCTACTGATTACCCCTTTTTCCTGGATATTCTTTCTTCCCATAACACTAGTCTCTCCTGGTTCTCCTTTCAGACCACGCCTTCTTAAGTTTCCTTTGCTGAGATCATTCATATTCCTTAAAGTTTTAAGACCTTCTCTTCTGCTCTTTTTCTCTCTCAGTAACCTCATGAACTCCCATGGGTTTAACTATCATCCCCTACGCTGATGACTTAGATAGCCAGCCTGTCCCTTCCTTAATTTCCAGCTCTGCAACACCAAGTGCCTATTGCACATTTCAAACTGGATCAAATCCAACATCCCTCAAGCCCTCTGCTGTTTCATTTTCCCTATTTTGGTCAAAGGCACCACCACTTTTTGCAGGTCACAGCCTTGTAACTTTAGTGTCATTCTTGATTTCTCTCCTTCACCCTACATATTCAATCAGTTGTCAAAGTTTTGCATTTCCACCTCTACCATGTCGAAGTCTTATCTCTACTTATCCAGCTCTCATGTTAGCTCAGGCTCTCATCACTGCTAGCACAGATTACTGCACCTGTCTCCTAACTAGTCTCCCTGTTTTATACCACCCCCACCCACTCCCTATCCCAGATCACCCTCCACTATTTGGTGAACATGATTTTCCTTAAGTATATGACTGATCATATCACTCTTCTACTCAATACACTCCTATGGTCACTTATTGCCTCTAGGAAAAAATATAAACCCCTCCGTTTTAAAGAACCAGCTCAACAGGCCCTAACCTATAGCTCCATCTACATTATCTCTACAGAATCCATATACATGATTTCTTATCTCCAAGCCTTTGGACTAGGGGTTCCTCATGCCTAAAATGCACTCCCTTCTCTGCACCATAACTGCTCTCATCTCAAGATGTAGTTCAAGCACCATCTTCTATGCTACTAAACCTTTCTTCATCTTCCCAACTTTCTAGTGCCTTCCCTTTCAAACTAGTTTGTATTTAACTATATTTTTTGTATTTATTCAATTTACATTTATGCTGCATATTTTAGTATGCATATCTGTTTTCTCCTCATTAGAATTCCAGTTCCTTGAGAACAGGGCATTTCAGCCTTTGCATTTGTATCCCCAGAACTTAGTATAGGCACATAGTAGGCATTTATTAAATGTTTTCTTGTTGGAGTTTCTAATATTTCTTTGTGATTTCTACTTAACAAGGTGTATACAAGATGTCTCCAAAGTCTTAGTACTTAAAACTGCATTAACACTTTGGGGACAACCTGTATATTTGCATTTATTCACTTTCTAATATATGAATATGAATACATATAAATACAAATGCATATTCAAGTTCAAATGCAAGTATACATGTATAGGTGCAAGTATAAAAGCATACACACAAGTGTTTATACATAGCATATGTGTATATATGTGAGAATGTGTATGTACACACACACATACACATTTGCGTGTTCATATATCTGTGGGTAGCTGGATAGCACAGTGGACAGAAGGGCCGGGCCTGGAGTACCAGAAGACTCATCCTCCTGAGTTCAAATGCTGCCTCTGACACCCTCTAGTTGAGTGACCCTGGGCGAGTCACTTAACCTGTTTGCCTTAGTTTCCTTATCCCTGAAAACAAGCTGAAGGAAATGGCAAGAAAACCTCAAATTAGGGTCACGAACGAGTCAGGCATAACTGAAACGACTGAACAAAAATGTGTGTGTGTCTGTCTGTCTGTCTCACTCTGGGGTTTGGGACGTACACAGCAGTCACTCTTGAACGCATCTTAACGAATGAGACTGCTGCTAAGGCCCCGATAATGGGGAGACCCCGCGCCCCCTCCAAGCAGCTGGGCAGTGTTAGGGCCCAAGATCTCCTTCTGAAGATTCCTGGCATAAGGAACCTCCAGAAGGCCAGGCTCTACCAACACAGCTCCGCGTAGCGCTGCCGGGGGGGGGGGGGGGGCCACCCGCTCCCCGGGGGGGGCCACCCGCTCCCCAGGGGGCCACCCGCTCCCCAGGGGGCTACCCGCTCACACGTCCTCGCCAAACAAGGGCACGGGACTCTGGCAGGGATTGGTTGAAGCTGGTGATTATTTCTCCTAGGCCGAACCTTCCGGCCACGTGCCTGCGGCCTAAGCCTATCAAGCGGCCGGACCAATGAGCCTGCGGTGGGCGGGACGGCGGCTTCCGGTCCTGCGCGGCAGGCTCCTGCGCGCGGAGGGCGCCTGCGCTCTGGGCTGTTCCTGCCCGACGTCTCGCCCCGGCCGAGGCAGCCGCGCCGGAGCCCCAGCAGCGGCGATGGCCACGGCGGGCTGGTTGCGGATTTGCTCTCGGCGGTTGCTCGGAGCGGCACGGAGGGTGCCGGCCGCGGGCTCTCTCCGCTGGCGCTCCAGCACGAGCGGAGCCGTGGTCGCCCCGCCGGCGGTGGAGAAACGGCCCCGGGCAGCGGAGGTCGCCTGGCAGGAAGACCCAGAGAAAGAAGATGTCAACCTCTATGAGAAGGTGAGGGGGCGGGGCTAGGGAGCCGGAAGAGGCCCAGGGGGCGGGACTTATCCTTCCCAGCTCCCCCTAAGCCTTGCCGGCGGCCGCTGTCCCGTCTGTCCGGCGCCGCACGTCCCTCCTCCTCCCTGGGGTCTAATTTCTGGAAATACCAGAACCGGCCTTGTCCGTTGGTGCAAGAACTCAGAAGAACAGCTTTTATGACTTTACTTCCGTGTGCCGTCACTTCTCTCTGTGCACGCGTGCTTTGTAAATCCATATAATTTCCAGCAGATGCCATTTTGCCTTCCAATACAAATGTTCGTGCGGTCTCTGTTTTCTTTGCCTTACGGTTAAAAACCATGTGCCCCGCGGGGGCTGTCGCAGCTGGACCCTTGGGGAAGGGTAGGGGCTTTCTAACTGTCCGCCCCCCAAACGCAGAACCCGGACTCCCACGGCTTTGACGAAGACCCCTTCGTGGACCTGTGGAACATGAGGGTCGTGTTCTTCCTCGGCCTCTCGGTGGCCGTGGTCCTAGGCTCCACCTTTGTGGCCTACCTGCCTGACTACAAGTGAGTACAGAGGGGTCGTCCGTGCCGGCTCCCTGCCCCGTGCCCCGGCTGCCCCGTGCCCCGGCTGCCCCGTACCCCGGCAGCCCCGTGTCCCTGCCGCCCCGTGCCCCTGCCGTCCCGTGCCCCTGCCGCCCCGTGCCCCTACCGCCCCGTGCCCCTGGCAGCCCCGTGCCCCTGCCGTCCCGTGCCCCTGCCGCCCCGTGCCCCTACCGCCCCGTGCCCCTGGCAGCCCCGTGCCCCTGCCGCCCCGTGCCCCTGGCAGCCCCGTGCCCCGGCTGCCCCGCCTGCCCCGTGTCCCTGGCAGCCCCGTGCCCCTGGCAGCCCCGTGCCCCGCCTGCCCCGTGTCCCTGGCAGCCCCGTGCCCCTGGCTGCCCCGTGCCCCTGCTGCCCCGTGCCCTGGCCACCTCTGACTGGGCTGCCGAGGATCATGCCCCCTGCCTCGGAAGGCCAGCGCGGGTACCAGCCCCCTCACCCTCCACCTCCTCTCTGTCCTCTTCCGCAGGATGAAGGAGTGGGCCCGGAGGGAGGCCGAGCGGCAGGTGAAGCTGAGGGAGGCCCAGGGCCTACCCCTCATGACCTCCAACTATTTTGACCCCAGCAAGATTGTTTTGCCAGACGATGAAGAGTAAAGGAAACCCAGCTATGAATAAAGTGATTCTAATTCTGTTGTTACGTGTGTATTCAGTGTTGAAAGGGGATAGGAGAATTGCTGTGCCTTTCTGTCCTACTTGCTCTGTCCCTGTTCATTTAACCCTGTAGAGGCTTCTTTTCTCATCTCTAAAATTAGGCTCCAGGCTAGATGGCTTCTGAAGTCACTCCTATTTCTGAGATCTAAGGTTTATTTTTTTTTTATATCTTTGTTTTTTTTAACTAGACTTGTGATTTCATAAGCTTCCAGTCAGGTGCTTCTACTTATACACATTGGCACCTTCCCTGCAACTTATTGCCTTAACTTAAATGTTATGTATTTTTTTTAATATCAAGCATTAATTATTTTTCTCCCACCTTCTCCTTATCTCCTGGAAAAGAAGAACCCTGGTAAGGAATATGTGGTAGTCCAGCAAAATAAATTCCCATAGTGGCCATGTCAAAAAATGTATCTCTGCTCATGGAGTCCACCTCTTTGAGGAGATGGATAGCATTTCATCATCATTTCAGTGATCAAAGAGGGGCATCTAGAGATGAAGACCAAGACCCCATAGCTAGTATGTGGCAGAAACAGGATTTGCCTCCTGAGTTGTCATTCTGCTCTGCCATCTGTCTTCAAGATTCATTCATTTCCTGTCATCTATGATCCTGTCATCCTCCCTGGAAATAACTGCAGCAATGGAGGAATGGAATTCAGAGAGGAAGGACACACTTGTGCCTTCTGATAGCAGCAAGAGATAATGGGAGAATCACAGGCGTTCAGAAGGCGATGTTCCCCCATCCTCAAATTCCGTTATAGTGGATCCTGTTACAATACAGACAAAGCTAAATTTATTAAGCTCAGGGATGTAGGCTTTGATGAAATTCCTTGATTCACAGAATCTCAGAATTGGAAGGAACATTTAAGTTTAAGCAATCCAACTCCTGCGATTACAATGTAAGATTACTTGAGGAGTGTAAGAGAAACCTAGCCAGCAAGCCTTCTATTTGAAACCTGGCTCAGGAGTGCCCATTTTTGTTCAAAGTTCCAAGTTTAAATAGACATACTGATTGGGGGACAAGTGCGGGGGGGAGACACCATAGGTTTGACATAGGTCCTATGGCATGGTTGATAGGACTACATAGTTAAGAAAATAAACATCTCTGCAAGCAAAGATCCCCAAGGGTTATATTGTCCACAGGTAAAGATGACTAAAAGATGAAATACAGTACATGATCCAGCTAAATGCTGCTTTTAAGATATTTTCTGAACAGTGTGAGCCATCTAAATAAAAGGCATATAGCATAGTAGTGTGAAGAGAAATATGATTTTATAATAATAAGATATGTGTAATAAATATATCAATAGATTATTCAGAATTGCCTCATCAGTCAGACTTAAAATGCAAATGATAAACCAAACCTTTGACAATGCTCACAGTCACTGGCATCCTTGTGTCTCTATACCTGAATTGAAGTGAATTAAAGACTAGACCCTGTTCCTGTTAACAGAACTCTGGTCCTGTGACCCAGCAAGGACTGGAGCAATGTTGCTTCCACAGGACTCCAGAATTGTTGTACTGTCTTCCATTTATGGGTCTGTTGTGGGAAACCACTCAAACTTGGAGAAAACCTTGTTTGTAATCTACCTTCCCCTCTCCCTTCTGTCTTGCCTTCAGCAAGGTGGAATCCTGATTAGGAGAATTTACTATTTGCAAATCTGTTCCTCATAATAAAACTAATTAATTAAATGACTATCTGATTAAGTTGCAAAACTGTTTCCTCACCTAGAATAGTGCCTAAATAAATCATGTGTGGACAAAACTGAAAAGGAATGGCTAGGGCAGAGGATGGTGGAAATACAATAAAAGGATCATTTTAAAAAATATAAATGCCATAGATATACGTAAGTACCTCTCCTTGACAAAATTTCATCTTCATTAATCATTACTTAACCTGACTGATTTTTCTTTCCAGGACCAAGGGGGTATCAGTTTTCATTCATCCTGAACCTTTTCTTAGGGTTAGAAACTTTCCAGGGCATTCCCTGTTCCCAGTGGCTCTCTGATGCAATATCAGAGAAAATAATTTGTAAAGCTATGTTTAAAGTAATGCTAGAAACTCAAAGTGTAGGGGAAAAAGGAAGAAAACCCTTGTGACCCAATAGGGTTAGAAAGACCAAAAAAGGATCAAGAAAAACGTTAGTGTGTAAGCATTTTTAGAGTTGACTTTTGGAACTGTGGATGGACCTAGAAGAGATGTGACAAAAGGTGTTCATTTACAGAGTGGACAAGCACTGTATCACAATATTTCCTATAGTAGCATATGAGCAGAATCCAGATGGGTGGTATCCTGAGGAGGGCAGAGTAAAAAGCTGATGGTTATTGGGACAATATACATACATATATAAAAATGGAAAGTAAAAACAAACTTTGAGAACATGCATGCTTTTTTAAAAGAGAAATATGGATAAGGCTACACATCCCCTTTCCTTTATAACTTGCTGATTTCATTGTGAATGACAGTTTTGAAACTGCTAAGACTATTCCCTCCAGTTAATCACAAAGCTGGACTTGAGATTGATGAAGCTATTGTCTCTCCAAAAACAGGGTTTGCGTAACCACTCCAGTGTCTCCTTGTCACCACAAGCTAGAATGTTGTAATGTGGGGCAGGTCCAAATCTTAAAAGTATCTCCCTAATAAAATATGAGTGACCAGGCCTCATAGCAATAGAGATGGATATTTTGTTTTAGATATTTAACATCTGTTTGTTTCTTTGCTGCTATCCCTTTCTGCCTTATTTTTACTAACCTTAGATGGGGAGAGTAAAAAGAGCCTATCTATCAGGGTGGCATCATAATTTGGATGATCTTGAATCACTTAAAGGACAGCTAGATAGAGCACTGGGCCTGGAGGCAGGACTCCTTGAGTTTAAATCTGACCTCAGATATTTACTACCTATGTGACCCTGGGCAAGTCACCTTAGCCTTGTTTGCCTCAGTTTCCTTATCTGTAAAATGAGCTGGAGAAGAAAATGGCAAAACACTCTAATATCTTTGCCAAGAAAACCCCAAGTGAAGTTAGGAAGAGTTGGATGCAACGGAGAAACGAATGAACAAAAAAAAAAATCAATAGTTGGACCTCAGTTTCTTCACAAATAAAATGAGTCATCATCATCACCACCACCACCATCATCATCATGGTCCTCATCATCATCACCACCATTTATACAGAGCTTGAAGATTTGCAAAGTGCTTTGCATATTTTAACTTAACCTCTGAGGTCCCTTTTAGCTTGGAAATCTATGATAGTCTCACGGACAAGAGACCTCACCTTTCATATTGAAGAGAACTCAAACCACGACTACCCACAGGTGGGAAATAGCATGAGCTTTTGGAGGTACTAATTAATATATACACATATATATGTATACGTATACATATATACGTATACATATATATATTTGTGTAAGGGCTCAAAATTGGCAAGGTAGACACCTAGACAGTGCATTTTGTGAAAAGGTCGGAGGAAGCCCTGGAATTGAAGTCGAATTTGTACGCAGGGTGCTGACTCGCTCCCTGGGGGGCCGATGGCACCATATTTGGGAGCCACTTTCCTAGGCCTTCAGATTTGGGCCGCGCGGGCCAGAACTCAGTTCTCTACTCGGACATCTTACCGACTTTCACACAAAGCTAGTACACAACTGTGTTTGTCCTTCGCTCTGGAAGAGGGCCGTAGGATACATGTGAGAGGCCGCTCTGTTACCTGGTTTCTGCTAAACTGCTCTCCAATTTTTCCAGCAATTTTTGTGAAATAGTGAGCCACTGTCCCCAAAGTTTGGATCGTTGGGTTTATCAAGCACTAGATTACTATGGTCGTTTTTTACTGCATAAAGCCTAGGGCCAAAGCGGAATGCGGGAGGCGAAGAGATTAAAATAAAACTACAACTCCCAGAAGGCTCCTTTCAGGAAATACGCTTGCTCCACTACCGGCTTCGGGAAGGAGGCCCGGAAGACTACGGTTCCCAGGATGCTCCGCGCGCCCTACGACTGCGTAGAGCTTCGAGGGCCACGTCTTTCTACCGCGGCCGCCCTGCTCCAGGATGGTCTCGGCGGAAGCTGAGCAGATGGGGGTCGGAGGTGGTACCTTCCAGCCGTATTTGGACTCCCTGCGCCAGGAGCTGCAGCAGGACCCGACGATGCTTTCCGTGCTGGTGGCGGTGCTCGTCGTTGTGCTGACGCTGGGTGAGAGGCGGCCGGATGGGGGGAGGGGAACGCGTTTGGGTTGTTGCGGGGCTCGAGGGAGCCAGCTGGGGGTGTTTAGGGGGCTGCCTGGTTTTGAGAACCCCCGAAGTCCTCTCTTGGTGGGCCCCGCATCCACGTGCTACCTGTCTGTGGTCTATCGTTTCCCGAGTAGCCCAGGAGCTCGCCCTTTTTCTGGCCCCCGTACATCGTCTGCTCCGAGATAAGGGGTCCACTAGGTTGGTCCCCTGCCTTCATTCAGCACCTTTTCATCCTTCACGGTCCCTCTGCCCCCTCCCCCCCCGCGCCGGGAGGTGTCCTTGATCACCGGTCTGGATGGTCCCTCCCCTGAAGCAGATCTCTGTCCCTCCGGTGCTGGGGCTGGACCCGCAGCAGGAGCTCGGCACGACGGCCTGGGGGGCTTTCGCACCCTCTCCTGACCCCGAGGGGGTACCAGCGGACTCTTTTCCTCGGGGTCGTACCCTAGCCACTTCCATTGGCTGTATTTCCGTCCTGCGGTCCTTGACCCCTGTTATCTGAAGATCCTTGTCTGTACCTGTTAGAGTCTATAACCATCCGCTATGGGCCCCCCATTGCCCTCCTGCTCCCCCTGCTGCGGGCCCCCCATTGCCCTCCTGCTCCCCCTGCTGCGGGCCCCCCCAATGCCCTCCTGCTCCCCCTGCTGCGGGCCCCCCAATGCCCTCCTGCTCCCCCTGCTGCGGGGCCCCCATTGCCCTCCTGCTCCCCCTGCTGCGGGGCCCCCCCATTGCCCTCCTGCTCCCCCTGCTGCGGGCCCCCCCATTGCCC
>CM053771.1:278269488-278459872 GCA_028658325.1 Potorous gilbertii | reverse complement strand
ATAGATGTAGTTGATTAAGATACCTTTATTATGTATTACCCCATTGCTCCAAAAAATTTTTCTGCTTGGTGTTCATTAATAATAATACTAATTTATATATCAATAAATAGTTAGTACTAGTATTTATATAGTGCTGTAATATTTGCAGATGCTTTACAGATGTTGACTCATTTGATCCTTACAACCATCCTGTGGGGTAGGTACTATTGTTATCTCTATTTTACCTGTGAGGAAACTGAGGTACAGAGAAGTTAAGCACCTTGCCCAGGGTCACACAGCTTGTGACTGTCTGAAACAGGATTCAAACTCAGGTTTTTCTCACTGGAAGCCCCCACTGAGCTGCCTAGCTTAGTGAAATGTACTGCAGATAAGGTGTAAGAAGACTTGTTCTAGTCCTGGCTGGTTTTTCTGTAAAATGAGACATTTGGACCAGGGGATCTCTGAGGTATTTTCCATCACTGAAATTGAGTGATTCTGTCATCGTAACTGTTTTCTCTTTGCTTTCACAGTATGCTGGAAACTCATTCGGAGCAAAAAGAGCAGTCGAAGGGCTGTACTTCTGGTTGGACTTTGTGACTCTGGGAAGACGCTTCTTTTTGTCAGGGTAAATCCTTTTACTGTCATGTAATAGAGTTGTGGGACAAATGTGAGAGATGTGCAGTGTTCCTCTGAGTCATTGGCTGCTTTGTTGTAATTTGTAAATTAATTTGTAAATTATGATAAATCTGTAGATGTTTGTAGGAAAAAGGAATCTTGGAAAGCATGTAAGCCGCCAGCTTTGATCACTTCAGTTTTCATGTGGTTATCTCAACTGATTGAAAGGTTTTAAACTTACTATACATTAGAAAATATGCTTAGCGCTTGCCTTTGCTCCTTTCACCCAATTACTGAAGATGCAGGGACAGCTAAAGAGGCAGAAGCAGCAGAAATATTGTAGTAACAATATTTAAAAGCTATGAGAATGGCATAATGAAAATTGGTAAGGCTGTTCTTTGAAATGAGCTATTTCATTGTTAATCTTACAGAATTAGGGTAAAATCTTTCCTTTTGAAAGTAGAAATCACTAAAAAATAGTGAAAAATTGAAAAATCAATAAATTCAAGTCATTAATACTAATTTCTTTTGAATTATAATTTTGTTTCTCATGTGAACTTGAAGCTTTATGTCAAGTTGTTTTGAGGGTATAGAAATTAAAAAAGTGACTTACTCTGAGTGACCCCTAGCAAGGTTGATAATTTGAAAAGAAAAATAATTTTGATACTTTGTTTTTGTGTTAGTCACGTTGTTGGACTTTGCCTCTTGGAGGGCCAAAAGAATTTCATGCTTAGTTAGCCTGAGAATTAATTTAATTTTATCTCCTCTCTTGTTTTATAGCTGTTAACAGGACTTTACAGAAATACCCAAACATCTATTACTGACAGCTCTGCTACGTACCGAGTCAACAACGACAGGGTAAGAATTCATCAGTCTAGACAGAAGTCTGGATGTCCTCCACTTACAAATGGGTTTCAGTTATAAGTCAGTTGTTTATAACTTAGAATACATTTTTCTGTAAAAACTATTTTAAATAGTGGTTAGCTGACTCACTGAACCAATTTTACTCTTTCAAAAGCCATCCTTCATTTTAAAAGCCAAACTTCATTTGAAAATACAAGAACATTTTATTCTTGCTTTTTGTGTTTATTTCACACTCATTTCTAGGAGTGGCAGACCTCCTTTTCAGATCTAACCCTCCTTTATGACATTGAAAACAATTAAGCAAGAACATCGCCTGCCAGGACCACGTCTTACAGTATCTATGACATTCTGCCCTATCAGTCCGTCTCTTTGCCCTCTCAGTTTCTTAGACTTCTTGGTTGTGACCTTTTTGTATACCCTGTTGAAGTCACTCTCTGTGTTATGCTTTGGGGTTTGTTGACTTTGCTGTGCATCAGTTCATAAAAATCTTCCATGTTTTACTGAATTCCTTATAGTCTTACTGCAGGATGATATTCCATTGCATTCACATACTGTCATTTTTCAGTCAGTCTCCAGTTGTTGGCCACCCAGTTTTGTTTTGTTTTTCCCTAGTTCTTTGATGTTGCAGAAAGTGCTGCTTGATTATTTTGGACTATATTGGACCTTTGTTTCTGTCTTTGACATCTTCTGTAAATGCTAGGAAAGGGATGGATGTTTGGTCACTTTTCTCTAACAATGCCAAACTGATATACAAAGTTGTGGGATCCATGTTGTCAGTACACGCAGTGGAATATTATTTAGTGATTAATTTTGTTAGTATCTTGAATTTATTTTTTGCATGTCTTTGTAGTTTAGGTCTGAAAATCAACGTTTTTTCTTTTGTGCCTTTTTTGTTAATCTTAGCGAGTATTACAGTGTAGACTAGTTTTCTGAAGTGGAATGCTGTTACCTGTCCTCCCTTCCACCCTATGCAACCTGCACCCCCAGTACAGATCTCTCCATCTTGCCAGGGCCATCTCAAGACCTATGTAAAGCCTTTCTTGACCTAGTCCTTACTGATCTCTCTTCTGAACTTCTCCAGCACTTAATACTAAACAGTTAGCACTTGATTATTTTCTTTTACATGATGTATTTATTCTTGTCTCTTCTCAACTAGATCGTGAACTTCTTAAGGAGAGAAGAACATGATCTTTTAAAATTATCCTCGGTGCCTACTACAATATTGACCTGATACTTACCTGTTGATTGATCCCACACTTTTTTTTGGTCTTTTGCCCATATATTATAATTTAAGTACTTAAAATAACACTACTAATTTATGAAAATAAGTTATTTCTAAAACAGCATATTGGTAACCTGTTCTGACTTTGTTTTTAGTAAATAAATTTATTCTTTTCTGAACGTGAAATTCCCATAATAATGTCTTTGTTGAGATATTAATTTTATTATTGTTGTCAATTTCTAGGGTAATAGTTTGACTTTGATTGATCTCCCTGGTCATGAGAGTTTGAGGCTTCAATTCCTAGAGCGGTTTAAGGCTTCAGCCAGGTAAGTAATAGAGACATAATATTGATACTTCTGTAGAAAGTACATAATTTGACACTACTTATGTGATTTTCGTTGAATGCTTTCCTGATGGTTCTGTGTTTAGTATTTGTTATTTAAATGTTTCCATGAAAATATATCAATGAAGGTCAAATTTTTAAAAAAAATCTTGAAGTAGAGTCTAAGAACTGGGAAAGCTCTCAGGAGCTTTTCAAATCCAGTGCTGTCTCCAAGTTATTATACAGCTAAATCATTCAATACTGATGCCTGAACTATGCCTTGGAAAGATTGAAAAGAAACTCATATGTTCAAAATTATCATAGCTTTTATTGGAGTGGCCAGGACCTGGAAACTGAGGGAATGTTCATCTATGTGGGGATTTGTTTTACTTGACTGCATATTTATTACAAGAGTTTTTTTTTTCTTTTTTCTAATGAGAAGGAGGTGGGAGAGTAGACATAAGGAGAAAGAATAGATTTTTGTTAATTGAAAAAATTAAATTAAAAAACTGGTACCTTAAGGAGCATAGGAGAAAAAATTTCATAATTTGAGTAATATGTTCTGATATTAATGACCCTTTAGAAATTCTATTCTAAAATTCTGTTGCTTCACCTTAAAAACCTTTGAAAACTTTTGTCTATAATCCGTGGCAAAAATAAAGAAGTGAAATTATAAATTGAAGTCAGTTGGTCATTAAACATTTATTAGGCACCTACTATGTGTCAGGCACTGTGCTAAAGAAACAAAAGACAGTCCCTGCCCTCAAGGAGTTCACACTTTAATGGAGAAAATTATTGGGTTTTATTTCCCTCCCTTGTGAAAATGTCCAGGTGTCTGTTCTATTGCTACTACCTCTTGAAACACTGCGTAGTGAGGGAAAGTAGCATTGGAACAGCAGTGACCAGCTTTGAATTCAGAGGACCAAAAATGAAGCATGCGCCAGAGGAGCGTTGGTTCATAGGACCAGAATGAGGGGGTCTGTGTTGTCGGATGTGGCTAGTGTGTTTATTTCCCTCATGTGTACTTCAAGGGGAGTCTATGGCAAGGAGTAAGGGGATGGCTATTGCGGGATAGTTAAAAATTCAGTACATTTTAAAATATACTGTTTTGTGAGGCTGACAAGCACAGTTAAAAACTATTTCCCCAATGTGTTGTTATTGTTTAAACAAAGCCGGGTTTATTTTACAAGCTAGAAGGTAGTTTGATTTGGAAAATAGGCAAACCATTAACAAGCTCCCTGGATTTAATTCATTCACTATGCATCTTACTCTGGGTAAAATGTTACAGAAACCAAGTGACTAATTCTCATTCTCCGGAAAAAATGAAGCACAAGTCATTTCAATGAAGGAAGTTTGCTAGTGCAAGCTCCTCATTTTACAGAAGAGGACTTCTCTCAATTCTTTCTAAGAAATATCTCTTTTACTTTTTTATTGCTGGCTTTTGTTTTTATATTACTTTCATTTCTATAAATATCCCTTTTTTTTCCTTACCCAGAGAGCTATCCCTTATAACAAAGAGTAAAGTAGGAGGAAAAAACACATTCATCAAAGCTACCTCAGACACCCCTATAATCCAGCAGTGTATACAATATTCCACACCCCTAATTCCCTTCCTTGAGAAAGAAAGGGGCTGAGGTCTCTGTCACCCTCTCCCCAGGGCTAAGCACGATCATTTTCATTGAACAGTGGTTGGCTCCTTTTTGTTGTTCTTTCCTCTGATGTTGTAATTCTTGTGTTTTGCATCAGTTCGTAGACATCTTCCTGCGCTTTTCTGTACCTTTAAAAGAAAAGTCTTTTCCAAATCCAGTACTCTTTCCCATCCACATTGCCATAAACATTTCTTTAGCTGGCATCCATCAATCTTACATTAAGCCCAGCTGCTCTGCCTTTTCCTGAGCACATCTGGCACTGCCTCCCTTCGGCACTGTGCTCACATGTCTCCCTCTGCCTGTGGTGCACTCTCCTGTATTTACCAATGGGAGTTTTCCATTCTTCAAAGCCCATTTTTCAAAAGCTGCTACCTCTTCCACAAAGCTTTTCCTGATTACCCCAACCAGAAATGATTTCTCCTTTCTCTGAACTCCAAGAACATCTAATTCCGGTGCCATTTATAGGGTTCCTACCTTATTTCTGCCACTGTTGAATGTGTCTTAAATCTTATAAAATTACCCAAGGAGATATCATCCCTCACCTGGCACATCACACATATAGTACTCCGGAAAGGAAAGAAAACCAGACTTGGAGTCAGAGGATCCAAGTTTGCATCCTGCATCATCTACTTACTTCCTGTGTGACTTTGGGCAAGTCATTCACCTCTCTGCACCTCTATTTTCTCATCTTCAACATGAAGAGGTTAGCCAAACATGTTCTCTGATCCTTTCCCGCTCTTAAGTCTGTGGTTCTGTGACCGTGGTAGGCAGTGGTAAACATTTGAAAGTGTGAACCCAAGAAGGACCTTGATCCAAGAGGTACTTTGGAAAACTGCTTCCTGTGGTTTGTGCAGGACAGACCTGGGAGAAAGGGAGCTGAGCCTGAAGGCAGGAAAGTTAGTGTAATAGTCCTGGGAAAGTACTGTGGGCCTGAACAAGGATTATGACAGTGTAAATGGAAAGGAAAAGATGAGCGTCAGTTGAGTTGTGAAGGAAGAATTGATAGGACTTGGACATCGAGGGGAGGTAGGGGGAGGGCTAAAAGATTGAGTTCTTGAACTTGGATAACTTAGAGCTATTGGTGTTATTAAAAGAAATCCAGAAGGCTCAGGTCCTGCCCATTCTTCCTTTCATTCATTAAAAGTTTGAACTCTTGCATTCTTTTTTATCTTAAAAAAATTTTTTTCAATGAAAAAAAATTTATTTTCTCTCCTTCCTACATCTTTCTTCTCCGTCAAAAGAAGAAAAACAAAACTCTTGGAACAAATGTGAACATTCAGGTGGAACTTACACACTGGCCATGAACTTAAGTATTCTTTAGGAGAACATGTCAAAAAGTCCGTTCTTAAGTGGGCATCAGAGTTTAATTTTAGATACGTTGAATTTGAGGAATCTGTGGGATATCTGAGTAGGACTGATGTTTGGGAGTGAGCGTTGAGGGTTGAGGTAAAGATAATTTGGTGTCATTTGCACAGAGATGATCATGAGAGAATGAGAGCTCTGAGCAAAATAGGATCAGGATAGAGAATAGGTCTGAGGCCTGAGCGTTGGGGAAGGCTTGTACTTAGGGACAAGGAAGAGGGGCCATCCAGGATCATGAGAAATGTTTGCCAGTGAAGTAGAAGGCAGTCAGCAGGATGTATGGTATGAAGCCGAGAAGAGGGGTGTGCTCTGAAAAAGCCATTTCATTTGGTTTCTCCCCCTTAAGAGAATGCCATCCACTTTCTTCTCCTTGTTTCTTAGCCACATCCCATGAGGGCCCAGGTCAATATCGTATATTTTGTTTTCTCTTAGCTTCTAGCACATGAAAGGTTAGGAGTGGGGAGACCTTCAGCCACTACTTACTGAATTTTCCTTAATAAATTCAGGGCTTGGTGATGAGACAGTTAAGATGAAGTGAAGAGTAGTGGTGTCTGGTTTTTCATCTTGACTTTGAGTGAACTTTTAGCCTTTTAAAATATTGCTTATCTTATTTCAATCTCTGCTCAATTTTTTTTTTCTTAAAAAAGGGGAGGATGATGTGAATGACTTATTCTGGGAGCATTCTTTTGGATGTTTAACACTTGTGAAGTTATTATTTAAATGAAAGAAGATCTGAAATCATCTGTAAGACTTAAGTTGGGTAGAGAAAACTTCCTGTGGAACCTCTCATGTTGTGCTTTCAGATTTACCTGTGGATTACAGGAGTCTCAGTGACTGAAAAGGATGATTGTGGATTAGAACCTGAAGATTCTCTGATGGAAGTTCTGAGCCTGATTTTGATCTTTGTTCCCCTGCAGCATTGCCTTGTTTTACTGGTTCATGCCTGGAATATTGGCCTGGAAGAATCACAGATGATCTAGTTCAGAACTCATAGTTCGTTGTGACAATTCACTCTGTTTTGTTTTTTTCATTTTATTCAGAGCAATTGTGTTTGTTGTGGATAGTGCGACATTCCAGCGGGAAGTGAAAGATGTAGCTGAATTTCTGTATCAGGTCCTTATTGACAGCATGGTATTGAAGAATGCGCCATCCTTATTGATAGCCTGCAATAAGCAAGGTAATTGTCATGTTGGTAAGATCATCTCAGCACATCTTCAGATGTCATACCCTATTGACATAACCATTCTCATTCTTTAACATTTTTATACATTTTGACAGTGTATCCTGAATGATGCAATAGCCTGTCAAACTTAGTGATTAGGAGGAGCATTTAATAATGATATTAGAAGAAATAGAAATAGAATAACTGTTAATTCAAGTATTTTGAGCCCTAATTTTTGCTTCATGACTGTCTCATTTTATGATGTTGCTCTGCCTCAGTTGGTCTTATTAACATTTTTTAAAGACTAACAAAGGAAAATTCCAGTAGATCAATTCTGTTTTAATAAGGTATTTCCAAGTTGCTAAATTATTTTCACTTTAAAATTGTGCTCCCCTTGTCTAGCATTAGTAATTTGACTTAAAACAATTTGTGGATAAAGATATGGTTGGTCTTTGGTAGATAAGTGAAGAAGATAAAGGGTTATCCTTTTTTAAAAGAAAAAAAACCTGTAAAAACTGTTCAAACATGAAAGTTCCTCTGTGTAGGAAATCTTATTACTAATATCATTCCTGGTTTAAACTAATGATAAATCTTCATCTTTCTAGATCTCACAATGGCAAAATCTGCCAAGTTAATTCAGCAGCAACTGGAAAAAGAACTGTGAGTATGAATCTTAGACTTTTGAATATAACCATGTCATTAAAAGAAATTGGGTGTCTGAAATTATGAGGACTTTTAGATCATTGAGTTATACATACATGTGTATATATGTTTGTGTGTGTCCATGTGTATTGATACACATATCTACACACACACACACACATACTATATCTGTGTGTATATAAATAAAGATAGCGTTAAGGTTTGCATGGCGCTTTTTCTAAAACAATCCAATGAAGAGGTAGCACGTTGTTATCCTCATTTTACAGATAGAGAAATTGAGGCATAGAAAAGGGAGTTGACTTAGCCATTGTTTCTCAGCTAGTTGCTTAGATATCAGAGCCTCCACCTGTATTGATGGAGGGAATTTCCTGATTTAAAATACTGTGTAATATGTAGCCATAGGATTGAACATTTTGATCTGATTAAAAATAATTATGGAAATTTTAAGCAACTGTCGAGTATGCATGGAGATAAAACTACCAGTTGAATGATTGTTAGCAGTAGAGAGGTGAGATTTTTAAAAATTTTAAAGCATTAGAAACTTTTCCTCAAAATAAATTTTTGGAAGGATAGAAAAATGTGCTGTACTCTTTAGAACCCTTAACAGATCTGAAACCATCATTTGGGACACACAATAATTTGTGCATAATTCTTTGCTTATTAAATTATATTTAGTATATTAAATTTAGGTATCATTTATTTATTATAAGTAACTGTGACCATGGGAAAGTCACTTAATCCCTTTGCCCAAGGCAACTCTAATTGTAACTGTAAATTAATAAATGAGTGGCTGATCCACATTGTGAGGGCATGTTTCCAAACCAGGAGCTCCACACACATGAAATCAAAGACCTAGCTTTAAAAAAATATGTTTGCTACTCCCTATACCAACATAGATTACATCCTTTCTAAGACTGATCATCTTCAAAAATTGCAATAGGTGAAAAATTCATCAGCCTGCGGCCAACTACATTTACTAGCTACGTGACTGTGGACCAGGAATTGAACAGAGACCTTGGATTCCAAATTCACTCTACCTTACTGCCTCCAGTCTTGAAATCAAGTTTAACTTTTATTTATATGAATATATATTTATATATATAATATATATTTAACTTTTATTTATATAAATTTATTATAAATTTATGTAAATATATTATAATTTATATAAATTGATTCTGATATTAACATGACATGCTAAAAAATAAAGCAGTTATTTTATTGAGCAGTTATGTACTCTTATTTAGGATGGCAGGGTCCTTCTCACTGACTTAGATGGTATTAGTGCGTGAATTCCTGTGAAGTGCTGTGAACCACAGAAGTCGTTACCAGGTACCCAGCCTTCCAGTGCTACAATTGTACTTACCTAGGTTGAACTTTGAGGAAAGGAACAGCGTAAAGCCTTCGTCACCCCAACTTGCAGTCTATGGCATACCCTTCAAGAACACAGGATCTCTTCTGGACCACAGTGGGGTGTCAGAGTAGAACTTCAGTTGAAGATTAGAGATTCAGTTGATTAAATGAACAACTTCTATGTCCACCTGTAATTAGCTTTGTAGAGAAATTGCAAAATTTATTAGTCTGAAGATGTTTTTACCAGTTTTTATATATTACAACATTTTCTGGGTTACCTCCTGATACTGGCACTCATAGGTTGAGTTCCCTAGAAGGTAGCTACTACCATCATGTTCAGTGTGCATTGTGAGTCCCACTGCTAAAACTCTCTCCTGATTCCCTCTCTACCACATCCCATCCCCAGTGTACCTCAGTCTGTGACTGCTTCTCTTCCTTGCTGTCCAAAGTCATACTTCTTGAAGCTGCTTCCCACCCACACACCCCCAATTTTGTCTCTGGCTCTCTGCTACTACTGATGAGTGAATAAGGAGTACAGATAAACCTCCCTTCCCCCTGCATCCTCTACCAAGAGGACAGTGGTTATCCTCTACACAGCTGCTTCTAAAGTCCTCTTGGGCTATCAGGCTCAGCCACCAAGAGCATGGCCAATTTTTGGCCGATTTGTCCATGATCACAGTTGCTTTTCTAATTCTACCAAGGACTTTACTTTCATACCTTGTAGATAGATCACAGTATAGATATATTTCTGCACTTAGTTTGACATATCAGCACTGTAACTTCTGTTATCTTCATCTTATTATCTTCATCTGCACTTAGTTTGACATATCATCACTGTAACTTCTGTTACCTTCATCTTATTTTGTGTGATTACATTGTCTAGAGTGAGGTGGGGAAAGGACCCAATTCCCTCCCCCCAACCCTCACTACCTTCCCCCTCAACACCAAATAAAATTTTCCTTAACCTTTCTTAAGCTTTGTGACAGCAATGCCTTAGTGCATAAGAGAAGGACTGCCTGTGCTGTAAACTTTGCATTCCTTCTCTTTAAACCAAAGTTCTTTTACCATATTCCTGTCTTACTGCTTTTAGTCTCTAGAATGGAGATTCTGTCCTATTTTACTTGGGTTTTTAAGGGAAACACTTTCAAGAATGGCTACAGAAATAATTAATTGGGTGCTACTACACCCACCAGACTTAACCTCCACAGGCCAAGTCCTAGGATAGTTAATCCATTCAGTTTTGGAACTCCTGCTCTGGGGCTGATGTGTCTTTATGGATGAGTGAATGAGAGCAAACTCAACGGAGACAGCCCCAGAACAGCCTCTTCTTTACAGCCCATCTAGCCATAGTCTCAATCTATCTTCTTGCCAGCTGCCTTGCCCCCTGCATCCAGTTACACCCTATGAAACACACACTTTTACTGTGGCAATCTTCATCAAACCAACTCATCATCACATGATTGCTCTGTGGAGTCATTCACAGTCCCTGTGACTTCTGAGAGCACAATATTTTTCCCTGGCCACTACTCTCCTCTACATGTTGCTTCCTCCAGTTTTAATTTAAATCCTTGAGAGAGGGCATTTGTATTTGTATTTTGTATTTGTGTCCCCAGCATTTAGACTGCTCTTGCTACCACCAGACTCGCCCTGCACTAGGCCATCCTCCATTCAGCTGTCAAAGTGATCTTCCTAAAGGCCATGTCTGATCATGTCACCTCTATACTCAGCACCTCCAACATCAGATATAAAATACTGTGGTGTTCAAAACTCTTCATAACCTGTTTCTTCTCCCCATCTTTTCAGTCTTCTTATACCTTATACCAGGGGTGGGAAACCTGTGACTTTGAGGCCACATGTGGCCCTCTGGGTCCTCAAATGAGCCCCTTTGACTGAATCCAAACTTTACAAAACAAGTCCTGTTAATAAAAGGATTTGTTCTGTAAAATTTGGACTCAGAAGGTCACATCCGAGGACCTGGAGGGCCATATGTGGCCTCAAGGCTGCAGGTTTCCCTGCCTTATATCATCTCCTTCTTCTCATCCCCAGTCCTAATGTGCTCTGCAGTCCAGTTTCACTGGCTGTCCCCATGCCTGGAATGCTCTCCCTCTTCATCTTTGCCTCCTGGCTTTCTTTAAGTCCCAGCTAAAATCCTATCTCTATAGGAAGCCTTTCCAGTCTCCCTGAATTCTTGTGCCTTCCCTCTGACTTTTCAGTCTATCCATCATATAGCTTATTTGTACATAGTTGCTTGCACGTTGTCTTCCCCATTAGACTGTGAGCTCCTTGAGGACAAGGACTATCTCTTGCCTTTCTTTATAAGCCCAGTCCTTATCCACAATATCCATAGGGCCTCGCATGCAGTAGGTGGTGAATAAATGTTTGTTGACTGACCAGTTGGCACATAGTGTTAATAAATGCTTTCTTTCATTCATTTGTGAAGGTTTTTTGTAGACCTCCTATGTGTTCCAGTACTTTAGTTGAAAGCAAATCATGTTGGGAAAAAGAGTGACAAGCTTTGTACCTCCAACTTCAGAGGGACAATTTGGAGTAATACTTAGCCATAGCCAGTAGATGGCACTAAGATGCTTTAAATTGGGACTTTCTTAATAAGCTAATTGAAAATAATGACTGAAGAGATAATGAAAATGAAGAATTTTAGCACCATAGAACTAGAGTGAAAAGGGACCTCAGTGTTTCTCTGATGTTAGCTAATGTAAGTGTAAAAAACATATTCATAATACTTTAAGGAAACTTTTAAAATTCTAACCTTTGTGAAACAGAAAGGGTACTAAAGAGGGGATGTTCTTTATAATACCTAATGGCAAGGGCAGGACTAGGGCTGCAAATGTAGACAAGTAATTTCATCTTTTGTGCCTCGGTTTCTCCATTTGTAAAGTGGGGATAGTACCCCTTATTACCTCATAGTGTTGTGGTAAGGTGAGAGAGGTGTGAAAATTCTAGGGAGTAAAAGGCAAATACAATAATATCGTGTAATGAATTCTTCTTAAGATTTGCATGTGTCCTACTTTAATATTAGGAAAAAAGGTTAAATTATAATTGACAAAATTATTCTTTTCTTTAAAAACAGTGTTAAAGTAAAATTTCATTATAGTATAATGTATGCAAAGTATAAGTGCTGTGAGAGACTTCTGAAATATTCTAGTTTTCTAAAGATTTTCAGTACCTGTAGAAATTCGAACTGTGGACCCCTTCCTACCTTTTCTAATTTATATCTTTCCTTGGTCTGACAGTAATACCTTACGAGTTACACGCACCGCTGCCCCCAGCACACTGGAGAGCTCAGGGGCTGTTGTCACTCAGCTTGGAAAGAAGGGCAAAGAATTCGAATTCTCTCAATTGCCGATGAAGGTGGAATTTTTGGAGTGTAGTGCCAAGGGAGCTATGGGGGATGACGGCTCTGCTGACATCCAGGACTTTGAGAAGTGGCTGGCTCGGGTGGCCTGAAGAGCGGAGCTGGGACAGAACTGAAGACTTCTGCCATTGACAACATGTGCATAGGGGTGGGTTAGCAGTGAGTTGATAAGGGGTAAAAATATAATTGGAAATGCTTTCTTACCGTGGAAAGAAATTATTGTGAGGATATTAAGGATAAGTGTACTGTAACCAGCTTGGGGTTTTTAAAAAGCCATCCAGCTTCTTTTTTTCAGATAATTCAGCTTTTCTTTATTGTTCCATTGCTAAGTACAATGGTTTTCATTTCTGTCTTGGATCTGTAACAGTGAGTGTAAAGTTTATCTTATCCTCAGGAAAGATAAAGGACTCCACTATCTCCAGCAGACTCCAAGTAGAAAGGTTCATTACCATAAGCATTTTTATTTCAAAAAGAGTATTCGTCCTTCCTGATTTGGGGTTTTCTGGTGGTTTTTAAGTAGTCTCAACTATACGCTCATGGTCCACAGTGTTTCATGGCTTAAGACAGTATGATTCATGGACTAGACAAATTCATGGTGACAGAACATCTCAGAGCCACTTTCGTGGGATACTTGATTATGATAGTCTCACTCTGCCCCCCTTAATTTTGTGAAACTAAGTGATGAACAAATAGCAGAAAGATCTCTGCAAACTCAGCAGTGTTAAAGACTATCTGTGTTTTTGTAATAAAATTCCTGGCTTCTTAAATTTGTGAGTTTTATAAATAATATATTTTTTGGTAAAGTCATTTTGATTCCTCTATTATATTTGTTAGGTTTCACAGTGACGGATTGCCCCCTGCCCTTGCCACATAAATGCCTTGAATCTCAAAAGGTACTGAGTGAGACTATGCCATCCTTGCAAGCCCATCCACACTACTGGAAAAACGCCTCAGTACATATGCTGTACTTGTGGGTCAGTGGTACCATCTTTGCATATGAAAGATCATCATTATTTTTAGGAAGGAATAAAACCTGAAATTGGCAAGAACTTTTCTTATGTCTCATGTCAGGACTCTGTTATGAAAGCCTCTCTACTGTTAGTATTTAGTCTTATGGACTACCTTTGCTAGCAGAAATGGTAGCTTAGGGAAACAGAAGTAAGGGGAAAAGTGAAAAAAAATTTAATGTGACCATATATCCCTTCATAGTTTCCTTGTTTAATGTTTGTGTGTGTGTCACAAATTAAAAAGCCACTACTACCTAGCATGGAGCCTTGAACAGAGGATATGCTCAGTACATATTTAAGCAGTGACTTCAGCCTGTTAAATGGCCTGTTTCCTCAATCTATTTTCCTTGTCACAAAATTTCCCATTTAGTTTCATTCTGTTGGTTGATTTATTTATTTTCTTAAATTATGTGTTAGCCAGTATTTCACCCCATTAGCAAAAGCAATAGAGTGTCACAACAAAGACAGTTTAAAGCAGGTGAGAGAAACTTGTTTTTATTTATGACAAACTAATTTACAGTGAGGAGAGAGAAAATCTACTGCCATTAGGAATGTATCATTTGGGGGACTTTATCTGCAAAGATTTTGAAAGCATTTTATAAATAGTAGCAAAAAAAACTTCATATTTTTTCAGTGGAGGAAGCAAAAAATATATTAATTGAATGAGTTACAGAATTATCTCCATAGGATTGAACAGTCAGACTTTTAGTATGCTGTTAAAACATGCTGTATCTTTGACTTACCTTTTTGAGAGCAGCCTGTGGCTGTGGTGTTTGGTCCTTGGGACCCTTGAAATAATTTTTCATAAAGTAAAAGCAAAGAATGCAAATTTTTTTTGGTGTTTCAATTTTTGTGTAACTGAAATACAAATGTCTTTTTTGTTTTTGTGCACTTCAGAGCCTTCAATTAAAATGTTTCTCACCAGTGGGATGCAGGTTTCTTACACCATTGACTGGCCCTTCCCCCTACATAAAAAAGCATGCCTTGAGTATACAGAGGATCTATTTTTGGGCACTGTGCAGATCCACTTCTATGTTGTTCATGATACAGGGAATAGATACTGAGGAGATGCCCTCTGCTCTTAGACCTTGTAAGCTCTGTCTCTTATTAGAATGGAAGGTTCCAGCTGGTCCAGAAGACATTTGGCAAACTGCAAATGATTTGGTACTATGGACCTCATCCTTTAGCTCCTCTTCAAGCTTCTTGTCAAAGGGTTCCTATGACTTTTCTGCCTTTTCCATTAACCCTTTTGCTAAGGATCAACAATCTGTTGGCTATTTTCATTAGCCAGACAGACCAACAATTTCTGTGACTTTAGTTATACCCATTTGTTAATGAGTGGGGGAAATTCCTGGGATCTGTGATTTAGTTTCATAGCCATTGAACTCTATGTAAAGTCTTCTTAGATAATCATGGGGCCCACAATCTCACACATCTCACTCACTATAATTTTGTTACTGACATGAGTGACTTGTGCCCTTTTGTTTCACTTTGCATAATTTGGTTTAAGCAGTAATATGCTTTCCATGGAACTCAAGGTCAGTCAATACAGAGTGGTCAGGGCTGAATTGTTTTTGTGAAGGTTATGTGCACAGTACCTAGTAATCTTCAGAACAGGAGATGCTGCACTTTCCCCAGTGTTCCCAGCCATGGTTGCCAGCACTCAATTTTGGGTAACGTGAATATTATGTGTTTCAATTTAGACAAATTTTGTCTTGTTCTGGCCTCAATGAAGACAGAGAACAGATGGCTTCTTGTAATCATGGAACATGATTGAACTGCTTGTCTTCATTTTTCTCCAGACGAAATCCACATCCATTTAAAAAAAAAAAGTTCCAAACAAATGGAACAGATTACTCAATATAATTCTCACTCCGTTCTGAATGTTTTACTTCTTTCAGCAATCTGGGTAGGATACTACTGAATATATTACTTAGTATTCAACCCTTCCTTCACATCCATTTAGCCCCCTGATGGCTACACTTGACTTCCTTCACAACCCCTTACACTCTATGGCCAACGGCATCCGTAATGCCCACACCACCACCCTTGGTTCCCTTTACCTCCCTCTTTATGCTGCTGTTCCCTGCTTCTTTTGTACCAGCCCCTAATCCTAGCTAGAGCTGCTGGGACTGCAGAATACTGACATAGGATGATGCAGAACCGAAGGCCGAACCTACAACGTAGACCAAACTCTCAGCATCTCTCAACAAATGCTTTATCCATTTGGCAGTTATTATAAGCCCTTCAATTGAAGTGTTTCTTACCATTGGGAAGTAGGTCTTCTACATAACATGTCTGGTCAGTCCCACCTCCTGTGTGTCTTTATAAGGAGCCATTTCCAGAGGCACAGATGATCAAGGTGCTGGGTGCATCATTAGTGAGAAGACAGATACTAGCAAGATCCATTTTTGTCTCAAGCCCCCAATCCCAGCTGCTTTACTCTCAGATGATGAGATACCTGATTTTATAGAGGTCATGAAACCATAGATATAGATTTCCTCAGCTTTAGAGGAGATCTTACCTCTGAAGTTAACCTCTATGTGTATGCCAGAGAGAGAGAACATTTGTTAAGCTTGTAGTGTGTGTCAATCACTAGGCATGATGTAGAGATGGTGGGGAAGCATCAGGCGGTGTTAGCCCTGGCCAAGATAAAATGAAAGCCCACCTTATTGAAGCTAAGACACACAAAGGCATAATCAAAGGCTCTAGATTCTAGACGAGGTACCTACTATATACCAGACACTGTGCTAAGGGCACAATATGGTCTCAGTTGGTCTTCACAACAACCCTGGAAGGTAGGTGCTATTATCTCCATTTTACAGTTGAGGAAACTGAGGCAAACAGAGGTGGGTTTGAGGTTCGATTTGAACTCAGGTCTTCCTAACTCCAGGCCTAGTACTCTGTGTGCTTCATGACAGTAATGAGATACCATGTATACAGCATTTGTAAATCCTAAAGTGCTATATAAATGCTAGCTGCTATTATCTCCCTGACTAGATTATTAAAATCCTAAAACTGTAAAATGAAAATAAACGAAAGCACCTACCTTCCAGGGCAATCAGATATTCTATGTGCATAATTCCTAACTTTTACAAAGAAAGGAGTCATATTTTCTCCTTTCTTCTGTGAGGCCAGACTTGTTTATTATAATTACACAGTGTTCAAGTTTTATTTTTTTATTGCACTTTTCATTTCTGTTGAATTACTGTATATTTTTTCCTTATTCTGCTTACTTCACTTTGCATCAGCCCATATATCTTCCCATGATTCTCTGTATTCCTAATCATCATTTTGTGTGGTACAATAATATTTACATTTATGTATCTCAGTCTGTTTGTCCAGTCCCCACTTGATGGCATTTGCCTTGTCACTTTACCACTAAAAAAAGGATATTAATATTTTGGTGTTTAGGAGACATAGGCACAGCTAGGTGGTGCCGTGGATAGAGCGCTGGGCGAGAAGGCAGGAAGACTCATCTTCCTGAATTCAGATCTGTCCTCAGACACTAGGGCAAGTCACTTAACCCAGTTTGCCTTAGTTCCTCTTCTGGAAAAAGAGTGGAGAAAGAAATGACCAATCATTCCTCTAAATTTGCCAAGAAAACCCCAAATGGGGTCACAAAGAGCCAGACACAACTGAAAGTAATTGAATAAAAACAGCAAAAAGAATGAAACATTTCTATGTATCCTTGCTGTCCTCGATCTACATGTTTAATAGGGGTGTCGGAGTCAAAGGGCAGATATTTTGGTAATTTTCTTAGTATAATTCTAAATTGCTTTCCTGAATGTTTGGACCAGTTCCTAACTCCACCAACAATGTGCCATTGTACCTTGTCTTCCTGCAGTCCTTCCAACATTAACTCCTCCCATTTTCCGTCTCACTTTTGCCTGTTTGCTGGATGTGAGTCAAAACTTGTGAGTTGTTCTGATTTTCATTTTCTTAGTAATATAGGGCTATCATTCCTATGATTGTTTAGTTTTTAATTCTTTTGAAAACTGTTCATATCCTGTGGCTGCTTTTCCAATAGAGAAGGCCCTTGGTCTTAAATTACTGTGTTAGTGCAACTTACAGCTTTGACAGATTGCCCATGTGAGTCACTGAGAAGTTAAGTAATTTGCCTAAGGTCATATAGCCATTATGTGTCAGAGGCTGGACCCCAACCTGGATCATCATGACCCGGGACCAACTCTCTATCTACTATGCAACATTTATGCTTTTATTAAGGCTAACAATATTAGCTTGCTAATACTATGATTAATTCTAAGCTCCTATAAGCCAGTTTGGTTATCTGTCACATTATTGATTCATATTTGTTGTAATAATAGCTCAACAAAATTACAGCCTAAACAAGATCCTTCCCCAGTGCCTCGTTGTGGTGTGAAGGTGATGGGGACCTTTGGTTCTTGAAGGCTGTGCTAGGGGTGCATGTTGCCTGCAGGATAATGTCCAGGATACTTAGTCTAACATTCAGAACACTCTACAAATCTGCCTCTAACAACCCTTCCAGCCTTGTTTTCTGCTGTTCCTCGATACAAATGTTCTGCTCTAAGTCAGTGCCTTTGTATAGAGGAATAGCAGAAGGTTAAGTGTCTTCTCTGCTGCTATTTGGTTGTTTCAGGCACATTCAACTCTTTGTGACCCTCATTTGGGGTCTTCTTGGCAAAGATACTAGAATGGTTTGCCATCTTTTTCTCCAGCTCATTTTACTGATGAGGAAACTGAGGCAAACAGAATTAAGTGACTTGCCCAAGGTTACACAGCTGGTAAGTATCTGAGGTCAAATTTGAACTCAGATCCTCCTGACTCCAGATCCGGTGCTCTATCCACTGTGCCACCTAGCTGTCAGTAGGTATATAACCTTGGACAAATCCTTTAATATTTTGGTGACCTAAGCAACTCTGTAAGATTAGAAGCTACAGACAAATCTCTGATCTGCATTAGTGGAGGGAGAATAAAGAGTGGAAATGTCCTATGTCAATTAAATCACAGGTCTTCCTCACCTTAAAAGAAAGAATAAACCAAAAAACCAGGAGGATGTTACCAGTTTGGGCAAGGCTGCCGGCAAACCCTCCTATGCTATCTATGTTCACATAACGGAGAGATGTGCACTAGATGATGAATGAGGTGGATTCAAGGATGTGCGGGTAAATGTTTTTAAAATGTACTAACACAATGTTAAGTTTAATCTGAATTATTAGTGTTTTCTCTATCACTTTGTTGTTTAGAAATTAGCAAAACAATAAATCAATCCCTAATTTTTAATGTTTGCCAATTTCCAGTGCAGAAATGCTCACACTAAAAATTTAACATTTGGCTCTTGGGAGCTGGTTGGAGCAGGCTTCAGCACTGCTCCAATTTCAGGGAAATTGTGGTATTCAACATTTTTACCAATAACTTCAGCAAAAAAAGCACCTAATACAATGACTGGTACATAATAAGCACTATATAAATGTTAGTTATTATTACTAGAGGTTTGTAACCTTTGTTATGTCATGGATCCCTTTGCATTCGTAACTGGTTGACCCTTGACCCAGAAAGGGATGATTAATGGATTGATATAAATCTAGAGAGACAGCTCTAGTTCAATGCCAAGGGAAATTGTTGTGTTCTACATTTTTATCAATAACTTAAGCAAAAAGCACAGATGATATGCTTCTGAAATTTGCTAATGAAAGGAATCTAAGAGGAACAGATAAACATTTGAATGGCAGAATATGGATCTGAAGAGATCTTGAGAGTCTGGAAATGATGGGCTATATCTAAGTTTTCTCAGTAAGCAGAGAGGGGAAGTGTGACCTTGGGGGGGTCAGGATGCTCCCCAAAGAACCAAAACTTCTCCCTTCACCATGGGCTGCTTGTTTTGAGCCATAAAACCAGGGACTGCTGACCTAGAAGAGCCAGTACTTTATCCCTCTGCTCCTCTGGGACAGACCCAATTTCAGCAACCTTCCTAAAAGAGCCCTGCATTGGGAGTCAGGAGAAATAGGTTCTCTTCCCTTCTCTAAAGAGAAAACTTAACTCTGCCCTTTTTTTTTCTCTTCTGTAAAATGGGGTAAGCAAGCAAGCAAGCTACTCACCTCCTGTCAGAGAAATGATGGACTCAGAACATAGAATAAGACATCCATCTTTTGCACAGGGTGGGTGGGAATCTATGGATCCTAATTAAGAACACTAGATCAGATCTCTAAGGTCCCAGCTCTAATATGAACATTGGAGAATTTTTCCCCGTAAGCAGATTTAGATTTCAAATAGGAAAAAGCAACTGGTTTTAGCTAGCACTTAATAAGAATCATTAGTTTAAATAAGAAGCTACCAAATGGCCCATTTCTTGGTGGTGGTAGCAGTTTCCTCTTTGTTACAATCCAGTTTCTATCTCCTCAAGGTGATATAATAGTAACATAATAATAGCTACTAATGATATCCACCACCCCCCATTCACACCAATAAATCACTTGCCTGAGCTCAATTTGTACTGTTCACCCCAGGTGCAAAAATTCATGGTTATGGCTCTGCCTACACCAGTCACCCCAGTAACTGTGGTTTGACTGCTCTATCTTGGCTGTGCATCCCCATTTAATACCTTAGGTCACTCTTCCTCCCTTGCTCCATCCCACTCCAAGTAGGAAGAACTGGGAAAATGTAAACTCTTGGAGGCAAAATCTGATTAACAGTTTCTTGTTACCTCTTTAGGCCATGAGGGAGGGAAGGAGGAGGGCGGTAGTGACCCAGATCACCAAACTGCTCTTCTCAGCTAGCTTTCTCCTGCCCCCCTCCTCCCTCTCTCTTTTTCTCCCACTTTTTCTTTCCTTCCTTTTCCCTTCCACTTCCTTTCTGTCTCCCTCCCTCTCCTTCTTCCATACAGACTCACTAAGATAACTGTTGCCAAATTATTGAATTTTACGTTTGCCAGAATGACACAGCGGATGACATTACTAAGTTATCTTACAGACACAGAATCTTTAAGACCAGCCAGTTCAAACCGTACCTGAGCAGGAATCCCCTGAACCAAGGTCCAGACGGTCATCTAGGTCATCTCCCCTTGAAGACCTCTAGTGAGGAGGGAGACATTGCCTCCTAAAGCAGCCCTGTATTATAAGCCTGTGGATCATGATGCACCTCTGCGTGACACAAGACTCTATGGCCTTAAGAGGATCCCTGATCTTTTTGTGTGTAATTTCCTCCTTCCTTCTACCAATTTAGTCCTGGTGTCACCAGAAATACCTGAGCACACAAAGTGTACTCAGTAGATCAAAGAAAAATATGAAAGCTGGCTTGTGTGGATTAAAAGGCTGAGACAGGAGACAAAATCCCTTGAGAATACGAACGAGTTCTAAGAAAATAAAGCAAGATCATAGGAAAAGACATCAAGTCTTTGGGGGAAAGTCCAGACCTGAAGAAAAATTTTGAAAAAAAGAATTAAACGGAGAAGAAAGCATGAGAGCAGAGAGCAAGCCCTTGGGGAATAGACTAAGGTCTCTGGCGGGGGGGGGTCTCAGTATTCTGGAAATATTAACTAAAATAGGGCTAGAGAGTGAGAGGCACTGGGGAGTCGTGCAAGGGAGAATGAATGAGAGACATAAAAACCATTTCACTCTCCTGGGAGGCAAAGGGCAAACAATAGAGAAATTCTAAGGAGTAGAAAGAATTGAAGATGGCACTTGGACATACATAGAAGAAAGACCCTGTGCTTGAAAACTAAAGACTTGTAGAGACTAAGAGAAAAGAAAGACTGAGACAGGTGAGGCTAAAGGAATAGGGCTGGCACTTTGTGCGAGGGAAAAGCCAGCCTGGGACCAGTAATCAAGGCAAATAAAGAAATATGCCAGTGCTTGGAGTCTGAATAGGAGATGGTGCAGGTTAGAGGCCTTGAGAGCGCTCCTTCAGCTGACTGCTCAACATTCAGGGATCACCTTTTTATTGTGCTTGTGATAAATAATAAAAAAATAAAATACTTTGTTTTATATGTAAATTGTATATATGATATATATATATATATTAAATATACACATTGTTTTCAAAGCTGTCCATCTTTGCTGCCTTTTAACATTCATTTTTTAAAAAATTTTGAGTTCCAAATTCTTCTCCCTCCTTTTTCTCTCTCCCCACTCCCTAAAATAGAAAGCAATTTGATATTGGTTATATATGTGCAATCATGTAAAACACATTTCCATGTTAGTCATGTTTTCTCAGATGGGAAAAGAAACCCCCAAAATATAAAGTGAAAATTGTATGCTTCAATCTGCATTCAGATTCCACAGTTCTTTCTCCAGATGTAGACAGCATTTTCTATCATGAGTCCTTTGTATGTCTTGGATAGTTGCTGAGAAGAGCTGTCCTTCATAGTTGATCATCACACAATGTGGCTATTACTGTGTACAATGTTTTCCTGATTCTGCTGACTTCAGTAAGCATCAGTTCATGTAAGTCTTTCCAGGTTTTTCTGAAGTCTGCCTGCTCATCATTTCTTATAGCACAATAGTTTTCCATTGACATTCATATACCACAACTTGTTCAGCCATTCTCCAGGTGATGGGCATCCCCTCAATTTCCAGTGCTTTGCCACCATAAAAAGAGCTATATAAATATTTTTGTACATGTGGGTCCTTTTCCCTTTTTTATGATCTCTTTGGGATATAGACCTAGAGGTGGTATTGCTGGATCAAAGTTTTATAGCCTTTTGGGCATAGTTCCAAATTTGAGCCACTTATTTTCAAAAAGAGGATCAGTGGCATGGCTAGTGTTTGAGCAGCCCCTGAGATCTGGCTGCTGTAGCTGTCACATCTGGGAGCTTTAGATCAAGCCAACAGGTGTGTCTGGGTCTACCAGTCATTACTGGACTTCCCATTTGAGAGAACTGATAATGAGATGGTGATTTTTACCGCTTCCTTTTCCTTCCATTGTCCTGTAAAATTTGTTCACATTAATTTGTTCAATCAACATTGAAAAGACAGCGTATGATAAAAAATATAATAGATTACAAAAATTTCTGATTTGTAGGCATTTTATTATTGGGAATAAATGATATCATGGGGGGCACTGGCTGGCATAGCACATGGAGAGAAAATTAAGGTAATGGGCTTCCTTTTGAAAATTACTGGGATTTGTCCCAGCTGAGGGCTCTGGAGCAAAATAAAAGAGAATCTTAATTGATTTGTATTCCATAAAAGCCGAGTAATGGCATAAATTTAGTTTTTCCCTTAGGCAAAAAAAAGGTGATCCCAAAGTAGTTTCTGTCTGGCATGGGAATGAAGGAGCTGAGCAAGTGGCTGCTTTGGGCCGTATATGTCCCATGGTTCTATTCGAGGGAGTCTAAAAGATGCCCAAAGATGGGAGGGTGGGCGCTAGAGAGTAATTCATACCCATTGGGAGGGGAAGGGGAGTGACAAGAATAGACTGGCAACACCCACATTCCAGAGGGGGAAAGAATAAAAATTCTAAACCTTCTTCTCTTGCAGTAGCCTGGAAGGACCCTTTCTTCACTTATACAAACAACCCTTCACAAACACACTGGTGCATTCGCATCTAGAATATCCTGCCAATAGCCATATTCTATGTTTTACTAAAAACAGGCCCCAAATGTCTAGTAATTACATGAACAAATACTGTATCTTTTGATGCTTTTTTTTTTTTACAGTATGAGGAGTTTAACACCTACAAAGCATATAAGCAAAATTTTTGACAATTTAATTTTAAAATACTTCACTGGTTTCCCATACAATGCAAACTCCTCAAGAACAGACACAGTTTTGTTTCTCTCTTTGTATTTCCCAGAACCTATCCTATAGTAGAGGTTTAAGAAATGCATGTGCCCAACTTTGTCCAACACCCACCCCCATCCTCAGTCTTTTCTGAAGAGGTGGGAGACTGTGGGTATGTAATACTGCATATAAAGGCAGAGTTTTCAAAATGTTGGTCAATTAGTTTTTTTTTTTTTAAACCTTTTGTTTTAAAGGACTTCTCCATGAGGGAGGATACATTGGGAAATGTAGGTGATATAAAAATAAAAAACAACAAATGTATTTTTTAAAAATACAAAAAGAATTTGGAAAAGACAAAGGGAAATACTAATTGAATTAAGTTAATTTCCTATTCTTTTATTTATATTTTGTTATCAGTTGAATTTTCTACAAAAGAGATCCCAGATGACCAGATCTACTGACAGTGCAGTCATTCCAACTTGAACCTCTGGGAAATCCTAGAAGGCAACCAGTGACCTTTGTGTCCTTAGGGCTCCACAGAACCTCTTGTCTTTTTTCTTTTTTCTTGCTTTCTGTTCAGGGTCTGATTTGTCTCAGTCCCTTTCATTTATTACTCTTATGGAGAGAGATAAACAGCTGCGACCTTGGTTTTAGTACTTCAGTCACAGAAAGGCCATTATTAATTTTATGCCTTTCTAATTTTTGAATAAGCTTTTTTCCCTTCAGTTTTCTCTTTCTCCCAGATGACTCCCTCTGAATATATCCTTCTCTGTAGTTTCCTTCTTCCTTCTTTCCTCTGGTAATGTAGGCTCTACTTCTTTCTCACAAAATCCTTCATCAACCTAGCAGCCTCCTTGCTTTTCCAGGATAGTATATATTTTCCCTTTTGGCTTTTCTTGGAATCTACAAAACTCATTTTACATTCTGAGCATCAATCATCATATTGCCTTGCAATTTTCACCCTTACTTTCCAAAGGGGTCCCCTGGTATTGAAAGGTGAGGTTTAATGGGGCATTGAACTTCCATCTTTCATGGGGCTTGATTCTTTCACTAATATAAATCAGTAGAAACCACCCAAAGGTTTATTAGACACAGGTCTTTCTACAAACAACCTTTCTCTGCTAAGTATCAGATCTGGGAGGCATGGGGCTCAGCTATCAGTGGTGAAAAATCATTGCAAATTTGGGGACATTATTGTGACATTATAATAAGTGAGATACTGTAGAGGTACACATATCCATCTTTTGACTGGACAAGCTACTTTTCTATTTTCTCATATTTTACATATAGACTTTCTCCATCTTTTGAAGATTGTAGGAATCTCCCAATCAATTAATTAGCAAGTGCTTACTTAATGTCTGATATTACATATTCCAGGTACTATACTAGGTTTGGGGGATACAAGGACAAAAATGAAATAAATCTCTTACCATAAAGGAGCTTATATTCTACTGTGTACATAAATGAGTGTATACAAAATATATATAACTTGGGGAGTGGTACGTCAGTAGTTGGGAGCTTCTATATCAGGGGGTTCTTAACTTGGTGCCTATAGATATTCAGTGGCTCTGTGGATATATTTCAGAGGGTCTGCGAACTTGGATGGGAAAAATCACATCTTTATTTTTGCTAACATTTAGCTGAAGGTTAGCGTTTTCTTCAGCTATTTGAAAGCATTCTGAGAAGTCCATAGGTCTTAACTGTCTGCCAAAGAGGTTTGTGACACACAAAAAGGCTTAAGCATATCTGTATCAATCTATGCTAAAGAATTATTGTCAATCAGATAGCATGAGGTCTGCAGGACATGAGCTTTGGCTCAAATTCTTCAGAATCTGTCCTCAGAACTAGACTATATGGGGTAGCCAGGTGGCACAGTAGTATCCTGAAGCGAGAGTAAGGAAGACCTGAGTTCACATCTTGCCTCAGACACTTAATAGCTCAGTTAACCTCTCATGGCTTCCGTTTCCTCAAGTGTAAAATGGAGAAAATAACAGCAGGGTTGCTGTGAGGATCAAATGAGAGAATATTTGTAAGGTACTTAGCACAGGACCTGTTGTGCAGTAGATGTTAGGTGCCACAGTGCTGAGCCTGGAGTCAGAAAGACTCATCTTTGTGAATTCAGATCCAGTCTCAGACATTTACTAACTGTGTGACCCTGAACAAGTCACTTTACTTCTGTTTGCCTTAGTTTCTCTGCTGTAAATGAGATGGAGAAGGAAATGGCAAACAACCCCCGTATCTTTGCCAAGAAAACCCCAAATGGGGTCACAAAGAGGTGGACACAACTGAAAATATCTGAACATTGTTTGCCTACATTAATTGTAAAGATATTAATTGTCCAGGAGGACCAAGAACAATGTAGCCTATTTTCCAAAAAGGAAATAGATGAGGTTGTGAGACACAACTACAAAAAGCTATGCTTGCTTTTTCCTCACTAAGTTCCAAGACCATATCTGATGCGTTGGGCAATCATTCTGGTCGCTGCCCATTGTTACAACCGTTGCCTTATATTTTACTGAAAACAAAACACCGAACTGAGGTCATTCTCTAAGAGCTCCTTCTCTTCTCCTCATCTCATATCACCTCCATGCCTTCTGCCATTATCTCCTTCATTACTGACTCATATTATGGAGTGACATTTTTCCTTACCAAGGAAAACCCCTCTATAATCATTCACAAGCAATCCTCTTCCATCCCGTCTTCTCCAACAGATTGCCACTTCCACCATCCCCACGCTCTCACTTAACTTCAGTCTCTCCCTATCGGTTGCTTGCCTAGTGCCAACAAATATTCCCATGTCTTCCATCCTCAAAACCCCTCACTCGATCCATCCACGCTCACTAGTTATCGTCCCATAGCTCTCTTTCCTTTGTGGCTAAACATCTTGAGAAAGCCATCTACCATCGGTGCCTCCACTGCCTTCTTCTTAACTTTCTATAGTCTGGCTCCTGATCTCATCAAAAGTGCTCTCTTCCAAGCTACTAACACTCTCACATCAGATGGCTTTTTGTCCATGGTCACCCTTGACCTCTCTGCAGCCTTTGACTGTCATTTGCCCTTTCTCCTTGATTGTCTCTTCTTTCTAGGTTTTTGTGATACCATTCTCTCCTGGTTCTACTACCTATCTGGCTCTTCCTTCTCTTTCTTCCCATTTTCTTTACCTGGGTCACATTAGCTTCCTGAACGTTCTCTTCTCTTTCTATACTTTTTCTTGTGATCTCAACAAACTTCCATGGATTCAATTATCTCCTCTTTGCCGATGATATTCAGATCTACTTATTCATCCCTAATCTCCACTGACCACTTGTTGGATATCTCACACTGGATGTCCCGTAAATATCTTCAGCTTAAGATGTCGGAAACTGAACTCATGATCTTTCCCCCTCAAACCCTCCACTCTTCCTAACTTCCCTATTACTGTTGCTGATACCATCATTCTCCCAGTCCTCCAGTGTCTCAACATACGGGTCATGTTGGATTCTTCATTCCCTCTGACCCCCATATCCAGTAAGTTGCCAAGACCTGTGGACTTCACCTTTGTAACATCTCTTATATGTGCCTCCTTCTGATACCACTGACACATTTAGAGCAGCCTGGTTCAGACTCTCATTGCCCTATACTGAACTATTGCAATAGCCTGCTGGTTGGTCCAGTTACAAGTCTCCCCATCCCAGTTCACCTTCTGCTCACCCATCAACGTGATCTTCCTAAAGCTCAGATGTGATTATGTAGACCTTCCCCCACCTCCCATTCCCTAAACTCCAGTGGTTGTCTACCAAATATGAAATCTTCTGTTTGGTGTTCAAAGCCCTTCCTCATCTGGCTCCTTCCTATCTTTCCAGGCTTACATTCCATCACACACTCTGCAAATCATTAACACTGGCCTTCTTTCTGTTCCTCAGAAAAGATATTCCATCTCTCAACACTTTCCCTGATTGTCCTCTACGCTTGGAATACTCTCCCTCCTCATCTCTGGGATACTCTACCTCCTGGCTTCTCAAGCTTCCTTCAAGTCCCAACTAAAATCCTACCTTCTACAGAAAACCTTTTTTTATCTCCCTTAATTCTAGTGCTTTCCTCTGCTGATTATCTCTTGTATAGCTTGTTTGTATATAGTTGTCTACAGATTGAATGCCCCATTAGTTTGCGAGGGCATTGAGGGCAGGGGCTATTTTTTGCCCCTTTTTTGTATCTCCAGTACTTAGCATAGTGCCTAGTACATATTAGGTCCTTAATAAATATTTATTACTTGACTGACTGCCTGACCTCATTGAAAAAAAGTAACAGCTAAAACTCTTCACTGTTCTCTCTGCAGCCTTTGTATTAATAGAAATCTATTCCTGAACCAAAGCACATGGCTTCAACATTGATTTTATACTGTGAATATGTTTTTCAGAGCTATTAACAAAAACCATTGCTAAAACTGTAACAGTTTTGTAGTAGATGAAATTGCAGTTTCAATGACATTAAATTGGATGGTGTTTTAGGAATTCTATTTTTTAATTGTATCTAAAAAATTTTGAGAGGTGTAATGGATAGAGAGCTAGTGTAAAATTCAGAAAGAGCTGTATTCAAGTCATGCTTCCAATATATATAGTTTTATGAATCAAGGCAACCGCCTTAACCCTCAGTGTACTAGGTAACACTAAGACAATCGTTTGTACAATATTTATTTCCATTGGTAGAAGGAATTTCTTCATTGGGAGTTCCCTAATACCTTTAAAAGCACAGAACTAATAAAAATAAATAATCTGATGCTTTTATTAGCAGAATCAGATACATGTCCTTCAAGTAGGGCTATGAATATTACTCTTTATACTTAAGACATTATCTTTTACTAGGGATGGGTTTAAAGAGAAATTAGATTTGTTGACTAGTTATTGCCACATGGACCAATTAAGCATCAATTACTGGGCAAGTGTCCACTAACTCTGAATTGGTCAACTGCATTAAATAAGCAAAACTATTCAGTTATTTTATATTATTAGTTATTTTATATTTTAGTCAACTCATTCTGGTGGGCCCAATAAGGTACATTTTTTGGTGTGACCACCAGGTGTCTCTATGGGACAATATTTGGCTAGACATCTTTTTTTCTTTAAAAAAAATTCCTCCCAAGAAAAAGGAACAGGTGGGTTCCACATTTGCAAAGGATGCCTGGGGAGGGGAAGAGAATGTGATAAAACAAGCTCATCTCTTCCATGTAAGATGTCATGAAGCTTTGGGACTTTGACCCTGAACAAAAGATTCCCAGAGTGACTTCTGGGGGAAAAAAATTATTGCCTCTCTATGGATATTCTTCTACCCAAGACCACGCTAAAATAAGTTGGCCTTGCAGGGCAAGAATACCATTCTAGTGCATAGACTTCTGTACAGCAAGTTAGTGCTAGCCTGCCTTGCTGTGCCTCTCACTCGAAATCAATAGCACAGAATGTCTGCCATATTCTGGTGGGTACTTTTGGAGATGCTGATTGGGAGGTGAATGGGAATTTGATGCGTGCTTAAGACATTGCATATTTGAGAAAGAAAGTGCAAAGGCCTTGAGAACCATCTGTTTATTTTGATTCTCTGCATTCTATCCCTGCTGTAAATGAAATCAATAGAAGCCCAAGGAACTAGCTGGACAACATTTTTCACAGCCTTTCACTGAAAGACCTTCTCGGAGATATAGTTGAAAGTTAGGCTTTCTGCCTATACGGAGTGTATTACAGAACTGCTTACTTAAACAGAATCTCTGCATTTTTGGTAGAACCTTGGGAATGCTAACGGGATCCTCCCACAATAAATTCCTGATGGAATTTCGTCCCAAGAAAAAGTTTGCATTTGCAGATGAGTTTGCATGTTTTCTGTCGTCAGAGAATAAAAACAAAGTAATGCAAAAGTTTTCCTTTTCAGAGCTGATAGAAAGTTTACAATCAAATTTATTTTTGTAGTTAAGGGTCCTGTGAGCACCTCCTTCACTTCCTCCAAATGAACTCTGATTCTGTTTTTAAATGTTTGGCCTTTAAGATGAGCTAACTGCTCAGTTTCAAAATTATGTGGTCTGGTTAATATTGTTAAGTTGGATTTGTAGGTTCGCCTTGGAATGGGTCCCTTGTATACCTTTCCTTCCAAGATCCCTTGCACCCATCATCTATTGTTAGAGAGCAGCAGCCTTGTCTGAATTTGATATCAGAACACCACCTCTAACACTTTCTAGTTCTGTGACCTTAGACAGTAATAAGATAGAGGTGAATTTTCATTGAATTTTTAAAAATTGGTACTATGATATTACCACTCTAGGAAACTTCTGGTGAAGAACTTTCTCTACTCTAAAATTTATAACCTTAAAGAGCTGCCCAAGGCTGTGTGTGGCCCACAACATTCCCAAGTATGACTTGAAGCAGATTAAAATGTATTGGGAAATATTTAACAAATAATAATTTTTTTTAATATATTAAAATTTCTTAGCACATGACCTTCAGGGATCCTGTGGCCCGCATTTCTATTCGAGTTTGACTGATCCAAGGCATTCAGAGGCTAAGAGATTATCTGTCCAGGGTCACATAGTCAGACAGCATGTGATACAGGTGAGACTCGAACTCAGGTTTCCTGTACTCTGATGTCACTCTCAATCATATTATATTGCCTTTTCATCATGATTCTTGAGCCAGAAGGAATCACAAAGATCAACAAGTCTCATCCCTTCATTTTACAGATGAGGAAATTGAGATCCAGAGCAGTGATGCAATATGGCTTATCCATGGTTACCCATGTGGCAAAGTCAGAATTTGAACTCAGGTCCTCTCATTCCCCAACCATTTCTTCTCCCTACCCTTCCTATCCACCCCCCCCCTCCCCATGTTGCCAGTAAATATGGAAAGTAGAATTTGAACTGTGGTCCTTGAACTCAAGAACCAGAGTTTTTTCTGTTATGTACCACCTTTCTTAGCTTAGTTCTTTAATCTTTAAGATATGAATGATAATACTTCCTGGGTGGTTGTTAGGATCAGGTGAGCTAATGTACACAAAGTGCTTTGTAAAAAAGAGAAAAGAAAAAAGGGGAAGGCCATTGAAACATTTTAAAAAATGCACAGAGGTGCAGAAGGAAGCACAGACAGGCAAGGCAATTTTAAAAGTAATGGGTCAAATTTATCATATATTTTTAAAAGCAAGTTTTATGGAAGAGAAATTCATGGTGTCTTATACGGTCCTCTTTTTGTGTTCTACTTGGCATATGAAAATGTTCAAGGGTTTTTGGCGTTTGTTAAGCTCAAATTTTAAAATAAACTCCCCAATATCCTTTGTAAATGTTAAAGCACAAGATAAATATCAGTGATTATTTTTACTATCGTGTTGGATCATATAAGGCATTGGAACAGAGGATTGTGAAGTCATGCTGGGTGCTGAGATCTGTACCTAAAGGGCAGGAACACTCTGGCCATGCTGGCTCCCAGGTCACTGAGTTACTGGGACTCAAAGTAACCTGGAGTCAAGTGACTATATTTGGAGTCAACCCTATAGTGCACTTTGCATCATTAACAAATCTTGTGCATAGGGTCCCCTCCATCACACCATAAGGGAGAGGAAGGGGCTGCAAATGCTAAATGCCAAGTTTAGAAACCCTTTATTCCATTTTCTTTACTATTTTAATTAATCGCCTGGTGGGGGAGTATTGGTATGGTTTCTTTATTGTCCTAATTTCATTTACTTTACATCTAGTATAATACAGACTCCTTGAGGGTCATTTTGTATCCCCACCACCAAACCCAGTACTTTGTTGGTGTTTCTCTAATACTTGTTGAATATCCTCTAGCTATTAATTTGGTTTTCCAGCAATTTTAGGCCAAAATTAATGGCTAGATAAATTTACCTCCAGGCTCTTCCTCCTTTCACCCTTGCTGTCCCAGTTACCTATCTTGTGTTCATGTCACATATGGCCAACTGCTTCCCTAGGATGACAGGAGACTGAGTAACCACAGTCTGCCTCCATTTCTTCAGGAAAGGTTTCCTGGAGGTTAGCGAAGATCTCTCAGAATGAAGGGAGGGAAGGAGGAAAGAAGGGAGAGCCAGTAGATTCTGACCAACAGAAAAATGCAAACCTGGGGAGTGCCTTAATATTGCCCCTTTCCATATCTTGAACCCCAAGGGTCTTATAATGCTACAGTCTAAAAAGGACTATCAGAAAAGCAGGGAAGCCTGGATCTCTCCTAGGCTTTATGTCCTCTTGTGTAGTAACTGGCTCCATAGGGTGGCCCTTTGTGATCTCTTGTGAGACAGAAAAAGTCTCTGAAGAGCCTTGACTTCTTGGTAGATATTTTAGAAAAAGGATGGCCCAGAGCTGGGCTGAATCTCCCTGGGATGCTCCAGATTAGGGGCTTCCTTCTCTTCCCAACCCTTCCAGGATGACCCCTCATCCTGGACCCCACCATCTAGTTCTGGGTCAATGTCAGACTGATTCTGAGCCTGTAGGCTGAGGGAGTGGGGTGGCTTTGCTTAAAATGTTCATGGGGGAATGGACAGAGTTCCAGATTTGGAACCAGATCTGAGTGTGAATCCTGCCTCAGGCCCTTTAGTAAGTACCTTAACTTCCCAAGTCATGTAACCTCTATCAGCTTGTCTTCTTGTCTGTAAAATGGGGATAATGATAGCCCTTAGCTTACAGGGTTGCTGTGAAGTTGCTGAGGTTATTCATATGTGTGTATATGTTTATATGTATATATAGATATTACTTGGAAAATCTTAAAGCACTGTATAGATGTTAGCTACTATTATGTTAATTCTCAGATATCTGTCAGTTATCATCTTCTGTGTTTACCTCTGATGGACTTTCTGTAGACAAGAAAGAGGAAGGGAAGTGAAACTAACTGGCTTATCCATGGTTATGGAAGATAACAGAAACCCAAAGCTGGAAGATCCTTCAGAGAAAATCTAGCTCAACTCTCAAGGCTGAAGCTTGAATTTCTTCATTGTTGCCTGATAGGGAAAGCTGCAATACTTTAAACACACAATCTTTTGGCTTCTTATTAGCCAAAAATGTCCCCTTCCTCTTACGGAGCCCTTCTCCCTCCACCAACTAGAGTTATTTATCACAAAGATTAACTTGAATATATTCCTTTTAGGCTACCTCTGTCTACCTCTACAACGTGGTGTTGATGAGGGCAATGGTGAAAGGATGGCTATTTTTCCTTTCCAGTGAAGAGGAAGGGATATGTCAGCTTCCATACAAACTCAACCATTTCTTCATGTCTAGATTTCACAGGAATATTAGACAAGAGACACTGTATTGAGAATTAAGACAGTTTATTGTTTGATTGACCAACATGCTAAGTCTTCAGTTTTTTTTACACAGTTTTATGGAAAGTCAATATGGCCACTTGTACCTCCTGAGCCAGTAAGAGACGGACATGCCACCATCAGAGCTTCCAACGGCCAGCCAAGTTACAGGGGAGGATTGGGAGGAAGGAAATGAGGGAAAGGGGCAAGAGGATAGTGAAGGAAAAAGATGACTCAAAGCTCCTCAGTTCCCATATCAAGATGTAGACTAATGTCTATGTTATGGAAACTATGACTTGATACTGATGTAAAACTACCAAGATGGTGCCCTGGCTCCCTCTCCTGAGGCTGACTTATTGAGTTATGCTCAACCACATTAATTAGCTTAAAGTAGGTTCAGTCAGGCAAATTTGTACAATAAGACCCAAGATGGTTGGAATCTAGAAGTATCTTACTAAAAACAAATTTATCTAAATCTTAAACATCCATAAGCTTCAGGCTGCTTTTCATTCTGACACTATTAAGACATTGAGGTCATTGGCCAATGCTGAGGGTCCTCTAATCTGTTCATCCACCTTCAGGGATATCAGAATGGTCATGGAAAGCCTCCCTACTTTGGATTGGAGTTCAAATCTCTCTTGTATTATTTCCCTACTTATGCAGATGTTAGGTAGAATCTGTTTCCTACTTATCAAGTTGGATGAAGAAATGACTTTAAGACTATTTCCACCTATTACTCCAAGCACAAAGGCTCTAAAATTTGTATTCTGTATATAATGCACATATAGACACATCATCTGTATATAAATCTGGAGCCCCCGTTCTACACATATAAATGGGTACTGGATAAAGAATTGCCATGTCCTGGCTTCTGAGATAAGAACAAATTCTAACTTATATAACTTTGGGTAGGTCACTTTATTCTTTTGTCAGTTTTCCTAATTGTGAAATAGGGAGAATTACAATCCTTAGCTCCTCTTACCTCGTAGGAATATATCAAAAACTGTTAAAATAAGAGATAGGAAAATGTCATTCTTTGGGGGAAAGGTAGTCTAGAAATCCAAGACCTTGGGGTTATCACTTAGCTATTCTTCGGATACTATTCTTCCCCTATTTTCCTAGTCTACTTTTCAATGTTTCAGTCAGTCTTTTAAGGTGATATTACCTGCTCCTTTTTTGCTTGCTTCTCATCTCATAGGATAAGACATGAAAAGATATGATTGTGATGTAATAAAACCTTCCAATAGATGAAGTTCCATTACTTTATGTCATGCCTTTGAGTATTTAGAAGCCAACTGTCTTTCATTCCAGGCCAGTGTAGATAAACTACAAGGAGAATATCATTCAAAGACTTCAGAGTTCTGAGTTCTTTCCTTCTTGGGGTCTGATTTCTCTTTCTAGTTCTCATATATATCCCAGAACAATGGACCTTTGAGATCACCACACATCCTACCTGAAGCTTGAATCCCCTCTTTGTTTTCTAATCTATAATGAATACATCAGAGTGAGGAGAGATATGTCAGCCTAAACATATATCTGGCCCTATGCCTTGGGGTAGCGCCATGACAAGAACTTCTGCTTAATGTTCATTAAAGAATCTTGTGACATGATGGAGGGAACAGAGTGGCTGGCTTGGGGGTGAAAATGATGGTGGTGAACCCATTCAAAGAAAAGATTATAAGCTTACTGGATACCCGAGGTGGTCAGGTGCTCCCCAGTTGGAGTACATGACGATAGTTCTGATGTTTGGATTACTGACTCATTTTCTGATGCTATTACCCTTGACAGGCTTCCCCAACTATGCTCTCTTGTATGTTCCATTAGACCATTTTGGTTGTGGTTCAGTCCCCCAAAACGCTTCTTTAAATGTTGCAATCCTGGAACTATTATGATCCTACTTCCACCTTAGCCATCCTGGAACCCAAATATTGAGGGCCACCTGAAGACCCTGTCCAAATTGGAACCTCTCTTCTCAGTCCTTATGAGGGGAAATCACTAAGTCGACTGAGGTCATCTCTATAAAGGTATCAACTTTGCCCTTCTCTATCCTATTTGGATTTAGCATTTGTAAACCATTCTTTCTCGGGATATTGAGGGGGTTTCTCCTGAGGCTTTCTTCTAGGGAACAGATCCACTTTCTTCCTGGACCAAGTATGGTCCAGATCCCGAGATCAAGTCAAGAGATCACTGAGGTAGAGTTAAACCCCCGGGTGTTCTCAATCAAGGTTCCACTCTGGTTCTCCAAGCAAGAGCATGGTGATGCTACCTGGTTAGGATGAGAGAAAAAGGAGAAATGCACTTTTGTGAAGGAGGTTTGATTGCTGGAACAACAGTCCATGAGAAAGGAATTATGGAAGAAGGGAGGTGTAGAAAAAGGAAAAGGTCATGGAATGGAAATCAAGAAGACAGGACGAAACAAAGGCCCTAACTTTTAAAGGAGCAGTCAAAGGGGAGGGGCAGGTTTGAGTTAGGGAGAGGAGAGGAGAGGGGACAGTAGGGAAGGGCACAGGAAAGAGAAAGGGAATTGCTGTGTACACACCTGGAAAACCATGGCTGGCTGCAGGCAACACTAAGACAAGCTGTATCTTCCACTGTGCACCAAGCATAGTTCCTCTATGGCTACTGATGGAAACAGGTTACTGTTCCCCTGATTTTGTGCACACGTGAAGGGAAATGTCTTTCTCGGCTTGTTTTACAGGAATGTCACAAGAGAAAAAATGCTACTCTATGATGCAAAAAGAATCCATACATTCATTCATTGAACACACAGTGGAGATCACTGCAAATCTGTCCAGGACAGAGGTCACAAGTACTTCACTGCAAATAAAAGACCATACATTGTAACCCAGGGACATGAACGCCTTTAAGGTATCATGAGGTAACTAAGCGATCTTCCACCAAGCACCACTGTAAAGTGTGCGGCATGCGTATGCATGGAGCCACATCCACACATGTGCATCCACACACACACATATGTACATATGATATATATATGTATATATAATGTGGAGATATTCTCATGTGCTATATTTTTCCTCTAGTTGAACACATCAATGCATTAGTTTATTGATGGCAAGACAATTCACAAGTTATTTGACAAATATTAATTACCTCTTATTTTGACAGTTGCAGCACTTTTCATTTTCCAAGACTGTCATCACAAAGCAAATTCCAACTTGATAACAGTAGGAGAAACAAAAATATACATTGTGTGTGCACGCATGCACACGTGCATGTACGTGTGTGTGGCATATACACAATCTAACTATGTATATATACTTATGTACACACATATATAAAAATTAAGCATGTGACACATCTGATTTCGGTGAGCACATTGATCTTTGTCCTTTGGGGAGAGAAACTCTTGGGAATTGTTTCCCCTCATCCTCACCTAAAGATAAGTTTCACTTCAAAGATCAGCCCCTATGCAGCAGTAGTACCTAATGCTGAAATGATGGGGGGCAAACCTCTCAGGACAAATATAAGAGGGTATTACAGAGTTCTCCTCTACTTGATAACTGTTGGGTGCCATTTTGGATTGGTTTCTGAGAAGTTCATTCCAGATGTGTTTTTATTCAGACTGTCTCCCTCTTGTGGAGGGATTCTTAAAGAAATCCAATTAGCCTATCTAAAAGGCTGCCATGATTTTTTTCCCCTCATTTTCCCATCTCCCAGTGAAAATGCATCAGTAGCCTGAAGGTATTCTAAGTCAGGACCATGGTGGGGTGGAGGGATGTGACAGTTTCTGGTGTTTTATACAGCCAGATTTCTTTAAGGCTGAGTTTTCATTTCTCCTTGGTCTTGGCTTCATGGGCCCATCCATATTCATTAGCATGGCTGGACCATAGGGAAATGTTAATTAGTTTATAAAAGTCATTTCCGAAGGTGTTAAAATGGTCTTGGGGACTGAGCCTTTCTCAGGAGTGAATCAAAAATGGCAAACACAGTTCTCCTTGAAAGGTGTGGATGTCACCAGCACCACTCCCCTACGCAGGCCATCAGAGGTCCCTGCAGCTCAACCATACCATAAAGTGACAACAGTGTAACCTTGATATTCATGACAGAGTGTGCGTATAGCTCATGTTTATACTACACAAGTGGAATGAAAAAACATCCAGAAATAATGTTTTTGTAGAACAGTACCCAACAATAGTAGCAACTAAAGGTCTAAAAACATTTATTCCTATAGTAGTTCTGCAGATACCATGCCCTCCCCACCCCTACCCCAAAATCATGTATGGAATAATACTGTATGATACACAATAGTGAGCTTGGGACACACTTCATCCCACTGATCTTGAGTTCACCAATCATCCAGAACTCACAGAGAAAGCAGGTGTTATACACTGCTCAACATCAAACATTTTCTTTTCTTTCTGCACATCCCTTATAATGGATCCAAATATACATGTATATCAGTTTGGCAGGTAGGTCAGGAAAATGTTCAGGCCCATGGATATTTTCACCAGCCTGTAAAATAATATGGTCCTACCCACATTTGCTAATATAACTGCTTCCTCCCACTGTCCACTTATGCTTTAAATCTAACCATGTCCCATTTAGCAAAATATACTCCAGACTCCCCCCTAAGGTTCTCAGGGGGAAGGAATGGAGAAGTAATAGAAAGTTGATCTGGATCCCTTTAGGCCTGCTGCCAGATTTCCCATGAACCATCAAAGCAGCTTTTCTCGGAGGCTCAGGGCTTAGAGCCCAGACCCATTTCAACAGCTGATATACATGTATATAAATATATATGGCCACAGAAGAGGGGTAAAGACATGATTACAGCTGTTCTTGGCAGCATGCTTTTTTAGAGTCAGTGTTTGGTTTTAACCACTTGGAGTCTGTAGTAGGGGGACATGTTCTGGGGTCAGACTGCCCGGGGTCAGAGCTTAATCAAGTTGCCTGGTTTTATTTATTTAGAATGGACAGGATGGGGTAGGGGGAGTGAGAGATCAAAGAGTACGAGAAGGAGGTGTTGGGGGCAGGGAGAGGAAGGTCAAGTGATGGAAGAAGGACAGAATGTGGAAGGGGGGAACATCTCTATAAGTTTACAAATATACAAAAACAAAAGGCCCAACCTCTTTCAAATAAAAATGACTACATTTTCATCTGGCAAAAAGTTGTATACACATGATTTAAATTTTTTTAATTTTAACAGTTTTTGGCAATCTTAATAAAGTACAATATATTACAACCAAACCAAAAAATAGTTGTTTAAGTAACAGCTGTTAAGAGTGACATGAGCCCCAACACCCACCCTCCCTCACCCATCCCATCCCACCCACAAGAGACAGAGAGAAAAAAAAAATCCTCCCATCTTGATAAACTTGTTTTTTCTTTTAGGAAGCTAACCAATAGGAAGCAACACAACAAGCGGGTAGTGTCAAATGAAGCTGACCGATCAAGGGCTCTGTATTAGCAGGAGCATCCACCTTCACTAGCTGGGGGTTCTTGCGGTTTGTCCAATTTGATGTCAATCACTGTGGATTCCCATGCTAAGGAAGAATGTCTCACCAAAAAGAAATCAAGTTAATTTGCTGGGCATCTTGGGAATAACAGTCCATTCCCATTTTCCCCAGAGGCTGTTTCTAATCATTCATTGCTTTGCAAATATTTTTCTTTGGAAATACACTTACCTTCTTTGCTAATAGACTAGTAGACAATTAAAGAAATTACAATTTATACATGAAAGAAGGGTCATATCCCACAAGTATAGAATTTAAGGGATAGAAGATACCTAACCCAACATGTATAAGAAAGGCATCCTCATTATATATAATACCACCAACTGACAAGTCTTCTAAGAAAGCCCAGCTAACATTGAAACAAACAGCTAAGTACAAGCATGTGGAGAGAAGTCATGTCCACGAGTCTATACCCTCTCTTCCAAAGCTTTATTCACCCTCTCCTCTCCTAGTTGTGGAATCTCATTTCCACATATAGAACTGCCTGGTGGACATCTCCACCTGGATGTCTTTTGGCCTCTCAAACTCAATATATCCAAAAAGAACTGATTCTTTCTGCTCTCTGAAATCCCTTATATTTTAAGATTGACTTCAGACTTGAGGACTTCAATGTAAATACTGAATCACTTGATCCCTTAACCACTCTGGTCTATTACTTAAACAGCCTTCTCAGCTCTTAAGTTTCACTCAACCTTAGCCACACTCAGGGATGGCCATACCTAGATATCTCTGCCATCCAGAACTGTGCTACCTCCAACATCTTGAATTCTGAAGTTCCTCTTTGTCATTATAATTTCTTATCCTTTCTTTTCTCCCCCAGTCTCACACATCCTAAACTCATCCTTTGCGTCTGCTCCCTCCCTCTCTATTCTCCCCATCCATCACACAAAATATGATTTTGCTTTTCCACAGTTCACTCTAAGTTCAACTCTAGTTTTTTTCAACTAGTTTTCCACTAGCAGTAGTTTTTACCACTACCGGTATTTTATCTTCTTGGCCAATTAGGAGTGTGTTGGTAAATGTTTAATAATGATATTTAACAAAAAAGAAAAATGTGCTGGACATACTTTTAAATTTTATCTGAATTATTAATATTTTATGTATTATTTTAAATTCAGACAATCCATAATACAACAAATTAAGCCCTGATCTGTAGCATTGAATGCTCATGCTAAAAATTTAACAATTGACTTTAAGACTGGCTCAGATCAGTCTTCAACCCTGGTTCGTTGAGACTATCTGCTTTCTCCACTCCTACTCCCATATTACTATACAATACTAAAGGAAGTCTGTAACTGGGCCAAGAGGATCCATTACAAATTCATTTTCTTCTCATTTCAATGAACCCTCACTGCCACAGAGCAATTTTCTTACTCTGCTCTGATTATATATTTCGATCACACTCCCCAAAATGGTTGTTTCAAACATTCTCCCTCCTCATGCCTCCTATGCCTTCCTTGTCTCCTTCTTCCTTAACAGATGGCCTCACTTTTCACTTTACTTGAAAAAAATGAGGTCATTTATCTTGAGTTCCCTCATTTCAAATACTCTACACCTCAAAAACGCTTATATATCTTCAGCTATCCTTAACTCCTTTTTCCAGTCTCTGAGGAAGAGATGGGCTCTTTTCCTTGCCCTTTTTTCCTTTCTCTAACCTTTCTTCATGTATCTTTGATCCCAATCCTCTCCAATAATCTTTGAGAGTTTGGTCAACTTCCCTTCCTTTGCAAGCTCTCGTTTTCCAATCGTTGTGTACATAAACAAGCTCTCATCGCCCTATTCTTAAAAACCTTTACTTGACCCCATCATTCCCTCTAATCAGTATTCTTTTTTCCATATGATTGCCAAGCTCACAGAAAGACGTCTGTCCTTGCTGCCTCCACTTCCACACCACCCACTGACTTCTCAACTATTTATAAACACACTTCTGACCTCACCTCAACTGAAACTGCTTTATTCAAGACTGCCAAGTTTAAACGCCAAGTCCATTGGTCTTTTCTGAGATCTCAAACCTCCTTGACCTCTCTTTGGCTTTAAATTTTTTTCTTTTTTTTTAGGCAATCAGGGTTAAGCAATTTGACCAGGATCACATAGCTGCTAAGTGTCCGAGGACAAATTTGAACACAGGTCCTCCTGACTACAGGTCTAGTGCTCTATTCACTGTGTCACCTAGCTGCCCCTCATATTTCTACTTCCCTTGACTTCTGAGATTGTGCTTTCTCTTTTCTTTCTTCTTCTGTTTACCTGGCTTAACATTTTCAGTATCCCAGATCACCATCTATCTCCCACTCACCAAGCCTGACTGTCTTTCAAGACTCTGATCTTAGTTATTTTTATATTTCTCTATATTCATCATTTATCCATCCATCCATCTAATCTATATATTACCACCATCTCTGTCTTCTTCAATATTCTATCTTTATGTCTTTCTATATCTATCATCATGATCCCTATCATCATCTCATCTATCATTTCTGCCTATCTTTCTATAATATCTATATATCATCACCACTTCTATCTTCATCATCATCTCTATATCTGTCTATATCTACCATCATGATCTCTATTTAACATTACATCTATCTACCTACAGCACTCTCTCTCTCTCTCTGCATTTTATCCTTGTAGCAAAAATGTAAGCCCCTTGAGGGCAGGGTCTGTCCTGTTCTTTTTGGTTTTCACATCCCCAGCATACTATAGACTCAATGAATATTTGTTGAATTGAATTCAATATTAAGCCTGGTTGCTCAGTCATGGGACCACAATACCTGTTTATTTTGTTGATCAGAGGAGTGAAGGAAGAGCACAAGACTCTAAGAGTCCCTCCCCCAGGTCAATGCTTCTAATATAGCACTTCTCACAATGATCCTCCTCAGCTTATGTCTTCTCCAATGTAAGAATACTGATGGTGATAGCATTTATATAGTGCTTTAGGGTTTGCAAAACTACCCAATACACTTTCCATAACTGTATTCTATGAAAAAGTTCACAACTGACAACCTTCTCTGGTTTCTGAAAACATCTCACAGCCTGAAGGAAAAATTTTGCAGGGAGCAGTGGGTGATTAGGGGAATGTCAAAGATAGTTTGCCAGATTCTGTGGTGGGCATTCAGCGTCAGACCAAAGTCCAGTATGCCTTTGGCATCTCCCAAGCTGCTTTGTTTGTATTCTAGCACAACTTGGAGATCACTGGAGGTAGGAAGGACAGGGGCTGTTTGGGTGAATGGGTTGATCTGGGGAGGACACTTGATTTCATTTCTTGGTGGAAATGGAGATAATGGAGTGGCGATAACCAGAAATTGAATCAGACTGACTCATGAACCTTACTAATTTGCTGAACTCAAGGAATATTAATTTTTTTACTTTGTTATGAGTAGAATCAAAGCCTTAAAAAAACCACGAGTTGAAATCATTTGAACTTGAACTAAGCTCATATATTCTCTGAGACTTCTGTATTGAATCATTACAAAATTGTAACAAAGTATTCTGCAAATTGAACCCAAACTGAGCTGATATTGATTTGACTTGAGTCTCATTAATAATTCCAAGAGCCTGGAGGCTGTTATAGTACATAGGTGGAAGAATGTCCTGCCATCTTGACTTCTCTCTTTCTTCTTCCTCCCTATTCCTACTGGATAATGAAGGGGGCTTCTAATGGGAGCAGGAAATCAGGAATCATTTGGGAGGCTTCCACCCAATCCCACACTCCACCCCTTCACACATTACTTCTTTAATAGGAGCAAAAGAATAAGTAACCATCTAGGTTAGGCACTCAATACAATGGAATAAATAATTCAAGGATTTTTTTAAGGTCTCAGGGATTGAGTTAGATGATATGGCCAACACACAGAGAAGTCTGAGGTTGGTCATGGGAAATATGTGCAGATAGCCCCACTAAATGAAAAGATTTTAACTACTCTTTCCCAGCCCTCTACGGGTTTTGTTGTTGTTGTTAATTGTGTCTAACTCTTCATGAACCCATTTGGGGTTTTCTCGGCAAAGATACTAGAGTGGTTTGCCATTTCTTCATTTTACAGATGAGAAAACTGAGGCAGAGTGGAGTGACTTGCCCACCTTCATGAAGCTACTAAGTGTCTGAGACCAGATTTGAACTTGGGAAGATGAGTTTTCCTGACTCCAGGCCCCATGCTCTAACCACTGCACCTCTAAGCTTCCCTACCCTCTTTGTTTTAGGGTACTGGGAAAAGAGCATTGTAGTCAGATGACCTATATTCAAAACCTTTCTCAGACACTTCCTACTTGTGTGACCTTGGGCAAGTAATTTCACATGTTGGGGCTTTATTTTTCTCATCTCTAAAAGCAGGGGATTGGTTCTCTAAGGAAACTCAGTTCTAAGGTATGACTCTATGACCCTCCTACCATCTTCCTCATCTATCAGTACCTATTGAAGCAAAGGGTGCTATTAGTTTACAAGTTTGTTAGGAATATAAAATCTCTGACCTAGGGGCAAGATAGTTTAGGGCATTGACTTTGAACTCAAACATACATGAAGGCCTTTGACTTAGAAAGTCACATACTGACATCTGTGTGCTATTATATTATTATTTATTTTGTTAAATACTCTCCAATTACATTTTCATCTGGTTCTGGGAGTGCTGCAGGCCTTATTTTGCCCATGGGTTATCTGATAACTGGTGTAGTGGATGGGGTCCTGGCTCTGGAGGTAGGAAGACCTCAGTTCCAAACCTGCTTCAGATATGTAACACCTGTAGGACCCTAGGGAAGTCGCTAAACCTCCCAAAGCCTTAGATTTTCATTCACAGTGGTTTTTAACATTCCTTCCATCTCCTGTGATGTTTGGTCCTGAATGCCAAGTTCCAGTTCTATTTAATATTCTCTGTCACTTTTCTTATCTGGTCCTCATTTCTGGCATGCAGAAGAAACATCCCCATCTTTTCTCATTTTGGTAACACAGCCTTCATCTCAGCCCCCTTGTTTTTGTCTCTTATTTTTGCTTTCTGTGTCTTTTTTTTGATATCATCTTGTAAACTTTGAACAGCTGTTCACTATCCCACCCTCCAATCATACTTCTTTCCCCTCATGATTCCCTCTTCTGTGCCCGCTTAACTGTCAGAGAATCTGAGAATCCCTACATCAGAAGGGATCACCTGAGGGTCTGCCTCCATGCAGATTTATTATCCATTCTAGCCTGTGCCTAATCTGCTGTGAAGCAGATGTTACTTTTCGCCTTCACATCCCAAAGGGAGGGAGGCCATGTGACTCAGTGGATAGAGTTGGAATGAAGAACTCACGAGGTGGGTGATCCAGGCAAGTCTTTTAACCTCTCCACCTTCTGCTTCATTTTCCTTATTCACAACGTAAGGGAAATAACATCACTTACTTCCCTGGGTTGTGGTGAGGGTTGAGTATGGGTTTTGAAAACCCTAAAGTGCTACAGAAACATTAGTTATTATTAACATTATCATCTCTACTACCACTACTATCACTCCACTGCTCTAGGATCTCAAAATTCTCACCATCTAGAAGTTCTGTATTATAGAATCAAAGACCTTCAGGGTTGGAAGGGACTCGGGGGTGATCTGAGCCCATACTCTAACTGTGACATGTACTGTCCCCCTTATGACACATCTGAGAAGCAGTCACTCATGCTTTGTCTGAAGGCCTCCCATGGCATGAGGCCCTCTACCTCCAGAGGCAGCCTCATAGGTTTTTGGACAACTGTGGTAAGAAGATTATTTTTTGACAAGAAGCTTAAATTGGTCTCTTGAAAATGACCATTCCTTGATCCCAGTTATCTTTGCTCTGGAGCCAAGGGGAACAAGTCTAATTCTTGTTCTTCAAATATTTGCAGAGAGCTATCATGTCCCCAGGAGCTGTGGTGGGAGAGTGGGGGAGGAACACCATAAAAAATTTTCCGGTCAACATATTCCCAGTTCCTTCAATTAATCCTTACACAACATTGTCTCAAAGCCCTTCACCACTCTCCAGTTGATATTGAACCCAACTTCCTCTGGTCACCATTTTAAGCCTCTCCCATCTTTGTCTAATGGATGGTCTTTCCCTCCTTACTCATTTCTTTCCAATTTATGTTGGGGCAGCTAGGTGGTGCAGTGGATAGAATACCAGTGCAGGAGTCAGGAGGACCTGAGTTCAAGTCTCACCTCAGACACTTGACACTCACTAGCTGTGTGACCTTGGGCAAGTCACCTAACCCCACTTGCCTCATCCTGGGTCATCTCCAAGTCATCCTGATGAATATCTGGTCACTAGATTCAGATGGCTCTGGAGGAGAAGTGTGTGACTGCACAGCCCTCCCTCACTCAAAAAAACAAAGTCAAGTGCAAGTCATGTCATTGTTTGTCTGATGGCATGGTCTTCTTTGGCAATGAAGGACGAACACACACGCATAGCTGACATGTACTGTACTTCACATGCCTAATAACCCTGTTGGGCAGGTGGGTATCATTATACCCACTTTACAGATGAAGGAAACTGAAACTCCAAGAGACTGCTCAAGTCATAGAGCTGCAAAGTGTCCAAGGCAGGATTCAAACCTGGGTTTTCCTGACTCCAGGTCCTGCTCTCTGTACACTATTGTTGTTCAGTTATGTCTGACTGTTTATAGCCCCATTTAGGGTTTTCTTGGTGAAGATACTGGAGTGGTTTGCCATTTTCTTTTCCAATTCATTTTACAGAAGAGGAAACTGAGGCAAACAGGGTGAAGTGGCTTGTTCAGCATCATATGGCTAGTAAGTGTCTGAGACTGGATTTGAACTCAGGTCTTCCTGACTCCAGGCTTGGCATTCTATCCGTAGTCACCTAACTGCCACTATTTGTAAGCATGATATAGTGAGAAGAGTACTGAACTATCCCCAGCAGGCCTGGGTTCTAATCCCAGATCTCTTACTAACCAGCTGTGTGATATTGATCAATCACTTTTCCTCCCTCTGGGTCTCAGTTTCCTTACCTATAAAATGAGGGGAGTGGATCAGATGATCTCTAAAGTCCCTTTCTGGTCTAAAAATCTATAAACAACTTTTTTTCTTTAAAACATTTTTTTTATAGACCACTTATTTTCTAAGACTTTCATCTCTGTTGCTTTTTTCTGAGTTTCTCCCTAGGTTTCTATAGCCCTGGAACCATGGATTAAGGACTCACCAGTGCCAAGAATCATAGGAAGAGTCCCTTTCATGGATAACTTTGGAACTATAAAATGCTACATACATATGACAGAATATGGATGTCAAATCCCCACAAGCTAGTAGCTTTAAAAGTATATTGCTCATAACTGGTGGGCATGGACAATGGACAGAGGAAAGGGTTTTATCCATTTGATTATATGAGACATCTCTGAGGGTAAATGACTGAATCAGAATTTTAATCCAGATCTTATCAACTCTGAGTCCAGCACTCTCTCCATTTTCCTATGATGCAATCTTGAGCACTGGACCTGGAATAACTGAGTTCAAACCCAGGCTATGTTATTTACTAGCTATAGGACCACTGGCAATTCATTTAACCTTAGTTTCCTTAACCACAAAATGGTAAGATAATACTAGCCTTAGCTCCCAGGGTTGTTGTGTTGTGAGATAATATTTATGATGCACTTTGGTTGTTCCCCTTCCCTATAGTAGGCTGACTATATCTTTAAACTACTTATGAAAATGAAAGCAGCATGTGTTCTCAAGATTACATCTTCCCTACCCTGTGTTTTAAAAATATGTCCTCTATAGGATATTCCCCCAAAGGGGCCCTCAGTCTTCATGGCAATACATATAAATTAGAATAAAAAACTGCTAAACTGGAGGGAACCTTGCAGATTATATCTTAATCTCTTTATTTTATAGATATAGAAACTGAAATCCAAAAATTAAGTGACTTGTCCCTATGTACCATGGAAAGGAACATTTTTGGCATTAAAGCTGTGTGCAATTATTTATTAGATTATAGACCCCACAAAAATAAGAACTATGCCTTGTCATAGGATCATAGATTTTATTTATTTATTTTTTAAAGACTTTGTCTCTATCTCACCCCAAAATACAGGGAGGCTGCTCACAGGTTCAGTCTCATTAAACAGTATAGGAAGTTTTTACCTTTTCCATTTCCCAACTAGGTAAACTGAACCTTACTTAGGCAACCTGGTGGGCCCCCCCCACTCCTCAGGGTTTAACCATGTTAATGTCCAACAGTGTGGACATCAGCTCTGCACAGCCAACCTTAGCTTAGAACTCCTGAGCTCAAGAAAACCACCAGCCTCAGATTTCCTGGTAGCTGGGATTATAGATCTATATCACCATCTCCAGCAGGACTATAGATCTAGACTGGAAGAGTTCTTCATCTAATTCCAATCTCTCATTTTGCCAATAAGGAACAAAGGCCCAAAGGGGTTAAGTGACTGCTAGCTGGCTCTGAGTCCAGCACTGTATTCATTTTCCTATGATGCTATCTAAATTTTCTCTCCTCCAGATTATTCTGGATGCAGAAAGTCCTCAATAAATATTAGCTGAATTGAACAGAAGGTTAAACCTAGACAGTTGTCTTTCTTGCCCATCCCTAGTTCTGGCTCTAGGTGTATGTTCCTAGAGTGCTAGATGCTCCGAGATCCCATGGGTATCATTATTTATAAACATAGTTCCATCTATGACTGCAGGGCTATTGAATTCTTCTGTCCAGAAAGATTAGGCCTTCACATGTGGAGAGAAAACATTTGACAATGGGCTGTCCCTCCCATTTCTGGCATCCCCTCCTCCTCCCAATTCCCTTCTACCTGTATGAAGAACACTCTTGCGTCCAGCTCACTTAAGGGATTGCTGGAAGTGCTTGGCATTCTCAAGTCCAATAAGAGTCATGGTGGTTAGGTTCAATTTAAAAAGACAGTGGTTCCTTTTCAAGACATCTATTTTAATTAGAAGGAAACCATTAGCTGGCTTTGGGGAAAAATGCCACATCAGCATCCATGTTTCCCCTGTATTCCGTAATGGTTGGCAGAGCCCACAAGTGGAACTGATTCAATGCCCTGGGGCTCTTAAGAGATTGCGACCCAGAGAAGGGGTACTAGTGCTGTTATGTTAGAGACTTGGAAACGGCTTTCTGCATTTTATGAATCTAAGGTAATGGAAGAGGGACCCAGCTGCTTCATTGGACCAGTCCAAAGGCTATTTTGTTGTCTTCTTTGGCCAAGATTGCACTTAAGGCTTTCAGAAGAATTCTGGCCTTTAAAAAAGCACTTTTGGGGATGATTTTTGTCTTTTTCGATAGCACATGTTAAGATTTCCAATCTAAGGTCCATTTCTAGCTCAGCTAGTTACTACCTATTTCTGGCTCAGCTAGATTACTATGTATCCTTGGGCAATTTATAGGCTGCCAGGTTAGTAGATTGAGTGCTCCATTTGGAGAAGGGCTGGGCCTGAATCTTCCCTTGTATATTCACTGGCTCTGTGACCTTATGAAAGTAAATAAGCCTCTCTGGGCCTCGGTTTCCTCATCTATAAATGGGGTTAATAGTAGCACAAATCTCATAGGGTGATTGGGAAGTTCTAGTGATATAAGGCACATAAAACACTTTACCAACCTTGAGGGGCTTTTCATGTCAGCTATAACTGGGGAATTCTTCCAGCCTTACTTTTCTTACATGTCAAGGTGAGGAGGCTGGATAAGATGTCCACTAAGATCCCTCCCAGTTCTAAATCCTATGATCTTTAGTGCGAGGATCCACTCCATAGAGGCTAATCATGACTCTTCCATGCCTTGTCATTTTATGAGCTACTAGGGTAAAAAAGAAAATAATACATCATCTCATGGCCAATACTCTGGCCTCTCCAAATTTAACTAGGTTGGTCCTAATATGGCAGATATGCAGTCTACTGATGAACTCAAACTTAAAGTCTTTTCAGTTTGGGAATAACTTCTAGATCCCCAGTGACATAATCTTCAAGACACACCCCTCCCCCAAAGACCTCAAGACCTAGGCTCAAATCCAACCTCTTCCATTTACTAGCTATAAGAACTTGAACAAGCCAACCTCATTGGACCTCATTTTATACATCTATAAAAATGAGGGAATTGGGCTCAGTAGCCTCAAAACTCCTTCTGGCTCTAACTCTATGATTTTATACCTTAGTGAAGCACATATTCAGCACCTCTGAAGAGTATAAGCAAAGAGAATCATCAATCTGCTTCCATCCTCGATCAGACTCCTTGGTAACACTGAAAAAGAAAACTCCCATTTTGCATTACATGTTTGAAAGCACAGTTTTATTTAAACCCACTCTATATTAACCCTTCAGAGGTTGCTTAAGAATGCTAGAGAGCCCTTTAAATGTGCCCATCACTTGAAAAAACAAAACTGGTCAACAAACAAAAACAAGGATCTACTTTGCTTTATTTCTGAATTTGGAATGATTCCTTTAGGCCAGTTCAATCATGCTATACATGTCATCGACAGGGATCTCTTCAAGAGTTCATGACTTAGGGGAAGGAGGCAGAGGAAAGGAAGCCTTCTCCCTCCATTCCCCAGGTTAACTAGGCCATTCTCTTTAAGGAAGGACTCAGAAGCCAATGAAAGCCAGCTAGGGGCAGAATGGATGGAGCACTGGATTTGTAGGGAGGAAGACTGAGTTCAAATCCTACTTCAGACTCCTACTAGCTATATGACCCTGGACAAGTCACTTAATCCCAGCATAATAACACCTGCCTAAGGTAAGGTTGGGAGGATAAAATGAAATAATATTTGTAAAACAGCCTCAAATCTTAAAACACTACAGAAATTCTACCATTCTTATCATCTATTCTCGTTACCTCATGGGCCCAATAATCAAGAAAGTCTACTTGCAAACCTATATTCCTGCAGCTGCACTGATAGCTCATCCCCACCTTGACTCTGCCAGATCAATCTAGATTTGTTTCAGAGAGACCTTGGTAGCAGTGCCAGCTGGCAAAGCAGTGAGTGAAGGCAGATGAATGTGATGAATATGTGGAATGATCCTGCAGGGAGACCAATAAAGGGGTCTTGGTTCTTTCAGGCCACTAGATTCCATTAGTAAAATTCCTTCTTGGAAGGCACTAGGTAGCATTTTGGTGTCCAGCATTTGAGCACTTTTTATTTATGCATTAATTTATTCATTCAACCATCCAATGTGTAAAGTCCCATGAAAGGGACATACAAAATTGAATAAGATCCGGCCCTAGCCTTAGGGAGTTTGAAATTATACTTTCAGAAACGAGTTGTTTATTCTCCTTTAACTGATAGCATCTGAGGACTTAGAATGGAAAGAGATTCTCAATTTAGATGTGCTCTGGTCCAAGCTTCTCATTTTACAAATAAACAGAGTCAGATTTAACCAGATTAAGGGATTTGCCCTAGGTCACACAGGTAGAAAGTTCTTGAGGTTATAAAATCATAGATCTAGAGTCAGAAGGAATCTTTTGGTCCGTCCACATTTTGGTGCCCTCCACATATTCCCTTTCCCAGATCTCCTTCTTGCTACTGCACTTCCTCTGAGATTATATCCAATTCATCCTTTTTATATGTTGCTTATATGTAATTATCAACATGTTGTTTCTCCAGTTAGACTGTGAGCTCCTTGAGAAGGGCAGGAACTGATTTTTCTCTTTGGTTTGTTTACTTGTTTTTGTATCCCCAATATTTAGCACAATCCCTCCCACACAGTAGGCACTTCAAACTTGTCCCATGCCTTCATTTTATCAATGAAGAGGCTGAGGCCTAGACTGGTTATCGTGTCTCCTTTGCTCTCAAAGGTCATCCCAGACCGGTTAATTGACTTGTCCAAAGTCACACATGAAGTAAAGGACAGAGCTAGGATTATGAATTTGGGTCATTGTGGTCCTAAGCTCTTTCCACTCTACAGCACACTCCTTATTTTGTTTTTTCAGGTGATGGGTACATTTCAAGGATTCTCTAGCATTATTAAGCAACCTCTTAGGGCTTAATATAGAGTAGGTTTAAATAAAATTAGTTGCTTTCAAGCATATAGTGCAGTAGAAATAACAATGGCTCTGGAGTCCAAGGATAAAGTTTATTGTGTGATTTTGGGCAAATTATTTAAAATCCTGGGGTTTCAGGTGCCTCATCTGTAAAACGTGGGGTGTTGAACTAGATGACCTCTGAGGTCCCTTCCAGCCTTGGAGCTATGGTCCTATGACTTCTATTATCCTTTACCTACATGAAGTGATAACAATCTTTGATGAACTCCAATCTGTACATCAATAGATCAGTATTCTTTAAAGAACACCATTCACAATGCGGTAGATCAAGTGCCCCTATGAAACTCATGGATCTTTTAACAAGGAACAATTTTTTTTAATGTCCAAACTTGTGATTTTATCAGGGTTGGAAACTCCTGATATAGAAACTCCACCTACCAGTGTGGACTGGCAGCTCATCTGTGACTTAACAGTTTTAGAGTAATGTCAATGTCATTGGGCAATGGATAAGCACATTGTAATACACAAATGTAATAGAATTATTAATCTAAGACATAAAGATCATGAAGATGTCTGAGAGGTCTATTAAGACATGAACTTATGCAGGGTACAGTAAATAGAACCATGAAAACAATATGCTCAATAATTACAACAATGTAAATAGAAACATTACCACCTTCTACATCTCCCCACTACCCCCAATTCCTTCTTTAATTTGTAGAAGTGGGGGACTATGGTGGTAGAATACTGTTTATATGATCAAACTCTAAGGATGAATTGATTGGTTTGGAAGAACCAATTACTAAATATTAGTGTAAACATTTATACCTCAGAAATTGGTAAAAAGCTACAATTCAGGGCTAAATCTACTGCTTGCTGATTTGATATGTTTCATAGACTTAAGTGATGGAGAAAACAATAATAATGCAAGTTAAGCTTAATAATTTGTAGGCTTTTTTCCCCTGGAGAGCTGCTCATTAAACATTTTCTAGAGTCTCCCTGCTGAACATTGAAGCAACTTGTTTATGTTCACAAGCTTTATGTGTCAGGGATAGGACTTGAACTCGGATCCTTCCTGTTTCACAGCGCCCCTCAACAATAATCCTGCCTGCTCCTTTTGCTGTATTTTGGCTGATTATGCCTTGTGCCTCAGGCAGCTGTCAAAGAGAAATAGGACTCCTCTTCTCAGGTATTATTCCTCAAGCATTCCCTTCCAAGTCTTTCATAGCCATTGACTATCTGTAGAATGGGTGAATTGGTACACTGGAGGTGGGAGAGGGGGATATCTTCATATATTCCAAAGAATGGCTTGCATAGGCCAGTCTACCCATGCTATATGCCATTGACAGAGCTCTCTCATACCAGAGAGTCCACAGTAGAAAGAAGGTTGATGGAGAGAAAGGAAAAATTAAATCAGAGAATTTAGAGGCAGAAGGGGCCATAAAGGCAACCAAGTCTTATTTCTCTATTTGATCATTCAGCCCAGATAGGTGAGGCAACTTGTTCAAGGACATAGATGGAAGTAAGTGGCAGGTCCATGATTCAAGCTTATGGCTCCAAATTGATTTTCATCACTCCCCAATAGAGCATAGTGTAGAGTCAGTAGGTAGGACCATGGACAGTGTCCAGAGGCTGCGATGCCTATTCTCTTTTTGAAGCAGAGATCAGAGAACAGTAGTAGTACAGCATTAGGTGGTATGTCACCTAAGTGATGAGGTGGTACAGTGATTGGACCAGGAATCCGGAAGACATGAAGTTAAATCTTGCTCAGACACATTAGCTTTGTGACCCTAAACAAGTCACTTAACCTCCTTGGTTTCTCAATTTCTTCCTATATAAAATGAGGTAAAAATAGCACCTATTCCTTAGATTTATAGTAAAGATAAGAGGAGACAATATATCTCCTTTGCAAACCTTGAAATATTATGAAAATATTAGCTATGATTATCACTCAGAGATTCAACCTTTTGATAGATTTGACTCTGATTTTGCCTAAGGCAAATTTTGGCAGGTAAAATATTTTGGGCTAGTTGAGATTGACCACTGAATCACAGGATCACAGCTTTAGTGCTGAAAGGGACTTCAGAGGCAAATTACTCCAACTCCTTCATTTGACAGCTGGGGAAACTGAGGCTCAGAAAAAATAAAGGATCTGCTTCAGATCTCACAAGTAGCAAATATCAGAGAGAAGATCACAGGACTCTTCTTGTTTCCTCCTGGAGGCTCCTCCAGGGAAAGTGCAGAATTCCTTTTTGTTCACTATCTACCCCTCTGTCATCCTGATAAGATGGGACAGTTGCTGGCAGTTTTTCCCTAGAGGATCTATTTCCCTGAAGCTCTTTCGCTCTACCATCAAACACTATAGTTTGGGTATAGGCCAGAGATCAAAGAGCCCAGCGCTAATAGCATTAATCATGATACTGAAGAGTTGACATATAAAACTCTGTCAGGAGAAGCTGAAGAAACTCTGATAATCTGCTATACCTTGTCTGAAACACAAAATTCCTACCCATAAGTGACTCCTCTGGCACAAGGCAAATGAGAGGGAGTGACATAATGCAAGAAACAGAGGGTCAGTCTGAGTTGAGCTGCAGCAAAGACTGAGTTCGAATCCTCTCAGATAAGCACCAGTTGTATGACCATTGCTAAACTTTCTGCTTTAGTTCTGCTACTGCCACCAATCTTATTAGTCTCATCTGTAAAATGGAGATGATATGACGATCAAAGGAATTGGATAAAGCACCATATAAAGGCTAGCAATCATTGTGTTCCACAGAGCTTCTGGTTAAGAATCCTCATAAGACACTATGACCCAACAGAAAAGGTTAGACTTGGAATCTAATTTCTGCCACAGATGACCTTAAGTAAATCATTTGCCCTCTCTGGGCTTCAGCTTTCTCATCTACAAAATGTGGGGGCTAGTCTAGAATTCAGGGGTCCCTCACCTCTTTTTTTGTCCTGGATTCCTTGGACAGCCTAGGGAAGTCTATGAATCTCCTCTCAGAATAATGTTTTTAAATGCGCAAAATAAAACACATAGGATTACAAAGGAAACTAAAGGTTAGTGAAAAATAAAAATGCTGCTTTTTCCCATTCAAGTTCATTGACCCTGTGAAATCTAGCTATTCATGGACCCCACATTAAGAATCTTTAGTCTAAATGATCTAAGGATCCTTTCTAACCCCATATTCTGATTTTTTTAATCCTTGTAGGAATTCAACTGCTTTTTCTCCCCATTTTTTTCTTTCTCCAATGTGTTCGCCTATGGAATCCTTGAATTTCGAGGCTGAAAATATTTTCTATGGACTATCTAATCCATCCTCTAGATAGATTATAATTTTCAAAGTCCACCAGAGGAATAATTTTCATATCCCTTTAAAGAATCCACTCTACTATTAAGAAACTCAGTTCGAATCCTGCCTCACATATTTACTGTCTGTATGACACTGGGCAAGTCACTTAACCTCACTTTGCTCCTTTGTAGAGTAATAATAGCACCTACTTCACAAGGTTGTCATGAGGACCAAATGAAATAACGTCTAAGAAGTGTATAGTAAACTTAAAGTGCTACATAAATGTTAGCTATTATTTTCATTATTGCGTGAGAGCCAATTTTTGTTTTTGCATGTTAATAAAAGGAGAAGAGTCCCAGATAACATGTGTCTGCTTCCTTTCCATCCTTCTTCTCCTCATATGCAACCTTGGAAATAGTTCTCTGCTGCTTGACTGAGAAACAATTTATCCCCTGGAAATAAGTGCAAGAGAATGCCTGCTTCATTTATTTACTAAGCATGCATTTCCACAGAGTACTGTGGTTTGACAAAGGTCATCAGGAATTTGGTAAATGTTTTGGGATATACTTAGTGACAAGGCTCTTTTCAGGGAATACTGAGAATGCAGTAAAGGGTCTCAGCGTCTGTTCCTTGCAGAAAATGTCCAAGCTTTCTTTGTCTGCAGTCAGAAGTATTCTATTATCATAAGGTTCACTCAGGACCCTAGGCACTGACTCATAGCTAAGATTGCAAGAAGGCCAGTACCATCATTTGGGTATGATTCCTTCAGATATGATAAATAGATACCACCAGTAATTATACTTTTAATATTTTGTCCAGTCTTGTGATTTCTTTGGTGTCTAGGGCTCCCCATTAAAGAACCTTCTTCCACAAATAATGAACCAACCACAACTGCTCTACCATGGAAGTCTTATGAAAACTGCTTGGGAATGCTTTAGAAGGTTAAATGACTTGCCCAGGGGTCTCACTCATAGACAGTATGAATTGGAGAGAGGACATGAACCCAAATCATCCTGACTTTGGGTGCAATTCACTGGCCACCATTCTACATTCCTCTGCATAGATTAATATAACCTGAAATTTCTAGGATTATATGATAGAGGAAAAACCCATTAAAATAAACTCTGGATTCATCTGGATTGTTTTGTTCTAAAGGGATTTTGTTTCAGTGAGTACATTGGTAAAAACTGCATTCCCAAATCTACAAGAATTGGAGACAAGAGAGAGGGAATACCAGAACTTCTGTAGTTAATTAGCAAATGTAAAGAAGTTTTAAATCTATTATGAAAAAGAAAGATAAGCTTTGTGGGACTGGATTAGATTGAATGTACAAATCAGCCCCACCCATGCCCTCCATATTTCTGGACATTTATGTCTATCTGTAAGCCACTCTTTATTTTGGTGGGCTATCTGGGAGCTTAAGTGGACTTGTATAAAGAGGGTCACTGGAAGAGGAACAGATGGGGTGATTTAAAGTATAAAGAGATAGTTTTTACATGTTAGAACTGGAGGGGAAACCTTCCTCCCTTCTTGCTGATCATACAAATCACACATGCTCTGGTCTCTTGGTCATTCAGAGCAACTATTACATGAACTGGGATTAGTGAATAAATTATTGTACAGGATTATTCCCTGCACAGAATTCATGGCACTCATATCAGCAGGACACTATTACCATGCTGAGACATGGAGCAGCAGGTTATATGAAGATCTCTGTCTGAATGAAATTTTACTAATATATCCAGAATCTTGAAGGTGTAGGACTTCAACCCAGTGCCTATTCCAGAAGGACAAAGAACTAGCAGTTTCACTCCAACTATATGCTCTTTTACCTTTCCCTCCTCCCAATACATCTAGCTTTCAATTTCCAAGCAGGTCGACTCACTGGTTCCAGGAAAAGGATACTCCCCTCTTTGCTCTTCTCCTGAACATTCTCCATTCCAGGGAGAGCTGATGCAACACGCCGGAATAGCTGGGAATTGGGGGTGGGGGTGGGGGGAAGAAACACAACATGAAAGGCATCAGAATGACTGTTGTCTTCCCCTCCACTCCTTCCCTCCCCCTCTGCCTTCCTCATGGTGTTTTCCATCCACCTTCTGGGAGCTGTAGCCTTTCAGTGCAATGTGGGAGATTGGTAGCCAGGGACAACGAGAGGCTCGTCATGGAAATAAGAAACTTGAGAATAAAGAGGGATGTGGTTGCTTAGGTCCATACAAGGGCTGACTCTGTAGTCAGGAAAAAGAATTTTGGCAAGGCACTATCAGAAGGCCAGACTCTTTATCAAAGAAATTATAAGTCCCAGGAACAAGGAGCTGAAATTCTGCCCTGTGTACTAAGAAACTAAATTTGAGCCAGATGCACTGTTGTCATAAAGGTCGAATGGTGTCTAGGAATACACATAAACCACAGTATCACGTAATCATGGCATGACAGTTTTGTGTATGTGTATGTGTGCATGCACCCACATCCCTAGACCTCAATGCACCGTGAAATGGAATAATGACATATGGGAAGTCTGTCAGCAAGGGTAGCCAGGAATCCTAGTAGATACCAGAAACATCTTTACTTACCTGATAATTTAAAACAATCACAACCACCAGGAGGTGTTGATGCTCATATGACAATGCAAAGTTTCCTGGTTTTCTCTCTGGGGCTCTGTGGACTCTAAGACTGTAGGATTTGGAAAGGCTATGTGATAAGTTAATAGGGAGCTAGCCTTGGAATCTGGAGTCCTGCTTGTGACACATACCACCTGTGGGGTCGTGGCAAAATCACTAACCTTTCCAATGCCTCCAGCCAGTTCTTCAAGGTTAGAATTATAGTTCAGTTGCTGATCTGCCCTGGTGAATGAATTTTTCACCTTAGGAGTTCTTTGCTTTGATGGAACCCCAGCTTTGTATTTTCCCCAAATCAGAGAATTCAGAGCTGGGAAGGAACCTGAAGATGGTATTTATATCCAATTTCTCTGACTTGAGATTCAATCCTCATTAAAAGAAAATACTAGGTTGTCTTGTTAGAGTAGATCATGAGGTGTATGGGAATGAGTCCTGAGCTAGGAGCCAGACCTGCTTCTAGTACTGGCTTCACTTATTACTACCTATGTAACCTCCACTGGGTCACTTAAAATGTCTCAGAACTTCAATGTCCTTGACAGTCAAAAAGACATAGCAATATATCAACTTACTGCAGAGAGGATCTCTAAGTATAGGATGAGATCATAGGATCATAGATTTGGAGTTGGAAGAGATCTTAGAGGCCATCTAGTCCAATTCCCTTATTTTCTAGATGAAGCAACAGAGTCTAGAGAGTTTATGTGACTTGCCCCAAGTTACAGAGACAGTTAATAAAAACAAAACAAAACAGGATTTGAATCCAGCTCTCTAACTCCAAATTTGGCACCCATCACTGAACCGTGCTGCCATTTCTATAGCTTTACTGATGAATTAAGGGGGAAAATAAAATAAAACAAAATAAAATAGAGAAGCCTCTTTGAAGAGGGGACAATTTTTCATTTCATTTTCCTCTCCTTGGTCCCTAGGATTGAGCTTCGTACATAATAGGCACTTAATGACTAATTACTTATTGAAATGAATTAAGGAGACCAAACTAGATGTTCTCTAAGGTTCCTTTACCTCTAATGAGCTAATCAGACTTGGTCTGGTTTTTAATGAATTCTTGATCCCTAGCAAAATCCTAAGATGTGGAGGTTCATCTCCCTGGAGCTTTCTTGAGAAGCTGTTTTTCCTTTGAACATAGTGGATGGTCCACTCTGGAGAAGTACACTTAACCTCTAGTCTAAGTTTTCTTGGATTCACTTTTTTCCCTAGTGAGAACAGTCTTTTCCCCAGCTCTTTGTCATTTGATCATATAAATGGTAATTTGTTAGTAAATGCTCACACTTCCCTTTTTATATGTTGCTGTTGCATATGGTAAACAATCTTACTTTACTTGTCTGGTCTGATAGTTGTATGAGATAGAATAAAAGTTTAATTATTAGAGATTAATAGACTAAATTTATAGAGCTGAGAGGGAGCTGGAGATCCTTTAGTCCAAAGATTCATCAAACTGACAAACACCATGAAACTAAAAAAGGCTTAAGAACCTCTGGATTTTCAATATAATTTTACAGGCTTAAAATAAAATACATAAGATTACAAAGGAAACCAACCATATTGAAATATAGTTATCAAAAATTTTTTTTATGAACAAACCAAGTTCCTGGAATCAAAATGAAGAATCCTCATTTCTAGTCCAATTCCCTTCTCACCACTTTACAGATAAGAAAACTAAGGCCCATTTTCGAGAAACAATTGGAAGCTGCAAATGTAGTTAGGAACCAGTATCTTTATTATGAACCATTATGATGCCAAAGTTCAGCTTCTGTGTTTAAGAGGACTCTTCTCTGTGTTTTAGGAGCCGATATTTTAAAAGGCATGTTTCCGTTTAAGAAAATGGAGTGATTCTGTATCTTGACATGATTTATTGTTTCAAGGAGAAGCAGATACTGTTGGAAACTAATGGAAATTATTGACTCTGGGTATACTGCTAAATCATTTGCATAAGAGCCAGCACAGAAATGCACAAGTTTTTACATTAACATGCCTTCTCCTTTCCGCTCCCACTACCATCACTGAACAAGATGAAATGTAATAGAGATAAGTGTAAAGTCTTACAATTGAGTTCAAAAAGTAGACTTTGCAAGTACAAGATGGGGGAAGCCTAGCTAGGAAACAGCTTGCTTGAAAAAGATCTGGAGAGGGGCAGTTAATGGATTATAAGCTCAATATAAGATTCAATGGCGTGTTATAGAGATCACCCTTCCAAAAATTATTTTAGGCCTCATTTAGAAAAGCATAGCTTCTAGGGATAAGCAGGTGTTGGTCATCTTGTACTTCGTCAGACTGCATCTGGTATATTGATTGTCTAGTTCTGGGCACAATGTTTTAAGAAGGTCACTGGCAAGTTGAAGAGTGTCCAGAGAGGAGCAACCAAGATGGTAGAGGCTCTTGAGATCATATCATACGAGAACTGGTTCAGTGAATTGGAGGAGGGAAGACTCAGGGAGACATAATTAGCTGTCTTTTGTGAAGATTTAACAAAATTATTTTGAGTCTCTTTAAAAAGTCAAAAGAGAATCCACTTTATTGGTTCCTCTACCTATAGTACTATATATACTATATTATGTACCATTATACTATAATAAATGTTGTATGTTATTACAATTCCTATAGCATTAAAATGATTTCTTCAAAACTCAAGTGCTCAATGTGAGTACTTATTGTGAAATGTCTTGCAGATATCTATGTAAAGGAGCTGTAAACCAATGTCAATTGCACCAAGCAGCTGTGGAAGTGCAAGATTTTGTTATCCATTACCAGGGTAGAAGCAGCATGGAAAAGTGGAAGCTGGAATAGAATAGGGAAGAATAAACAGGCTCAAATCCTGGCTCTGCCATTTGCTCCCTATGTGACTTTGAACCACAAAGCAATGATGTCCCCAGCTCTGTTTATTTTCTCTGTAAAATGAGGGGTTGGACTTAACAGTCTTTTCGACTCTAATATTCTGTGATTCTCTCACATTGCTATAGCAGTAGTAGTATAGTGTGGTGGAAAAGGCATTGAATTTGGAGCTATGAGAGATGACTTCAAATTCTACCCTGGATTTTTATTCTGGGCCTCAGTTTCATCATCTGTAAAAAGGAGTTGGATGAGGGGACCTCTAAGGTCCCTTCCAGTTTTATATCTATGACTTGATGAATCAAAAAGGAGCTGGGTCTGGCTGCATTAATAGAATACCAGTTTTAATGGGAACAGGGTATATAGTAAAGGCAAAGTGAGTGTTTGGACCACTGGTGACAAAGAAAGTGCCTTCTTTTTTCTAATGCATTGATTTAAACCTCTTTTGAGCTATTAAAGGAGCTCTGAACGTGCAGTGAAAGATCTTGGAGTGCAGTTGGGATGAGCAATTGCATCTAATGGGCTTAAGGCTGTTAAATCTGGGCTGAAGATGGGTCCTAAGTACTAAGAATGAGATGCTGTCTGCTGGAAAATCTTCATAGAAGTTCAGAGCTGGCAGACAATTCAACTAGGGCCATCTAGTCCAACCTATACCCAAGCAGAAATCACTTTGACAATAAAAAAATCCAGGGCCATTGAATCTCTTGAATCTTATCCTCCACTCCCTCAATATCTCAATATTGCTTCCAAATGGAGGTCTCAGAGCCTTGGACCTTAAACAACTGTCCCATTTCCATGATTCTGTATCATATTTACTTCAATCACAAACCTTTCAATGGAACTCTGAACACAAATGTCCCTTGTTTTAATAGCATGGCTCCTTCCTGACAATTGACCTTGGGGGCATCCTGTACATGAAAAGAAGGTACAAACCCACCCTGCATAGTGACTGGGGGCACACTCAAATAATCCTGCATTATTGGGCATGAGATCTTGCCCATAGTCACAAAAATGAAAAGATATGGAGTTGAAGGAGGTCTTAACAATTATGTAGTTAAATTCCTTAGACTTTACAACAATCCCAATAAAAAGTCCTTCAAACACCACTGATGTTAGTATAACTTCATTTCAGTTTTGGCTCACATAGACTTCCTAAGCTTTCAGCTCAAGAATTCAATCTCTCCATTGTGAGAGGCTGCAGAGAAATTTCGCAACAAGTGGAACACTGAGCAGCTCTCCTATGCTCGCTCTATACCATGCTATTAATACCCACCTCCACACCTCTGTGGATTCTTCTGGCCTGGAATACCCTTTTCTACTCACTTCTCATCCAAATCCTATCAAACCATTTTTTAAGGTTTAAGTAAACTTTCATCCCTGCATGAAGTACTCTCTTTTCCCCTAACTGCTTTCAGCTCACAGGGATCCTTATCTTCTATGAACTCCTTCCCATGGAATTTAGAATTTGCACTGCTCATTCAGGCATGTAATTATATAAGGTTTTGCATTGTTCTCTATCTTAGGTGTACATGTTTCCCCATTGTGTTAGCTTGTCAGAGTCTACAGAGTGCTAGGTTTGGAGTCAGGAAGACATGAATTCAGTTGTCACTTCTGATACTAACTAGCCATGTGAACCTGAATGAATCATCTAACTTCTATGTGTCTCAAGAAACTCCACTAAGTCACAAATGGAATTTAATCTATGCTTGTGAAAGGTGTTGCCAATTTTCAAGTTTCCTATGCTGATGAAATCGCAGCTCCTTTAAAAGTCTCTTCAAACAACAACTCAATGGCAAGAAATAATAGCATAGTGTTGAACACATAGGAGATATTCATTGAATTGACTGGAATTGACTGATTTCTTCTTCCTACACTTGGAAAAGACATTGGAGCAAACAAAAATCACTAGGTCAACACCCTTTGAAAGTAAACTCTGTCAACAGAACCATCTTCAAGCACAAAGGACAAGTGGATAGGATGAGGTGAGTGGCAATATGCCACTGTAACAGGGAGGTATATATGTATATGGATGTTACAGCTGATGTCTGACATTAGCCTGAGGGACTGTCTCATGAGACTTACACCTTCCATCCTGTGATTGTCTTTTCTTTGATCAAACTTGTAAGTTGGATTCACACCTTAGGTGGGTGTTTTAGTTTATTTCCAGCATTTGACAGCCCTTCTGGCTAATGTATGACATAGCTCTATAAACCTTAACTGAATTGTGTATATTCTCTAAGTGAATATGTTGGATCAGAAGCCATAGATCTCTTACCTGCTTTACATTGTATCCTGTCTTGGCACTGGTTTCAATAAACATGACACTCAATTCTTTGGCGCGCTGTTCTCCTTCTTCAATTGTTATCTGCCTATAGACACCACAGACAAGGGGAAATTACAAGTGGTCCATCACAGTTTCACATTGGGGAAAGAACTGATGTCCCACAATGGCTGTGGGTCCCGAATTTGATGTCCCACAATGACTGTGGCAGGAGAGCATTGGAGTGGGAAGTAGCAAAATGAGCAAGCAGACTGGACACCGATCAGGGTTTTTTTCACTATTTCAAATCAATAGGATGTCATCAGCACTTTGGACAGCTATCCCAGTATTGTGGGACATCTGTTTTATGATGCCATATTATGTTGCTCCATGAATGGAAGATGATGATAAACTCCCAACCTTCACTCCATCTTTGCATGTGTTTCTCAGTCTCTGTGGATTTACCTTTCCTGGTAATCTGGGATATGATAGACATTTTTCATTTTAAAATTCACAGCACATTTCACAACTTGCTAGGTGAAGGACAGGTGAGACTGTAATTTTGGGTGTTGGAGTTGATTAAATTTCATTTAGCTTGATTGACAAAAATTGAATTTTTTTTGGAGGGAGATCTGTGTTCTCACTGGGCAAGTTTAATTAAATTGTATGCAAATTAGCATTCCACACTGGAGTAAGATCTAGCACTTTTTTTTTTTTTGAGGATGGCTGTGGTGATATTGAGCTTTGCCCAGGAGAACCAATCCACTGCCTGTTATAGTCCTTTCTCTGCCAATACAACATCCTCATTTTCTGATTTTTGAACATAGCTGCTGCCTTATAAGGCCCTAAGGAAATGCACACTTGTGACCTACTGTCAGAGAATGTAGAAACTCCACAGTTTAATTCTACACACAGTTCTGCCTTGGTTTATGGCACACAATCCCATGTTCACACCTGAATAAGCATTGGTAATGAACATGTCAGTTCTGCCTTGAACCAAAGTAAAAATATCCTGTGAAATACCCTAAGTTAGGGTAGGTTGGATAAGGACTACATTTTTGTATTCTGTATCTCCTTCAGTGTCCAGCATAGTGCTCTGCAAATGGCAGAAGTGAATAAATAGGCACTGAATAAATAGATTAAAAAGAATGAAAAAATGGATTAAAAAGAATGAAATCCAGTATCTGGAGAATTAAACATACACACACAGAGCATCACGAATGTAAAAGTGAAATGAGGCTTATGGCAAGTGTGAGATTGAGTGACTCTTCCATCTGATAAGAGCTGATATACAATAACCAGGCACATGTCAACCTGCAAGCTGGGAAACATGAGGAGGAATATGCCAAGTATATGGAGTACTAGCAGCTACTGGCACCCTGGTAAAAGTTTGAAAATATCCACAGCAGCTGCAGTATGGAGAGATACTCCAATTGCTCTGGGCCATAGGAAATCCCAATGTAGCCATGTCCAGCTTTGACCCAGAAAAGAAACTTCTGCCCACAGCAGACCATTTTTTTTCCCACTTAGTCATGTGTAGGCATCAGGAGCATCAATTCTGATTCATTTTAGGTGTGATTCCTGAGGTTTCAAGTTTAGTTTTCAGTTTCTCCACCTTCTGGAGCTTTTCCCCTCCCTCTCTTACCTCTTATCTGCTAGATCTGTTTTGTTGCCCACCAGCATGATGATGACATCACTTCCTCTTTCTGTCCTGACATCATCAATCCACTTGGAGGTCTGTTGGAAGGAGTTGAGATCTGAGGGTGGAAAACAAAAATAGAACTAGAGATAAGTATGGAAAAGAGAAAGGAGGGGGAATAATTAAGGGAGGAAAAAAGAGAACAGCAGAAGAGAGATAGAAACAGAGGGATGGTACACTTCTTGGTAGAAGATGAAGTACTTGAGGTATGGAGATATTCCAGTAATAGAAGTAAGATGTTCTTTTTCAGCACAGAAGGAGAAAGAGAAACGAGAAAGAGAAAACAGGATTCCAGTACCATTTACTGTGTACTAACAGAACATCTCAGAACCTTCCTGAGGACAAAACCTACTTTACAACATGGTGATAATAAGGAAGCTGTGATGTGGCAATATGATGAATTTAACATCCCACCACCATGAATAAATTTAAGTTTCTTTCAGGGACATTTGGGGAACATTTCTCAGAAATGCTAGTGAATAATTTCACTTTGTCAGGAATGATTAATTTTCTCTGGAACTTATTTTTCTTTAACACTTGCTAGTGAATCACTCTCTCTTTGCTTTTATAGACAAGTGATTATATGAATCCAGATGCGATAATCCATATGATGACTGGGAATATTAACTGTTTTAGTCAGTCCTATATTGTGGGGCTTATTTTATTTCTATGGAAGCCCAAATTTACCAAGAGCCCTATTCCTTTGTTTTTTATGTCTATGGGCCTGTGTGTGTGTGTGTGTGTGTGTGTGTAGGCCTACAGGTAGAGAAAGGGACTACAAGATGGTTCCTGGAGGACAACTCAGCTCAAAGGCTTGATTAAAGAAAAGCCAAGGCAGAGTAAACAAGGCCATGACACTGGCAAAGAGTTGTGGTATAGAGGATCCTGTCATGGGTACAGTCTGACTCCCTGCCTCAGGTCTCTCCCCACTCCGATCCATCTTCCACACAGTCACCAAAGTGACTTTTCCTACAGATAGATCAGACTATGTTACCTCCCTGTTCAGTAAACTTCAATGGTTTCCTGTTATCTATAGGATCCCATATATACCTCTATTTGGTATTTAAAGCTATTCACCTCTTGGTCCTCCCTTCCTCTCTCTGTGGTCTTAAAGGGCATCACTCTCTTCTGTCTATTTTATGGTCTACTCATACTAGTCTATTTGCTGTTCTGCATGTTACCCCATCTCCCATCTCTGAACCTTTGTAATGACAGTCCCTCATGCCTGGAATGCCCTTCTTCCTTCTCTCCACTTCCTTGGCTTCCTTCAAAACTCAGTTCAGATGTCATCGGCTGCAGGAAGGCTTTTCATGGTCCCTCCAAGCTGCAAGGCCTTCCCTTCTGAAGTTTTCTGTATGTATCTTGTATGGCTATTTATGTATATAGTGTCTCCTCCTATTTGAATTTACAAGCTTTTTAGGGGTAGGAATTGCTTTTATTTTTTTCTTTATATTCTCAGGTTTAGAACAATGCCCAGCACATAGTAAGTAAGTACTTAATAAATGCTTGCTGATGGACTGATGGCATGTTGCAAAAAAGAACCTGCTTCCATTTCCCTAGTCTTGGACTACAGCAGCTGATTCCTCTGCACCAGCACTGATGGGTACCATTGTTTCAGTCGCTTACATATACTCTAGCCTGTGCTTTTCCAGCCTTGACCTGGGTGCTGACTTTCTTTGCTGTGCATTGTGTATCTTGGTTGCAAGAGCAGTTGTAGCCAGGAGAGGCCAGCTCTGTCTGCAGAAATGAAGGCCTTTCTTCTCCACACCCATTTTCTCTCCTTACTTCATTTCCTTCCAGATTAACCTCAAGGAGGAATCTTAATTCAGTGCAAAATAAAGCACATGCCCACATTCACCATCTCTATCATCTTCATAAACACTTGTAAAATTATCTACAGCCATCTTTAATATAATGAGTTTTAATAATCTTTTAAGGCTATGGAAAATTCCTCATGGAATTAGGATAAAAAAAAAATGAAAGTAGCAAACCCATCTAGAGCCTACCTAGTAGTTCTTAACTATTTTTGAGTCACAAACCTGGTAGGCTAGTGAAGCCTATGGATCCCTTCTCACAATAATATTTTAAATGCATGAGATAAAGTACATAGAATTACAAAGGAAACCAATTCTACTTAAATGCAGTTATCAATTAAGAATAAAAACAGTTCATGGACCCAGATAAAGAATGCAAACAAAACATACATATCCATGCTCGTGCCCTGAGCACCAAAATATTTCTGAGAAATTATAGTGTTGTACTGTTTTTCTCTACACCCTCCCTACCTCCTCCCCACCATGAATCGCAAGCAATAGGTAACCTGGGCAGATACAGGAAATAAATTGCAGTGTGCCTGGTGTTAAAATGAAGTCTCTAGACTCCTGCTGCTCAGCAAATGTACCAGGTGTTGCTGAGTGATCCCTAACACTGCCTTCTGCCAGGGTCTCATTCCTTGCAGAAATATAACCATGCAATGCCATAATAACTACATAAAAGCCACTGCCACACCTAGATGTAAGGATCAGAACATTTAAATTTTCCCCTTTAACTATGCAGTTGGGGCATTTTTGCTGGTCCACCATTTTGCCTGAAACACCAGCATGATATCTGCTACACTCATGCTACACTCACTTGTGATGTCATACACCACCACCGCCACAGTGGAGTCCCGGATGTAACTGGGAATTAGGCTGCGGAATCTCTCCTGTCCAGCAGTATCCCAAAGCTGCAATCGAACCTGCCAATGGGACAAAGAGAAAAAAGGAGGCAGGAAATAAAAGGAAACAGAGATGGGGTATTAATTCTTTGTATGCCCAGTGCCCAGCCCAGAGTAGTCTAGCACATAGTATGGTACTCAACAAAATTCCTATTGGATTAATTATGTAAAGGGACTGCATAAAGCAAGGCTGGCCCGGAAAGAGAATTATCAAAGGTATTACCACTTGAGGGGGGGAAATGGGAAAAAGAGGAAGGAACTCCATCATCTTAGCTTCCCAACCACTGGCACTACTACTGTCATAATAGCTAGCACTTACATAACACCTTAAAGTTTGCAAAGGACTTTACAAATATTATCTCATTTGATCCTAGTAACCTTCTGAGATGGGTGATATTATACTCGTTTTATAGAGTAAACTAAGGCTAAAAGGTTGAATGACTTGCCTGGGCCCACATTGTAAGTCTAAGGTAAGATTTGAACTAAGGTCCTCCTGATTCTAAATCCCTTGCTCTATCCACTATACTCCTTTGCTTGGGGCAGCAAGAGAAACCCAGTGCATTAGTTTTCCTCACTCTGCTTTGTCTTAGAAGTCATTGTGACCAGCTGGGGTGTCATGTACCTGGACATAGACTTCTCTTCCCTAGGCTCTGCCTTTGTAGGTAGAAAAGTTATCCTAGTTCTCAAATCTGGCACTTACCGTACGATCCTCCAAATACATAGTTTTTGATAAGAAGTCAATCCCAATGGTTGCCTTTAAGAAAGAAAAGATAGGGAGAAGGTGAGAAAGATCTAAAGTTTTAGAGACCATAGAGAACAGAACTAATATTGAGCAAAAGGTTTGGTAACCCTGAACATGAAAAAGAAGGAGGAGGAGGAGAGGAGGAGGAGAAGAAGAAGAAGAGGAAGAAGAAGAGGAAGAAGAAGAAGGAGGAGGAGGAAGGAAGGAAGGAAGGAAGGAAGAAAAAGAAAGGAAGAAAGAAAAAAAGAAAGAAAGAAAGAAAGAGAGAATGTTTCATAGACAAACATCAGTTGGAGTCCCTCTTTTGAACCATCTGACTTTCAGGGAATCTTACACCATCCTTTAATGGTAATTATAATTCTTTTCCAACTAACAAACATTTGTTTTCTCTTTGTTTCCTCTCAACCCTAACCAACTTCTGGGGATGAAGTGCAAAAGAAATTCTTACATTGGCCATGTCCACGCCTCATTGTGCATCTTGAGTCTCAGTCCTCTACCAGTAGGGAGGGAGCTTGTTTCATCAATTCCCTGGAATCATGATTGGAAACTGCAGTGATCAGAGTTCCTAAGTTTTTCAAAAGTTGTCTTTACCATATTGTCATTAAAAGTGTTCTCCTGGTTCTGCCTACTGCACTCTGCATCAGTTCATACTATGTCTTCCCAGGTTTCTTGGAGACCAAGCTTTTCATCATTTCTCACAGCACAGTAATATTATATTACACTCAATTACTAAAACTTGTTCAGTCATTCCTCAATTGATGGGCATGACCTTGGTTTCTGGTTACTTTCCACTGCAAAAAAGAGCTGCTAAAGACATATTTGTCCACATGAGTCATTTTCCTATTTATTTGATCTCTTTAGGAAATAGAGGCCTAATAATGGTATCTCTAGGTCAAAGAATACCATCTTTCCTGTTGCCTTGATGAATTCTCTTCCTAAAGAACTTGAATTTACTCTCCCTTCCCATAACAGCATTATCAGCATCAACTAAAATTAGTGTCTGCACCAAGTGCAGACACTGAACTGGATAGCATGATAGAGTAGAAAGGACTTGGAGTTGGAAGACCTGGTCTTCTCATCTTGGCTTTGCAATTTATTAACTATATTCACAGGTACCTAAAATTCCCCGAGTCTCAGGTTTCTCATCTGTAAAATGGAAACAACAACTAACAACACACACACACACACACACACAAACATACATATAGGTTGCTGTAAGGAAAGCAAATTTTAAAAACTGTAAAGTATCATATAAATGAGTTTATATTCCTGTTTTCAAAATGCAGGCAAACACCTGTTTTATTCTAGGTTCGAAGGCTCTGATTTGCAATGACATGAATTTATCCTACTCTCATACTACCTTTAAAAAATGGGACCAGTGACTTTCATGACCAATGAAGGAGGCTCTCTTTTGATCTCTTCCTCTATCCTCTTCCTTCTGGGGACCCTGGACAGGGAGGAAGGTACTACTGTCCACTACTAATCTCTTGGTCACTCCCTCCCAGTTTCCACTATTTTCAAGCTCTCATCTCAAAGCTGCTTAGCTTCTGGTTGCTGTCAATGGTAGAGGCCCAGCCTCAACTCCAGCAAGGGCATGCAGCATCTTCTCATTGATCCTTCTCCACAGAACACTTCCTACTATTCTTTTTCCTTTCCTTGGACTGGTCTGAATTCCTATATTCATTGCACCGCAGGCACATATGTATCAAAACCATTTTAAAGGAAATCAATTTCAAGTGATGAATTGGGATGCACTAACATAAAGGGTCAAAAAACAATTACTCCACACAGATAATGGTTTTGTCTTCATTATGAAACATGGATTATGAAGGTACCAGTGGTTACTGACTTAGCTAACAATATAACACAAAGGAAGGAATGCTAGCTCTGGGGTCAAAGGACTTAGGTTCCATCTCCACTAATGACAATAACTGTCTACCCAGGACTTCACAAGGTCACCTCTGTGACCTCACAAAGGTCACTGTTTTCCTGGGCGTCAGTTTCTCCAAGATGGCCTCTGAGATCCCTTTCAGCTCTAGATTTATAGTCTGTCATGGGTGGAAACCAAAGCTTAACCAAATGGAATGATGACTTCTAATTGGCCGGGCAGGGGACGGAGAGAACAGGCAGTTATATAAAATTTGCTATGTGCAGAATTTTAGTAGCTCAAAAGAAACGAGATGCACAAATTCTGAGACATCTCACTTCAAATGTTCACATTGATTATTTGTACCCACCCTGTGAGTGAGCCTCCCAAACTCATGTTGGTTTATTCATCCACAGTTGGACATACTGTACCTTAACCCCAACATAGTGATGTCATTTGGATTCTCTCTGAAAACAAAGGACAACAATCAACCACTATGTGCCAGGGACTGTGCTAGATGTTCCACAAAATATCTCATTTTTTCCCAACAATAACTATGAGAGATGAATGCTGTCATTATCCTCATTTTACAGATGAGTAAACTGAGGCACGCAGCAGCTTAGTGACTTGCCACACAGGTAGTAAGTATCTGAGAATGGATTTAAATTCAGGTCTTCCTAACTCCAGATCCAAAGCTCTAGCGACTACACCACCTTGCTGATTCAAGTTTGGCAAGTGTTTAGTTTAATCAAACCTCTGAGCTCCACTCAAGATGCTACAAGAGTAGATCTAAAATCCCAAAACTGGGGATTTATGAGAAAGCTAAGACCTTTTCTGGCTTCAAGCCAAGAATGGAGCAGGCAAGTAGGGGTCACTCCCTTGATCTGGGGTCTCACGGAAAAAAGCCAAAAACAGGATCAAGCAAGAAGATCTGATAGCTAGATTGATATATGTGTTAGCAAGCTGTAAGCTCTGACTTCACTTATACACTTTTAATTGTTTTTTTTTACACAGTTTACTCTCTTCCCTTGTAAATAAATAGATGAATACTAGCCAACATTTATATATAGTGCTATAAGGTTTGCAAAGCACTTAACAAATATTTGATCCTTTCAACAATTCTGAGAGGTAGGTGCTATTATTTGGGTGACTAAGGACACAAGTAGACTTAAAAGTGTGCTTGGGGCAAGAAGAGAAAAGAGTTTTTGTTGTTAATGTTGTTGTTCAGTTGTGTCTGAGACCTCATTTGGAGTTTTCTTGGCAGAGATGCTGAAGTGGTTTGCCATTTTCCTCTCCAGGTCATTTTACAGATGAGGAAACTGAGGCAAAAAAGGTTAAGTGACTTGTTCAGGGTCACACAGCTAGTAAGTGTCTGAAACCAGATTTGAACTCAGATCTTCCTGACAGGCATAGTATTCTATCCATTGAGCCACCTAACTGTCCAGTAAGAAAGAGTAGTAGTCAAGTTCAAACATCTCATGGTGGCAGTAGTATGTTGCTTAACGATAAGTGTGTGGTGGAAAACTGCTTAAGTCTAGGTCAGAATTTACAAGAAGGATAAGGTTTCCAAAGGGAAGCTATTAGTCAAGGCAGTTTTCCCCTTAGGAAGAGATAGAAAGTGGACCATATTGCCTGGGAACTAGAGGATGGTAGGCACAGAATTTCCTCATAGGGAATAATTCCATGGAAAAGACAATCTAATAGATTTATCTCATCTCGGGTCACTCAGAATTCAGTAGAATGAGGTGATTGCTAAGAGCTGAAATTTTACTTATCCATGAATCTATGGATGGTTCTATCGCTACTTCTTTGATTGTATGTATAGTAACAGATACCTTTAGATCTTTTGTCTCTCTAGCACATGAGATTCTTCTCAGTCCATGTTAGAATTCTCTTCTTGATCCTACCCAGTTCTATCTCCTTTCCCTAGAAGTCTCTCAGACATCTCCCTTCCTCTTTCAGTTCTTGGTGGATGAATAGACATGAAGACAATATATTGTTCTCAATTTGCAAAGGAGCCCCAGAGAACTGAGTGCTCTGCCCTTTAATTCATAGTCATGATAACGCAGGCAGCATGGTCTAGTGGCAGGCAGAAAAACCTGGGTTCAAATCTAGCTTCAGAAAGATACTGGTTGTGTGACTTTGGGCAGGTTACTTTAGCCCACAATACCCCAGTTGTCTCTCTAAGGATGTAAATTGTATAAGATTTGTAGAGGAAGGTCCCTATGCCAATGAAACACCATGTTCATAGCAGACTGAACTTGAAGTCAGAAAGAGAGGTTCAAGCCCTGGACATACTAATGTGGTCATCCTGGGAAAACTAATTTCTCAGTATTCTAGGGACTTTTATAGGCATGTAAGTTAGAGAGACTTGTTGGTCTGCAATGGCTCTATACCAAGAATTCCCTATGAAATCACATTCAGACGTTTAAAAAAAGTTAACACTGTAGCACATCTTCAGTATTACAAGACACTCTATCTCTCGGTTTCAGACATTTTTGCTGGCTGTCCCTCAGACCTGGAAAGCTCTCCTTCCTCATCTCTGACTCCCAGTTTCCCTGATTCCCTCCAAGTCCCAAGTAAAATGACATCTTCCTTAAAGAAGCCTTTCCTGTTACCTCTTAATTCTACTGCCTTCCCTCTCAATCACTTCCTATTTATCTTGCACATATTTGTTTACATGTTACATCCGACTGTAAGCTCCTTGAGGTCAGGGACTGTCTTTTGCTTTTCTCTGCATCCCTAGCACTTGGTATAGAGTAAGCATTTAATAGTGCTTATTACCTGATTGACAGCCCTTCAGGAAGGCCAAGAGACTTCTTCCTCACTCTTATCTCTCTGGGCATTTTTCTTTTTCTTAAACCTTCTGTCTTGTTCTCTGTGTCCCTCTCTCCCCCACCTCAATTTGTTTGGCTCTCTTTTTATGGGATCATATGCACAAAACTGGCAGCCCCCAAAAGTTTGGCTAAGCACAATAGCAAACGTCTGCATCCAAAAATCAGATGCCAAAAAAAACCATTCAGCAGCCTCAGTCTGTAGCCTGTGTGCTGGCTGGCACCCAGAGAGAGAGAGAGAGAAAAAAAAACTCAACCACTAAGGCGGATTCAGATGAGGGAGCAGAGAATGGTCTGATCTCTTTGGAAAGAAAACAAGAAAGCTTATTGTCAGTCCCTACTTGAAGACCCCTAGTACATTTAAAGACATACAAGTCAGCCTCAAACACCCTTTTCCGAGATTGTATGACTGCATTTCCTAGGGCAGTTATGTGCAGAGAAGAAAGTAAGTTGGATTCACGGTCGGAAGAGCTTTGAATCCTGGCGCAACCCTATGCCACCCATGTGACCTTGGCAACCTCATTTCTCTAGGGCTCTCTCTGCTTCCTCATTTTTTAAATAAAGGGTTTGGAACAAGATGGCCTCGGAGTCCTTTCTACTTCTAATCTATGATCCTACAATTCTTTTATGTCTAATGGTAGCCATCTCTACGGTGAGGGGAGGGGAGGGAAGAAAGAAAAAAGAAAAAAAAAAATTTACATAATAACTTTATTATCTATTTAAAATGAATAGCAGATTGTACATAGTAGAGTTGCAGTTTCAAGTGCAATCATCTTTTTTATTATACTAAGTTATGGAAATGCTTGTTTTATTCCATAAATTAAAAATAAAATACATTTAAAATATTCTAATTTTTCAGGATTAGCATGCTCTTGTGCCCATGTGAATGCATAGTTTAGAATTTAATACATTATGGAGGGCAGATGAGTAGAACAGTGGGTAGAGCACTATATTTGGAGACAGGAGACCTGAGTTCAAACTGACCTCAGACACTTACTAATGTTCAGGCATTTCAGTTGTGTCTGACTCTATGTACCCATTTGGGGTTTTCTTGGCAAAGATACCAGAGTGTTTTCCATTTCCTTCTCCAGTTTATTTTACAGATGAAGAAACTGAGGCAAACAGGGTTAAGCAACTTGTCCATGGGTCACTTAATTAGCCTTCTTGACCAGAGCAAGTCACTTAACCTCTCTTTGCCTGAGCTTTCTCATCTGTAAAATGGGAATAATAAACCACTCCTTCCCAGTGTTATTGTAAAGATCAAATTAGATAACCCATACGATATACTTTGCAAACCTTAGAGTGCTATATAAATGCTAGCTATCATTATAAATTACTGTAATACGAATCTGACCATGCATAAAAGGCAATATGGTAGAGGGCAAAGAACATTGAACTTGGAGGGAGAGGGTCGAGTCCTGGAAAGTTTAAGTGATTTGCTCATGGTCACCTACAGGTAGAAAGTTGATTCAAATCCTGGCGCTTCAAATTCAGTGCTCCAAATCTATTGACTCACTTCTTAGGTGTGTGACCTTGGGTAAGTGACTTAAAGTCTCAGTTTCTTCATCTGTCACACGGGGACAATAAGCTTGTACTACTTGTGGCATGGGCTTTCTAAACGACACAAAGCTATATAAATATGAGACATTATTGTCATTGTCAGGAAGATTAGAAAGACATCTGAGGTGTAGTAGATATGGAGCTGATCTCAGAGTCATGAAAATCTGGGTTCGAGCCACCTCTGATGCAAAGTGTTCATGTGACTGGCCAATTCATCTCACTTCTTTGGTAAATTTCTAAGACTAAGAACAAACAGGTGCTGATGCGTATTAGTGGAGGGAGTCGACTCACCAGGAGTTCCCTACAAACATGAAATCACAAATAGGAGCCCTTTACTCCACCCCAAAAACCTGAACTTGGGTTCATCTAGTACCTTGTTCTCAAAGCATTTAAAATATGTGCTCAAATGCTAAACAATGATTTTTGCTTTCCTTTTCCTGCTTGAAATACTTTAATTTGGAATGCCATCCCTAAGACCCTGCAGACCAGAAGGCCTGCTCCTTGAGTCCAAGTGCCAGCATGTGTCAATAAGTGTGAGAAGAAGCCCACATCCTGCCTGCCTTTTTAGTCTGTTAATTCCATGACCATTAGCCCGCAATCTGTCAGCATGATGATTTTCATTTTAGAAGAAAAATGTGCTTGCTCTTTATGGCTGGCCCAGAAATGGGGATGTTTCTGCAGGTCACTAGCTGGGCCCTTGGTAACAAGTTAAAAGGTTCTATTCATTTAGCATCATCAACATCCCCAAATGCCAAAGAACAAAATCTGCTGCCTGGAAACTGGGCCACACAGCCTGGAGCAGGAATCATTAGTGGAGTGTCAGAGCATTATAACATACTCACAGATTTCACCTTCCCTGTGAGATTACCTTACACTTACAGTGTGTGCTCTTAAATCCTGACAGGTACCTCCTCCTTGAAGATTGCAACCCCTCCACGGTTTAGCAATCAGTCTGTTAACAAGCATTTATTAAAAATTTGCTATGAATCAAGTACTGTCTAATCTATAGGGTGGTTAGAAAAGGGCGGGGTGGGATGGGAATCCCTACCTTCAAGGAGCTTATATTCTAATGGGGGAGGCAAACAACTACATACATAAAAGACATATTTGTGTGTATATACATTTATATACACGTACACATATATCCATACATACATACAACACCCTGTAAGTGCAAGGTAATCTCACAGGGAAGGTACTTGGGGATGAGATGGGAAGGAAATCTAGAAGGCCTTCTCCCTTTCTACAGAAGGTGAGATTTGAACTGAATCTTGAAGGAAGCCAAGACATGGAGGTGAGGATGGAGAGACTTCCAGGCAACAGGGAAAGACAGTGCAAAGGCACTAAGTTGGAAGGAGTGTCCTTTGTGAGGAACAACCAGAAAGCAAGTATTGTTGGACTGCAGAGTGTGCAGAGGGGAGGAAAGGTTAAGAAAACTGGAAAGATAGGAATAGGCCAAGTTGTGAAGATCTTTAAATGCCTAATAGAGCATTTTTATAGATTTTTTTTATGAGCTTTTGTTGTTCTGTTGTTTCAACTGTTCAACTCTTCATAACCCCATTTGGGATTTTTTTTGGCAAAGTCATTGCCAAATTTCCTTCTCCAGCCTATTTTACGGATAAGAAAACTGAGGCAAACAAAGTTAAGTGACTTGCATAGGGTCAAACAGCTACAAGTGTCTCAGGTTAGATTTGAACTCAGGTCCTCCTGACTCCAGGGAGCTCTAAACACTGCATCACCTAGCCACCTTTTTTATGAACCAATGTATCTTTAAAAAAAATCATCCTTTACCTGGTGGTCATCTTTTTGGAAATGAAGTCTCTCCATACTTGACTAAGGTTGGTCCTCTGACAACACACACAGTCTCTTTGCTGGGCCCTCCAGGTAGGTGAGACAGTCTAGAGCTTAATGCAGTAGGTTTTTGAGAACTCAAGGCCATCTCTATGCCACGGTGAAGCAGTGGAGGTAGGGCATCAGTGAAGGAAGGGTCATGATAACAATATATATTGAACCTGAGCAGCAGCAAGGTGTTAGAGAGTTGGCTTCAGACTCTGAAAGACTTAGGTTCCAATCCTAACTCTGCCCCATGTCATCTGGGCATCACTCCGCTGAGCCTCAATATCCCAGGCATTATCTAAGACCATTAAGTTACAGACAAGGTGCTGATCTATTTTGGTAAAGGGAACTTCCTTTCTGGGAATTTCCCACAGAAATGAAATCATAGGTCCAAGCCAAAAATATACATAAAAAGATTATACATAACTCATATAAATTTATACACATATACGTACAGGAGAAGCAACATGGCATAGCATGGATAGACAACCAGCACTGGAGTCAAGATGATCTAACACACATTGGCTGTGTGTGACCCTGAGCAAGTCACTGTATTGTTGTCCAGTCATTTCAGTTGTGTTCAACTCTTTGTAAACTCTTTTGGGGTTTTCTTGGCAAAGATACTAGAGAGATTCTATTCATTTAGCATCAACATCACTAAATCACAAAGAACATTTTCTTCTCTAGCTCACATTACAGAGGAGAGCAGAGTTTAAATGTCTTACCCTGAGTCACACAGCTAATGTCTGAGGCCAGATTTGAACTCATGAAGATGAGTCTTCCTGACTCTAGGTCTAGAACTTTATCTGCTGTGCCACTCAGTTGCCAAGTCATTTAACTTGCATTAATTAACTGATTGATCCACAAGTCTTTATTAGACACCTACCAGTATATGCTACATGCTGAGGGATACAAGGATGAGTATCTCTATCCCAATAGATCTCACACTCATGCTGAAGAACTGAGATACATATACAAACATTACTGTGTCAGGCAAAATGTGTAATATATTCCATAAAAGAGGTTTTAAAGAAAATGCTTTGAAGGTTCAGATGACAAAGACACCATTTCTGCCTGAGGGAATTATGGAAGGTTTTTGTTTTTTTTTTTTAAGAGAAGATAATATCTGGGCTGGTCCTTAAAGGACATACAAGATTTCCAAGGTGGGAATGTAAAGGAGGTAATTTAATGCAGACTGAAAGAAGTAATCAAAGGAGCAGAGATGGGAAAGAATGGGGTGTGTTCAGAGAGAGTGCTCCCGTTTCATCCAGTTTGCCTATTTGAGACTACAGAATCGTTACCTTTAGAATCAGAGAGTGGTAAGGCTGGAAAGGTAATAAGGCACCAGTTCATGAAAAACCACGAATGCCAAAATAAAGCATCTGAATTTTATTTGGTAGGCAATGGGAAGCCATTGAATATTCTGGGGCAGACTGGCGCATTGGATAGAATTCCAGGCCTGGAATCAGGAAGACTCATCTTTTTGAATTCAAATCTGGCCTCAGACACTAGCTGTGTGACCCTGGGCAAGTCACTTAACCTTGCTGGCCTCAATTTTCTCATCCATAAAATGAGATGGAGAAGAAAATGGCCAACTATTCTAGTATCTTTGCAAAAACTCCAAATGAGGTCACCGAGAGCTGGACATGACTGAAAAATAACTGAATGAGCTATGATTTAAGATGAATCTAGGAAAGCTGTGCAGGATGGACTGAAGTGGAGCAATAGAAAGGACTGAGAAACCAGAGGTGTGGTTAGGAGGCCATTTCAACAGTCTATGTGAGAGCTGATGGACCAAGGTGGGAACAGTAAAATGAAAAGGAAGGAATAGATGCAAAAGCAATTTCAAAATAAGAACCATTAGGACGTTAGGACTAAGTGGATGAGGGAAGGATGGAGGAGGAGTGAGGGAGAGAAAAGAGAATGGAAGGGTGACGGTACCACTACGAGAAAGAGGCAAGCAAGAGAAGAAGCCATCACTCTCTTATAGTGATTCCCAAGAAGACTGGGAAGTGAGGGGGAGCTATACGATATCCCCATTTATACAGAGAGGAACTGAAGTACAAAGTGATGAAATGACTTTGTATTTTACCCAAAAGTACTGATCTGAAAGTCAGGAGACCCGGGTTTGAATCCTGCTAATTCTGTCTTACTCGCAAGGCTGGATGACCACTGGTCATCTATGTAGTGGAAAGGGTTTTTGTTCAGCTATGAGCTGAAACAGGTAGACTTTTAAGTCCTTTCCAATTCTATGATTCTGCATGGCTTCTCTGGACCTCTGTTACCCACCCTGTAAAATGGAGATACCTGTGCTACTAACTTCACAAAGTAGCAGGTAGTGAGAAGCAGAGTCAGGTCTTGTAGTATCTTGTTCAACAATCTCTGCGATGCTTTCTCCAGCTAACATTCTGTGAATGTGAGTGATACAATGAGCTGGTGGCAAATATGAGTCCAGAATCTTCTTTTCCCAATTCCCAGTCCTGGACTTTATTCACCTGGTTCTATTGATCTGAAAAAGCAATTAACAACCCAGAGGCCCTCGTGAAGTACTCTGAATGCCAATGAAACCTGGCAAGGAATAGGAAAGTCATGCACAGGAGTGATAAAGGTCTTAGAAAAATACCCAGGTAGATAGAATTCATTCCTTATTACACAAGAGAAAGCCATTGCCAGGAGTGAATTACCATAAAACTGGTGTTTAATTTATGAGGGATGTTCAACACTGTCAGATATCCCATAGACGGTAATGGGATATAACATTGGCAGTTATGATATTGGAAATTCAGGAAAAGATAGGTCGGTTGATGGGTCTGAAAGTACATCTCAGTTTAGAAAAAAGGATTATTAGAGGATGCAGCTGATTCTGAGAGGTAACAGATTTTAGTAGCACTTTGCAATACGCCATTTGCTTAGGACAATGAATGAATGGATAATAAATCATTTATTATGTATTTACTGTAGACAAAGCACTGTGCTAAGTACTGGGGATACAAATAGAACAATAAAGACAAATATTGTTTTGTATTACTAGGGTGTGTTTGTGTGTGTGTGTGCGTGTGCGTGTGTGTGCGCATATCTCATGTGTTGTGTAGGGTAAGCTTGCTAGAATTAGGCTGACAAAAGAAAAAATACCAGCCTCAAAACATTTGGAAGGCTATGTTGGTGCTCATGTGAAAAATTACTTTCTTATAATGGAGAGACAGGTAATGGAACAGGGAGTGAAGCGTTGGAAGGGCATGTTAGTAAGAGGGTACAGAGAACAGTAGTAGGGCAAGGTGGTTGGTGGGGAAGGAACTAAAGAAAGAGATGGGATGGCACTGAGCCCCAGAAAGCTAAACCTTGTACCAGGTGACATTTTAAAAATTGAAGCAGTTAATTACCACATCTTGGAAAGTTCCACAAAAACAGGTGCATGCCCATTAATTCAGTATCTAACTTAGCTACTTGTTAAAGGGTTCCATTGTACTGGAAGTGGCAGGGAGGGGAGAGGCTCATTTTTGCTTTGAAGACTGGATCACAGTTTGATTTAAAATGATACAGGGCTGGCTGAGAGACCTTAGCAGGGACAGGAGTCAGTCTGAATCCAAACCTGGGAGAGCACAAGTAGTTAACATCCACGAATGCTTGTCATTGCTTGAACAGAGGCCACTGTAAATGCAGGGCAAATCCTTTATGTAAACTAGGGTAGAGATTTATAAAGAGAAGGGCAAGATCATATGTGGATGGGTAAAATGAGATATTTGTAAATAAGATAATATTCATATTTGTAAAATTATTTGTAAAACATTTGTAAAGATAGTATCTGTAAAGTCTTATATAATCACACAATATTATTAGGACTATCTTTGGTTTCATCATCGTCCTTATGAATGGGGCAGGTTAAAGAACACTAAGGGTGAAACATACCAGAATAACTCCCCAGCCTCGGTCCCCATGACACCCATAAACATGAAAAGCATTTTATTTTTCTGTTCTTCAGCAAGAATATTTCTGATTCAGCTTAATTTAACAAACATTTATGGAGCATCTACTGTGTGCAGAGCACTGTTTTTAGTGTGGGGAAGGGGGTACGAAGATAAAGAGGACATAGCTCCTTGATCTCATGGAGAGCAGAAGAAATGTTCACAAGAAACTAAAAACAAAGTGGCAAATTGATACAGAGGCCGAGAAGGAGGAAGACGATGAGTTCTGTGGTGTCTCAGAGGAAGGAGAGGCCCCTCCTAGTAGGGAGGATAAGTGAAAGTCTGGTCAAGGTGGCAGCACTTAAAAAAGATCTTGAAGGATGGATTGGTTTGCAAATGGAAAGGAAAAGCCTTGCCATTGTAAGGATGGTGTGTGCAAGATAATGGAGGCCAGAAAGAACTGACCAAGAACTGTCTTAGCCTTTGCTTTTTTGTATTATGGACCCCTTTGGCAGTCTCATAAATACAGGGCCTACCATGTGCCAGGCACTGAGCTAAACGTTCTTTACAGATGTCTCATTTGGTCCTCAGAAGCCTGTGAGGCAAGTGCTGTTATCATCTCCATTTTATCATTGAGAAAACGGAGGCAAACAAAGGTTAAATTGAGTTGCCCAAAGTCACACAGCTAATAAATGTCTGAGACAGGTTCTGAACGCAGATCTTCCACTCTATCTACTGCGTAACCAGATACAATGATCAAAATATATATATATTTTTAAATTCTTGCTAAGGTTAAGACCCCATAGTTAAACAGAAAAACAGTCTAATTTGGCTGAAGTTGAGAACATACAAGAGGCAATGTGGTGTAGGGGGGAGAGAGAGAGAGAGAGAGAGAGAGAGAGAGAGAGCTGGGTCTTGGAGTCAGAAAGAACTGAGTTCGTCTTACCTTATGATACATACTGGCTATGTGGTAATGGAGGTATGAGATAAAGCTAGGGAGGCATATTGTTGCCAGATTGTGGGAGGCCTAAACTGCTAGGCCGAAGTGGTTGGACGTCATTCTGTAAGTAAAGGAAGCTATGGAAGGTTTGTAAGTATTTGAGTCATATATATTATTAGTTAGGAAGATTAATCTGGTAGCTGTGTGAAAGATGCCCTGTAGAGAGGAGAGGATATTATAGTCAAGAAGTTGGACTGTGATAACCCCAAGGGAAAGAATTCCCAGACCAAATACAGAGCACTTTATAGACTGAAGTCTTTCAGCAGAGACAGCAGAGTCTAGAGCAGGGGTATGGAACCTGCAGCCTTGAGGCCACATGTGGCCATCTAGGTCTTTAAGTATGGCCCTTTGATTCAGTCAAAGGGCCACACTTGAGGACCAACAGGGTCATCAAGAGGCTGCACCTGAGGACCTAGCAGACCATCAGAGGGCCACACTTGAGGCCTAGAAGGGTCATGTGTCCTCAAGGCTGCAGGTTCCCTACCCCTACTCTAGAGAATCCAGTCTCTTTATATCAGGAGGATTATCAGCTTGCTGGGTGACCCTATACCTCTGCCTCCTCCTAGATTCTATAATGGAGAGTCTTCCTTGATCTTTTCTACAAGGCTGAAAAGGGCTAATTTCTTTAACTCTTAAGGATCAACGATTTCATCAATGTGCCTACTCTCTCCACCTAAAGCAAGTCACAAACCCTACTCACCTCAGTAGAGGATCTCATGTTGCCAGTGGAAAAAAACATCTCTCTGCAATTAATATTTTGGAGATAAGCCTTTCCAAATATGATTAAGATGCTTCTAGGATAAGTCACAGTCTATCCCTGAGCACCAGAAACTAGGTGGGTACAGTGGATAGAGCTGGACCTGAAGTTAGGAAGACCTGAGTTCAAATCCTACTTCAGACACTTACTAGCTGTGTGACCCTGAGCAAATCACTTAACATCTGTCTGTTTCCTTGACTATTAAATTGGAATAATGATGGCATCCGCCTTCCCGAGTTGTAATGAGGAATAAAATGAACTAATATTTGCAAAAAGAACTTCGCATAGTGCCCAGCAAATAATAGCTGCTTAATAAATCTTTGTTTCCTTCCTTCCCCAGACTCTGGTTTGAGAAGAACCTTTGAAACTCAGCAATGCTTTCTTTATCCCTTTTATTTTTCCATGCTTAGAAGTTATACTGATCATGAAAAGTGGCAGATATTTAACTTGAAATAAAACACAAGGTATTTGAGCAAGGGCATTGGTTTTCCACATACATTCGAAAACACACAGGTGGTTTTCATTTCAGTCCATTAAGCCCGACATCAATAAATTATGCAGCACACATGCCTATATGTGTACGTTAGGCCTATAGAATGTGTATGATGAGGCATATTGGACATATTGTCTATAACATGGAAACCCAAATTAAACACAAAAAGCCCCAAGGAGAGAAAATCTTTTTGTAAAGTGCATGTCAAAGTCTTCTCTGTAATATATACTTATTATAATGTAATATAATTTTACATCCATATTCCAACAAGCCACAGTGATAAAGTCTGCAGCAGGAATTTGCATGGCAATTTGCATATATTGGTTTTGAATTCTTTCTCTGTCAGAAGTGAAACCCAATCACAATGTGTTTGTATTGTCCCCCAGTCCTGGTCCAGAACCTTGCACAGCTTAGCCAAAGGCATCGACAAGTGGTTAGAAGCAGATTGGTAAGGAGAAGTGCATTACAATAAGGTTTCTGTTGGTGCTTTTTATACAGACCATCAGATGGAAGTATCAGGGCAAATCCATGCAAATTAGCATGCAAATGAGGCTGGCAAAACTTAATAAGGTTTCATATTGGCAAGTGAGCATTCTGGGGGAGGGGAAGAGAGAGGAACCTTGGAAAGACTTCACACTGAATGAGCATGCAGGGACCACAGTTTGTCCTTGCTCTAGGCACCGCTAAAGAGCAGAAGGAAACCTGACATGGAGACAGGAGATGTCAAGGTAATTGGATTCCTTCTCCAACCTTAGGCAGTCATACCATTTGCTTTCCCTGACTCCACCTGTTCCTGGTGGCTAGTAATAAAATCTCTTATATTTTGTACCCAGCTTGGAGCTGCCTCTACTCATTGAATTTCATTAAAATCCACTGGAAACTAGGCGAGGCACTTGGAAATCTTTATCAGTGGATTTTTTTATTTCAAGATGGCAGATGGAAGCATAAATCAAGCCTAAGGTGTATCTCAATGCCCTTTAATAGAGTGCCAAATGTCATAAACATCCATCAAAGGTTATCATGGAGAAAACAGGGACACCAAATGCCAAGCAGTCTAGACTGCTTTCAGTCATTTTTACACATAAGGACAAAGAAGCATCAAAAGTTCGAGTGACTTAGGCTCAAAGATGTTTGGAAGTCTGAAGCTTGAAGGGACTTGCCATAGATCACACATGGAGAGACAGATCTAGGATTGGAGGGCAATTCTTATCTCTGAGTACAGCACTCTTTCTGAAGGATTAAGAGATGAAGGGGGAAGGTGAAGAAAACAAGCAATTATTGACTGCCTACTATGCGCCACTGTGATAAGTGATTTTCAAATAATATCTCATTTGTTCCTCACAACAGCCCTGTGCAGTAGTGCCATTATTATTCCATTTTACAATTAAGGAAACTGAGGCAGACAGAGTGGATTTTTAAAGCTAGGACTGGCATTTTACACTTTGATTTTTGTTGAGTCATTTTCAGTCACATCCAACTCTTAATAACCTTATTTGGGGTTTGCTTGGCAAAGATTACTAGAGTGCATTGGGGACAGCTAGGTGGTGCAGTGGATAGAGCACCAGTGCAGGATTCAGGAGGACCTGAATTCAAATCTCACCTCAGACACTTGACACTCACTAGCTGTGTGACCTTGGGCAAGTCACTTAACCCCAATTGCCTCATCCTGGGTCATCTCCAGTCATCCTGATGAATATCTGGTCACTGGATTCAGATGGCTCTGGAGGAGAAGTGAGGCTGGTGACCTGCACAGCCCTCCCTCACTCAAAACAAAGTCAAGTGCAAGTCATGCCACTGTTTCTCTGATGGCATGGCCTTCTTTGGCAACGGATGAACACACTCTTCTTGCCCCCTTTTGGGTTTTGGTTTGTTTTTTTTTTTTTGGTGGTGGTTTGTTTTTCTTTTTTGGCTAAGATACTTGGAATGGCTTTGTCCTTTCCTTCTCCAGCTCATTTTACAGATGAGGAAACTGAGACAAACAAGGTTACATGACTTAGCTAGTAAGTATGTGAGGCTGAATCTGATCTCAGATCTTCCTGACTCCAGGCCCAAAGGTCCATCCACTGGGTCACCTAGCTGCTCCTAAATGATCTTGTATCTATTTTGTATATATTTGCTCAAGTACAGGTCTCTCCTGATATAATTTTATATAGAATATAAATAATATAATATAATTTTACATCCATACTCCAACAAGTCATAGTGATAAAGTCTGCACTGAGAATTTGCATGCAATTTGCATATATTGATTTTGAATTCTTTCTCTGTCAGAAGTGAAAACCAATCGCAGTATGTTTGTATTGCCCCCAGCCCGGATCTCCTTGAGGATAGGAAATATTTCACATTTGTCTGTGTATCCCTAAAACTCTGCACAGAGTTTGGAACACAGTAGGCACTTAATAAATGTTTAAAGACTGATTGAATTCTGGGCCCCTCTCCATGGCATCACTTAAATCCTTAATCATGTCTCACTTTGTTTACCAGAGCAAAGGAACAATAAATTCTATTTACTGACCCATCAAGATATCTGGGGATTGAGTCCTACTTCTACAGTACTTCTCCTGGTTTTCCTGAAGACAAGTCTCTACTGGCTTGTCCCAGGGCCTTTTCCTGTCATGTCCTGTTTCATATTTTTCTATTAATGATTTGTATGAAGAAGTGGATGATGTGTTCATCAAACTGGTACATGACTCAACGATGGGAGGAATAACTAATATTTTGGATAAGACGATAAGTATTTAAAGAGGTCTAAAGAGGTTAGAATGTAAAAGCTGCATTTAACAAGATAAAATTTAATAAGAGATAAATGAAAACTCCTGCATTTACATATTTTTAAAGAGTCAGCTGCTAATGATGGGGGAGATCTATCGTAATAACGTTCATTATTAGAAATTATAGGTCTCATTGACTATGAATCATATAGCATGATGGCCAAGTTTGGGTTTTCTTTTTAAAGTTTTAATTTTCCTTTCTTTATTTTTCTCATTTTTTTAAAAGGTTTTTAAAGGTATCTTCAAACATCTGAAGGACCTTCATGGAGATGAGGGATCAGACTTACTTTGCTTGGCTCCAGTGGGCAGAACACTTAATTACAGTTTCCTGTTACTCTGAGCTTGTGGTTTGAAGTGTGGGGAAATGAACATGTCATCAATTTGGAAAAACAACCAAATAGCAAGGGGGGTAGGGCACAAGTCTTGGAGTCTGTAAGACCCAAGTTCAAATCTGGCCTCAGACAGTTACTAAACGAGTCACCTAACCTCTGCCTGTTTCAGTTTCCTCAACTGAAAAATGCAGACAAATAACCTTTACTTTCCAGGATCGTTGTGAGGATGAAATCAGATATTATTTTAAAGCATTTAGCATGGTGTCTGGCACAGAGTAGGGACTGACTTTATAAATGCTTATTCTTTTTTTTCTCCCTTTTGTAAGACCCTCAGTCCAATCTATATCATTCCAAGTCACCCAGAGGTGGTACTTTTCTTCATCCTTTTCCTGCTTCTGCCATTTTAAGAAGAAGCATATCATAATGGGAAAGACTGCTGGCCTTGCAGTCAGTCGACATGAGTTCAAATCCCACCTCTGACATTCTCTTGCTTGCAACAATGGGCCAATTACCTAATGGTTCACACAGCAACTTTCCTAATTTCCAAAATGAAGATGACAATAACACTTGTACTATCTACACCATGGGGGTTATTTTGAGGATTGAAAAATGCTTGTAATTATATATGAGTTGATTTATTTAAAAATGTTTTGGGAGGGGTAGAAAAAAGAGTTAAGACATAGAGTGAGGGTAGAGATAGAAAGTGTGGATGTGAATCAGGGATTGATCAGAGTAGTTTCAAAGGGAAGAGAGAGGGCATTTCTTGCTTAAATTGTCTTGTCCCTACCTTTCATTTTCAATAGACACTCTGTCCTAACTAACAAAAAATAATTGAATTTATTCTATTTCTTTAAAGCCTGTTGTCTGATTTTTTCAAACTTCTGAAAGATCAATGCGCAAGGCTTGGTCTATAAAATGAGGAAAGACGTCTCTTCTCTTTACTAAGAGGTAGGTAGGATGGGGCAGAATGTTGTGCATATTGTCAGATGTGGCCACTGTTAGTGAGCAATTATTTTGTTCTAGAGTGGGGATGAGAGCTCTAGTCAAGGCTGTTTTGTTTAGTGATTAGAGATTTCTTGGCAAAGATACTGGAGTGGTTTTGCCATTTTCTTCTCCAGGTCATTTTACAGATAAGGAAAATGAGACAAACATAGTTAAATGACTTGCCCAGGATCACACAACTAGTAAATATCTGGGGCCAGATTTGAACTCAGGCACTCTATCTACTGTGCTAGCTTGCTGTTCCAATTAGGGTAGGTGAAGAAAAAGGAGGTATCCAAAAATTGTTTTTAAAATAAAAACAAAATAAAAGGAATCCTACACATCACAAAAGTGTAGGAAGAAGAAATTAAGATATTGGCCCATTATTTTCTTTCAAATTGAAATTCATTTTAACATAATAAAATGCACCAAAGCATCCTGGGATGCTTTCCTCACCCTTCTTACTTTTTCTCTCCAGTCTGGGTGGGGTGCTTAGCAACTTGGCATCCTCATTTAATTACCCATTTTGCCTGCTCCCAAACTGCCACCATCTGCCAGCAGCCTGAGGCAACACCTTTCTACCACCTGTCTAACAGGAAAGATACTTAGTACTAAAACTGTGACATCAAAGAAACCTCAGCTGAAACAAAACGCAAGGCAAAAATTCTGTTTTCCTCATACTTGTCAATCAATGAACTAATCATAATACTTAACATTTACATAACACTTTAAGCCTTGCAAAACTCTTGACAACTACTAACTCTCAACAACCCTGGGAGGTAGGTGCTGTTATTATTTCCATTTTACAGATGAGGAAACTGAGGGCAACAGATGTTAAATGACCTGCCCAAGATCTCACAGCTAGCCAGAGTGGATTTGAACTCAGGTCCTTCTGAGTCCAGCACCAGTGTTCTCTCCATTGAGTCTGAGCAACTATTGTTTGCTAAACAGACCATTGCTTATGGCAACTCACCACCTAACTTGAGTTCTACAAGGTTTGCTAACTGTATATTAGCATATTTAATGGATCCCAGTAGCTAACCAGGTGATATCAGCCCTCAACAAAGGAGCCATTTTCTAAAAACAACAGGTTTTTTTGGCGGGGGGGAGGAGGGTTGTGCCTAAAAGATCAAGAATCAGGTCACAGCAGAACTTAGGGAGGGTGTACCTCTGAAAAAGGCAAAATGGTCCTCCCCTTAGCACTTTATCAAATCGTTGATGATATATGGTCATCAGACGTCAGAGGGCTATAGTTAGTGCAGATAAGGATGGAGGGCTGGCAAATAACCAGGTAGATCATTAGGGTGGAAGACCCCAGGGTTGCTACCAAGGATTAAGTGAGAAGCAGCACTAAGTGGTAGACAAAATATTAGAATTGGAAGCCAAGACATGGGTTCAAACCCTACCTCAGATGCTTACTATTTGTGTTACCTTGGGAAAGTCACTTACCTCTCTATATCCTGTTTCCTCATATGTAAAATGAGTTTGGACTAAATGACCTCTGCGGGGTCTGCCAGTCCTAAATTTGTGATCAAGAGGTGACATGGTACAGTGGACAGAGAGCTGGGCCACAGGGTCAGGAAGACATGTCTTCTGCTTCTGCCTTATATCAGGTGATCCTGGGCAAATCACTTACCCTTTGGGTCCATTCTATCTCTAAATCTATGATCCTTTGACTGTGGAGCCTGACAAAGAAATTCTTATCTAAGACCTCTGGGAAAACAATAAAAATATTATGAGAAGAAAAAAAGAACATATTTCTTTTCACTGGTTCTTGAAAAACCCAATTAGCTCTTTGTTTTTTTCCCCTTTCTTTGCATCCCTAGCACTTGGCACAGTGCCCAGTAACACTAGGGTTGCAGAATAAATGCTAAATAAATAAGTAGGTGCCTAATAAATGCTTATTGACTAACTCATTACAGGGTGCCTTAAGCTTTTTTTATCTTTTGAAAGAGTTACATCATTTCAAGACATGATCATTAAAGGACATTGTGTATGAAGGCCCTTTTTGGTCAAGTAATAGCATATCAGTCATATATTCAGGAAATTATGAAAGACAGTAGGTGGTATAGTAGTTAGAGCATTGGGAGTCAGAAAGACCTGAGTTCAAATCTCACCTCACATACTTAGTAGTTGTATGACTGTCACTTAACCTCTGTCAGTTTCTGTTTCCTCATCAGTAAATGAACATTTACTTCACAGGCTTGTTGTGAGGAGATAGTATAGGCAAAGCACTTTGCAAACTTTAAAGCACTATATAAATGCTGGCCACAACTCTTCTTGGTATCACAGTTGTTGATATTATAATCCTGAGCTGGAAAGGAAGGACCTTAGAGATCCCCCAGTATAATCCTTAAAGATAAGGAAGCCCAGGTCCCAGAGGGGTAATAGGATTTGTCCAAAGTTACAACTAGTAAATCGCAGACTCAGAATCCAGGTCCCCTGACTCTAGACCCAATGCTAATCATCACAGTGTGCTATGAAGGGAGCTGAGACATAGAAAAGGGAGGTCAGGATAAGACTGGAAGATCTTTACTAAGAAAAAAGACAGGAGGGCAGAAGGAGACTAAATTGGGAAGTGTGAGAAACACAAGTGGGAACCCAAAAATAACCCAGAGGATCCCAGAAAAGTTGGCAAGTGAGTAGAAACCACGGAACAGGTTTGACCTGGAAATATCTGACTTTTCTTGGGCATAGGTAGGGGTGGGGGAATTTAAGGTGCAAAAGAAAACTCAAGGTCAGAGAGGCTTGGATGTCACTGATAGTCTTGCACCATAACCTAATTATCTCAGGTTGAGAAAAGAATATGTCTTTAATATGAAGATGATACAAATGTGTGAAGGATCAGAAAAAGTCAACTAATTATGCAAGGCCATCAATGTCTCTATCTGTAAGCTTATTTTTAATTGTAAAGTTGATTAAACAGAAAATAAAAAGGAAAGGAAGAAGCAGATACCTTTCTCAGACAAGGTCTCTGCAAGACATCTTCTAATGGATCTTGCCCCCAAATCTCTTCCCAATCTTCACCTAATGTCCTGACACATACATGCAGTGAGGGGAGATCAAGGACAACTATTTTTATTTCTCTCCAGCTAGAACAAGATGCTAATAAAGGCCAAGGTCAAATATCCAGTTAGCCTCACATAGAGAAAGCTCTGCTTTCAGTCTGCAGACTGTGCCCATTACCATGACTACCCAGCACATAAACCCACCAAAAGGTGCAGGATAGATGAAGATGTGGAAGGCTCAGAACAAATTGATTTCTGATCCTTGGGAAACCAATTCTATTCTCCTAATCTATGTTCTAGATGAAGTACCATTTTCATCTACCAAGGATCACACATCATTACTACACTCTCCCTTAGTAAAGGAATAATTTATGTGGTTTATCCAGAATCTGTTAGGGTGAGTCTATAAATAGGCAAGAACTACATGATATGAGTCTCATCTCAGTCTAAAGGTTTTTTTGGGGGGGGAGGGGTGGTATTGGTGTTACACTTTATGTATCACACTGTGACAAAGCTCATATTTTCTTCCCCTTTCTTGGAAATGACTCCTATTCCACCAGGATTCCGATTAATTCTTTTTATCCTGATGAATTTTATTGTCTGCTGAACAAATCCAGTTATGCGTCATTGGGGGTACCAAATAAGGATAAGTTCCAGCCTATATATAAGCCGTGTGTTTTTAGGTACATCAGGAAAGCCTTGTATCCTCAAATGATTTCTCTCACTGCCTAGCCAATGATGCTTAAAATTCCCCCACTGGGGGGATTTGGCAATACGGGATTGTTTCCTATAAAAATCCCTCCAGGAGGGGTGGGACTCTAAACTCTCAATGTAATATCTGTGTTTCTTCCATAGAGCTGTGGCCATGAGGGAACTTCTACGAGTTAAATCCTACTCTGAGATGATGGGGGAAGTTGGGGAAGGAGATATAAAAGAGAAAAATTTTGAATAAGAAAGGTTGAGGAGAGTACATAGCACCTTGCTAGAAAGGTCTGCATCTTCCCTCTCCTGGTGTCGGAAGGACAATTCAGGCAGTCCATGGCCTAATGAAAGAAATCTTCACCCCACCCCTAACACTTGTCTGGTGTGATGAATGTAGAAACCATGAAAAGGCACACACTTGAGAAAATTGAAGGCCCAGGGTGTCCCCTTGCTTGAAATATGGTGTGTTTGGCATTGCATCAATGGAATTCTAGCAGTTAGAAATGCAGGCATGGATCTTCTGGGAGAGGTTTTGTTATAGTGACAGAACCCTCAGTACACGTCCTTGCCAGCTCATTAATGGTCATGGGGAAGGAGGGGGTGGAGCAGGGGGGGACAAATTCAAGGTTTTTGATCTACTGAATAGTTGATGCCTAATATGAGGAGGACTGTGTCTGTTGACTGCATTGATGTCATTTGCTTGTATTCATTTCTAATAAAGTTGGTTTAAGAGCTGCATGCAAATCTGCCTGTGTACAAACATAATAGAAACACAACAAGGATGGGCAAAGGGGAAGAGGTTAGATGGGGGCTGAGCCATGATCTAACTGATGAATTCATAACAAACCCTGCACCCAGAGAGCTTAATCTGGAATCCCTGAACTTTGGTTTAATTTTTTATTACTATATTTTAATATAATTAGTTTCCTTTGTATTTTCTTATGTATTTTATGCACTTAAATCTTATGTATTTTATGCACTTAAAAATATTCTGAAAATTTTTGTATTTTCTTATGTATTTTATGCACTTAAATCTTATGTATTTTATGCACTTAAAAATATTCTGAAAAGAGACCTATAGGTTTCATCAGATTGGCAAAGGAATTTATGGCTCAAAAAAGTTACAGTCCATTTCTAGACTAGCATAAGAATCTGGGACACTGCCTATAAAGGGGATACACCATAGCAGTTGCCACAGAGTCTACAGAAAGTACTGGGAACCGCGACTGGTACCTCAGAGCACTTTCTGGTGTTGGGTGGAGCATATTACATGTGTCAAAAATATGGGAGAGGGTCTGGGAGTTTGATTAGAGTATTTCCTACGTATCCTTTAAGTCATGGTGTGATTCAATTTATATTTTTTTCTAGCCCATTTGGATGGGGGAAGAGAGTGAAAATAGAAAAGAGCTAAATCTAATGAAGAGGACACTGGATGCCTGTGTGTATGAGAGAGACAGCGAAAGAGACACACACACACACATACACACACACAGAGATAGAGAGATTCAGATAGAGTGAGAGAAGAGAGAGACAGAGAGACACAGTGTAACAGATACAAATACACAGAAAGGCACTGAGAAATAGAGAAAGACAGAGATAAAGATGTAAAAAGAGAGAGAAAGAGAGATGGAGAGAGAGGAAAAGAGAAACAAAAGAAAAAGAGAGAGGAAAAAAGAGAGAAAGAGAAAGAAGGGTAGAAGGGGGAAAGAATACAGAAATGAGACATTTTAGTTAGATAGATAAGATAAACTTCACCTCCTTCAGAAATTTGCTTTTGCCTGACTCCATTTACATGTTTATATAGACATTTGGCAGGGGAGGCAGGTTCAGAAACAACCCAAATTTCTGGATCCAGATCACAGTTTCAAGGTAAATTTACAGAATCACAGCCATAGACTATAAGATCTGAAAGAAAAGAGATTATTTAGCTCAAACCACCACTTTTACAAATGAGGAAACTGAAGCTCAGGGAGGTTATTTCCCCAATATCATCCAGTCATTTGGTGGCAAAGGCAGGACAAGAAAGAACCCAGATCAGATCCAGAGCCCAATACCCAGCTTGGTATTGCTGTGCTGGTAAACAGGTGAAGGATGAATTGGCCTTTTTATCTCAGCAGTGCTCCTCTGAACAGAGCTCAGCTGCAGGAAATCACTGCAGTAACCAAGGATAGGAATGCTAAAAAGAAAAAAGAAACCCCTAAGCAAAGGCGAGATATTTTTATTAGGTGATGAAAAGCAAAAGGAATCCTGACAATGCAGCAGCACATCCATGGCAATAAACAAAACAGAAAGCCTATCTGATACAGAGACCTAGCCATTTACACATCATCCTTGCTTGGGTAATAATAAACGTGGCTTGCAGAGTGTTTTACATATGTTAATTCATTTACAACTACCCTACAATTATTATTTTCATCTCCACTTTACTGATGGGGAAACTGAGTCTGGGAGAGTTTGGGCAACTTGTCCATGGTCACACAGCTATTAAGTTGACTGAGACAGGATTTGAGTTCAGGTCTTTCTGCTCCAAGTCCTGTGCACTATCCTGTGTTATCTAGTTACCTCATTATAAGTCACAGGCTCTCCCTGAAGCATAGGATGTTAGAGATTAATCAGTTGGATGATGTTATAGAGGGTGAAAATTAGTCCCAAAGCAGTAAAGTGTTGTATCTCAATTTTAAAGTAAGTTAGGAGAATTGGTATTTTAGGCAGGAGGTAATTGGGGTTAAGTGACTTGCCCAGGGTCACTCAGCAAGTGTCTGAGACTAGATTTGAACTCGGGTCCTCCTGACCTCGCGGCTATGAGGCCACTTAGCTGCCCTGAGAACTGGTATTCTATAGAGCAATGGAGCTCTGGAATCTGAGGACCTGAATTCAAATCACAGAGGCTTTTTTGCCTCTGTAACCTTGAACAAGTTGTTTCACTTTACTGGGCCCTAGTTTCCTCAGCTTTACAGTGAGGAGGCTCGATTAGATGACTGCTTAAGTTCTTTCCAGCTCTAGGACTAGAATCTAAAATGAGAGGCAATATTCCAACCCAGGGCTTCTGATTGAAGCCAGGACTCTTCCCACTAGGAGATGTTGTTTCTCTAGTGCAGTTAATGACTTCTTTGAGGGACTGCTAAACCATGAGGCAGCCAAAGGGAACGATGATTGTCTGTCTACCAGGCACCAGCCATGACTCAGGATGATTTCTTTTCTTTTCTTTTTTTTTGTTGAGTTAACTTGGGGGAAAAGTGTGGCCAGGTGAAAAGTTTTTGTGGGCATCTTGCAAAGAGGTTTCTATCTTCACTCAGTCTTCTCAGCTTGCCCCAGAATTTTTCTCTAGCTGCCTTATCAGAGGGCAATGTAGTCCAAGGTATTCAGAAAGCCAGGAGACATGGAGAGCAGGAAAGACAGAGGAGCTGATGTTGGAGGAAAGAACATGGAAGCCAAGGGGAGCTTGGTTTTTTCCAAAGACTTGTAAACCAATGGAAAAGGTATCCCTCTTTGTCAAGTTTCCAAGAGAATTCATTAACACAAGAGTATCTGAGTATAGAATTAGAAGAGGATTTCCATACTAATTATAAGGCTAATAGCCTGTTATTGAAGGAATTCCATCTGTGGCCAGGAAAAAAGATCACACCAGACCAGGGATTCTAATCATTTTTGTGTCATGAACCCCTCTGCAGTCTAGTGAAGTCTATGAACCGCTTCTCAGAATAATACTTTTAAATGCATAACATAAAGTGTATGGGATTGTGAAGGAAACTAATTCTGTTGATAGTTACTTAAATGTTTTTAAACAAGTTCATGGATACAATATTAAGAACCCCTACAAATAGTGAGACATTGCTTCTCAATTTTCTGTTATCAATCAATTAAACAATCAACATTTAAACACCTACTGTGTGCAGGTTCTAGGGATTCAAAGATGAAAATGAAGCATCCCTTGCCCTGGAGGAGTTTACACTGTATCAGGGGAGATACTATGTAGCTCTCTCAGCAAACCAGTTTTTGTGATGCTTTAAAGATCTGAACGGTGGTTCCCACAGAAGGGCAAAGGACTCCATGGAACTTCCTGTGCATATATTCCAAATGAAAAAAACAAAACAAAACAAAACAAGAAGTATGATCTTTCTCCAGAGCCTCCCTTTCCTTAGCCCAAACACATGCACCAAAATTCACCAAAACTAATGGAAAAATGGATGCTGCTTTTCACAGAACACAAATGAGAAATATTGTAAGTAAATTACTAATTCATACTAGAAGCCAGTTGTGTTTCTGTCACATTATAGACTTTTCAACTCTTTGCAAACTGCCTTCTCCCCTACCTTCACCTTACTACTGAAACTGTTCCCTTCAGGGCTCTACTGGCCTCCTCATCACCAAACCCAAAGACTTTTCCTCAGTTTCCCTTCTTGTTCATCTCCTTTTCAGTATTTGATACTGTTGGTCTCGAAACTTGTCTCTCCTTTGGCTTCTGTGAAACCGTTCCTACATCTCCAACTGCTCTCTCTCCATCACCTGACTCTTAAGTCATTTCATGTCTAGGGCCTTCATCTTCTTTTGTCACCCTCATTCTGAGCACTCTCTAGAGTTCTGGTCTCAGGCCTCTTCTCTCTGCATCCATTCTTCCTTGGGATTCTGATCAACTCCCATTGACTTCAACTTTCACCACTATGGAAACCTACAGCAAACAATCTCTCTTTTGGGTTTCTACTTATATTCTATATCTCTCCACCCATACGTCCTTCTAGGACCTCCAACCTCGCTTGTCTAATATATCACCTTATTCCTTCTGATCTCCCTAATTTATGGCAATGGCATCGCCATTTTCCTAGTTACTGAATCTAGAGGAAACTTTGTAATCATTTAAAAAAAATTTTTATTCTTGCCCTTCCCCTAGTTATCACATTTGTCTACAGAGCCACAGAAATTATGTCATCCTAGGAGTGCAAAACCAGCAAAAGTACAGAAGGTGCAGAAAATTCACATGTAATTTTCAGGGTCACTTGAGTGAATGGAGAAGACTTCAGAAGGTTCTGTCAAACACACAATTTCCACTGACTTTGTGTAAAGTCATTGTTGCCCAAGCTTTTCTGGAATTGCTATTTCCCAATATATGCCATAATACTTACCTCCCATGTCCTTATTTCCTTTGCCTGGAATGCTACACACCCTTCTAAACACAGCTCTGGAGCCAGAATTGAGAGAAAAAGATCCTTCAGTGCCCCAATTCACTGCCACAAAGCCCCTGAGGCAAATGTCAGGCAATTCATTCCTCCGATCTCTGCTCATAACTTTACTGACTTTTGTGTAGCATGTAAGATTTAACACACTTGGGTATATGATTTTCTAGACCATAGCTTATTAAGAACTAGAATAGAGGTAGGGCTGTTATAGATAGGCGATTGACATTAGGAGAAGCTATAGCCTGATTAAGAAAGGAGATAGAAAAACTAAAAAGCAAATGTCGAATTGTCATATTTCATAGGGCAATAAGAGATGTTTTTAAGGCTCATCTCAAATCTGAAAAAAAGGAAGGCACATAATATTGGCTCCAAATCATTTCATAATCAGAGAAATGTAAATTAAAGAAATTCTAAGGTTCTAATTCATGCCCATCAGCTTAGCTAAGGAAAATGACAATTGCTGGAGGGACTATAGGGAAGCAGGAACATTAATGTATTCTATTCTACAAAGCAATTTCAAATTATACTTCAAAAGTCACTCAACTCTATGTACCCTTTGACTCAGTGATACCATTCTTAGGCCTATATCCCAAAGAGAACAAAGAATGAAGATAGACCTATGTGTCTAAAATTATTTATAGCAGCTATTTTTATAATAAGAAAGAACTGAAAACTCTACTGGGGAAATGGTAAACAAATTATGATATACAAAAGTAATAGAGTATTATTGTACCATAAAAATTAAACAGATAGTTATAGAGAAATCTAGGAAAACATGTGCCAGCTAATGCAGAATGAAGGAAACAAAACTTGAAGAATCATTTATACAGTTATAAAACATTATAAAGAAAAACTTTGGAAGACTTAAGGATATTGATTAATGCAATGACCAGCCATGATTCCAGAGGTCTGATGATGGAGTGTGTTACTCACCTTTTGACAGAGGTATATATAGCACAGTATGATATAATACACAACATATTATGAAGTAGTGTAATATAACATCATAACAGCAAAAATATAGAATATTGAGTCATGTTCTACTTCCTAGTCACCAAGTACTTTCCATGCCTCGCCTCATTTGAAGGAGTAAAGGTAAGAGGTAAAGAACAAAGGTATAAAATAATGCACAAATTTTCAGATACAACCAATGTGAGAATTTGTTTTGCTTGACTAAAAAAACTATTTGTTTTTACTTGTTACAAAGACTTTTCTTTGTTCCAATGTGGGGTGTTGAGACGATGAAGAGGAAAATAAGTATGTTAACAAAAATGCGTAGTTTTTCTGGTATCTGTTAAGAATAAGAATAAATATATTTTTTAAATGTATTAGAGTTTTCTGTTCCAAAAGTCATTAAAGTATATAAAGTATTTTCGAACAATTTCCATAATTCATTGATTAGAGTAAAATACATTTTAGTGTTTTAAGGCTAAGCTTCATTTATCTGGAAAATTCACTTCTGTAAAATCAAATAATGCTTGATAAAAGAAGTAATATTGTATTACAAGAGAAAAGCCCCACAGACCATTGGGATAGTGGTCCTCAGAACACACTGAGAACTGTTCACTTTGGAGATCACTTCATCCAAACTCTTGTCCCCAAACAGGATGACACCTAACCCAATGCAGAAAAACATGTGTTTATCTTGGTTTTGAATATCTCTAGGGAAAGAAATTTCACCATTTTCCTTGATTACATGTTGGGGACTAAGGAAGAATGTCTCCTGAATGACAGTGAATTTAGAATTTTTGTCTTTATTACCCAGTAAGGAACTAGTCACTTAAATATATAACATAACAAAATATAATATGGAATAATATAGCATGACCTGATATGACATGGTGATATGGGATATAATAAACTATGGCAATATGATTTTGAGCATTTTTAAAATGTATTTTTATTCTAAATGTCATAATGATATAAGATATGTTATATAATATATATATGTATTTTTCTAAACATCATAATGATATAATATGATATAAGATTTGTTATATAATATGTGATGTAATAAGAGAATGTAATATAATAGGATATAATATGACTTAATATAAGATATAATGATATAGTATAGTATAATATAATATATCGTGATGTGATGTAATATAATGATAGAACATATGATTTAATATAAGATGCTATATAATATAGCATAGTATAATATAATGTATTACAATGATATGATATAACAAGTACATAAAATATTGAATCATGTTCATATAGTACTTCCTAGTCACCAAGTACTTTCCATGCCTTACCTCATTTGAAGGGTTAAAGGACCTCACCTGATATGTATTGTCAAAGCTGTCATACATGAACCGTGTGATCAGAGATGTCTTGCCAACTGTAAAACAAGAAGATATTTCAGCTAAAACATTCCAAAGTTAAGTTCTTTATTTCTATTTTTTAAAATACCTTTTCAGTGAGAGAAATACAAATCCTTACTGGGGTAAATCCCAGCCAGAACAGAAGAAATGAATGAATGATGAAAACCAAAACCATCTATCCCACCTTTGCCACAATTCAGACTATTTAGAGGGGAGGCCCACAAAGTGATGCCAAAATTTTTCCTAACAACCTCCAGTAACAGAGGCTCTCAGAGGTAAGGGAACTGTCTTCACCTTGAAGGTGTAAGATTTTTTCAAAGAATTCTCAATCTAGAAGAAATTCAGAAGGTTCAAGTTTATCTAGTTTAGTAATTAACTAAGTCATAGCATTTTTGCACTGAAAAAATTATTTTACCCTTTGATTTTACGTAGAAGGAAACTCAGGTCCAGAAAAGTGAGATGACTTACTACAGGTTCTACAGGCAAAGGTCAGAAGCAAATTAGAATTCAAGCCTACGTCCTTGAACTCCAAAGCTAGTGTTACTTTCACTCTAACACTAGTTCTCCAACTTTATTTGCTCCTTTATGGTGTACTCTTTGACTGGAGGAATCCCAGTGCATTGAATATTTAAATTGGTAACATTCTGAGAGAATAAATACACACTACCTTTCCAAACTATCAGCCATCTTGTTGAGTTGGTCATGAGTTTAAGGTTTAAAGTGTTCTGAGGTTAGAGTAAGTTATATAATAAACCTTTGCTTGTTTTATGAATATTATGCATATATATCACATGTTCTGTGCATGTAAGATGCATATTAAGCAAAACTATTTATAAATTTCTCTTATCTACAATAACATTCTAAATTTCATAGAATATATCAGGTAAAACACAGCACAGCCTTTGAGAACCTCTGTTTGATGGTTACCCTCATACCTGTCCAGAGAAAATAGCTGTTTTGGTAGAAGTATAGAAAAGAATTTTGTCTTCATTTAATTTACTGCCTGTGAGACGTCCAAGAAATAGAGGCAGGCAAAGGAAAGGGTGCAGCCAATTCTGGTTTGAGTATAGCATTTAAGCAGACCTTGAGCATTCTTTACCAAACCAGATTCAGTCAGTTGGGAATGAGAGTTGTCTAAGTAATGCTCAGGTCCTGGCAGCAAGGTAAGGGCTGAAGAGTACAGTGTGGGGCCTCAAGTCAGGAAAGAGCTAAGTTCAAATCCAGCTTCAGATCCTTGCTAGCTGTGTGACCCTGGGCAGGTCAATTAATCTGTTTGCCTCAGTTTCCTGGAGAAGGAAATGATAAACCACTCCAGTATCTTTGCCAATAAAACCCCAAAAAGGGTCTGACAAAGAGTCAGACATGACTGAATAACAACAGAGCTCAAGTCCACAACATTTTTCAAGACGGAAATTATGTCATCCAAATTTTTTTTTGGGGGGGGGGGGTTGGGGCATGGTTTTTCTTGACAAAGAAAACAGTCTTGGTTCTCAAGGAGCTCACAGACTAACTAGGGGAGATAACATGCAAACAACTATGTAACAATAAGATGCATACAGAATAAATCAGGGGTAATCTAACAGGCCGTGCATAGATAATTTTTTATTTTTAATCTCTCCCCTCCCTCACCCTTATTCCGGTTAGGCTCCCTACCTAAATTCATTTGCAAAACACATTCAAAGTCTAGGCCAAGTAGGCTAGAGAATGGGGCAACAACCAGAACACAGGATCTGGAAACAAAAGACCTGAGTTCTAATCAGAGCTGTGCAAGGAGCTGTGCAACTTCAATCTCTGTGTCCTTGGCAAATCCTTTATCATTCTGGGCTCATTTCTTTACCTGTAAAATAAGTGGGGCCTAATCTAGATCATTTGTAAGGTTCTTGACAGTTCTAAATCTTGTTCTGCAAATAAAGAAGTCTGATTAGGAAGTTGTTGTTCAGTCATGTCTGACTCTTCATGACCCTATTTGGAGTTTTCTTGGCAAAGATATCAGATTGGCTTGCCATTTCCTTCTCCAGTTCATTTTACAGCTGAAGAAACTGAGACAAACAGGGTTAAGTGACTTGTCCAGGGTCACAGAGCTAGTAAGTGTCTGAGGCCAGATTTGAACTCAGGGAGTTGAGTCTTTCTGACTCCAGGCCTGGTGCTTCGACTATGCCACCTAGTTGCCCATATGACCATGGATAAAGCATTTAATGTCTCAGTGGCCTAGATACTTGAGGGCATAATTTATAGAGAAGTTGCTTGTCTTCATTACTGGAGGAAGTCTCCATAGTGGGAATTCCCCATATCTGATGAAATCATAAATCTGGACTAAAAACTAAAATTAAATAGACTATTCTTGAAAATCAACATTAGTAGATTTTAAAATTCTTATGTATAACACACACATATGCGTACATAGGTACATAACATGTTTTATTTATGTGTACAGGGGGTTCCAAAAGTCTTAGTGAAATTTTAAGCTATTAAAGCTTTAGGTTATTAAAGTTTAAAGCTGCACTAAGATTTTTTGGGACACTATAATGTAGTCATATGGATTTAATTGATCTTAATCTGGAATTCAATTTGTTTTTTTAATGTTTCATTATTCCAAGACTTGAATCCTTAAGGAAGATAAATTTCTCACAAGAAGTCCTCAGTATCCAATGAGAAAAGAAAAAAAAATTAAGTAGGAAAAATGTTTGCTTTATAGACTATGGACACACAGGGACCAAGATATCTCTTGGGAAGCCCATGAGCAATTGATTGTCCTATCAAAGTACAGAGGATGGTTGTTGGAATTAGATGATTTATCTCTGCTGTGCAGGTTGGCTAAGGACCAAGAGGGCCAGTGGATGGTTCCTATTGAATTTCTAGAGGCCTGGGATGACTCAGCACGAGGAGGATTATGGTAAATCTCCTGAGACAGATCAGAGCAAGGCTCCGATGAGAACCTCACTACAACCCGATTGCATCCTGCAGGGACATTTTGTGGGGGTGGAAATGGAATATTAGGTCATCTCCTTAAACCCACTCCTAAGGGACAAATGTGTGTTCTTAGAATGATGCCTATGCCATGAGGTAACCTTGAGCAATACAGGGCCTCCCTCATTGTCATGTACGGAGAAGGGAAGAGTTTTGTGGCTGACAGAAACACATAATAAAATCAGAAATATGGCTTGATGCTAGAGACACTGATGATGTCTCATCACTTGCCTTTTGTTCTGATTCAAATTCATTTGCATGAAAGGATTTTGGGAACTTCTAACCCTAAGTGTGATAGAAAAGGGTTGCTATCTCCAGCCCAGACATGGGTGTTAAATAGAAAAGACTTCATCTTAGCGCGGGGGAGGGATCTGTCTGACTTTTGTTAACTAAATGCGGTGGCTACATCTAAAGAGCTGTCTGCCCGTCCTTATCAGGGAACAGTTTTCTAGCCACTACACCCAGATGGCTGACAGATGGAGATGAGCCTAAAAGCTGGTCCCAGGGAGCAGTGCCTAGCAGAGACGACCTGCCCAGCCACAAGTAACACCAGCTGAGACTAAGCACTCCTCCGTCACCAGTAATGAAGAAACCATGGGGAGCTTTTATTGTGCTTAGCGGAAACATCAGTATAATGACATCACCAAAAGCCATCAGTGGTCCTGTAGCATCGGAGACTTGTTTCCTCTCCACAAATATGTCCTGATGGTACATACATAGGTAGAATTCTCATATGTCATTCCTATACATGCTTATTCTTCCCAAAGATGGTTTTGGGGGCAGGGGAGTGCCATTACTACTTTTTATTTTTTACTGTTATTTCATTAAACATCTTCTATTTTGAATTGTCATCTCCTTTCTAATTAAAAAAAAAATCATCACAAGTGGTTTGTGGTTTTGAGGACTCGCACAATAGCTTGAACATAGGGTAGTTATTCCAAAGACCCTATCCATGTGTGAGAGGGGCACACCTCTGCATTCATATCCATACATATCTTTTGTCTGACACATCCCTCAGAGATGCTTTCAGATAAGGGTATGAATTTCCTTTCAGAGAAGATGCCTTGCCTATGAAAGTACCATTGGACTTAGTATACGCAAATTGCTACTTTTCACTTATAATGCAATGGTCTGTGGAAACATTTCATGTAATTCTAAAGTGAATCATAAATAGATTATATTTATATAACACCTTAAGGTTCACCAGACACTTCACAGGCTTCATCTCACAACAATGCTGCACAGTACAGGTTTTATTCTTTCTTTTATAGATGGAATACAGGCTCAAAGAGATTAAGATTAATCCAAAGTCACAGGGTTAATAAGTGGCTGACTCAAGTTTAAGAGTCTACGATCCTAGTGTTTTCTCACACTAAAGCCAATATTCTTTCCAGTAGAACATGCTTCCTTGCAAGGGGATGACTAAGATACTTGTTCAGGTGTTCTCAGCTGCCTCTGGGTCTCGTTCTCCACATTACACAAGTACCAGGAGTTGGGTCCAGGCAAAACTAAGAGGTGCTACCAATCCCAGCACCGCCATGTTGCAAGTGTAGCCCTTAACACCACCAGAATTTTCAGTCATCTAGAAAATATTGATGGAAGTAGAAAGGCTGCTGGTAGAACAATGACTTAGTGACTGCAGACTGCCCATTATTTGGTCCCATAAAGTGGATGAGCAGAATGTCTTTCCTGAATGGTCAGGTTAGAGGGGTATTTAAAGGAAGAGCTCATTAGTGACTGGGAAACTCAAAATGGTGGTATCTAACGTAGCTGACTGGTATGTTTATTGTAGTGTTGAAGGGATTTTTGCAGGTATCTAAGTTCGGCTGGACTGGTAGCTAGATAGTACAATAGATACAGGGTACAATAGAGTCAGTCAGCCAACTAGAATTTATTAAACACTACTACATACCACACACCATTCTAAGTGCTGGAGATGCAAAGAAAGGAAAAGAAAACATAAAGTCCCAACTCTCAGGGAGTTTATAGTTTTAACATAGAAGACAATAATGGAGGACTCAGTGCAGTCATGCATAAAAATATGTACAGGATAAATTAAGGCTAGTCTCAGAGAGAAGGAACTAAAATGAAGGGAGACTGGCTTCTTGCAGAAGGTTAGGACTTTGGTTAAAACCTAAAGGAAGCCCAGGAGGCAAAGAAGCAGAGATAAACAGTATTCCAGCAGAAAAAATATTTTGAGGAGGGAGTTGGAGGATTGTGTGGAAGCAACCCCTGGGAGGCCACTGGATCTTAGAGTAAGTGGAGGGTGGTAAGGTGTAAAAATACTGGGAAAATAGGAAGGGACCAGGTGACAAAGGGCTTTGAATATGGATGGAGAATCAAAGTTGGAATCAGGAAGATCTGAGTTGGAATCCTGCCTCAGACATTTACTAGGTCTTTGACCTCAGATAAATAATTTAATTTCCTTGGACCTCTGTTTTCTCATTCATAAAATGGGAGCAATGATAGCACCTAACTCACTGGGTTCTTATGAGGCTGAAATGAGCTAATGTATGTAAAGCTCCTTTCAGGACTTAAAGAGCTGTCTAAGTGTTGGCTATTATTCAAAACACTTCTTCACCTACCCACAGAGCATGCGCTAATAGAGTACAGCAATGAAGCCATGAAGCCTTCCTGTCTGGATAGACAGCACTGTCTTTCTGAATGGTAGCAGCTAAGCTTGATTTCATCTCCCACCCCTTGAGAAGCAGGCTGCTCGCAGAGGCTGCACTAGATAGTTATAACTCAGACAACATATTGATGAAGGAAATAACAGTAAAGATATTTGCTGCCTGTTTAGAAAAATGCTGCATGGAATTGAGGTGGTCCAAGATTATTTCTCAGACAACCCTAAGACAAGTATTGTCTTCTGGGGGTGATGTGTATACATTGTGTAAAACTATCGAGCTCTTCTACCCCAGAATATCTCACCCACTGGCCTGACACAGTATGGGATTTTATCATAAAAGCTTTATCCCAAAGGAATAAGGCATTCTATCTCCAGGGATCCCTGGTTTAAATGCAAATATATCTGGAAGAGGTAAGCTATTAAGTCATTATCATCCATTAACACCTTTTCCAGCAGGACAGCTTAGCTGAAGGCAGGACCCTGAGAAAAAAGAAAATAAAAAGGGGTACCACAATACCATGCCAAAATTGTATGTCCAGATTTGGAGTCAGGAGACTTGAGTTGAAATTCCATCTCTGTCACTTATTACCAAACCACTCACCCTCAGTTTCTTTATTTGGGAAACAGGATTGGAGGAAGAGGAGAGATTGGACTTGATCGTCTCTAAAGATCCTTTCAGGTCTAAATCTATGATAATAGGATTCATCATATTACAGATGAAGAAACTGGGGACAACGGAGATTGTGACTTACTCAAGGTCACACAACCAGTAAATGTCTGGAGCTCAGCTCTTCCTGACTCCAGATTCAGTGCTCTAGAGACACCTACCTGCTTCTAAGAAAACTCTACTTTGTCAAGACCTGATGTTTACAGGATTTTTATAAGGCTCTGGGATATGGACATCTTGGATGATCAGGAGTTTACCTAGTCAGCCATTCAATAATATCGTCTGGGGCAACTCTGACAAGAAAGTCATCCATATTTAGCTTGACCCACATTATTCTAAGACAGTAGCAGATTTTTTTTCTGAAGTTTTTTCCTTGGTAAAACTGGAGATAAATGATTAGTGAGAAGTGAAAGTTGTAGCATATTGAGTAGGAAGAATGGTGAAAAAGAGAGATGGAATTCTACTCAACTCAGGGTGAAAGGGAATCATGGAGTCACGAATAGTAAATAAACAGAATGACAGCCTTGGCATCACAAAGATTTGGGTTCAAAGCCCACTTTAGATACAGTTTAGCAGTGTGACCTTCTCTGGGCTCTCAATTACAAAGTGAGGGAACTGAACTCGACAGTCTCTGAAGTTCCTTTCTACTTGACATCTATGATCCTATGGTCTTCTCCTACCTTTACGACCCAACTCAGGTGCCCCTTCCTTGGTCTTCCCAACTGAAAGTGAGATCTCTCTTCTCAAATTTCCACTCAGTCTGGATTTTCCCTAGGCTCATATGTGTGTGTGTATGTGTGTAGGTATATATGCATGCATGCATATATATGTGTGTATACACTCATGTATATACACACAGAGAGGGAGGGGAAGAGGGCAAAGGAGAGGGAGAGAGAGAAGGGATAAAAAGAGAGAATGAGAAAGCTCATATCAGAGATTTGGATATTTGTCTTAACCCTCCCACTGGGTTATAAACCTGTGGAAGACAGAGACTGTCCTGCTTCATTGCATTTATCTATATTGCTTCATTCATATTTGCATTCTGAGCACCTATTACATCGAGTACATTGCACATAGTAAGTGCATGGCAAATGTTATTGAATTAATTGAACTGAACCAAGATCAGGGAATAAGGATTATAACATAGATTGCAAAATCTCATCCACTAGAAAATATCTACTAGCATTTATAAAATAAAAATCTGATATCAAGAACATATAGTCATATCCTCTCATCTTAACTTCTCAATATTCACTGAATTGGTCATAAGACTATCTAATATATACATATGTGTTTGTGTGTGTATATATATATACATACATATATATATGTTACTAGGACTACATATAAACCAGGATTATATAGCTATATATGTGTATATACACACATATATGCACATGTCTATATGTACACATGTCATATGTGTGTGCATGTGTAATTGTGTATATGTATATATGCCCAATAGCATTAAGCTCAATTAGATTTTTTTTCTCCCTATGCTCTGCTTTTAAGATAGAGGCAAATATCAAGAAAATGAGCTGGCACACACAACAACAAAATCCAAAGAATGTCTGGGAGGCAGTGCACAAGTAATCCAACACCTCCCACATCTCCATCTACGGCTTCAACTGATTATCACTTATGCTCAAAAGTATAAACTCCTCAATCAGAAAAGAGAAATTTAATTATTTCTATTATACAGTGCCTACTAAGGCAGGAAAGGAACCTCATACATTTCTGAAAAAAATTTCAACCACAAGTATGGAAATGAAAAGGATTTCCTCGGTAATCTTCAGAAAAATACTGAATTTTTCATTTTCTCCTAAATCATTCATATCAATTGAAATTCTGCTACAGTCCCATTAAGTTGCATTTCTATCATATGATACCTCCCACTTGAAAAGGCCACCTAAGTTGGCATCTGCCAACCAAGAGGAAAGAGACAAAGGCAGTATTTATGAAGAAATTCAGCAGAAACAATGAAGGAGATAGATTAGTCAGGAAACCCAAAATTTTATTAGACAGCAGATAGATCTACGGAAAACACTGCAAATCCTGTCACTCTCTTTTCTCTCTTTATATTTGTTTCTCATAGAAGAATGTCTCTGTGGAATTATTTGCCAGAAACAAATGACTGTTCCTTTCACCAACAGACACGGGAAGAGAATGCACATGGCTGTGGATAATAGGGGGATAGCCTTTCTATGGGAGAATGGACATTTTTATAGCTCAAAAGGTTTTTACAGGCTACCTATGAAGCAGCAGGAGGGTTATATAAAATATATAAAACCAAATAAAATCACTTTGGTGATTTTTGGTCAATAGTCTGCTCTGATCAGAAAAACCCCAGGGCCTCACGTTGATGTTACAGCCCAATAGGCTCAAGGTTTTCAAAAGTATACCAGAAACTGCCAGGTTCTAACTAGGGCAAGACAGCAAGAGCTCTGCCCTAGGATGGGGAATTTAAGGGCGGTAATGCTTCCTGTGCTCCTCTGAGAAAGAAAGAAAGAAGTAGTAGTCTTAATGGCTGTGTGGTAGTCCTGAGCTGGTTTGGAGTGCCAAGGTAGATGGGACCCAGCTCCTGTTGACTGGGGGCTACATAGCTGTGGCTCCACCTCTAGCTTGTGAGGTTGAGACCAGTGAAATATCTTGAGAGACAGATTTTCAAGGGTAATTAATAATCATTACATTAATTTGGTTAGCTAATAATCAACAAACTGATGGTCAGTGGCAATGCTCTTGGCAACCAAAGACAAAAACATGGAGAGCTTGACAGCCTTAAATTTTTTTCCATATTTTGAGGAGGGGCAAGGCAAAGCAATTAGGATTGACTTGCCCAAGGTCACACAGCTAGTAAGTGTCAAGTATCTGAGGCCAGATTTGAATTCAGGTCCTAAAACTCTAGGGCCAGGGCTCTATTCACTGTGCCACCTAGCCACCCCAAGAGTCTTATTTTTGAAAAGGAATACCTCAGATAAATGAAAATCGACCCTCATTGGTAGACGTTTAACGAGGAGGTGGGTTAGAAGTCTTCATTTCCCCCTGCTGAGAACATGGCTTGATCACTTGCAGCCATTTGGATATGGGGATCCATCTCCATTTAGACCACTCTAATTGGTTTTCTCCTTCATGAGTTGGGTTGGCCTAAATTCTAATGGAGGAGTATAAGGACAAGGCTTCTTTTCCTCAGGGCAAGAACTGGTCCAGATTGGATTCTGTTCATACTCTTCCAGTTGTGAGGTCTCTTAGTTGGATGGGATTCTGCCCAAGATTGACAAGCATGAGGGACAGGGGTAATCTCAATCAGTCACATCCTTCAGAGGCTGACCTTCCATGGGAGCTAGGCCTCAATGAAGAAATAGAAAAAGAAAAAGCCTGGATTCTAATTTAATAATTGGTTGTTAATATGATAGAAAAATAATTGTTCTCAAGGTCTCTCTAGCAGAGGCTGGGAAGAGAAAGTACATGCTGTAGCTGTTAGGAATCTGATCTCTGGTCTCTAGGCAGAGAAAGGGAGATTCACCCTGGCTCTGAGAATTGGCAATCTGGTTCTCCCAGTGCCTACAGCATTTCTGGGCAGCCCAGATTCCCAGGTGACAATAGTGAGTGAAGGCATTTCGGGGCAGTTAGGCGATGTGGACCATTTACTGCCCATACATAACTTCAACCTGGTATGAACCCCTGCTTCCCCTGCAAGAGGTTGGGGTTACCCTACCTGGCATTGGTGAGCTTGGAGCCAGAGTGCAACCAGGAAAGACTGAACATCACCCTTCCCCATCCCCATTCAAGCTGTTGACCTAAATTACGAAATAAGGTACCAGGATTGCCCCACAGAGCCTTTGAATGATCCTTGACCAAATCTCAGAAGGCTAGATTTCAACACCCTCACTGAAATCCCACTGGCTTGGGCTTCCAAAGACCAGGATTTTAGTCCTTGCTCTGACTCTAATTTGGGTCCTCTCTTCTCCTCTGTAAAATGAGGGTGCTGGGTAAGCTAGTCTCTACCATCCCATCTAGCTCCAATAGATCCTACATGACTCAATCTCAGATCAGCCTCAACTTCAGGAAGAGTTGAATGAACCTTCCTTTGTGACCCTGAGAAAATGATTTCCCTTCTCTGAGGCCTCAGTTTCTTTCTCTATAAAATGAAGTTAAACTAGATGACCCCAAAGTTCATCGATATAAAACATACTGTTGTGACACTTTAAGGATTTTGGGGGGGGGCTGGCTTCAACTCCTATCTCAGCTCTCTTCCCTAAAAAAAAACTATTTGAAATAGAGAATAACTACTATTATAATCCCCAACCCTAACCCTCAGTAATCAGGCCTCTTGTATCTCAAGTAAGAAGAAACTAAGCTTAGCATCCATCTACCTACTGGAAATAATTAGTTAAAACTGGAAATTACAAGATGGTTTACTTCTTCTCTTTCAAAGGTCTCCAATGATGGGGGCTGATGTCCTAGACATTGAATTCCTGAATAAAGCTATATCCCACCTGAGGGTGCCTTTCTTGTTTCAGTTGAATTGTGATTCAATCAATTAATCAATTGGTCAATAATCATTTATTGCACTAGGAACTATGCTGATGCTGGGGTAACAAATAAAAAAGTAAGACAGTCTCTGCCTTCAGGGAACTTCCATTTTACTCCAGGCACAAAAAAGTCATAGATCTGAGAAGTCAACTTTTCTTTTCTCCCAAGTTTCACATTTCTGGTCCCATCCTGACACACAAACCAGGATTTGAGAAGCATCTTAAGTGATATGATATTTCTGCTGCCTCCATGTTCTTTCTGTCTGTGACTATTACTTGACATTTGCATAATAATTAGTATTTTCAAAGCACTTCTCAGGCATTGATTATCTTCCACAATATGCCTGTGAGTCACCATTATATTATGCCATGTCATTAGTATCATCATTAAGGATGCTATTTTACAGAAAGATAAGGACAAGATATGCATGGTGATAGCAGCTCCAAGACAGAAGCATAATTTTCTGGGAACCTGGAATGCAGTTGCAGTAAGTGGCAGAGAGATCCCTTCTCTATAAAGGAATTTTGTTTCAACCCACAATTACCAGGAAGGACAGATAAGAGAGACCCAGGAGTCCTGGAAATGAGAGGTAGATGGTTGCTATAGAAGAAGCAGGAAGAGAGACAGGCAAGGAAGGACAGTCAGTTGTGAAGAAATAAGGCATACCAATTCATCTTGCTCTCTCAAATCTCTCTTTAGCATCATCACCCAAGAAAGGAGCATCGAAAGCTGCTTCTCCCTCCCTGAGTTACTGCCTTTCATAAATTTATAGATTTATAGCTGGAAAGGACCTCTGGGTCCAACACCACTCATTTTATAGACTAAGAACCAAGTCTCAGAGTAGTTAAGTGACCTGACAAAGTTCATGCATGTGGTGGGTAGCTGAACTGGGATTTGAACTGAGATTCTCTGGATTCCAAATGCAGTATTCGTCCTATTGTACCACACTGCTTCCAACTCCCTCTGGTTTTCCCAATAGCATTCCTTTATCCACTGTAGTCCAAAGTCACAGTGAACTACTAAATATTAGTTCCATGTGGGAATTCTGGGATGTAAAATACACAACAGGAAATGTCAAAAATTCAGGACTATTTTCCCACTCACATAGACAGAAATCCTTCTAAGCTTAAGTCCATGTTCTTCATGAGTTGCTATAACTAAACTAGCACTCAACTGGGGCCATTCCTCTGGTGCTAAGCCCATAAGAATTTAGCTGGGCTAGGATTCAAATGACAGGCACACAGTCTATGTTGCTAAATCCATATACAAAGTCTTTTCATCCCAGTGAGACCTGCTAATACTCTCTGGGCAGCTAAATGGCACAGTAGATAGAGTCCCCTGCCAAGAGTCAGGAAGATCTCACTTCAAATCTTGCCCTAGACATTTACTAGGTGACCCTGGGCAAGTCACATAACCCTGTTTGCCTCAGTTTCCTTATCTGTCAAATGAGCTGGAGAAGGAAATGGAAAATGACTCTAGTATCTCTGCCAAGAAAACCCCAAATGGAGTCACAAAGAGTTGAACATGACTGAAAACGAAGGAACAACAACGAGAAGTTACTGCTCTCACTTGGTTGGCATAGCTTTCGAGAATTCCGGGCCACTTTTATACGATGAGAGACAAGGAAGTAAGATTTTCACAGAGAATAAGTGGCCCTTGGTGGTGGCCAGTAGAGTGTTAGATACCTTCTCTATGTGCAGGTTTAAAGACTTCAACAGCACTGCACAAGTACTCCTTGATAACATTCCAATTTAGTTTACTCTTGCCTCACTAGATCAAAGCTCATCCATCTCCTGGACCCACCCTGTTCTTAGTAGCACCTTTTTCCCTGTTTTCCTCACTTCTGGTCTCTGAAGAAGTTAAGGACACAATTTATTTTACCTCTAGCTCTTCTTCTAGCTTATTATGCAATATTGTAATAATAAAAATAGCACATAAGATAAATTCTGGGAGATCAACTGGTGCAGAGGATAAAGAGCAGGTCTCAGAGTCAGAAGACCTGAGTTCAAGTCCTGCTACTGACCAAGTGACCCCAGGCAAGTCACTTACCCTCTAAATAATCTAGGCATTTGTCTAAGGCTGTAAGCTGTAGATCAAAAGGCATTGGTAGAGGAGTTTCCTCAGCAAGAATTCGTTTTAGTAATAAAATCATAACATTTATGACCACCACCCCTTCAAAAAAAAGGAAAGAAAAGCTAGAATGCAGCACATAACCTCTACCATTGCAACATGAGATAATAGAAAGAACCCTGGCCTTGGGGTCCTTGATAGGGATCTATGGGACAGTTCCTCTTCACCTCTCCACACCTTAGTTTCTTCATCTATAAAATGTGGACAATAATTCTTTCCATATCTTACTGGCTTGTTATGAAGGAATCCTGAGGGTACCATATCATGAAATATGGGTAATTATTTTTATTAAACTTTGATCCTCAACTGACCTTTCTGGATGGTTCTAACTTGCTTAAATCAGGAATATTTTGCAAAGGAATAAAAACGCCAGCGTTTTCCCTCTCTTCAGTAATCTCTGACTTATCCTGTATATAGCTTTTTTAGTATGTATTTGTTTGCATGTTGTCTCCTCCACTAGATTCTAAGTTCCTTGAGGGCAGGGTCTGTCTTTTCCTCTTGTATCTTCAGTGGTTTATACAGTGTGTGGCAAGTAGGTGCCTAATAAAAAGTTTTTCAATTGAATTGAGCTTGATGGATGATGTCTAAAGTCCGCAGGGACTCAATGATTCTAAGGCAGGGCTAGACTAGGTATTGGCCATATATGAACCTCCATTCTATAGCTCGTGTTCAGTCGATCCCAGAATTTATCTTGTCATTCCTTCTCCTTCAGATAGTCTCCTTGGCACCTTGTCAGTCTCTCTATTTAAAGATTCATCTCACTTTGTAAGTCCAAACAGGTAGGATCCCTAGCTTCTATAGGAGCTCAGTTGCAGAAGCTGCTCCTACAGGAAGTAATAACTGCAGTCATTAGTTCTTCCTCCTCAAAATTACTTTCTTTATTTGATATTTAATTTTCTGAATAAATACCTCCCCCTCCCCCAATAAAATGTAACCTCCTTGAGGTCAGAGGGTTTTTTGGCTACTTATCTTTAGTATCTAAGTTCTTAAGATAAAGATCTTTTGTGTGTGTTCCTTCCATTCAGAAGAAGACCATACCATCAGAGAAATGATGACATGATTTGCACTTGACTTTGTTTTGAATGAGGGAGGGCTGTGCAGGTCACCAGCCTCACTTTTCCTCCTGAATCATCTGAATTCAGTGACCAGATATTCATTAGGATGACTTGGAGATGACCCAGGATGATGCAATTGGGGTTAAGTGACTTGCCCAAAGTCATACAGCTAGTGAGAATCAAGTATCTGAGGTGAGATTTGAACTCAGGTCCTCCTGACTCCTGCACTAGTACTCTATCCACTGCACCAACAAGCTGCCACACTAAAGATCCTTTAATGCTTTTTTCTGTTTGTAAAAATCTTTTAATGCTTGTGAAAAGAAGGAAGGAAGGTAGGAAGAAGGAAAGAAGGAAGGAAGAGGGAAGGAGGGAAAACCTTCTCTAATTACACAAATGCAAGGAAGCAGGAGAAAGTATCTTCTCATATCTCTTCTTTAGGTCCACTGATTTCCTTGCATTTTTCATGGTGGTGGTCTCCAAAGGGAAATCTCTTCAATTTTTATATTTTGATATATTTCTATCCGTCTCTTTAGGTCAAGAATCCATCTGTTAATTTCCAAGATGGCAGGGATTTCTTGTAACCTCAACTAGCAATACTACAAGGAGTTCTTCACCAGCTGTGTCTCAGATACACACTGTGACTTCCCTGCTCAAATACTTTTCCTGGCTCCTCATTTCATGTGGCATCAAGCCTAACTTCCTTTGCTTGACTTTTTAGGTACTTTATAATCTGAATCCACCCTGTAAAATTATTTGAACTTCTCATTCATTAAAGAAAAATTTAATTATGCTTATTACATTATGTTTACTGAGGCAGCAAAGTAGGTTCATACTTATTTAGAAAGAATTTAACTACAAACATGGAACCCATATGATTTGGTAGGTAATTTTCCCAATAAATTCAGCTAAAACAAATATTCTCTGAGCCTCATAGACCCTCCAGTAAATGGAAGGAATGGATTTCCAGAAGGCCTACACAGATCTAGCTCTAGCATTTCATGAGCCCCACAGTCCTTCCAATAAATGAGAGGAGTGGCTTTTCCAGAGGGCCTGGCTCTAGTTCTAACATATTTTACTCTGGTAAGTGAGAGAAATATATTTTCCCAGTCTGGGTGATACCAATGAATCTTCAGACCAGAGGAATTTGCAATTCCTCTCTGAGTATCAAGGCTCAGTGTTTAAGATGGGATCTTCGTAAAGTTTTCCTTCCCAGATATACAAAAGAGTCTACTAGCAAATATAGAAGACCAAAAGCTATTCTGTAGTAGACTTGTAAAAGAATATGAACAATTATTGAAAAAAATGACAAGTTACTAATTTTTAATAAGGTGAAAGAATTCTCCAAATCACTGAGAGAAGTGCAAATCTCAACTCAAAGGCTTTATTTCATACCCAGCAAATTTGGAAAGGTGGTTAAAAAACAGGAAATTGGTCAAAATTAATGCATTGCTGGTGAAGTTATGAATTGGTTTCAACATTTTGGAAAGCAATTTGAAATTATTTAAAATGCTGAAAATATTCTGATTCCTTTGACCCAGAGATTCTATGGCTAAGTACCTACCTCAAGGATGTTAATGACAAAAAAAAAGATCAAAATATTTAGAGCAGTATTTTTGGTAGGAGCAAAGAACTGGAAATAAAGTAGATGTGCACCATTTGGGGAATGGACAAACAAACTGTGGTATATAAATGTAATGGAAAATGTTATTATTCTGTTGTAAGAAATAATGAATATAATGAATACAGAGAAACATAGGAAGGTTTATATGAACTGATACAAAGTGAATTTAGCAGAACATGGAAAACAACATATACAACATGGAAGAAGAAAAAAATAATCAGAACTGAATTCTGTGAAATTAAAAAGAGCAAGTTTGACCCCAAAGAAGAGATATCAGAAGACGTCTCCCACCTCTTTGAAGATATTGGGTATATTGTTTTCCTTGTTCTGCTTAATTCACTTTGTATCAGTTCATTCTTCCTATGTGTTTCTGTATTCACCACATTCATTATTTCTTAAAGCACAGTAATGGTTTTTCATTAAATTCAGGTACCACAATTTGTTTATCTATTCCCCAGTTAATGGGTACATAATGTCAGAGTATTTCAACATACTGAAAAATACTCTATTAGTTAGTTTTGCTGAACTATTTTCCTCCTCTTTTTTATTCTTTGTTATAATACCCTGTAAGAGGAAGGAGGAATACTTCGAGAAATAATATATAATGCAAAAATAGAAATATAATGTAAAAAAGAAGTTTTATATATAATAATATATAATATAAAATAATATATAATGTAAAAACAAAAGGTATATATAAACATTTAATTTTTTAAAATGATAAACTGTGAGTACTTAGTTCCCATGGAATATGTGGAGGTAGGGTAGGAGGAGGGGAATAAGGCTATATTAATTGTGAGCCTTAGCCCAGTGTCTTCCCCCTAATCCTACTCCCCAGAAAAACATGGCTCTCTTCTCTCTTACAGGGAAAAGTACTGAAAAAAGTCACAGGGACAATGGTTCAAAGTGCATGAATTCATGTACCGTTTACTTACTACCAATAATAAAACTCTAAATATCAGAGATACTTGCATTGTTGTAGCCATAAGTGATCAAAATATGAAGGTTTTTCCCTTTCAAATAAGGCCAGCCTTGTTTGGAGGCTCAAATAACCTTTCCCTGAAAGTATTAGTGGTCCTTAAAGCTACTTACTCCTGTTCCTGGAGGCAAGAGGCTGGACTTGAAGATCTTTTATTTGTAGGAGTCTATAGTTACTTGCCATGTCCTCCCTAGACGTCTTTTTTTTAAACAAAGGGCTACGTCATTATCAACCTGAAACTCATTTCTAATAAGACTCCCAGGAGAGTGAAATTGAGATGTTCAGTACGACAGGCACGGTTTTATTAAAAACTTGGAGACAGATCATTACAGTGCCTTGGTTTGTTCTCTGTGTGTTGTTTTAACAGCTTTATTGGAAACCTCTGGTTGTTTAGACCCAGGAAGGATGAAGATAGATAAACAGGAAAGGAAAAAAGGTGTTCTCAGGATCAGATTTAGAAGGGAAGGGCCAGTAGAGATCAGATCATCAAGCCTTTATGCAAAGGTTCACATATCTAAAGTTGGAAGTCCACCTAATTCAACTCCCTTGTTTTGTAGATGAAGAAATTGAAGCTTGGGGGGGAGAGTGACTTGCCTGAGGCCGCACAAGCAGTAATCGGTACAGTAAGGACATGAATGCAGGCACATTAGCTTCAGAGGTCCTATCCAATGGCCATGCTGCATCTCATACATGAGGATCCTAGGGCCAAGAGACGTAGGGTGACTTGGCCAAGATTACAAAGGTAGTGCGTAAAACAATTGAGATTTGAACACAGGTCTTCTGGTGACAAATTCTTTGGTCTTTCCACTATACTTTTTGGGGTTTCTTCCTTCCATTCAAGAATCCAAGCAGGATCAATCAATCAACTAATGAAATAAACAAGTATTTACTGAGCACCTTTTGTGTGGCTAGCATGGCACTGAGCGTTATGGGGATTCCAAGTCTAAGACATGGGCCCTGCCTTCAAGTAGATGATATTCTGTTTTGGAAGTACAAAGAAATAAGTGCAGATTGTGGGGTACTGGATATAGGACATTAGAACTATGGTCTGGAGTAATCAGAGGAGGCTTCATAGGGGAGGTGGGAAATGAACTTTGCCACAAAAGATAGTCAAGCTTGAGATGAATGTTTAAGATAGTCATATTTGAGATTAATGTTTGTCTAAGGGAATGGCTGAGTAAAGGCACCAAGGTATGCAGGAGAAGGGACAGCAAGGTGGTGCAACGGATAAAGTGCCGGGCCTGGAGTCAGAAAGACTCATCTTCTTGATTTCACATCTGGCCTCAGATACTTCCTAGCTGTATGACCCTGGATAAATCACTTAACCTTGTTTGCCTTAGTTTCCTCATCTGTAAAATAAGCTGGAGAAGGAAATGGTAAAACACTCTAGTTTCTTTGCCAAGAAAACTCCAAAAGGGCAGCAAAGAGCCAGACACAATTGAACAACAACATACATAAGAAAAGCCTGTGTAAGGAAGTTTTCAGAGGAAGAAATTAAAGCTATCTATAGTCATATGAAAAAATGCTCTAAATCACTATTGATTACTGAGATACAAATCAAAACAACTCTGAGGTACCATATCACACCTATTAGATTGGCTAACATGACAGAACAGGAAGATGATAAATACTGGAGAAGACATGAGAGAGTTGGAACACTAATTCATTGCTGGTGGAGCTGTGAGCTGATCCAACCACTCTGGAGAGCAACCTGGAACTATGCTCAAAGGATTACAAAAATGTGCATACCTTTTGACCCAGCAATATCACTTCTAGGACTGTAAAAGAGATCATAAAAATAGGAAAGGGTCCCACATGTACAAAAATATTTATAGCAGTTCTCTTTGTGGTGACCAAAAACTGGAAATCAAGGGCATGCCCATCAACTGGGGAATGGCTTCACAAGTTGTGGTATATGAATGTAATGGAATACTATTGGGCTATGAGAAATGATGAACAGGAAGACTTCATAGAGGCCTGGAAAGACTTATATGAACTGATGTTGAGTGAAAGGAGCAGAACAAAGAGAACGTTATACATAGCAACAATCACAGTGTGCGAGGAATTTTTCTGGTAGACTTAGTCCTTCATAGCAATGCAAGAACCTAAAAAAATTCCTAATGGACTTTTGAGACAAAACGCCTTCCACATCCAGAAAAAGAACTATGGAAGTGTAAAGCAGAATGAAGTTGACCATTTTCTCTTGTATTATATTTTGTTTTGTTTTATGGTTTCTCCCATTCATTTTATTTTCTTCCGTTCAACATGACTAAGGTGAAAATGTATTTAATAGGAATGTATGTATAGAACCTATATAAGATTGTATGCCGTCTCAGGGAGAGAGTGGGGAGGAAGAGGGGAAAGAGGGGAAGGGAGGGGAAAAAAATCTAAGCTATATGGAAGTGACTGAAAACTGAAAACAAATAAAATAGTTTTTCAAAAAAAGAAAAATAGAAAGGCCTGTGTAGTGGAAGATGAGAAAGCTAGTCAACTATAGTGAAGAGTCTATACTGGGGAGTGGGAGATAAAGTTGGAAAAACTGAGTATTGTCAGATTGTAGAGGGTTTTGAATGCCTAATGAAGAAATCTGGGCATCATTCCTATAAATCAAGGGTCTTCAAACATTTTAGATTGAGCACCCTTCTGAGTAAAGTGTACATATTTACTTACTCTTAAGTTATTTATATGTGCTATTATACTAATTATGATATGCATCAAGAAACATACAGAACTAGACTATTTAAAAGGGTGAAATGAAGATAAAAAATATTTGAATCTAGAATCACTGAGGAGTTTATGGAGAAGGGTTCTTTGTTTTTGTTTTTTACTGAGTAGTAAGTTTACATGACCAGACTTGTACTTTTAGAAAAATCATTCTGGAAACTTTGTAAAGGAAGAAGTAAAGCAAATATTGAGAGGAAAATAAAACTTAAACACTCTTAAAAAAAAAAAAAGAAAAGAAAAACCATTCTGGTAACTGTATTCAGGCTGGATCTGGGAAGACAAAGATTTGAAACAGGGAGATGAATTAGGAAGTTCAATAGTCCCAGAGAGAGAGGCAAGGAGGGCTTGAACTTTAGTGCTGCCTATGTTAGTAAAGAGAAGACGTAAGCCAAGATGACACCAAGGTTGGGAATGTGGATAACTAGAAGTGCAATGGTGCCAAAATGGCAAGTTTTGAGGAAATGATAATGTCATGAGGTCTGCAATGCAGACTGCCATCATCACCCTGTGCAACTCACTGTCCCACTGCAAATGAAAAGTAGGGGCACAACGCTTATCTACCAGTCACTGACTGTTACCTAGAACTTAGCACCTTTTATAGGCGTGATGTGATGCAGAAGGTGAAGTCATTGCGATTGCGGGTAGGGAGAGGGAGAAGTAGGGGTAAGCTCCTATAAGGGACTTTGGTTATGGTGAGGTTATAACCACACTGAGGCAGCAATGCCCATGGGAACCCACGAGGCCAAAGGTAAGAGTGCAGATTGGGAAAATGTGGAGATAATGGACAAAGGGGGCAGTACAATTGTGCTGGAGACTAGCCTATAATTGGTTATCTAGTGGACAGTGAGTTACAACCCATTTTCCATCCTTCTGGTTTGTTGATCAATGATTCTTTGGGTCAGTGAGCACACAGGTCTCACTTTGGAAACCATTGCTACAGAAAAGAGGGAATTATTAAAGATCTTTCATTAGGACAGTGACATGAGAAAAATGGAGTTTAAGAAAGATTAATCTGGCAATAGATTTACACTAATTGCCAGAACCTGGAAAAACGACTAGAGGTAGGAAAACTAGGCAGAAGTTTACTAGAGCAATTCAAGCATGAACTAATCCCCTTAGGGAGGTATTGGGGGAATGAAGGAGAAAAGGGAAAATATTTTTAAAAAAATGACAGAATTCAGTGACTGTGGTTTTAGTGAGTAAAGAAAAGAAACAATGTAAAAGATTTTGAAGGTTTGGGGCCTAATGCTCAAATAATTATGGTATAATGAGAGAAATGAGTTAAATAGGGAAGGGGACAACGAGGAAGATGAGCTTACTGTGGAACAGGTTGAGTTGGAAGGGACAGAGTTGTTTAAATGGAGATAATATAAATATTATCTTAAACTCAACATGTCTCAAAATTATCCCTCTTCTGCCACTGCTATTACTGTCAAGGACACTACTGTACTCCTAGTCACTCCAGTTCCAAATCTTGAAGTCCTCCCTAAGTCCTTACTCTTACTTACCCACGTATTCAATCAGCTGTCAGACATCATCTTTTCTTCCTCCAAGCATTGCTCATATGCATCCTCTCCTCTCCACTCATACAACCACTATTCTAATTCAGTCACTTAACCACTTCTTACCAAGACTATTGCTATTGCAATTATCCTTTCATTGGTCTCTCAATTCAAATCTCTCCCTACTTCAATTCATCTTCCACACAGCTGCCAAAGGGACTTTTCCAAAGGTTGGGTCGGATCATGTCACCCTTCTTCTCTCTCCCCACCACCAATCAATACCATTATGTATTACATACACATATGCATATACGTATGTATACATGTGTATAACACACATATATGCATATACATCTGTGTATATATGTATGTGTATATACACATACACAAGATATAAAGTCCCTTGTTTGACATTTTATAGCTCTTAACAACTTGGTCCTTCCTACCTTTCCAGTGTTCTTCTGTTTTACTCCCTCCCACAAATTCTGTTATCTATCCACACTGGCATATTGGCTATTTCTCATACATGACATTCCATCTCCTGGCTTGTACATGGCTCCCCATGCCTAGAATGTTCTCCCTCCTAAACTCTGATTCTTAGACTTCTTAACTTCCTTTACAACTCAAGGGCTACCACCTCTGGAAGATGTTCCAGATCTCACCTCCATGCAAAACTCACAGCTGAGTCTGGCATCCCCTATAATATCATCTGTTGTTTCCATTGTATTTAGCTTGTATGTTCAGATTTCTATGTGCTGCCTTCCTATTGAATTATATTGAATTGATCCTTGAGGGAAGTTTTTTTTAATTTTTCTTTTCCACCAAGGCCTTAACAAAATAATGCTTTTGAGCTCATATTTTCAAATGTTGCTGTCATTGGATCATTTTTCATCATGTCCTACTCATTATGACTCCATTTGGAGTTTTCTTGGCAAAGATAATGGAGTGGTTTCTCATTTCTCCAGCTCATTTTTAGAGTGGTTTTTCCTTTCCTTCTCCGGCTCATTTTACAAATGAGGAAACTGAGGCAAACAGGGTTAAGCGACTTGCCCAGCAACATACAGCTAATAAGCATCTGACACTGGATTGGAACTCAGGAAGATGAGTTTTCCAGACTCCAGGGTCAGTTCTTTATCCATTGAGCTACCTACAATGGCTCATAACCTCCTAATAAATGTTTCCGTTGGCTCAGTGCTTCTTTTTCTTTTTAAATGTCTTTAAATTCTCTTTAAATCTCTTGCAATATACCTTCCACTCACATTTAAAGTGTTTTCTCCAAGGCCTCCTAATCACCATTCCCAATGGTCTATGCTTATGCCTTGCCTCTTTGACATCTTTGTAGCATTTGAAACTAGCTTCCCATACCTTCCTTCTCAATACTGTTTAACTTCTTAGATTTTGCAAGACCACTCTCTGTGACATCCTGTTACCTTTCTGTCCATTCCTTCTGTCTCCTTTGGAGGTGGTTCCTCATCTTCCTCCTACCTCTAAAATATTGGTGTTCCCTAAGACTATTCTTATTCTTTGTAAAAATAACTAGCTTTTATAAGCTTTGCAAAATGCTTTCCATATGTAATCCCACGTGGTCCTCACAATAACTCTGCTAGATTATCCCTATCTTGTAGATCAGAAAACTGAGGCCTAGAGACATTAAATGACTTGCCCCTTGTCACCTAGATAAGAAATGTCTGAGGTAGGATTTGAACTCAGGTCTTCTTGACTCCTAGAACATCTATCTTTCTACTGTCCCATCCAGTTTTCTCTTATATCCTTGGCAAGTACACCTTCTCCTGTGGTTTCTGCTAACTCCCAAATATAGCTGACATACAAATATGTGTATATATAGAGTATGTAGGTAGTTTTCTTCTTAGCTCCAGCTCTGTATTTCCAATTTCCTACTTTCACCTGCCTTCCCCTGCCTGTCCTGCTAATACCTCAAACCCAATATAATCAAACCAAATATATCTCCTCCCTCCACATGCTCCTCCTTTGATTCCACTACTGTAAAAAATACCACTGATGCTCCATCATTCACATCTGAACCCTTGAGTTTCCTTGGCTCTTCCTTCTCTCTAGTTCATCTTCCTCCATGTCCGACCATTTGCCAAATTCTATCTATTCTAAACACCACAATTATCTTCTGGATAACTTCCTTCGTCTCTATTTTCACTACTGCTGTCCTAGTACAAAACCTTTTTACCATCTGCCTGGGTTACTGCAACAGCCTACCTACACACCATTCCCCCCAAGTTCCTCAACTACCTCTCCACCCCCATGTTACGGGGTGTTGTGTGCACGTTGTCCTATGTGTATGTTGTCATGTATGTATGTTGTCATATCATGGACAAATGAATCTTAGGCACATGTGCACAGACCTAATCACTTCATTCACCTGCTCTAATTCCATCAAAGATATTGAAAAATACTTAGAGGATAATGGAGCCAGAAGGGGTTGCAGAGGTCATCTACTTTAACACACTAGCCCCCGTCATTTTATTGACGAGGAAACTGAGGACTAGAGGTGAGGAAATGACTTGTCCAAGGTCACATGTGGTCTTTAGGCTGCTAGTCAAGGCCCTCCCCAATTTGGCATCACCCTAGTTGCCCAAACATTTCACACTATTCCCCTGCATGTCTCTAAGCTCCATAGAGCATGCTCCCCTCCATGTCTAAACTGGATTACTTGCTCTCTCCCATACGCACTCAGATCCTTCGTGTCTACATTCTTTTGTTCATTCTGTCCCTGTCCCTTGGATGCCCTCCCTCTTTGTGTTCATCCTGCTCATTTCATCTCTTCCAGAAAAAGCTTCCTTGTTCTCCTCAATCAGAAATGGTCTTTTTTCTTCTTGTCTCTAGAGTCAGAGAACTGGGTTCAGTTCTCCTCTCTGATGCTTACTACCTATGTGACCTTGGAGAACTCACCTTCCTTCCCTGGGCCTCAGTTTCCTCATTTGTAAAATGACAGAATTGCACTAAAGGGCTTCTGAGCCCTATATCTTCCAGTCCCACATCTGTGATCCTGTGATTCCCACTTTTGTTTGAATCCTGGCTCGTGGCCTTTTGTTTGTACTTCTCTTATGTGTGTAATATGTATTAGTTTGTGTTATGGTTATTTGCCATATTCATTATGAATAATAGCTAACACACACACAAAATGTTTTCAAATTTGCAAAGAGCTTTATATATGCTGCCTTCTCTGATCCTCTGTCACCCTCAGAGGTAGGAGCTATTATCACCACTTTAGATGAAGAAGTTCAGTGATTTGCCCCCAGGTCCCAAAGCTAGCCGGTAGCTGAGGCAAGATTTGAACTCAGGTTCTCCTGATTCAAAGTCCAGTGTTCTGTTACAAACAACGGGTGATGTTTCTTTTACCTTTGTGCCTTCTCTCCTTCTGCTATACTCTGGCTGAATGCTTTGTGATAATCATCAATAACTGTACTGAATTTGGTTGCACTCATTTCCCCTCCACCCCTACTCATTTCAGAGTCACAGGGCTAAAGTATGGGTTTTGGGGGCTAGAGTAAGAGTTCTTACCAAGCTCTCCTCCAAGTCCAGAATTCTGTAACTATCAGTTCAAATCTCCTCTGGCACTGCACTTGACTCTACCAGCCCACTAAAGCTACCTTTCTCTGTGAAACCTCTCTTCCACCTAGCAGTAATCACACCTCCATCTAAAGCATCTGTGTTGACCTAGAATCAATTTAATCATCTTCTCCAGGTTCCATGAGAAACCATCAAACAGAGACATTATTTTGTTTTGTATTGTCTTTCTTTTTTGCCATTTCTTTGTTTGGATTCATTTCAGGCAATTTCAGCCAGTTAGAACTGTGTAAAAGTGGAATGGGCTACCTCAGAAAAGAGTGGGATTTCCCTCATTGGATGTCTTCAAGCAAAGACTGCACAAAGCTTGTTGAGCATGTTGTGTGTGTGTGTGGGGGGGCAGCTTTCTTCAGGAAACCATTGGACTCAGTGGCTTCTGGGGTCTATTCTAGATTTGGAATTCTGTTCTTGATTCTGGGAATTGGTATATGAGCACTGGCTTACATGCATGAGAGAGCAAGCTCTATTTTTGATCCCTATTGACTCTCCCCCTCTTTCTAGTCATCATAGTACCAGGAACAGAGCAATTTGAATACTTTAAAAAAAATCTTTTCATCGATAACTTTTGTTTCTGCCTCCCTTTCACCTCTATCCAAAGAAGAATCCCTCAACACAAATAAAAGAGAAAGAAAGGAGAGTGAGGAAGCAGTTCAGTAAAACTAATCAACAGATCCACTCCTCAGCCTGACAGTGAAGACAATATTCTGTATTCACTGTCCCCAACTTCCTCAAACAAAGGAATTCTCTTTTTGCCTTTCTTCTTTGAGGACAAGCTTCATCATTATAATGACACAGGATAACCTGAGCACCCTAGCATGTAAACACTGATAGAGCTTTACTGTTTACCCTGTGATTTGTACAGAGTTAGTTGCCTATGAACATTCAAACCTACTTGCTTTGTGGATCAAAGAAGCAAAGGTTTAGGTGTGGATGGGACCCAAGGTAGCCAGATGTCAGAGTGGATAGAGCACTGGCTTCAGATACTTGCTCTGGGTAAGTCACTTCACCCTTGTTTGCCTCAGCTTCCTCATCTGTCAAATGAGCTGGAGAACGAAATGGCAAACCATTCCAGTATCTCTACCAAGAAAACTCCAAATCGGGTCACAAAGAGTTGGACACAATTGAAAACAACTGAACAATAAGAACAGGCCCCAAGGTCATTTTGTCCAACATCCTTGTTTTACAGACAAGTCAACTTAAGCCTGAGGGATGAAGCATGTGTCCAAACACATCCAGACAGTAAATGACAGTCACAATTTTAACTTAAGTCCTCTAACTAGAGATAGCTAGGTGGCAAAATAATAGAGCTTTGGGCCTGGAGTCAGGAAGACCTGAGTTCAGATTTGACCTCAAACAGTTACTAGCTATGATACCCTGAACAATTTACTCTCCATTTTCTCAACTATAAAATGTAAAATGATAATAATAGCTGCCTACTCAATAGGATCAAATGACTTCATATTTGTAAAGCACTTAGCAAAGTGGCACCCAATGACAAATACTAGTCATTTCATAAATGCTTATTCCTGTCTTCCCAGACTCCCAATCCAAGGCTCTATCCACTCTATCAAGGCTGCTTCATTGTATAATTGCAAAGACCATCCACCCTCTGAGGCTGTGGTCCAGCCCATCATCACCTCATGCTTGGATTCCTGCATCTCTGGCTGGCATTCCTGACACATATCTCTTCTCGCTTCAGTTCCTCCTCCTCCGCTCAGCTGTCAAGAGTATCTTCCTTAAAGCCCAGGCCTGACCATGTCACCTCCTTCTTCAGTAAACTCCAGTGACTCCCTATCACCTCTCAGATCAAATATAAAATCCGCTGGAGTTCAAAGCCTCTCCAAACTTGCCCCTCCCACCTTTCCAGTCTTCATATGCCTTAAACTCCCTGCTCCTACTCTGATATGATGACATCAGCCCCTCTGATGTTCTTTAAACAAGATGCTCCATTTCTCAGCTCCAGGCAGTTTTCGTTGGCTGTCCCCCATGCCTGGAACACTCTTCCTTCTCATCTCCACGTCCTGGCTTCCTTCAAGTCCCAGCTAAAACCCCACCTTGATTCTAGTGCCTTTACTCTGTTGATCATTTCCAATTTATCCTGTATTTATAGCTTGTCTGTGTGTGCTGTCTCCACCATTAGTATGTGAGCTCCATGAGAACAGAAACTTTGCTTTTCTTTGCATCCTGATTGCTTAGGACACTGCCAGGCACGTAGTAGGTGTTTAAAAAATGTTTATTGACTGACTGACAAAGCCCCACTATAAGCACAAGGCAGGAACACCCCCATTTTTTCCTTCACTTAGTCATATTTGTTCTATTTTGTCTTTGGCCAGATTTTTCGCTCTTTACCAGGGCCTTAAGGTCAAATTCTTTTGCAAAAGAACTTGCACTTTTATCTGTACAGTAAGTGAAAGCTACTTCTCTAGATGTCATGGGATCACAGGTTTTAGAATTAGAAGGGCTCTATGGGTGTTCCTGTGGTTTTACAGATGAGGAAACTGAGGCCTGGAGAACAGCACTGATGCACACAAGGTCACATTCCTCAAGGGCCTTTAAGATGAAAATTTTCTGCAGGCTTTTGTTTGATATCTTTCCCCCCAAGAAAATCCCTTGTATTCCCAGCAGAGCTAGAAAATTCAGCAGAGCCCATAATTCTCCCCCTCCCCCCTTGGCTATTCTATTTATTTTCTGACCCAATTATTTGGAATTAAACAATGTGTTTATTCCCTAGAGCCCCAGGAAACTGCCTGCAACTTGGCTTTGAAGTCTCAACACCACAGCATCCTCATGTGTGACCTGGAGGAAATCAATTAACCTCCTTGGGCCTCAGCTCTCCCACCTGTAAAACAAGGAATTATTAGTCTGGTTATTATGGGATGTGCCTACAGCCTGCAGACATGGTAGGAGTCCTTGCAAATTAAAATGATTTCCAATGAAAGCAGTCATATTCTGATAGCTGTTACAGCATTCCAACACTGATCGATCTGGGTACCAGTTAAGATTCTCACACAGAAATTAAAGATACTCAGACAACAGTGTACCCTCTTCATGGTTACTACAAACTGCAACACAGTTACTATGAACCTTTATAATGTTTCTCTGTTGATTTTGCCCTGGTCAGAATATAAATATTAAGGGCAGGAATTGGCTTCCATACCCCACTACTATACCTTCCACATAGTAAGTGCTTAATAAAAGTTTTCTAAATTCAATTGTTGAATTTTACTCCTAAAGCAAAACATGAAAAGAGCTGAGAAGCAGTAAGGGAAGTAGGTATATCCAAAAGATTCACAAAACAGTTCCCAATCCACATTCAGAGGTTAAAAAAAAAAAGAATAAAAACCCATGATAAAGATGATGACGTTTTTCTGTCTAGTGTTTTAGAAAGTAGATAGCAACGTGAATAGAATTCTGGGCCTGAAGTCAGGAAGACTGGTGTTCAAATACGACCTCAGATAATTACTAGCAATGTGACCCTGGGCAAGTCACATAACCTTGTTTGCCTTGGTTTCCTCATCTGTCAAATGAGCTGGAGAAGGAAATAGCAAACTACTCCAGTATCTTTGCCAAGAAAACCCCAAATCGGGTCACAAAGTGTTGTACAGAACGGATACAGTCAGAGATAGAGGCATCTTGGTATAGAGAATCAACTTTGATTTTCAAGTCCTGTATCTAGCATACACTATCTATGTGATTCCAGGGAAGTCACACGCTTAGAATAGTCTCTAAGATGAGAAGGTGCAGATTTACATTGTCATGATAATGGAGAACATTTATATAATGTTTACTATGTGCCATATGTGTTCATATGAACTATGTGTGCCCAGCCTGTGGGTAGAGCCTTCCAAGCTCCTATTTGGTCTGATCAGTCACAGTCGGATACACTGTACCTTGACAGAATCGAGTGATGCCATTTTGGTCTCTTTGAGAGCAAAGGACAATGTGCCAGATACTGTATTTAATGCTTTACAATTGATATCTCACTGGTCTTCACAACCACCCTGGAGGTAAGTGTTGCTATTATCTCCAGTTTACAGAGGAGAAAAATCAGGCAGCTAGAGGTTACCTGACTTACCCAGAGTCACACAGTTAATAAGTATTTGAGGCTAGCTTTAAATTCAGGTCTTCCTGACTTCAAGTCCACTGAACCATCCACTAGCTGCCCATAAAATGTTTCTTTATCAGGCATTTCATATACTAATGAAATAACGACTCTAGTCCAAAAGAAGGGGAAAAAGCACCGGGCACTATGCTAGGACCTAGGTATACAACAACAGAATAACCAAAAGCAAAAACTCCATATCTGCCTTTAAGGAACTTATATGGTATTTGTTGGATATGATATGCCAATAAATAATATATATGTGGTTTTGTATGCATGACATATATATGTGTGTATACATGCATATATGCATATGTATACACATATACGTGTATATACACACAAATATGTACAGGGAGGTGCTTATCCTTAGCGAGATGGAAAGAAAAGCTTCCCTAACATTGAACAGTATTAGCTAATAGAAGGATGGGTTATAGAGGGAAATTGTGTAATCTCTTTCCCAAAGGGTTTGACAAATAGGCCAGATCTCAAGTTTTTTCTGAAATGACAACAATGTGACTCTGTCTGAAAGCGGGGAATGAGCCAAATAACTTCTTGTGGTCCCTTCCAGCCCTTAGAGCCCATGCTTCTATTGTGAAACTAACAAAGTAAAAATGAACCATTTTCCCAGCCTCCCTTTAATCAATGCGGCTTGATTGGGGCATGATGACTCAAACAACACAGATCGATGCATAGAAAAAGGAAGCCATTACTTTGGCTGAAATGTGCTTTTTATGCCCCCTCTGGGTTTCCTTGGGTCTGAATGCACCTTCACCAGTAGGGATGGAGTATCTACACACAGGCCCAGCACCTTCCCTCATCTTCCATAGCTAAGGTCACTGGGGAAAGGATGGGCTGTCCAAGTCAGGGGCTGCCTTTCATCTTGAAAGCACAGCACTTTGGGGATCACTTACTGTCATCTCTGAATGAAGCAAGGGTCCATTTCAGGAAAGCAATTCTGTGCTTTCTGTACCACATAAACCTCTTTCCTGACTCAACTCCCCCAACTCCTCTCAATGGAGAAGAAGCAGAGCTAGATCTGTTGGCTATCCAGGATTGGCTAGCCCTTTCAGCAGGGGCTGGGGAGTATTCATCTCCTTCAGTCCTCCCTATTGCCTTGGGAATTTCATGAAGGACAAAATGCACAATCTGTCATGTCTCCTTTACTCTCTTTTTTTCCTCTGGCTTCAGCTAAGCTCATATCTATTTCATATGCACATGATGTTCATGGCATTAAAAGAGAGATGAATAAATGAATGAGAAAACATTTATTAAGTACTTACTATGTGTCAGACACTCTGCTAAATTCTGGGGAGACAAGTATGCAAAGAGCTTACATTCTGGGTAGACACAGGTACAGAAAAAGGGGGTTGTATATGACACCATGAATCTTTATTATGTACAGCTTTAAAAAAAAAAGTGTTGTTCAATAATATGTGACTCTTTGTGGCCCTATCTGAGGTTTTCTTGGCAAAGATACTGAAGTAGTTTGCCATTTCCTTCTCCAGCTCTTTTTATAGATAAGGAAGCTGAGGCAAACAGGGTTAAGTGACTTGCCCAGGGTCACACAGTAAGTATCTGAGACCCTGGAGTCTTCCTGACTCCAGCTCTGGTGAACTCTCCACTGCATCACTCAAGCTACCCCTTTTAAAGTATATATTAGATTTAACTAATCCTTAACTAAGTGGCAATTCCGATATTACCGTTTGTGCCTCTTCTAAACTTCCTTCTGGTCTCTTCTATGTATTTTAATTTTTCATTTAGGTTCTTTTTTTCTTTTCTTTTTTTTGGGTGGACTGGCAGTGGTGGTATCACTACCTTCCTACTCCCACTTCTAACTCCCATCATCCAAACAAACAATGATGAAAGTCCTCTCTTGTAATAAATACACTTAGTCAAGCAAAATAAACTAACACATTGGTCTGTCTTATTCTGTACCTCTAGATTATTGCCGTTTCAAAATAAAAGCATTTCTTAGGTGCCTGCTCTGTGGCAGGCACTGAGCAAAGTGTTTTAGAAATACTAACTTGCTTGATCCTCGTAAGGACCCTCAGAAGTAGATACCATCATTATCCCCATTTTACAGGTGAGGAAATTGAGACAGAGCTGGAGTGAATTGCCCAGTCTCACAGAGCCAGTATGTCAGAACTAGAATCTGGGACTTCCTTACTGAGGCTGCCTGTCTATTCGTGATACCATGCTGACTGGCTGGTTACCTGGATGTCCTTTAACTTCACTGGATATGAGTTTTCTTATCTATAAATTGAGGATATTAGCATGACTCCAAAAGAATGAGAATAAAGTCTGCTTAGAGGAAGCCATGGAGTGTGACAGAGATCTGAACTTGACATTAGGGACCTCCAATTTCAAATCTGTCCTCAGATCCAACTTGACTGTGTGAGCCTCAGCAATTCACTTCCATTCTGTCTTCCTCAGTTTCCTCACTTTTAAAACACAGATAATAAGCACCTATTTCCCAGGATCCTTCTAAAAGCACTGTGCTTAATGCTTGGCACAGACTAGGTACCTAATTATTTTTTTTAATAGTAATAATCTAGAGGTACAGAACGAGGCTGAGGTGTTCATACATGACTGATGTGTTGCTTTATTTTTATTAGCTAAGTGTATTTACTGTAAGGGCTTTATCATTAGTACTATTAATATTTTGGGGGGTAGGAGAGTTTAAGAGAGGAGTAAAAAGAAAGTGATATCTGCCCCCACACACAAAAAAAGAAGGAAAAAGCGTCAATGAAAAATTAACCAAAATATGAAGAAGAGACCAGAAGGAAGTTCAGAAGAGGCACAGACAGGACAATATTGGAAAGTATTTAGTTAAATTTAACATGTACTAAAACAGAACAAAGCAACAAATCTATAACCCCTTTTCTGTTTATTGAATAAAGCAATCTTTGTTTGTTGATGTTTGTCCTTGATAATACAAAAGAAAATTAAGAATTTTTTTAAAGAGGAAAATGAATTAGAAAACTTTCAGCCAAACTGTTGACTTTCTTTCAGAGCTCCCAGTCACCTGTAGATTTGAGGAGTGTGCTATGTCTTAATCCAAGTCACTGACAGAAATATTGAGAGCACAAAGCCAAGCACGTATCCTTAGAAGCTCCACAGGAGATTTCTTATCTCATTTGCATTGAACTGAATAACTACAGTTCCTTCCATCTGTAAATTCCATGATTCGATGAACACTGACCTGAAATAAATTAGGCTGCACGTAAGAATTTCAATAATGGTAAAAATAAGAGTTGGGTTGAATTCAGGAGATGGTGTGTCATAAGATAAAGAGCACTGAACTTGAGACAGAAGATTTGAAGTCCAATATTTATGAGCTCAGTGACCTTGGGCCAGTCAGCTCACTTTTCTGAGCTTCAACTTCTTTTGAGTGAAAGGGGATAATGACTTCTAGTATTACCTATCAAACTTTTCAGAGTTGTCTGGAAGAGCCAATGGGATAGTTTATGGAAAGGTCTTTGTGAGCACGATACAAATATCAGTAATTATTATTTTATTTTTCCTCTAAAATCAAAAATGACTGGAGAAGGGAAGTGAGGGAGGAGAGGAGAAGAAAGGAAAGGAGAGGAGAGGGAGAGGGGGGAGGAAGAGGGAGAGAAAGAAAGAAGAGGGGAGGGGAGGGGAGAAGAAAAGGGAGAGAAGGGAAGGGAAGAGGAGAGGAGGGCTGTACTAAGTGTCTGAGGCCAGATTTGAAGTCAGGGTCTATTGACTCCAGGGATAGCACTCTATCCACTACACCACCTGGTTGCCTTGGACCCTTGATTACTCTGTGACGTTCCAACTCTAAGCCAAAATCATGGAATTTAATTCCATTCATATTTATTAAATTTCTACCATATGCATATGCTATGTTCATATGCACTGCGTTAAAAAAAGCAGGCTAGGAGCTGAGGATACAAAGACAACAAAAGCAAACAGGTCCTACCCTCAAGTACCTTACATTCTACTGGACATCCCAGGTAGATATGGTTTTTCCTTGGAATGTGTGGTCTTTTGGCCATGGCAAATTGGTATGAAATTAATGAGAAAACAGTTTGAGTGCAACCAAGATTTATATTCCTTATTCTTCTCCTTCTTCCTCCTTCTCCTCCTTCTTCTTCCCTTTCTCCTCCTCTTCCTCCTCCTCTTCCTTTCCCATCTCTTTCTGCTTTTTTGCAATGACCTTTTTTTAATCTTAAAAAAATTCTAATTTTATGTGCAAAATCCCTCCCTCCCTGGACCTCCCTCCTCACCCATTAAGAAGGCAAAAAAAAAAAAATGATATGTATTAATATTCCATTCCTATTCACCTGAAAAATCAAAATCAAATTTACTGAAGCTTCCAATTCTAGGAGACTTCAAAGTCTTCCTCCACTCTACCACATAGGCTGCCCACATGCTTTAAATGAAGTTTCTCAAAATACAGACTATACTTCCTCAGGCCCTTTTCAATCCCACCTACTCTGTACCACCCTCTGCTCTCTACTCACTCAGCACTAAAAAAAAAAAGAGGAAAAAAGAAAAAAGTTTAAAACCTCATTTAAAAGCCATCCCCTTGAAGGCAAAGATGGTAATTAAGAAATGATGTAAAGCTATTCATTGGGCACTTTAATTAAATATGCTAATTCCCTTTGAGCTTCCTCAGTTGGAGTAAAACGGATTGACTGCTCTCCATAGAGAGATTTGGGGGCTAAATTGGTATACAGGGAAGACTGCTGGAGGGAGGGAACATCACAGTTGTGATTGGACACTCAGTTTGGCCCAGGAGTGCTTCTTATAGCACAAGGCCATGAGTGCAAAGGAAACCTGGCCAGTGCCTCTTCCCTAGAACTTTCAAGTACTCCTACAAGATCTGTCTCTATGCCCTTTCCCCAGACTGTCTCTCCTTACCAGAACACTTTCTTATCACCCCCCCCCACCATAGTACCTAAGCTTCCCCATCCCTCCTTTTAAAGGGTAATTGTTCCAAGAAGGCTTCCCAGACACTTTGGGGGTCTTGCCTAAAGTCAGAAATCACTTGAATTGGAAAGGATTTTAGAGATTATTTAATCTAATGCCCTCTTTCTTACAGATAAGGAAACTGACACCCAAGGAGGTTAAGTGACTTGCCCAAAATCACACAGCAAGATTCGAACCCAGATCCTGACTCTAGATATGATGCTGTTTCCACTGTCCAAAAGCTGACCGTGTTCAGTCCCAGGGCCAGAAGAGATAAATTCGGAGGCTCATCACTAGAATCAGCTGATGGATTTTTTTTAATTTTTTAGTCACAGACACTCAAGGGGCCCATATGCAAAGGCATGGCAGGGTTGCCATCTGCATTAGTTCAGGAAGCTTTCTCCCACTCTGGTTAATTTCAGTGCTTCCTCTCGGTTGATTATTTCCTATTTATCCTCTAAGTAGCTTACTTAGTATGTGTTTGCAAGTGACCTCCCTTATTATCCAGTAAGTTCTTGAGGGCAGGGACTGTCTTTTGTCCCTTTTTGTATCTCCAGTACTTAGCACAGGGCCTGGATTAATATATTGGTGCTTAATAAATGTTCGTTGAATTGAATCTAAGTACCTGTACCAGTAAAATCATAGCTTCCTCAAGAAAAATGACTTGGCCAAGGCCACAGGGACAGTAAATATTCAAAACATTGCTTTGATACTTACTGCTTGGGTGTTCTTGGTAGAGTCACTTTCTGGGCCTCTGTATCTTTATTTATAAAATGGAGTAATTGGGCTTGATAAAATCTGAGATCCCTTCTGGCTTTAAATCTATAATGCTATGATAAACCTATAATCCTATGATATCCAGAAAACCTCCCTAATATCAAGATAAGGAATGAGACATTCAAGGTAAGTGGCCCAAGAAACTCTCTTCTCCCTACTGCTTTCTAAGTAAAAAGACTAGCTGATTTGGGGGAAAAGAAAACAGAAAGAAAGGAGAGGACAGGGGAGGAGAGAAGAGGGAAGAAGAAGAGGGGAGAGAGGAGGAGCGGCGAGTAGAGTATAGGAGAGGAGAAAAGAGGGGAGGAGAGGCACTATGTGCGTTGCAACTTCAGAGTAACCAGTGCCTCAAGGACCACAAAATCTTCTTCCTTGATTATGTGTCTGAAAGAGTAGCCAGCTGTGCCTTTCCCTGTCCCTTTTGAAGATCTCTCACAAAATGTCCCTTGAATAATTTCCATATTTGTGACCTACTACTCCAAAGGAAGACAGGGATGAAAAGCCAAGGAGAGACAAAGAGAGAGACAGAGAGAGAGAGAGAGAACAGAGATGAATCCCAAGACTTAGTGAAAGGTGCTGCTGAACAGGAGGCACGGTGTCTAAATGGTGGGGAAAGAGAATAAGCAAATAGGATACATTAGACATACATTAACCAGGTGGCACCACAGTGCCTAAAGTACTAGACCTGGAATCAGGAAGACCTGAGTTCAAATCTAGTCAATTACCAACTGTGTCACCTTAGGCAAGTCACTTAACCTCTGTTTGCCTCAGTTTCCTTATCTGAAAAATGGGGATAATAGCAGCATCTCTCTTTAAGGATTATTTTGTTGATCAAATAAGATCACTGTAAAAGTGCTAAGCCATATGGCACATATGTAAATGTTACCTATTATTATTAACATAATACATCAGTATGGAGTTGAAAATAGATATATTTGAGTGGTACATGAAGAAGTCATTTCTACAGCTTTCTGAGTTACCCTTTGTATGTGAAGGCAGAGGCAGTGTGCAATCTAAGTTTACAAATACAAAAAAGTTCCAAAAGAATGGAGGTACTCTTTGTATTTTTTAGATGAAAAACAGCATCTGCAGAGCAGTAACTCCACAAGGCCAATTGCTAGAGAGCAGGCCCCCTGAGAAAAATGGCAGATACTACCTGGTAAACAGGGCAGAACTAAAGAATCCAGAAAAGGGGCTGAATTATAAGAGACATGATACATAAGAGGGTGGAGAGATGAATGACAATGGGCAGATTTTCAGAGAAAACAAGTGGGGCCCCTATAACAAATACATCCCAGCTACTGAAAATCAAAAACCAAAGATGAGACTGCCCAGCCACTGTCACATCTTTGGAAGACTGTGGAGAAAGCAAGAAATACCACAGGATTGGGTAAAGACAAATGTTATCCCTCTTTTCAAAAACAAGGAAGAGAACAGAATCTGAAAATTATAGACAACTGAGCTTGACTTAGGCTACAGGAAAAATTCTATAACATTACATTAAAGTGACAGTTAGTGAGCATTTAGAAAAGGAGCCAGGAATCACCAAGAGCCAATATGACTTCATCAAAGACAAATCACAGCAGATTAACCTTATTTCCTGGTTTGACAGGGTAATTAGACGGGCAGATCAAGAAAAGGAGTAATATAGTTTATCAAGATTTTAGTATTGACAAGGACCCACATACTATTCTTGAGAAACAGATGGACAGGAGTAGGTTACACAACAGTACTTTCAAGTGGGTTTAGAACTAGCTGAATGACCAGCTTCAAATAGCAGTCATGAATTGTTCCATTTGAGGGAGGTAAGACGTCTCCTGTGGAACTCCCCAAGGATGTGTGCCTGACCTTGTGCTGTCTAATAGTTCTATCAGTGACTTAGATTAAGGCATAGACAGCATGCTCATTAAATTTGCTGATGATGCAGAAATGGGAAAGATAGCTAATAGACTGGCTGAAAATCAAGACCACAAAAGATCTTCATAGGCTAGAACAGGGGAGGGGAAAGGCCACAGGTGACCCTCTACATCTTCAAGTATTGCCCTTTTCAGCTAAAAGGCCACACTTGAGGACCTCCAGGCCACAGGTTCCCCACTCCTGGGCTAGAAAGTGGAGCTGAATCCAATCAATAAGATAAGTCTTAAGTCAGAAGTCTCTTTGAATGTCAGGCCTTTTAAAGGCCTAAAGCCAGAGTCTTAAGCGAAATGCCAATGAAGGGAAGTTCTGATGAAAAGGACAGGGCTTAGGGGTTGGGACAGATTCCCTGAGCAACAGCTAAGGTGGCTGGGAGCAAGGACTCTAGGGGCCAGGAATGCAGTGGCAGCAACCATTCCTACAGGGAATATCTGTAAATCAGAAACTGTTTTACTTCTCTTGCTGAAACATGAAAACAATTTTGTATTCCAAGAACATAAAATGTGACCAAGAACGACAAAGTCTGAGGCTGATCCCTGAGGAGACAGGCTGAGAAGGGCAACAGCACAGAGTCAGTGCACAGAGAAGGTTCTCAGCTAAAACAGTCAATATAATTCCTACCTTTTCAAGTGTGATCCTCAACCTGATACATAGGAGAAAGGAATCTCAGAAGAAGACCCTGGCCAAGCTCACCCAGGAGGAGTAAAAAGAACTCAGATGGCAAGTTCTTTTTAATAAGGAAAAAAAAAAAACCCAACATAATACTAGCTGTGTGACTTTGGGAAAGTCATTTTACTTCCCTGGGTCTGAGTTTTCCCATCTGAGGTGGCATTATTGGTAATAGGTTTAGGGTCAGGAGGTCATGAATTCTAATCTTATTTATCATCTGTGTCACCTAGGTAGGACAAGTCACTAAATCTCTCTCAGGCACAGTTTTGCTATCTATAAAATGAGGATCATCATTAGTACTTATCTTCACAGGGTTGCTGGTGTAGATCAAATGAGATTAAGGTCTGTAAGGTGCTTTACAATAGCAATTATTATATTATTATTATATCTGTACAATAAAGGAATTGACTTGGATGATCTCTAGGTGACTTCTACCTTTAAAAGTCTACGATTCCTTGAGCAGTATTTGGATGAGTGTGGATCTCAAGGGAATAGTGGATGTTGTAAATATTATAGTCAAAGGGCAGAAAATCTAGGTCAGATCTCTGGTGCCTCAGGAGCAAGACAAGGAAGGTCTGAGGAAGAGAAATAACTTTTCTCTTTTCCCTCCATGCCTTGAGGGGCTGGATTTCTTTCAACCCTATTCTTTTTTTTTAATTCATTTTTAGTTTGCAACACTCACTTTTAAAATTTTTAATTCTAAAATTTTTCCCTCTCCCCAAGATGGCATGAAATCTGATATAATCAATCCGTTTCTTTCATTACTTTCTCTCTGTACCATGAGAAGAGGGCAGGGGAGAGTCCGGATTCTCATTTCTGCTTCTAAATAGCTTTGAGGACTTGAGTAAATCATTCGTTCACTTGCTGGAGTCTCAGTTTCTTCTGTGAAATACAGAAATTGAACTTGATAATCCCTAAGACTGCTTACAGGTCTAACCATCCCTCATTTTCTTCTCTTTGCCTTTTCTCTTCTCTCTTCCTCACCTTTCACACCAATCTCTAGACATCTTTTACAAAGAACCCACTCCACAATTACCATTGTTTCAAGGAGACTGATTTTTGTCATGGACCAAAGGTATCTAATGAGGTTATGGGAAGATAAGAATTTTAGACAGCTAGGTGGCATAGTGGACAGAGTGCGAGTCTTGGTGTTAGGAAGTCTTGAGTTCAAATGTGACTTCAGATACTATGTAACCATGGCAAGTCATTTAACCCTCTGGGCCTCGGTTTCACTCTAAAATGAGGTGGGGGTTGACTCAGTGGATTCTAAGCCCTTCCAGTTCTCCGTTTATGAGCCTCTAATCCTAACTGGCATGATCAAATATAAGGAGAAAGATGTTGAAGAGAAGATTTCATCAGTTATAGAACTAGGGACTTAGAAAGGAATTTAGATGTCATCTAGTTCAGGGTCATATTTTAAAAGTGAGGAAATGAAGGAGCAGAGAAGTAAAATAACTTGTTTTAAGTCATTAGTGGCAGAACCAGGGCTACAATCTCTCTCTCTCTCTCTCTCTCTCTCTCTCTCTCTCTCTCTCTCAGTTAAGGTTAAGTGACTTCCTCAGGGTCATACAGTTAGTAAGTATCTGAGGCTGAATGTGAAGTCAGGTCCTCCTGACTCTATCTACTGCACCACCTAGCTACCCCATGTCTCCTACTTCTCAACCCATCACTACACCAGGACACCTCCTTACCAAGAAGAAGAAGTAAGGCTGATGTAAGAGGTGGCCCTAGGGTCCGAGTCCTTTTTCTCCAGTTTACTCCATCAGTAACCCCCAGGGTTATAAAAAATGCTTTGTAAACCACAAAATGCTGTAGGGATGTGAGCTGCTATTAAAACATAGTGTAAGCTGGAGAGAGCTCTGTCTCAGAATTGAAAGAAGGTGATTCACAGAGCAGGGCACCACTTAGTCCTGGTTCTCCCTAAGACACTATACTCAGCCTGGGTGTCACAAGCAAGGTGGGCCTGGCGTGTACACAGTCAGGCTGCCGTTGCTGGTGGCTGTAGGTGGCTGCCTACAGGCTTGGCTGGGAGAAGCCATGAAAATCTCACCCACCCCAAAATGCCTCCCCCATCAGCTTGCCACAGTGACTGAAACTTGCACTATTAGTCACTTCTCTAGGTTAACCCTATTAGAATGAAAATTCCCCCCAGAAAAGGGCTTCTTAAACCATTTTGTATGTTGACTTCCTTGGCCACCTGATAAAGCCTATGAATTCCTCCTTCATAGAGTACTTACTTTAAAAGCCTAGAATACAACACAAAGGATTACCAAGAATATCAATTATACTGAAGCACAGCGCTCCAAATTTTTTAAGTTCAAATTTGCCATACAGTGATATATGTGCTTCTTTATCAACATGTCATATAACAAGATAATACATGTAAAATAAGCAAGTTAAAGCGTCTAATAGCTTTTCAAAGTAGTGATGAGCATAAATGATATTTTGAGATATCTGTGACACTGATGTGATTTGAAAATATCTGTAATTTCTATTGGTGATAATGTCACAGGTGCTGTTATTTCAACTGCAGTTTGTTATTTATAACTGAAAGGAATGATAAATTTCAGCTCAGGATTAGTGAAACCAAAAATGTAATTTCTCCTCCCATCTAAGTTTCAAAGACTTCCTGCAATGTATTCAGAACCCTTTTGTGAATCCCAGGTGAAGAACCTCAGCACCAAAGAAATAATGCCATAACCATAATTGGTCATTAACACCATTGCAGGAATTCATTTTATCAGGTAGCCTGGCTCTGCAAGGGGGTGAGTGATAGAGGGTTGGGAGATGGGATGGTAGTTTGTATCAGTGAGGTAAGGTAGGGGGAAGGCTTCATTATAGAAAGGATCAAAGACTTACACCAGAAAATTTGGGCTTGAGGTTTGATCCTCCTTGTCCAAAGTCCCATTTTGCCTGGTTGTGGTGAGGAGATGACCGGGGATTTCCCAAAGCTCTGGTAGCTAGAAAAGCTTTGAGTGTGGGTCTGGTGATGGGCTATATGACAGGATCACAGATTGAGAGCTAGAGAAGATCTCAGAGACCAACTAGCCCAATGTCTCAGGCAAATGACACGGAGGGAAATAAAATAACTTGCCCAGGGTTCTAAAGGCAGGCAGCCCACAGGATTTCAAGGGAGGTTCTCTGATCCCTTACCCTGCATTGTCTTTTCACTTATGCTGACTGCATGTGTTTTATGCAATATATTTCATTTATAAAGCCATGGTGGGGTTGCCATCTGTAATAGTAGGAGGAGCCCTCATATCAATCACATCATGGATACCTGAACTATTAAACACTATACTATTGTTCTGCACTGGCATTCAGAACCATTGCTAGGACTTTTAGCACATCAGATAAGCAGAGCAAACCATTGACATACTGGACAAAGACACCCTTAATAGAGGATCCTTAACCCATCATAACACCCATGGGGGTAGGATGGAAGAAAAGTTCAGCCTAGACTACCATCTGGTCGCTTCCTATTTTAACTAATTATTCTTGTTAATGAGGTACTAAGCTCTGTTGTTTCTACAAAGCCCTCTAAATTCGGAACCCTGGGGGCAAAGTCTCAGTCAGCCTCCCTCTGACTCCGCCCCATTCACAGCTCAGCTAAAAATTCCTTTCAATTCTAGCTGGCTAAGGGGCACTGAACGTGGAGTCAGGAAGATCTGAGATTAAATCTGGCCTCAGATACTTACTAGCTGTGTGTCCCTGGGCAAGTCCCTTAACCCTGTTTACCTCAGTTTCCTCATCTGCCAAATGAGCTGGAAAAGGAAATGGGAAACCACTCCAGTATTTTTGCCAAGAAAACCCCAAATGGGGTCATGAAGAGTTGGACACAATGGAAACAACTGAAGGACAAAGTATGTTTGATGTGCTCAGTGCTTGGGATGTAAAAATGGCAAGAGGGAAAGTGGTCCCTGTCTCTAAGAGTTTACAATCTACTAGGGGATTCACAATGGCTATTTGTGCCTGACCTGTGGTAGAGCATTCCAAGCTCATATTGGTCTGATCAGCCATCGTCAGACACACTGAAACTTGACTCTAGCATAGTGATGTCATTTTGATCCTCTTTGAGAAAGAAGGACAACCAACCAACCAACCAATCACCACATCCTACTAGGGGATTAAAAATGAGACAAGCAAGTACAAGATAATTGGAGTGTAGAGAGAACAATACACAAGTGGAGGTCAGGAAGGCTTCCTGGAAGAGGTAGCAGCCAAGCTGAGGCTTGAAGGAAGTGAAGGACTGCAAGGGAGGAAGGTAAGGAGGAAGAGCATGTGAGTACTAGATGGTTTGTATGAAGTCAATGGGGACAGAATATTGACAGAAGACCAAGTTCAAGGCAATAGTGAGTAGGCCAGTATGTCTGGGACATAAAAATTGCTAAGACTATTTGGAAGTTTATGGATTATCTCATCTTATGTCTTCAAAGCAGATGCTAATAGCCCCATTTTATAGATTAGGAAATATTAGAGTTTAAGTGCCTTGTCCATGCATTGTTAGTTCCTGAGGCAGAATTTGAACTCAGGTCTTCCAGACTTCAGGACAAATGCTCTACCTACTCCATTAATTGGCTGACTTTCATTGAGAGTCACTACAGTAGTTGTGTGGGAAAAACAAGTCTTGAAAGGTTATGCAGAACTAGACAGCTAGACAGAAAAGGGCTTTAAATGTCAAGCCATGATACTTTTTAGCTTCCCCCTAATAAGATGCTCGTTCTCTATTCAAGTCGTCTATACACAAGATGGAGACTTTATCTGTAACTTGGCAAAATGAGAGTTACTCATAGATAGGTGTTAACATATTGACCCCCCTGCCTCAAGTCTCTTCCCATTCCAATTCATCTACTCAGTGTCTAAATGGTTTTCCTTAAGCACAGGTGTGACCATGTCATCCCCTTCCCTCAATAAATAGTGACTCCCTATTACCTCCAGAATCAAACCAAAGGTCTTCTATTTAGCATTTGAAGTTATTCATACCATGTCCCCTTCTTACCTTTCCAGGCTTACACTCTACTTCTCTCCACAAACTCTACAAGCCTACTGGTCTACTTGTAGTTCCTCAAAAAGGTTGCTCCATCTCCCCTTTCAGTACCTATGTATTCACTGTCTCCAGTGCCTGGAATACTCTTCTCAGTCTCTTGGTTTCTGGCTTTCTTAATTTTCTGACTTCTTTTAAGTCTCAAGTCAAATTTGCTTTTTGCAAGGGGCCTTTCCCAGGCCCCAGCCCTCCCCAGTTGTTAGTGCCTTCCCCTCTGAAATTGGTCTTATATATTTTCTATGTGATAATTTACACATCATCTCTATCATTAGAATATAAACTCTATTCAGGGAATCTTCCTTCCTTCCTTTCTCCCTTCCTTTTTTATTTTCCTTCCTTCCTCTTTCTTTCCTTCTTTTCCTTCTTTCCCTTTTTGTTTTCTTTCTTTCAACCCTTTCTCCCTCCCTCTCTTCCTTCCTTCCTTCTTCCCCAGCACTTAGCACAATGCTTCACACCTAATCAGGACTTTTTGACTGACTGGTTATCATGTGGCCAACACCTCTCTCCCCTCCTTGCTCCCATTTATCAATATTTTTCCTGAGGCAACCCAAAATGAACACAATACTCCATATATCGAATGACTTGGGCGGAATACAGAGACTGCTCCAATGCTGCCCAAGATAGAGTTAGTTCTTGCCTCATATGTCGAACTTAGAGTTTAAACTCCCACATCTTTTTCAGACAAACTGCTCCCTCATCTCATGCTTGTGAGTTGAGAGACAGTGTGGTACAGTGTTAAGAACTTTAGCTTTGCAAATAGGACCTGGATTCAAAACCTGCCTCTGGTAGATACCACTTATCTGACCAAGAAGGCTACTTAACCTCTAGGGAGCCTCAATTTCCTCATCTGTAGAATGAAGGGGTTGGCCTAAATGGCCCTTAAAGTCCTTTCCAGCTCTAAATCTATGCTTCTGTGATGGGACAAAACAGGGAAAATATCAGCACAGACTAGAGCACACTCACCCAAATATGTCAATGATAATCCTCTCAACACTTCCTGAGTTGTCCACTATAACCCATTTTTGTAGTACTAATACCTTCTCAGTATGACATAGATAGCATATTCCTTATCTCACTGCAAACATATATACTCTATGGGTAATAAAAGTACCTACTCAACAGTGTTGTAATGTAATATATATGCATGTATATAAATGTACATGCATACGTGTATGCTTATGTGTGTACACGTGTGGGGGTAAAGGTATAGATTATGCTTCAAAGTGTGTATATTTGTATGTATCTATTTATCTATGTACATATACACACACATTAATACGTATACAGGATGTCCCAAAAGTTTTGATGCAGCTTTAAGCCCTTTTGGGGTCCCTAACAAAGTTAATAAATTCTTTTGGAATTTGAAAGTCAGTTAGCTCATTACCTTCACTATTAGAAATCTATATTTGATAGTCAAATAAAATATTTGAATATTATATAATGCATTAGAGCAATGGAATGTGATAGACATTGAGCATTTTGGAAATCCTTTAGTTTGCCAACCTGACACAGGGTATTTGCTCTAATCTTAACAGAATGCTCTCATGAGTTTTTGCTATGTTCAAGAACATTCATCACCTCTTAGCTAAGTTTATTTAGGCTTTTAATATGGAAAGTAATGAGCAGGTTAGCACTAAGATTTAATGCCCCAAGCCATACCCACACAGATACAATTATGGATTTGGGGGGAAGAATTGAAATGGTTCTCTCAAGATCGTGACTTATTCATATGATAGAAAATGAACAACAGCTCAGTCCTTCATGCTTCCCTGGGCAAGAAATCTGAAATGCATCCAACTAGAGCTTCTAGGATGCCACCTTCCAACACCTAGGTGCCAGCTCACTCACTGCCAAATAATTCTTACCATCCTGATAATGATGAGGGGCAGGATGATAAGTGACTCCTGTCACTTCCACACTCCTGACTTATATACATTACACTGATGGAGAAAGAAAGGCTTTCCGACAGAAAAGTTCCCTGATATTCTCATTTTAGAAAAGGCGTAGAAACAGTCTAGTCTATTAATCCTTGGCTGTAGTCATCAGCATCTTGGAGATGGGGTAAAGGTACAGGTTATGCTTAAAAGGGGATTGGAGCTCTGATACTTGAAAAAAAATTAATTGGATTTCTTATCAATGTTCACATATTTTTCCTGTAATTTGAGAGCAATAGAAGTGACAGACTTTTAAGAGATGATTATAGTGGAAGGAAATGGGCTAGTATAGTAGCCTGTTGCCAAGGTATAAATAACACACTGACCTGTTCTCTGCAACCAAATGCTTCAAAGAGCTCCCCATTTCTGATCTGTATAAAGTGAGTGTGCCTATCAAGAAGATGTCATTCGGTTCTGTGATTTGGGGCACCAATTTCCTAACCAACAGCCTCCCTTTATTCAAAAAAGCAATCAAGGTATAGAAGGAAGATAGGTAGATAGATAGATAGATAGATAGATAGACAGATAGATACAAACAGGCAGATAAATAGATAGAGACAGATACAGACAGGCAGATAGATAGACAGACAGATACAAACAGGAGGATAGAGACAGACAGACAGATAGGTAGATAGGTAGATAGATAGATAGATACAAACAGGCAGATAAATAGATAGAGACAGATACAGACAGGCAGATAGATAGACAGACAGATACAAACAGGATAGAGACAGACAGACAGACAGGTAGATAGACATATTATTTTACAAAGAATAATAACTGGGGAGATAGAAGGAATCTCAGAGGCCATCTGGTCCAATTCTTTATTTTACAGATGGGGAAACTGAAGCTCAGAGGGTGCAAACAGCTTGGCCAAGGTCACACAGGTAGTCAGCATCTGAAGTAGGATTGGAATCCAGGCTTTCCAGATCCCAAGTCTATCCCTGAATCCTCTGTACTACTAGCTGATACAGACCTGAATAATGAAAATGCTGAAAATCAATGGCCAGTCAACAAACATTTCCTAGGCAAGGCTAATCTGATCCTAAAAGGATTTACCAATATTTTGTAAATAAAAAATGAGACTCTTTGAGTGTTGTGTGAAAAAGTACTAGAAATCAGGAGACCTGGGTTTAGCCTCCAGATCTATTAATTATGTGACTGAGCAAGTCACATTCCTTTTCTGGGTCTCTATCTCCTTATTTGTAGAATGAGGAAGTTAGGTCAGGTATGATGAATCCCTTTGATAGTCAAGTGAAGTCTATGGTCCCCTTCTTTAAATAATGTTTTAAAATACAACTAAATTTCAGTTAAAGGTTAGAGAAAATAAAATTGTAAAAAAAAAAATTCTGATTCAAGTTCATGAATCCCCTGAATTCTATGGATCTCAGGTGAAGATGACTTATAAGATCCTTTCTAGCTCTAGGTTCCATGTTTCAATGATTCTGCTTGTCTTTCCCATCAAAGGGTTAATTGAGGAAAGCTGTGGAAAATGTTCAGACCCAAGGGCCTTAGATATAAGCCAAGTATGTTGTTCACTGGGTGTGAGCTCAGAGACCCAAAGGATATACTGCCCCAAAGCACCTCCCCTAAAGACCTCCTGGAAATTCCCAACTTTCTCATCAATTCTGATGCCTTCTTAAGGATTTCAGTCTTTTAACTCAGGCTATCCTGTAAAGGTGACATTTCAACAAGTGGTGTTCAATAGGTCATCTTAGAGACTCATAGAACCCCAGAGCTAGAAGGATCTCAGAGGTGGTGGTGGGAGATAGCATAATGGACCATGAATTTAGAAGAAGAAGACTTGTGTCTTGTCTAAGTCATACAGAAATTGACTTGCCCACCAGGGCAAGAACCCATATTTCCATATTCCCCAGGCTAGGATTTTTCTACTACCTTTGTTTACTTAAAAAACAATTTTGTTATGTTTTTTATATTGCTCTTACATCCTAATGACTCCTTTCTTGACCCCCAGGAGCCATCCTTTATAAGAAAGAAATATATAGCAAAACATAACCTAATATATTCAGCTCAGTGGGGATGAACTCAAATAGAAATGGGGTCACTAATCTGTACATGAGGATCTCTGTGGGTAGCATATTGGCTCAGTTTTAAAATGTAATGTTGTCTATGCTTCATAATATTTTATTTTATTAAATATTTCCCAGTTACATTTTAATCTGCTTTGGCTGTACTTAGGCATATTGTAGGTGGCATGCCCTGGTGGACTATATGTTTGACACTTCTGATTAGCCTAGTGGCCTATTATCAATTATTAGGGCCAGTGCTAGGAAAATTGTAGAGATCTTAAGTTTCAAGTGGTCATCTGCCCCTTCTCCTCAGTGCTTTTTGCCCTCAGAGGTATCCCCCCTCCAACACTTCTGTATCTCAGGTGTCTAATACACTCATGTTCCCTCCATATTTTCAATGATAAAAACCTGCTTTCAAGGAAAAAACTCTGATAAGCTCATTCATACTGAATGATGACATTCACTGTGTTACCCTTTCCACATGTATTTGAATTTTAAAAGGACAAGGTTTAAGCTAATAAATAGATGAATGAATAAACAGAGAAAGAAGGGGAAAGGAAGGAAGAAAAAGAAGAGAGGAAAAGAGGGAGGAAGGGACTGACTGTGGATGGGAATAAGCCAGTAGGCCAATGGAAGATTTTTTTTGTTAATGGGGAAGGAGTTATACCATATAAGAAACTGTTTCTTAGTGGGATTTTCACTTTTATTTAGTTGTTGGCCAGATTTTCAAGGAACTGGACCCACCATGGATGAGTTTTAATAAAGGGATCTTTGTAAGTCACCTGTAGAGGTGAGGTTAAGGAAGCATGTGGGTCACTGGACCTCAGTGTGGTATAATGGAGCATTGCTGTCTACAGCATTCAAATCTCAGTGTGACCTTGGATAAGACCCAATCTCCCTAGGCCTCTCTCTATTTCCTCATTTGTAAAATGAAGAAGGTAGAACAGATGATCTTTAAGGTCCTTTCTATCTTTAAATCTGTGGTCTTTATCACATTTTATTGTATATTGTTGGCTGGAACTATTGTTTGATTTAACCTTTGTGACATCCTCAGAACATGTCTTATACAAATGTCATATTATTCTTGGTGTCTAGGGTAGGGCCCTGTCATGGTTGAACCTCAATGTCTGTTGAATTGAATTCTTGCCATTACTACATTTTAATAGCTAAAAAGGTAGTGGCATTTACATAATGCTCTTAGGTTCACAATGCACTTTACCTGTTTTAACCCATTTGGAAATTCTATCCATCCTTCAGGGCATAGTGTGTTAAGGGTTTCTGCATTTTAACTCAGGTTAAGATGTTATCCTGGAAAGGTGACATTTCAGCAGTGGTGTTCATTAGATCATCTCAGAGACTCATAGCACCCCAGAGCTAGAAGGATCTCAGAGGTGGTGGTGGGATATAGCATAATGGGCTCTGAATTTGGAATAAGAAGACTTGTGACTAGTCTAGCCCGCCAAAACAAGAACCCACATCTCTGGGGGGTTTCTGTTTTCTGGATTTCTGTTTATGAAGCCTCCCCTGAACCCTCACAGGAAGAGGGGATGTTTCCTTCCTCTGGCTTCTCATTCCATCTTGTTTGTGTCTTTCATGAACCTCATCACATCCTGCTTTGTGATATCAAATTTTATGTTCCTCTTATCATTCCTACCAACTCTTCAAGTTCTGTGAGGAAAGACATCACATATTATTCATTTGTGTATATCTTGAAACACCAAGCTCATAGCAGGCATTCAGTAACTACTTATTGAATTCAATAATTTGGGAAATACAAGAATATGAGACCGTTCTGACTAGCAAGAGCCCCCTTAGGCTCCTACACCTAGAATCCTCTACTTCCCTCGGATCAAATGAGATAATATACATAAAAGTGCTACATAAATTCTAGCTATTGCCATCATTATCTCTTTTGTAGAATAATCCTCAGGTCAGCAGGGTTCCCAGAGGTCACAGGAACATACATTTAAAGCTGGAAGAGACCTCATATACTATACAGTCCAACCTCTCCCTTTTACAGAAGAAGAAACTGAGACCCCAAGAGAAGGGAAGTTAAATGATTTGCCTCAAGTCAAATAGGTCATATAAATATCAGAGTTAGTTGTTGTTTATTAGAGTTCAACTCTTGGTGACCCCATCCGGGATTTTCTTGGCAAAGATAGAGTGGTTTGCCATTTTTGTCTCCAGCTCATTTTACAGGTGAGGAAACTGAGGCAAACAAGGTGACTTGCCCAGGGTCACACAGCTAATAAGTATCTGAAGCTGGATTTGAATTAAAAAAGATGAGTCTTCTTGACTCCAGGCCTAGCACTTTATCCAAGATGTTACTTAGCTGCCCAGGACTAAAAAATAATAATAGCTAGCATTTATATAGTGTTTTAAAGTTTACAAAAAACTTCACAGATATTACTTCATTTTATCTTTACAAAAGCCCTGGGTGGGAGAGGCTACTATTATCTCATTTTGCAAATAAGGAAACTAAGGTTGTCGTTTTTATTGAAATTCACACAACTAAAAAAACCGTCTAGGGCAGGATTTGTACTCAGATTTCCCCACCTCTAGGTCCAGTGCTCTACCCCCTACACCACCTAAATTTAAATTCGATCCTCTGATTATGGAGCCAGGGCTTTTTGAACTCTGCCTAGTTGTACCCCACCGGCTCATTTGTTCATGCCTCCTTGAAACTCAAATGATGTAAAAGAGATGAGTAATAGTCTGAGTCATCAGTTTCAAAACAAAGACTCTTTACAACTATTCTCAGCAGGTTCTAGCTCGCCTCATAACCCTCCAGGCTTTTCTTAGCAGTTTTTGTAACAAGAGTATCACCTTGCTTATACAAATCTGGTCCATTTTGGGATTTTAGGTGCTGGTTTGTTTTTTTCCTTTCATCTCATCTCTGAGTGAAAAAAAGCAAACATGCAGATTCATACTGTCAGATATCTTTTGTTCATATTTGGTCAGGTGATTCCCATCTTTTTAGTAATTAGCCAGCCTGCCATTTGAACTCCCACAATTCCCCCAGGCAGATGTCTGCCTTGGCCTCAGAGAGGGCATTGAAAGTCACTGTCAATCAAGCAGTTTCCCTGTGGCAGAGATTAGCTTCTCAGGCCTAGCTCTCTGATGGGACTTTAGTACTACATGCTCCCCAAAGGTTTTCATCAACAAAGGCTTGAGCAGAGCTGTCCAAATGAGTGTCTAATTTGGAAAAAAATAAATGCTTGTTTTCATTGGGAGTAGGCGGCATACTGTGACCCAGAGGGACTTCAAGTCCTATTTCCCCACTCGATGAGGTAAGTTAGATGGATTCGCACCTGCTGAAATAGCACCTATAATTTTTCATGGCGTTTTTTCTAACAATGGCGACCCCCATTGTTCTGAGTGTCTAATCTCCTTTTATCTCCATAGCTGTCTGTTTACACGGCCCCTTTCACTGTAGTACCCAGGGCTTTGACAAGATGTAATTTTACCACGAAACAGTCTTTTTAAAAGTGTTGAGTTTAATTCCTCCTAAGCTTGGGTTTCTATAAAAGCTCCTAATGTCCTCCCCTCCCCCACCCAACTTCTAGAATGGCAGTTTCCTATGTCTATAAAACCCCTCCCCAAACCAAGCAAAGGTATGGCTGCCTGTCTTAAACAAGCAGAATGTTACACTCAATTATGGGCAGAGGCTGCACCATGACATCCCATGTAGAGTCAAGAGCATAAAATGGCTCCCCATTGCCTGACATAGCAAGTCTAAGTTACAAGATGAGGCCCTTCACATCCACCTCCAACATAGCTTTTTAACCTGTTTATTCACTGCTCTCCTACTATACCTTCCCCTCAAGTCAGACCATCCCCAAGAAATGAAGAACTCACTACTGGCAGAGCCTTTAGTCAGAAGACAGATGCTTTATTTATTCTGAGTTTTGGAGAAAAGACAAGTCAGAACATTTGTTGGGAGTGGGGGTGGGAAAGAAGGCAGTTTCTTGACCCAAAGGAAAAAATAACTGTAGAAAAAAATTATCTGTTGGAGTCAGACATCAAACAACTGGAGGAGCTCTTATACAGAAAAGCCTACATTTATGGTTGTGATTACATAAAGTGCTTCCTATAGATAATCTAATTTGATTCTTCCAAACACTCCATGATGAGGTGGATGTTTAAGATTGTTGATAGTTCCATCTTACGGACAAGGAAATTGAGCTTCAGAAAGAGGTCAATTGTGTTGCCATTGATGATACAACTAATTAATTAGTGATTGAGTCAGAACTGAAATCCAGGTATCTCTGGCTCCAAATCCAGAGAACTCACAGAGCAGGGAAGGTTCTTAAGGTACTGGTGGAAGGGAAATTGAGTTTGTAAGCAAGGAAGGGAGATAGGGTAGAAGGTGCTGTCTTGGAGTTTATTTTACAGAATATCAGAGCTGGAAGGAACTTTAGAAGTTCATCTAATCCAAACCATCCCCACTGAAGAAACTGAGGCCCCTCCAGAGGTGAAATGACAAAATTTATTAGTGTATTTGTTATACTTCCCTGTCCCCCCACCCCCACCCCACATATACTTAGATATAAATTCTTGAGGAAAGGGACAGAATATTTTTGAAAACGTTAAAACTTAATCAGCCAGTTAACTAGTATTTATTAAACCTCTCCCATATGCCAGGCACCATGCTAAGTGCTCTCAGGATACAAAGAAAGATAAAAGAGAGCTCCTGTCTTCATGGACCTTACAATCTAATGGGCTAGCCAATGTAAAAACAACCTGGTACAAAATATAGCACTTTCCTCCGCAGGAGAATCACCCACACCCATACATCCAGGACAAGGCAGGAGTTCAAACCCAGATGGTTCTTCCCAACACCCCAAGTCCAAAGTCTCCCCATTACACCATCATTAGTACAATCCCCTCCCCTCCTAGTAAGTCCAACGCAAAGGCAATCATCACTTTATCTGAATGGTTGAGGCCAAAGTGAATCAAAGGCTCAGCTCTCATTTAAAATTTCAGTTTAATTCTCACTTGATCTTGCAAACGGATAGAGCATTAGATCTGGAGTCAGGAAGACGACTTTAAATCTATCCTCAGACACATATTCCATATGTGACCCTGGGCAAGTCACTTAACCTCTGTATCAATCAAAGCTTTATTAAGAGCCTACTACGTACCAGGCACTGTGCTAAGCGATGGGGATACAAAAAAGAGACAAAAGACAAGAAGCTACTCTCAAGAAGTTTACAAACTAATGGGGGAGATGACATACAAAGAAATCTATACAAACTATATACAGGATAGATAGGAAATAATTAGCTGAGCGAAAGCACTAAAATTAAGAGGAGCTGGGGAAAGTTTCTTTTTGTTGAGTGGATCAGTCATGTTCGAGTCTTTGTGACCCCATATAGGGGTTTTTGTGACTAAGATACTGGAGTGGTTTGCCATTTCCTTCTCCAGCTCATTTTACAGATGAGGAAACTGAGGCAAATAGGGTTAAGGGACTTGCTCATGATTATAGCTAACAAGTATCTGCAATTGGATTTGAACTCAGGTCTTCCTGACTCCAAGTCAAGCACTTTATCCACCATGCCACCTAGCTGCCCCGTTATATTGCATACATGTATACATACATATAGGAAATGGCTAATACAAAGACCTGTTTTACTGCACTATACAAGTTTGCAATGGGTTTTATTTTTCTTGCTTTCTCAGTGGGGATAGGAGGTAAGAAGAGAATTTGGAGCTGAAAATAAAAGAAACTAGATTTTTTAAAAGAGCGTGTTCAGGCTTCAGGTCTAAGATGACTTTGTACTATCTGTTCAAAAAGTCTCACACAAAGGGACTTTACCTGGGCAGGAGGGGATGGGGGTGGGGAAGTAGGGAAGAAGGGATGTATAATGAGTGTAATGGGCTACTTAAGATTTGTTTATAGATTCCTGAGAGTTCTTTGTGGTAGAGGAAAAAAAAGGTCTCATAACTGGAAAGAAAAGGTTCATTTTAACATATTGAGGAAGTTCCTAAGCCAACCTCAATGACCATCTCTGCTCCTGACTCTCCTACATGGGCATTAATACTTTTTTTCTATTTTGTTAATATTTTCATTTTTATGGCTATTATTTTCCCTTCATGGACTACTTTTAGCCTGAAGGGCCCCTTTCAACTTCTTTCTATGCATTGTCTTCACCCATTAGAATGTAAACTCCCTCGAGGGCAGGCACTATCTATTTGCTTATATCTATATCCCTAGCACAGTGCCTGGCACATAGTGAGTAGTAATAAATGCATTCTCTAGCTACTGAATGTTATTTGCATAACAGAGAAACATGGTACCCATTTGGAAACAGCATTAACAGGGTGTCAGGATACCTGGGTCCAAATCCCTACTGTGATATTCATTGCCTTTGTGACCTTGGGCAAGTCACTTAACAAACCTCTGAAAGGTGAGAAATTTTGACTGTCTGATATCTATGCTTTTTCTGATTCTAAATCCTATAAAATCTTAAGCCTTGGAAGACCTGAATTCAAATCTAAGTTCTTGTATTTATTAGGGTGTTGGTCCTTGGAAATAAATTAGCTTTCTGTATTTCAATTTCTTCATTTGTAAAATGAGGATAGTAATGCTTGCCCTATTTTCTCACCTAAGTGTTGTAAATGAATATGGCTGCTATTATGAATATTAAAGCTTTTGGAATATTAAAGCTTTTGCCTTTCCTCCCCATCCAGTCCCTGCTTTTCTGTCATCTAACATTCCCAGACCTTTTATTACTTTTGCTCACAGTAAAACCCTTTAGCTCTTAATTCATTCTCCACAGAATGACCTGAGACGTGTCCAACTTGGAACGATGATTGATAGGGCAATGCTCAGATGTGACCGAAGGCTATAAGGTCAGGTCCTGTGATGGTTGTCCTAGATGGGCTATTTCCAGATTGACTTTACTTTGCAAAGACATCTTTCTGCCAAAACTACTACTCTCCCTACAGCAACTCTGGTGCCTGGACCAGCACAAAGCTGATGGGTGAGACCTCGTTATATCTACCTGGTCCCAATCACCTGATAACACCGTCTTGTGCTATGATCTCACATCACAAGTGAATTCTCCCTTCTCCTCCCCCCTCTATCCTTTCCAACATTCCTTCTGGGAATAGTAATTAAATCAATACCATCATTGCTTCTGGAAAGGGCATGTCAGATGTTGCCCTATGCCCTCCTCCCTCTCCATAACTTAACTCTTCCTTGGCTCTCCCTATTAGAAAGAAGTTCTTCCCACTGTGTGCTTAGCACATAGGAGGAGCATAATAAATGCCGGCTGTCTTGTTGACTTGAAATCAGGGACTGTTTCTCTTTTTTGTATAGGTATCCCCAGCACTTAGCACAGTGCCTGGAATATTATAAACATTTAATAAATGTTTTTCATTAACCAATCAATCAATTCTTTCATTTCAGCTCTATATACATTGGACCCCTATTATACTATAGTTGCTCAGTTTTTCTACAATCTTTCCCTATTATCCTAATGCTAAATTTATACAAGCTACTACTTCCTGGCAGCAGAACCAAAGGAAAGTGTGCTCTCCCCATCTCACTCTATCAGTAGCTGCCTGGGGAGGTCCATCCCATTTGACTCTTCCCATGAGTCCCCATGGAAATGGAAGGACCAGAAAGACAGGGAATTGCTCTTTCCAGTAGCTGTACTGAATTTGCTGTCTTCTCCAGGGAGTTAATTTCCTTTCTTCTGACATTTTGGGTGGGTGACAATAGCAGTAACCAGCAGACCCTCTAGTGCCTACAGAATGATGTACAGGGGTGGGGGAACCTTCGGCCTCCAGACCACATGTGGCCCTCTAGGTCCTCGGGTGCTGCCTTTTGACCAAGTTCAAGTTTTACGGAACAAATCCTTTTATTAAGGGGATCTGTTCTGTGCTGCTTGGGTTGAGTCAAAGGGTTACTCTTGAGGAGTCACATGTGGCCTCGAGGCCAAAGGTTCCCCACCCCTGCTGGTCTACAAGGACATCTGATATTCACTAGGGTTTTATATTGCACTAAAGCAGCAACTGGTTTTGATTTAATGCAGCAAGCATTTCTTAAGTGCCTGTTAGATGTCAGGCACCATCCCAAGTAATAAGGATAGAGAAAACACATAGAAAAACAAAACAACACAAAGATTCAGTGTCAACAACAAAAAGTTCCCTGCCTCCAAGGTGCTCCCATCCTGATGAATGGTCCCATCCCCAAATCACCAGATCTGAGTGTTAGCACAGCAGGGGATCACCCAGTTCAACCTCCTTAGCTGAATGGGATTGTCCAAGGTCACATAAATTGGAACTAAGGCTGCATCTGGAGGCAAGAAGACCCAAGTTCAAATCCAGCCTCATATACTTACTAGCTATGTGATCTTGGACAAGTTACTAAAAAAATAAAATTAAAATAAAATTTTTAAAAAAATCTGTTTTCCTCAGTTTCCCCAGTGGTAGAAAGGGGGAAAATAATAACACCTACATAAGGATCAAATAAAATAATATTTGTCAAGAGGTTAGTGCAATGCCTGGCACAGAGTAGGAACTACAGTAATGCTAGCTATTAATATTATTAATAATATTATGAGTCAGTGGTAGTTTTAGGCCCCCTGGTGCCCAGGTCCAACCATGCTGCCACTTCCCAGAGGACAAAGAAATATTTCTCAAAAAGGAAGGCTATTTAAGCTACCAGGACAAGGGTGAACACTGTGTGCTTCAAGATTTGCTTCACTAGCTCTAGAGCAAGAAAAGACCTTAGAGGTCGTTTAAGCCAAATCCTATGTTTACAGTTGAGAAAATCAAGGCCCTTAGAGGTTAAATGACTTACCTAAGGTCACACAAATAGCATGCGGCAAGCTAGGAAACCAAACCAGGTACTTCTGAGGCTGGGTCAGTTTTCTCTCTGAAGCTGCACCCTTCAGAGAAAGGGGAAGAAGGGACTCCTCCCTCAAAGTGGGGCAGGTTCTCATTTCAGTAAGGTAGCTGACAAACTACCTCTCTTGGATGCAAAAACCGGATGGCCTTTGATAGCATCTCTGGGGCTTTCATAGAGAAAGACAGAAAGGAGCTGTCAGACAAGAGAAAACTGCAGTTGATCAGCCGGCTCCCTTGAGAGGCCAGACTCTGCTTTGACAGAAGCTGCCTGGCCAGACTGCTCAGAATGTCCCCTCCATCCCTCCATCTCCCATCCCCCCCAAGCAGCACTGTCTTCCTACCCCAAGTACACAAACCTCACCTTTAGCCCTTGAGTGTTGAGCTCCAGCAAGGCTCACTGTAGGGAAGTAGCGGTACAGAGATCTCCCCTCAATAGTCCCAGCCGCTGCTTCCTAGATTAACCACCAGGTGAGAAACCAGGCTCCACTGCCCCACCTCTGCCTTCTTCCTAGGCTACTTTCTACAGCCTGACTTTTCTCTTATGGTCCTGAAGAAAGACATGACAGGATTGCTTTGAAACCCACAACAGCTACCCCAGCCTGCCTCAGGGACGCCAGCTCCACATGGGAAAGGAGGCTGCCTAGCAATTAAACATTCCCCATAGCCAATCTGTCACTCTCCACCTGGGAGGTTACCGCAGACTTCTCTTTTCAATAAGGTGCTAGCGCTGAAACCTCTTGGATCCTCCCTAAATCCCTTCCTCTTGGGTGATTTTATCCTTTTTTTCCAAAAAGTCAGAATCATTTGGATGCCAGATTGCCAGCACAAACTAAAAACCACCACTTCTCATGACTCATCCCATGAAACCAAAACAGTTCTGTGAACTTTCTAAAACCTTATAATTTCTTCACTTTAAAAAACCTAGGTGAAAAAGATTCGGGTGTCAGAGTGGACCACTCACAGGTAGCAATCGAGTGCTATTGTTAATTAAAGAAAGTAGGAAAAATAGATAGGTAAGCAAAAGTCTTGAGATTCTCGCTGTATACGGCAATGGTCTATTAAGCCAAATCCTCTTAGAATAATTGTGACCACGTTGAATATCTATACTTCATAGAACCATAGACTTAACGCTAGGAGAGACATTAGAGATGGCAGGATTTGAAGTTAGAAGGGGTTTCAGAGGTCATCTAACCCAACTTCCTCATTTTAAATTAAATTTTATTTTGTTTTCAGATCTGCACTTTCTCCCTCCCACCTCTCAACCCCACCCCTGTAACTGAGAAAACAAGAGGAAAAAAAACCCTGTTAGAAACATATATAGTCAGGCAAAATGAATTTCCACATTGGCTGTGTCCAAAAAATCCTGTCTTAATTTGTACTCTATCAGGAACTGGATACCATATTTCATCCCAAGTCCTCTGGAGTCCTCTGGCCATTGTCCAATCTCCTCATTTTACACATAAGGAAAATGAGACCCAAAGAGGCTAAGTAATTTACCCAAGGTCAAAAATGCTGTGGCAAAGGTAGGATTTGGAACCTGTGTTCCCTGTCGCTAAATCTAATGTTCTTTACTTTGCACCATTTTCTTTTGAAGTAATTGAAGTTAAGTGACTTGCCCAGGATCACACAGCTAGCAAGTGTCCAAAGTCAGATTTGAAATCAGGTCCTCCTGATATCAGGGCCAGTGAGTGCTCTATCCACTACACCAACCTAGCTGCCCCTGCACAATTATTTTTATGTCTTATTACTGTTGCTTTTACACCACATTCATTTCTTAATACACCCTCTTTCCCTGCCCCCTACTACTTAAGGAGTCTTTTCTAATAACAAAGATTCGATGCACCTGAACCCACACATAAATCAGTTCATCAAAAACAAAGGACACATAACCTGTGTCTGAGAACCCTTCGTCTCCAGCCTCTGTGGTGAAGCAAGTGAGGTACAGGCCTTCTCTGAGGCCAGCCTTGTTCCTTATAATGACATAACATGAAGTTTTGTTTTATTGTGTTTCTCATTTACATTGTTATATTCCTTTTATAAATTGTTTTCCTGCTAACTCTGGTATTTTACAAATGAGGTAATAGAGGCCCAGAGAAGGGAAAGGACCCAACCAAGGTCAAAGCTAGAATTCAAACCCAGTTCCTCTGACTCCCAAGACAGTTTATTTCCCATTTGGCCCTTGAGGAAGAGTTAGGATTGGCTCTGGCTGTAAAATAATTACAAATAATTTCTCTATCCTGCCACTCTCTCTCCACTGTCACCCCTAAGGAAAATTTATATGACAAACATTATAAATAGAGGAAAATTCTGGGCAGGAAATCAGAAAGCATGGTTTTTGCCCCAAGCTCTGGTTGTTGCCACATAGTCTAGAGAGGTTGTTTTCTGAATCTTAGTTTTTTTTCCCCCTTTGAAAAATAAGGGGAAAAAATTAGAAGGTTCTCTCTTTCCCTTTTCTCCTCTCTCTCTATTCCCCCTCCTTCCTTTTCTCCTCTTTCTTCCCCTCCACTTCTCTCTCTTCTTCTTCTCTTTCTTCCTCTCCCTTCCCTCCTTTCTTTTCTCTCTCTCCCTTTCTCCTCTTTCCTTTTCTCCCCATTCTCTCTTTCCCTTCTTATTCCCCTCCTTCCTTCTTTCCACTCTCTTTCCTCATCTCCCTTCTCAATCCTCTGTCTTTCCCTTCTCCCCCATTTCTCCCCTATATCTCTTCCCTTTTCCTTCCCCTTCTTCCTTTCTCTTCTTTCCTTCTCCCTTCCTTCTTTCTACCTTCTGCCTGTCTCTATCTATGTCTCTCCCTTTCTTTTTCTTCACCTCTGAACCCCCACCACTTCCAAAGTCACACAGCTAGCTAGTCGAAGGCAGAGTCAATACTTAACTTTGACTCTCAGAACAGGGCCCTTTGCTATGGGAGTTAAGCTTCTAGAGACAGAGAGATCTGTGAAAAAGCAAGTCCCAATTTCCCCAAGAAGCTTGACAGGTAAGGTTGCATGTCCACTATCCTTGATGGCCTGAAAACATAGAAATTGAGCCTTGCTCCCCTAATTGTTGACTGTTAAGGTTGAGAAATTAAGTCTAGACTCTAGAACATGAGCCAGGATACTGAACATTTACAAGTAGCTTACTCTAGAACAGAAAATAGAAGGAGAGACTTTCCTAGTTCCCCACCCTCCACATCTGCTATGAGGAGTTAGCATCCTCATAGTAACACTGTCAGAAGAGTTTGTCCTGGAACTCTCTAGTGGTCTCAGTAGGAGACTGTAAGAACAAACAATGGGGATTAATTACCTTGTCTCAAAGAGAAAAAGGCAACAGAGTCTGAGTGATTTGTCCAAGGTCATTAAATGCTGTAGCATTAAGACCAAGCAAATTCTCTAACACTTTGGCTACACTGCCTGGATCTATGGAACTGAGTCAAACAGTCTTTGGGGACAATGAATGATAATCATGAAAAATTCAGTGGTGAGGGAGTCAGGAAAACCTAGATTTTACCCCCAGTTCTTCTAATAATTTGGGAATGTGTGATATTGGAAAAATCATTTTACCTTTATTTATCTCCATTTTCATACCTTTAAAATGGGTACAATGACATTTTTTGCTGTTCACCTCATAGATTCATTGTGAGGAAAGAACTTTGGTAGCTGGAAGGCATTATGTGAATCTTAATTATTCAGACCACAGGTGGATTCTGGCACAGGAGGTAACAGCTTTTTGTAGTCATGAGTTTAAAAAAAAAATCATCTCCAATGCCTCCTTCTTAAAGCAAGAAGTAGGGATTGGACAGAATGACTCTGGAGAGAATTGGACAGATACCGGATACAATGTTGTATCCATTACTAACTTTGGTCATTAGATCAGATGGTTTTACTTAAATCTCACTCTTTTGTCATAAGACAAAGTATACTTTGAGGTAGATGGTTTTCCTTCCAAGAAATCACAACTCCAAGGATAAAATGCATCACTTCAACGTAAAATGGAGATTCATTTCACCTTGTTGTACTAGTAGGGGGGAAAATTTAAATAGACTGTTTTCAATCCATAAAAGTAAGAGGTAACTTCAAGTATGGGATCAGAAAATTTAAAGCCAGGAACAGATTGAGTTGAATTCTTTTAAAAATGTGATTCATTTCCACTGATTTATTAAATGCTTCCTCTATGCATGCAATGGCATGACTAGACAACAGGAGCAAGCCAGTGGGGTTGAGCTAAAATGAAATATCTGAAGGGACTGATAAGGTTGGATGGAGCTGAAATCTCAAAGACGGATCTGCATCTACTGAGGTAACTTGACAAGTTTGGAGAATATGTGTGTGTGTGTGTATGTGTGTGTGTGTGTGTGTGTGTGTGTGTGTGTGTGTGTAGACAGATAGATATAGATAGACATTGTGTCATGTTATTGCAAAATTGGTAAATAAAACAATAAGTTGTGAGAAAACTATCATGTTGGATGGGACTTTAAAGGAAGGGAAGCTTCATGGAGGCTGGATGACCATTTGTCAAGGACATTTAATAGGAGATTCCCTTTTGGATAGGGGTTATACCAGATGCAGTTCTTAATCTGCACCCATACATAGCTCCCAGGCTAATGCCACCTCTTTGTTTTGGGGAGAAATCGAAAAGGGCTAGGTGGTGATGCTATGGAAATGTTTTGTTTGAAATCCTAAGAGGATGTGAATGAAAAGAGTGGAGTTACCTTGCTTGGATTTAAAAATGCGATTGAGGGACTTGGCTAGAAGACTAGATAGGATAGCTATCAGGATAGATCTTCTCCATCTTACTGTTGAGATGAGAAGAGGAAATAGGGGAGTGGGCCTCCGGGAGTCCTTGCTCATAATCCTCTGAATGCTAGAACAGAGGCAGTTCTTGGTAATGGAAATAAGTATCTTGTTATCTCCTTAAAGTATTTCCAATGGGATTTTTAAAACTCTAGTTGTCAACATAAGGTGGAGAGCACCTCTGCTGCTATTCCCCTGGGGAGGGACAAATGCTTCTGTATGTGTGTGTGTGTGTGTGTGTGTGTGTGTGTGTGTGTGTGTGTGTGTGTGAGAGAGAGAGAGAGAGAGAGAGAGAGAGAGAGAGAGAGAGGAAGGGAGGGAGGGAGACAGAGGGAGAAAGGGAGAATGAGGAAGAGAGGAGAGAGAGTGAGAGAGGAGAGGGAGAGGGAAGGAGAGACAGAGAGAGAGAATGAGGAAGAGAGAGAGATGAAGTGAGATGAGAGAGAAGAGAGAGAAAAGAGAGATAGAAGAGAGGGAGAGAGAGAATGAGGAAGAGGGAGAAAGAGAGAGGAGAGAGAAGAGAGAGGAGGGAGAACGAGGAAGACAGAGGAGAGACAGAGAGGAGAGAGAGACAGAGAGAGAAAGAGCACCTGCATCATATGTCTGCTAACATTAATTAGAGCTAACATTTATCGTGCTTTAAGGTTTGCAAGACAATTAACTTCATGGTATCCTAGGCTCTGGGGGAGGGGAGGATAGAGGGAAAGCATAAGAATTTAATAAATGCTTACAATGTGACAGACACTGTGCTAAGTACTGTATTACCTTGTTTGATCCTTGCAAAGTAGGTGCTATTGTCTATTCCATTTTACAGATGAAACAAAGGTCAAAGGACTTGCCCAGAGTCACACAGATTGTTTAGTGGGAGGCCAGATTTGAACTGTGTTCTAGTCACTCACAGTGGGTACCACTGGTTTCAGAGCCAGGTCCTTGACATAATGTTGGTATTAGTCAGGTGGTATTAGTCATCAATAGTCTCTTTTCTAGTGTCCTTCCTTTGCCTTTTAGAAGCCACTCCTGCTTCTCCCCAGTATCTTGGTCCCTTATCAGGAAGAAACTAGTGATGAGTCACTAACACCTTGGAATAAATTTCTTTAGAACCATCATATCATGGTTATCAAAGATTTATAAGTCATGTCATCCAAACTCCTACTACATGGACATGGTATTCCTGGTATAGTAGAAATGGCACTGGCTCTGAAATAAAAGGATCTGGTTCAAATCTTGCCTCTAAGGCTTACTATTTATGTGACCTTGGATAAATTATCTCAACTCCCTGGCTCTCAGTTTCCTCATCTGTAAAATAAGGGGGTTGGACTATATGGCCTCTAAAGTCTCTTCCAGCTCCAATCTCTTTAGAGAATATCAACAGCAAAACCCCACTATACATACGTCTGTTTATCATTTCTTTCTATGGATGTGGATTGCATCTTCTTTCATAGCCTTCCTTTTTGAAAAACACAAACATTTCAGGAGGAAATAGTACAATTACTTCATTTTAAGAACCAAGAGAGCAATATACAAGAGGAAGTCTTTAAGAGAAGAATTTCATCCATAGTAGAATCAAAATAGAGAAGGAAGTTAAAGTAGGGAAGGTGCCAGTCAGGTGACCACTGACATCTAAGACTGGCCCCTGGCACTGTCCCTGCAGGATGCAGTATTAAGGATAAAGCTGCCCTTTCGGCCAACTGGAACAACAGGAGTAGCCATTTCTCAGAACTATCCCTCCTGCCACTTCCCCAGCTAGCTGCTGCAGCTGATCTTAGCTCCAGAAAGCTATAAAACTGAGCTCGGGTAGAGGGAAGGAATTTCAGAAAGGAGTTTTCTTTAGCTTTCCAAGTGTTGAGAAATAACATAACTCTCCTTGAAGCAGGTTATTCCTGAATACTGACAATGCCTAAATCCCTCTCTTCTTGCCCAGGGCATAGAAGAGTCACATGGCTTGCCAATAGAAGAGTTCTGTTTGAAATCCTAAACTCATGGAGGAACTCATCTTATGGTAGAAGTAGGAAAATAGCCAAAGTTTTCATCCAGGTAGAAAATAGTCCTGTGCAAAGGACATATATGAGAGAGAGGGCATCAGAAGATAAGGGCTTTGATCCTGTCTCTACTATTTTCTAGCCATGGGTAGTCAGATAAGCCATTTGATTCTTCTGAGACTCAGTTTCCACACCTCTGAAATCGTAGGCATCTCTTCCCTGCCTACCTTATAGGTTTGACATGGAGAATAAAATGATATATCATACTTGAAATCACATAATTCTGTACCTAAAATGGTCTCTATAAATGGAAGGTGTTATTACTCCTGCTTAAAGGAAGCAGGAAGCTCCTCTTCATTTTCCCCATGTCCACTTCATGTTTGTGTGTGAGGTAGGAGAGAGAAAAAAGGCAGGAGAGGGAAGGAAGTGGGGAGGAGGGAAAAGAAGAAAAATGGAAGAAGGACAAGAGAGGGGAGAGAGAAAGAGATAGAAAGGGAAAGGGAGAGAGAGGGAAAGGAAAAAGGGAAAGGAAGAGAGAGTAGAGATGGATAAGGGGAGAAGGTGAGTGAGAGGAAAAGAGAAGAGGTAGGAATGGTAAAGGGAGATGAAAATAGAGAGGTAGAGGGAAAGAAGGAGAGGGAGGAAGACAGAGAGATGTGGGGAAATATCTGTTTAGCACAGTCATAATGGTGCCCTCTGTGAGACTTATGCCAAAGAGCTACACGTGTGTATAAACATATATGTATGTATATGTATATATATGGAGACCAGAACTGAGAGCCAAGAGTGGAAGAACGTTCAAACAAGAGATCAAATGAAGCCCAGAACTCAAGCAGCAGGAAAGGGAGGACAGTGAAAGAAAGAGAGAGGTTAATTAGCTTGGTAGAAGCTGCTCAGAATCCACCCGCTGCTCAGAGTCCTGGAGCTAGGCCAGTGATGCAGCTCTGCTTGATGGAGAAGAATGAAACATCCAACCTCTGAAGAGCCCTGGCTCACCTTGGACTAGGCATTGAATCAAGCACTAGAGGATGTAAACTTCTCAGTATAGAGCAGAAGCAAGGGAAGGAAGGACCTTGGCCAGTGACAGGCTACTCTAGGGTACCCACACACAGGGAGCCAGAATCTAGGAGTCTCAGGGGAAAATAATTTTCTGACGAGACAAAACTAGACTCAGTAGCTTCTACTGTATACCTAGAATTCTCAACTTTTATTGACCTATACTATGATAGACTGTTATCCACAGTGCCTGAAACAAAGTAACACTTTTTTCTTCTTAGAACATTACTAGTCTGAGAATGTATTCACCCCGTATGACTTAACTAAAAGGAAGAAAATTCACAGACAATTATTAAGTGCCTATTATATGCAGAGCATTGTGCCAGGAATTGCAGAGATGCAATGATGAATAAGAAATAGTCTCTGCCTTCAAGTCTAGTGGGAGGGCAGCATGTAATACACTTATAAATAACTGTAATTCAAATTTTAATCAGAATCAGAGTTGGAAGGAACATCAGATGTCATCTAATAAAGGAAGTAGGATGGTGTAAGGAAAGAGTTCTAGATTTGGAATCAGAAGACCCGATTGAATGATCACTGGTCACATGTTATAGTGGGAAATCCTTTTGTGGATGGGGCATTTAGGAGGTGCAGTGGATAGAGCACTGAACTTGGAGTCAGGAACACTCATCTTCCTTAGTTCAAATCCAGCCTCAAATGCTTACTACTATCTGTGTGACCCTGAGCAAGTCACTTAATCCTGTTTGCTTGTTTCCTCATCTATCAAATCAGCTGAAGAAGGAAATGTCAAACTACTCCAGTATCTTTGCCAAGGAAATCCCCAAAATGGGGCCATGAGGAGTCGAACACAACTGAAAAGACTGAACAACAACCTTTTGTGCTTGGGTTGGACTAACCGGTTTTAATCCATTCTCTGATTCTGTGGCTCTGGTTTCAACTCTGCTACTTACCACCTATGTGACTTGGGCATTTTATTTCTCCCTCTCTCGTCCTTGGTTAACTTAGCTATAAAATCAAAAGGTTGGATCAGATCTAAGGTTTTTAACCTAGCATTTCAGAAGGTCCAAACTTGATTGAGAAGGAGAGGAAATGACATCTTTGTTTTCATTATTACTCTCGTTGAAACTATAAATTTTAAAAACATTCTGAGAAGGGATTCATCCATGGGTTTCACCAGACTTCCAGGGAAGTCCATGACACACACAAAAAAAGGCTAACAACTTCTGGGTCAGAAGATTTCTATGGTCACTTCCAGCTTTAAAATCCTATGACCCTCTCCCCAGAACATGAATTCTGTCTATAGAATCTACAAGTAGTCATCCAGATTGAGCATGAAAACCTTTAGTGACAAACATGGAATTATGTTCCATTTTTTGGACAGCTTAATTTGTAAAGCATTAAAATTGTTAAGATATGGAGTACATTTAAAAAAAAGACATAAAATGCTAGGTGAAATAATACAAAGAAAAGGGAGCTGACTCTAGAGTCCAAAGGTCTGGGTTCAAATTCTGCCTTTGATGCTGACCAGACATCTGTATGGCAAGTGATTAAACCTCTTGGGGCCTCAGTATCCTCACCTATAAAATAAGAGGATTAGACTACATGGCCTCTGAGGTCCCTTTGAGGTCTGTAATCCTATTCTATAATTTTATTCTAAGTGTGAGAAAGAAGAGAATGTTTCCAGCTGATGGAGTCAGGGATGAGATGTAATCAGAGGTCTCTGAAGCTGTAGGCAAAGGAAAGAGCTTGTCATGGCAGCAGAAGAGACAGGTATGTTGTCCTTTTAGGAAATGTCATTTGTTACTCCCTGGGCTATGGTGATATAAGGCCAGGTTGCTGGAACTGTCTGAATACCCCTTATGTTTCTTCTTCCATTATTCAAAACAGACAGGTGGGACTCAGTCCCAAGAGATTCCTAGCATTGCCAAATATTCACAAGTGAAGCATAAATCTGCCTTCCTTCTCCCAAGAGTGGAGTAGAAAAGGGAGAGTTTCTGTTGCTTAGAACTTTTCACGCACCATCATGCACTTCTTGGCTTATCCCTTGAGCTGCTGGAATTCTGGAAACATGCCCACTGTGCTCTTTTATCCAGTCATGGAAGACTGGGAAACCACAGAGAATCTACACACTCACTTTGCCCATTAACTTCTACCTCCTCCCTGCAAATCTTTTAAGATACTCTCTAGTTTAGACTTTTCACTAATTCACATCTTCCCCTCTGCACTTGATACATATTTACACCCCCCCATTAGGGTTTTTAGGGTGTTAATTAAAACAACTACCCTTGAGAAATATAGTCTTTGACCCAAAGATCTCATTGTTGGGCCCCATTAAGGTGAAAGACAGAAAAGGAATGCCCCAAAGGCACCAAAATATTCCAAAATTCTAAATATTTCTAGTAGCAAAGAATTGGAATCAAACAGATGCCCATAAATTGGGGAAAGGATAAAAAATTCATGGTATAGCAATGCAATAGAATATTACGCACAGGAAGAAATGATGAATGTGGAGGATTCAGAGAAGCATGAGAATACATATGAATTGATGCAGAGTGAATTAAGCAGAAGCAGGAAAACAATATACACAATGACTACAATGATGTAAACTGCATAAAGAACAAAAAAGAATGCTGTGTCATAGCTTTCTCCATCTTCCTCCCTTCTCTGCTGAGATTGGGTCATGGCTGTGCAATAACAAATACATTGCCAAGCTCAGTTGGCGAGTTGACTGGTTTGTTTTTGCTGAACTACTTCTTTTTTCTTTTCTTTTTAAAAATTCTTTGTTCCAAGGAATGGCTCACTGGGTGGGGCAGGAAGGAGGGAAGTATTCAAAAATAAAGAGGATATAAAAGCAAAAGATTAAAATTATTCTTGGAAAGAGAAGAATAAGGACATGTTTTTATGTCACCAGACTCATCTTGCTTTAATATGCCAGTAGGTCCTGATTAGAAAAACAAATCAGTTGAGTGAAACCAGTAAATTGATGACAAAAAAACATTAGCCCAGACTCAATATATGGATTATTAATGGGTTACTCAAGGTCACTACTAAGCTGATTAGTCCCTTTCCCTTTGTTTCTCTTGTTGCTATTCAATCATTTATCAGCTCTGTCCTTCTCTTCATGACCCCATTTGCGGTTTTCTTGACTAAGATAATAGAGTGATTTGCCATTTCCTTCTCCAGCTCATTTCACAGGTGAGGAAACTGAAGCAAATAAGGTTAAGTGACTTGTCCAGGATCACACAGTTTCTAAGTGTCTGAGACTGGATTTGAACTCATAATGATGATTCTTCTGGATTCTAAGCCCAGCTCTCTATCCACTGCACCACTAGCTCCCAATTTCTCTTATATATCAATTTTTCTTACTGTATATACAAAGAGGAGTCAATAACTACAGAACAACTGTACTTCTCTGCCTAAATATTTCATATGCATCTCAAACATATTATATCCTCAAAAGAATTCATTTCCTTTCTTCCAAAAGCCACTATTGCTCCAAACTTCTTTTTGTTGAAGGCACCACCATCCTTCCAGTCACCCAGGTTTGCAATCTCAAAGTTATCCTCAACTTTTCACTCTCCCTCTCTTTCACACCCCGAGTGGCAATCAGTCACCAAGTCTTACCAATTCTACCTCCGTAATATCTCATTCACCGCCTTCTCTCAGCTCACACAGCCGCCACCATACTTCAGACCCTTATCACTTCTCATGAAGACTATTGTAATAACCTTTAATCTAGTCCCATGTCAATCCATCCTTCACAAAACTCCAAAAATAATCTTCCTAAAGCAAAATCTGACCATGTCACTCCTCTCCTCAAGAATATTCACTGGCTCCATGTTGTTTTTTGGATAAAACAGAAATTCTTCAAGGTGGTATTTACAACCTTGCATAATTTCGTTATAGCCTACCTGTTACTCTCTAAATTCATCACTCCTGCTCCTATGTCTGAGGCTTTTTAGAATTTACTCTCTCCTTGCCTTTACCCTTAGCATCCTCATTTTTCATTTAAGGCTCAAAAACCAGTCCCTGCTTTCAAGATGCTCATGTTCTAATGGAGATAATATGCAAATGACTATGTATACACTATATACATATATACATGTATATATACATATAACACACACACACACACACACACACACACACCCCTGTTAAAGGCAAGTCTTGAACTCAGATCTTTGTGACTTCCAAGGTCAACCCTCATTTTACTCTAGTACTCTGCCTTGCACAAAGTATTTAATAAATTTCACTGAATTGAAAGTATTTTTCTAAATTTTTTTTCTAGAAACGTGAACAAAAATGCTGCCAATCCTATGCTGCAGAAATATGAGTATTATGGCTTCATCATGATAACAAGAATAGGGAGTGAATATATTATAAGTAACTTCCATGTGAAACGCAAAATTTTTGACTCTCTTTTCATTATGGAATATGAAATCATAGAATGGAAAGAACAAGAGGGTTCATGTAATCCAATCCTTCTCTTTATGGATGAGGAAATAAAGTCCCAGGAAACAATAAAGTCACAAACCAATTTAATGGCAGAGCTAGGATGAGTACCATGGTCTTATGCTCTCATGCCCCTTCCAATCCTCCATAACCACCTCTGTCTCTGTGTATGTGTTCATGTACATACATGTGACCAGCGTGTACCCCCAAAAGGCAGAACCTGAAGCAAAGCAGAGAGTGAATCTATCATAAGTTCATAGATATAGAGCTAGAAGTGACCTTAAAAATAGCTAGTCCTTATAGTCATATAAAAAATCCTCTAACTCACCATTGATTAGGGAAATGCAAATTTAAACAACTCTGAGGTACCACCTCACACCTATCAGATTGGCTAACATGACAAAAAATGGAAAATGATAAATGCTGGAGAAGATGTGGGGAAATTGGAACATGAATGCATTGCTGGTGAAGTTGTGAATTGATATAACCATTCTGGACAGGAATTTGGAACTATGCCCATAAGACTACAAAACTGTGCATTCCTTTTGATCCAGCAATATCTCTATTATGTCTGTAAACCAAAGAGACCATAAAAAAGAGAAAAGGACCCACATGTACAAAAATGGCTATAGCAGCTCTTTTAGTGGTGACAAAGAATTGAAAATTAAGGTAATGCCCATCAATTGGGGAATGGATGAACAAGTAGTTGTATATGAATGCAATGGCTATTGTGCTATAACAAATTACAAGCAAGTAGATTTCAGAAGAAACCTGGAAAGACTTACATGAACTGATGCTGAGCGAAGTGAGCAGAAGCAGGAAAACATTGTATACAATAACAGCAACATTGTGCAATGATCAACTTTGATAGACTTAGCTCTTCTCGGCAACACAGTAATCTAAGACAATTCGAAAAGACTCATGACATCCAAAGAAAGAATTATGGAGTCTGAATAAAGATCAATGCCTACTATTTTCTCTTTTTTTCTTTCTCATGGTTTTTCCCATTTGTTCTGATTCTTCTTTCACAATATGACTAATGTGGAAATACGTTTAACATGATTGTACATGTATAGTCTATATCAGATTGCTTTCCATCTTGGGGAAGAGAGAGGGGAAGAAGGGAGGGAGAAAAATTTGGAACTCAAAATCTTACAAAAGTGAATGTTGAAAACTATCTTCACAAATAATTAGAAAGAATAAAATACTATTAAGTGAAAAAATAAAAATCGCAAAAAAAGAAATAACTAGTCCTACCTTCTCATTTTACAGATGAAGAAAAGCAGGGCCAAAATTATGGAACAGCAAGGATTTGAACCCAGTTTCTCTGACTTCTAAGTCCAACACTTCATGTTACACTATAATAATCTCATAAAAGAAATCAAATAAAATCTGACCCTCCTTTCAATTCCTCCTCAGTTTTGATTTTTGTGGAAGTCTCTGTCAAAGAGTAACCAGTATAGTGGAGACAGATGTTAAGTAAGAGAGGGAGAAGAAGAAAGGGTGAACATAACTGGAAGCTAGGGGATGACATTGATCCCTGGAGAAAAGACCATTCATTGCAAGATTTTATATTGCTAAAAATGTTTCTGGGCCAATCAATAAATTAAAAAAATAGAACAACCTACATACACAGGCTGTTCTTGATTGATCTGTATTTTTAAATGCTACCATTTACCAAAATAGTCTCCAAGAACCATAGAATCTTGGAGTTGGAAAGGACCTTGGAGGTCATAGTCCAACTTTCCACCCAAAGCCTGTATCCTAAGGAAAGCATCTCCACATCTAGGCTGTGCTTTCCAGCTTCCAGTGATGGGGAATTCCTCATCTCCTTAGGGAACACATTCCATTTTTGGAAAATTCTTGATTATCAGGAAGCTTTGCCTGTCATTTTTTGCCAAAACTTGCCTCAGTGTAGCATCACTGGACCTAGTCATTTCCTCCAGAGCCAAGAAAAACAAATTATGCCTCTTCAATGTTGTAGCTCTTTTCAATGCCTTGAAGGCAACTGTTTTATCCCCTTGATTCTTCTATTCTCCAGGTTAACCAACCCCAGTTCCTCTAGCTGATCCTTGTATGGTATGATTTTTGAGTCCTCTTACAGTCTTGGTTCTCCTCTTCTGAATATACTCTAGCTTGTTAAATGTTTTTCCCAATGTGGTCTGACTAGAAGAGAGTGTATCGGAGCCATCACTTCTCTCACTCCAGATATATTTTAACTATGAGTTACATTGTGAACCTTAGACAGGGTGTTTCTAGAAGTGAGCCAGAACTCCAATCAGCAAGGTCCTAGTTAAGACTTTAACATACTCTACTGCCTTTATAATACAGGGGTTAATTAAACAGTTAATAGATTATACCAATCCATCAACTCCCCTTCTCTCACCTAGCTTTTGGCCACTTTACCACGAATTGGTGTGTTTTCCAGAGGGTAGAAAAGGGTAGATCCAAAGATAAAGATAGTGGCCTTCTGACTACATATGGGCAACCCCAATTAAGGAAGCGCATTTATGATCACTTTTATGTAACAGAGGTACACGAACTTATTAAAGTATAAGCTCCACAAGGACAAGGACTGTGTCTTACTTAAGCATTCTCTCTCTTGCACCCACTATGCACCCACACATGGCCATGCTAAGTAAATGTTCCTTAAATGATTGAATAACAAAGTACTGCCAAGTAGAGACCCCTGTTAGATTTGCTTTAATGAGTGAAAACATCTTGAAAATGAGCATCGTCACTGGTGCAAGTAGCTATTGTTATATTGGGTAGTAGACTCATATAAATGTCAAATCTGGAAAGAACCTCAGAATATCTTGTTTTCCCTAGCTATCATTTTACAGATGAGGAAACTGGCAGCAACAGAACTGAAGTGATATGCCCAAGGTCACCAAGTTAGTCAGTAGCAGAGCTAGGAGTAGAATCCAGGTCTGCTAGAAAACAGTTTACCTAAGCAAATCAAACATTCCTCCCACCATTATCCATCTTATATATATTATTAATTAGCCTAGCAATTTCTTTTCTTATAAACAGCACGCAGGCAATACTCCTGATTGAATGATCAGGATATCTGATATGGTGGTGACCAAATGAATGAGACTTTCCTCCTTCTATAAACATACACCATTTCAGAATCTTCCCTTCTAAGAACTTTTTTTCCTCTTCTATAATGAAGATGGCTGCTTGCTGCTTCTCAGTAGAGTCCCTAGAGATTTAGGCACAACTTCTTTTATGAGGGAACAGATGTGCTCCTGTTGTGTAAGCCCCTTGCCTACCATCCACAGAGAGAGTTTCTGGCTCTAATCCAACCAGGCTCATGAAATGACTCTTGTTGGTAACCTGTTCCACATGCTCCCTTAGATTGAAGAGTACAATTTGGAGGGGCTCATTGCCCATTTAGCTTTGGGTTTTCTTGGCCCAGTAGCTATTCATTCCATCAGCCCCGGCATTGTGCATTTGAGGGATCAGTTTTTAGATACAACTCTGAGATTTTCAGAGAACCAGGACAGGAAATGGAGGTTCTAAAGCCAAGACTCTCTGTGAGCTTGATAATCCTAAGCACTGGTATTTACATAGATAACATTTTAAGTTCTTGAAGTGTTTTACAAACATTTTCTCACTGGATCCTTAGAGAAAATTTGTGAAGTAGGTGCTATTATCATCCCCCATTTTACAGATGAAGAAGCTGAGGCTTGGAGAAGTTAAAGTAGGATTTGAATCCAGGTCATCTTAACTTCAAGTCTAGCATTCTATCCACTGTCTTCAATTTTGTGCATATGTGGATATGTCTATGTTTTAGAGAAACAGTTAATTGGATAGATATGGCAAAAGTGATATAGAAAGGCTGAGACAGAGGTATACACAGTGCTAATGATACAGATAGAGTGAGAAATGAGTCTGGAAAGAGAACTGAAAGGAGCTTAGAGAAAGCAGATAAGAAAGGTCAGAGGTGTGCTGCACTGCCAATGCAGATCAGAGGGGTAAAGAGTATGTTTTAGTTGGGCTGAAGTTGTCACTAAAACCTAGCCTGGCACTTCTTAAGAGTAGTGAATTTTCTGTACCTAGGCATTCAAATTTCTGAAGAACCACTAGCCTTTGATAGTAGGTGGCTCAATCCAAAGCTGGTGGGTTTTACTAGTGGTCTGTAATGTTTGAAATATAATACACAAATGGAGGACTCCTCTGGTATTTCATCTTGTCTAGAGCATAGCCTATAGCAGCCCTGCCATCAAAATGAAACATCACCAAGCCAGGCATTTGTTGAGTTGGTTAATCTGAGTCAATCTGCAGAAGGTCCCATCAGTAAGGAAGTATTTAATCACCATTATCTTTCTGCTTCACTCAAAACATAGGTCTCAGCATCTAGTTCTCATGAGCTAGGTTAATTGTTTCAGTCAAGAAGACTGGTTGCTGTTAATGGTGACAAAGGTAGTGGAATCCCATGCAACTTTGCCTCAATCCCATGCAACTTTGCCTCTTCCAATTAGAGGTGCTAAAGAACTACAAGAAGATACAAAGCCCCTAACTCCCCTTTCTTTCACCCTGTTCAGTTATAGCATCCACACCCAGACATTCATAAAGCTGCTTTCTTATATTAGGAGATTATCACCTCAACTTGTAATTGAAGAATTAAGGCATCAACACAAGAGGAAAGGAATAGATTAGTTGTGGGCTGAGAAGAAAAAGAGGTGAAATTTGGGAAGAACTTGGAAAACACAACTGGAAATTGAGACCTGGGTTCCAGTCTTGACTCTGACACTAGCTATCTGTGGGACTTTGGGCATATCATATCACTTTCCAAACCTCAATTTCCACAAATGTAAAATGAGGTTAGACTGAAAATATCTAAGTTTCCTTCCAATTTTAATATCCCATAGAAAATGAGAAAACAAATTCAGACTGTAATTCTTAGGAGGGTTGGGGTTGATAGTGGTTGGTAGTGGTGGTAATTCAGCACCATGACCCTGGACAGCAGTCATGGTGCATAGAGGCCAGAGTGTGATTAAGGGAAGCAGCAGGAGTTTGGAGAATTTATACTGCATCAGGGACAGAATGGAAGGTGAGGGGGTTAATTTGATTTCAGTTCACTAAATTCGGTCTCTGGGGAGAGTAGACTTGTAAGACATTTGGGGAGCAGCAGTTAATAGTAGCTCCACTCTATATGATGAATTGGAAAGCCCTTTCCTGTCAACAACCCTGATCTTTTGACTCTAAGCTCAGGGTTCTTTCCATTATGCCGAAATGCCTCTCAGATGTTATGTGGGTCTGGCATGTCACCTCCCCAAGCCCTCATTTCCCTATCTGTCCTATGGGAAAACAACAGTCATACACTTGTCAGGGGTGGGGAGAGAATTAATGAATTTAAGAGTTAGGAAACAACTTCCAGACCCTAGTGTGGTATTCTTTTAAAGTCATTTAAAAATATGCAGCTAATTTAAAGTGGTGGGTTTTTTACCCTCCTAAAAAGAAACTCTGATTAGGGCTATGCTTTACACAGCCTTCTGAAACACAGGGTGCGTGGGAAGGTGGAATAAAAAATTCAACCCACACTTCTCCTCCCTATTTGTGATCTATTCCAGTCTCTCTCTGTGTGTGAAAACCTCAAGGGGTGGCAGTCCCAGAGAAAGAGTCTGGAATTTAAAGGATTAGGTGAGATTTTCTTTACAAAAAGTAATGACGGATCTTCAGGAAAATATTCTATCAACTCTTCACAGCCAGGACTAGAAGCATGCAAGATAGTAACCAAGGACAATTTAGGGGAGGAGGTGAAAAGGAAATCATAATGAAGGACACTTTTAATATGACTCTTTAGAACTGCATATATTTTTAATTCCAGAAAATTTACTTTCCGCTTATATGTTTATTTTGTCCTAAGTTGACTCATATAGTCAGGAAGAACCAAATTTAAATATCCCCTCAGAAATTTACTAGCTATGTGACCCTGGGCAAATCACTATAACCTCTCTCAGCCTCAGTTCCCTAATTTGTTAAATTGGGATGATAACAGCACCTACCTCTCTAGTTGTTATGAGAAGCAAATGAGAAAACACATATAAAGTGCTTTGCAAACCTTAAAAAGCAACAGAAACCCTAGGCATTGTTGATATAATTACATGGTGAAGGGTCGAGCGTCTTAGGGACAGCAAGATAAAAGAAGTATATTTTTCAATTCATTTCAATTCCATAAAGAGTTATTAAGGATCATATTGTATACAAGGGACAGTATTAGATAGCAAAGATTAAAAAAGTGAAACAATCCCTACATAGGGATTAGACAGAGGATAGACATGTACACAGATACATAAATATAAGGAGAACTGCAGATGGAGAGAGCATTGACTGGAAAGGTCCAGAAAGGCTTCATGGAGGAATCAGCCCCTCAGGAGAGCCTTGAAGGAAGATAAAGATTTTTAGAATCAAAGATGAGAAGAGAATACTCTTCACACATGGAGAGCAGCTTGTACAATGTACAGAAGTAGGAAAATGGACGTAGTCCATGAGTAGTCTATAGTTCAATAGGAAGCTAGGTGCCACCATAGTGCACAGTGCACCAGGCCTGGAGTCAGGAAGACTCACTTTCATGAGTTCAAATCTTGCCTCAAGACATTTACTACTACTAGTAGCTGTGTAATCCTGGACAAGTCACTTAACCCTGTTTGCCTCAATTTCCTCATCTATAAAATGAGCTGGAGAAGGAAATGACAAATTACCCCAGTATCTTTGCTAAGAAAACCTCAAATGGGGCAATTGTTGAAAATATCTGAGCAACAACAATATAGTGCAGTGTGTCTGAAACTTAGAATGTGTGAAGGAAAATAATGAGAAAGGCTGACTAGGTAGATTAGAGGCAGAATGTGGTGGGCATTAAACATTAGCCTGGGGTTGGTGAGGACAGAGTTTTATATATCCTCCTAGAAGTCACAGAAGACTAGTCACTTACTCCTTGTTCCTCCAGGAAGACTTTCTCAACTGTACCAGTCTTCACTGAGCAGACTTCCCACTGAAACAGGTGTGGTGCACACCATATCACTACACCCTTAATTTGCACACTGTTGCATAAAAGTGTAATAGATGTGAAGTAAGAAGACCTGAGTTCAAATAACAGCTTCACTGCTTACTACTCATGTGACTTTGGTCAAGTCTATTGGCCTCAGTTTTTTTTAAGGGAGAGTGTTGAAATACATGATCCCGGAGGTCCTTTACACATCTCAATATTATGACGTATTATTTTCTGTTTATATTTTTCAGTCTTGTTCCCAGAGCTAGGATCAAATATTTGTGAGTCCTAAGTAAAGTCCGAAAAATTATTCTTTCCCCCTCTGCAATGTGTGTGTGTAATAAAATTTTTAAAATTCTAGAAATTTGGACTTCTACTGCAGGATAAGATGTCTTATCACAAAATAAATGCCTACATGCCATGGAGAACAGTATTTTGTGCATTAAATATTTGCACATTTATTAAAAGTAATAATTTAAAATATTCTTCATTCTAACCCCTTGCATTTTGTGCCATAGGCAGCTAGCTGCCTACCTGTCCTAGCCCTAATCCTTTTCTGCTTATTTACATAGTTTATGGGTTCTTTATGAGAAGAGATAGTGTTTTATATTTATTCTATATGGCACACAAAGCCTAGCACAAGGTTGGACATGTGGAAGATTCTTAGTAATTCTGCTAGTTGAGACATTTCCCCTCTCCTCACACTCACTTGATCTTATCCTGTTTTTTCCAACCACCCTCCCCACCCCAATCTCCCCTTTTCCTCACTCCTTCCATCCAGGTCAAGGCTTCCCAGCAGAGGGAGAAGTAAGAACACTCAGTCAAGATGAACCTTTCAGAGAATCCAGTTCCTTCCTTTCCAGTTTCATTGATTTTTGTTTACTCTGTAGACAGGAGCCACCCCCTCAATGGGAGCAGGGATACTGGAAGCTTTGCTAGAAGCCCTGGTAGGCTTCCTGGTCTCTTCTCTGGGAGCCTCAGCATCCAGGACACTCTGTCCTATTTGACACATATGAAAAGAAAGACGCAACTTTGTAAATAAAACTCTTTGAATAAAGACTTTAAAATGAAATGTGAATAGATCTGCATTCCTCAACTATGTCTATGAGATATTTTAGTGTCTTTTCCATACTGTGAAGTTCTCACTAAGATTGCTGATGGGGAGATGGAGAAATATCATGGAGATAAATTAAATTTTTTTCTACTGATGAAACATTTCAAACACATTTGCTTACACATATATACCCATATACCTCTACCCATTCACAAATATACATATATGCTGGAAGAAGGGGGCCCTCTGGGCCCATTGCCCTTTGTTCAAAGGACAAAGCTGGGTAATATAAAGAACCCTATCTTGGGATTCTGGAGCTTTGTATCCTACTTCTTACTCTGACCCTCATTTGCTTCACAACATCAGCCGTGCTTTGGGCCTTAACATCTTCATCTGTAAAAATGGAGTAACAGGTTCCAATTGTGGAGTTAATTTCCCATATTAACTTGAAAAAATAAGAAGGCAACTCTTCTTTCTCTTTTAAAATTCCCATCTGGTAACTGTGGGTGAGAGGGTCTTCTATAAATGTATTAGATAAATTGCTTCTGATATTAGAAATTCTTTATAACCCAAGAATTCTCTTCTGTGACCTGTGTGAGTTTGGAGACTGGACCATCTGGATAAATATGCAAGAGGAGAGCCCAACGGGACCTCTCTACAGCTCAGCATCCAGCACTGACGGCCTTCCTTAATTAGGATTTACTGAGAAGCTTTCTGGTGATGATGCCCTGTTTTCCATTTCCTACAGATCCAATTAGTGAAGAAGGATGCATCTGACAGAGCCATCTGAAAATGGTTTCTTTGTCTTCCCTTTGTAGTCAGGCACACACAAGATAAGGATGTAAGAGGACGTTTAGCTCTTGCTGAAGACCCAAAAGTTCTTTAGCAAGGGAAAGATTACAAAATGAAAAATCACCTACAGAATGGGAAGCAATGCCAGGATTTAATCTAACCAATCAGGAATGCCTATTTGAGTGACGTCAAAGGCATAAAGACTTACCTAAGAAACAAACGAAACCAATTTCCTAATAATAATCGATTATATTTCTATAGCATATATGGTAATGAACTACTTGATGTATATCACCTCCCTGAATGCTCACAACAAACATTGTAAGGAAAGAAGCAAAAGTATAATTATAACCCCCATTTTATAGAAAGGGAAGTTGAGATTAAATTATTTATATAGACCAATAGACTAATATGCAACAGGGTCAAATGAAGATAGAATGAGAGCTAGAGGAGATGTCATTTTGTGGGGGAGAAACTGAAGCTCAAGGAGGCTGTGAATTAACCAAGGTTAGAGACTGGGTCTGAACCTAGATGCGCCTGATTTAAGAACCCTGATTCTTTCCTCTGTAACATGTTAGTATCCAGAAAAAAAGGGTAGCTAGGGTGGTGCAGCTGATGGAATGCCAGGTCTGGAATCAGGAAGAACTAAGTTCAAATCTAGCCTCAGATACTAGCTGTGTGACCCTGGGCAGGTCACTCAACCCTGTTTGCCTCCACTTCCTCATTTATTAAATGAGCTAAAGAAGGAAATGGAAAACCAGTCTAATATATTTGTCAAGAAAACCTTCAATGGGGTAACGAAGAGTTGAATACAACTGAGCAACAAATTCAGAAGAAAGTTAGAAATTCAAATCTGGAGTCATGTATCCTGACTCCCAATCTCGTTCTCTCTCTCCCACAGTCCACTACCTCCGACTGCCAGCTCTTCCCCACCTAATTATGGAAGAGGATGATCATCTCTTTTTATAGCTTACCTTCCTCCCTCACTTCTCCTCCCTGTGACTGCTCGTTTTTTAACTCTCCCATTAGTCTTGTTTCCTACCCACCCCTCACCCCAAGAAGAAGAAATAAAAGCAGCTCCAATGTTAGCTCCTGGGTAATGGCAGGAAGATTTGGTGAGGCATGAGGCTGAAATTCACAGCTATAATGAGGCCCTAGAATTATAAATGAGATAATGGATGCAAAGTGCTTTACAAAGTACTATATAAATGTCAGCAATTGATACTGCTGTTGCCTGTAGGTTGCAATGTTTTCTCCCTTCTCCATGAAGTCAATCCCTTGGTGGTCATTCTTTTGATTCATTAAGCTCTTGGAATACTCCAAAGCTAAAGACCCCACTAACTGAAGCTCTGCAGACACACATTGTTCAAAGGATCCAACTGGAGAGAAGTCTGACCTTTTGATGACCACTGGGTCCCTTCCCTTCCTATTACGACTCTTGCTTACTGTTTTTGGTGGACTTCGCTACTCTCCCACTTATCCACTATTCCATGCCCATGTCTTCCTCCACATCTCTTCTTCAGGTTAAACAGCCTCAGTTCCTTTACCTGGTCAATATGTGGCAAATATTCTTGTCCTATCACCATTCTGATCACCCTCCAGCTCATCGAGGGCTTCCTAAAAAATGGGACACCCAGAAATAAATAAAGACATCAGCGGAGAAAGACAAAAGATATAACAGTCACACATGACAAATAATCTGTTTCATCAAAGGCACTACTTTATAGCATTTATCCTTTCAAGGTTCCCTTATTTAGAACATAAATCAGAACTGCGGAGTTTTCTACCTTCTGTTTAGTTCATTTGGTCTATAGAGTAGGCAGTATGAAGTGATATAGTAATGGATTCCTAGAGCTGCACAAATGCAATATGACTCTAAAAGTCATTCCAACCACAGAATGGAAATGTCACTCTGAAAAGTTGGTCCATTTTCCCTGGGTCTCATTATGTATATGTCTTTCTATCTCTGCCTCTTCCTCTTTCTCACTTTTACTTTAATATTATCAATTTGACTCTTTCACTCCATCTTTTTTTCCCTTTTCCTTACTGCTCTACTTCTTTTCATTAACTTAGGTAGGGAATAAATATCATAAATAATTTTTTAAAGGTATACTTAGTTCTGTAAAAATATCATCTACTTTTTACTCAGGAAAAGCAAATGAGTCAAATGTAATTTTTTTAAACAAAAAAAGAAGGATCAATTTATGTGACTTTCCCATAAAGGGAAGGAACTGGATAATTTTGCATTAATTTCTGAATCTTACCAATAGGGTCCCAGATGCCTTAAAATCTGAGAATCTCAAAGTCACAAGTTGCCTCAGAGGTCACCTGGTCCAACCCATACCTAAATAGAATCCCCTCTATCATACTCTCACAAGTAGTTCAGCCCTTGCTTAAAAGTTTTTCAGTAATTGAGAACCCACTGCTTCCCAAAAACATTTCACTGTTGGACATCTAAGTGTCAGGGAATTTTTTCCTCCCATAAAGTCAAGATATGCCTTTCTTTAATTTCCACTGATTGCTTCTAGCTCTGCTTCCTGGGGCAAGGAGTAAAAAGCTAACATTTCTTCCCTATGATAGTGCTTCAGACCCTTGAAGATAGCTATTGTGATGCCCCTCCTCCACCAGTGTTCTCTTCTTCAGGTTAAACATCCTTCATCCCTTTACCTGGTCATTCTATGGCATGCAATCATGTCCTACCACCATTCTGATCACCCATCAATTCATTCATGGCTTCCCTAAATGGGGCCACCCAGAACTTACGAGCATCCTTGGATTTTTACCTCTGAAGTTCTGAATACTATTCCTTTCTCCCAGGATGATAGGATTTAAAACTAAAAGGGGAATCTTAGAAATAATCTAATCTAAACCCCTATTTAATTCCTATATAATACAATAAACACTTACTGAACACTTACTATGTGCCAGGCACAGTGCTAAGTGCTTGGGACACAAATAAGAAAAAGATAATCTCTACCCTCAACAAGCTACTGGCTTTGGAAGCCTGATGAGGGTGGCATAGAATCCAAAGAGAGCAGCTGGTGAGCAATGAAGAATTGGCTGGGCTTTCTGAGTGCCCCTTAAATGGAAGCTTCGAGAGTATTTCTTTTTCCGTTCTGTACAGCCCTTCCATCAGAGGGTCAAAAGCCACAAAAGGTAATGATGAGGTAAGAGTATTAAAGCTGATGCTGTCTCCTTGAAGGTGAATTTCCTAGTGATGGCAAACCACTCCAGCATCTCCAGTATCTTTGCCAAGAAAAGTGTATCATGAAAAGTCAGACATGGCTGAAAAGTGACAACTATATAAATAGATACACATATTTGTTGTTGTACACTTGTTACAGTCCTATCTGACTCTTTATGACCCCCTTCAGGGTTTTCTTGGTCATTTCCTTCTTCAGCTCATTTTACAGATGAAGACACTGAGGCAAACAGGGTGAAGCGGCTTGCCCATGTTCACATGGTCACAGAGCTAGGCCATGTCTGAGGTCAGATTTCAACTCAGGAAGAGGAGTCTTCCTGATTCTTAGCCCAGTACTCAATCCACTGCACCACCCTGAAGCCCTATGTGTACATATGTATCCTATATACAGACATAGACATATATCACTTGCATGTTGTCCCCCCCATGAGACTTTGACATCCTCAAGGGTAGAGAATGTCTTTTACCTTTCTTTGTATCCCTAGCACTTAGCACAGTGTCTACAACAAGCTTAATAAATAATTATTGACAGACTGGTCGAGTTGATAGAGGTTGCCCAAGGTCACACAGCTAGTAATTTGCAGAGCTGAAATTTGATCCCAGGTCCTTATTTTTTCTGCTCTGACACTCTAGAGTTCTATTCTCAAGAATATTCATCATCTACACAGAGAGCTCCTTCCCTAGTTTTTCTAGCTACTTTCTTCCAGGTCTGCCTCTTGGACCCTGGCTTGGACAATGAGGTTTACAGAGGCAGTGCTGAATGTCTCCTTGTCCATTTCTGTTTCATTACAGTGAAAGTATTAGTGTTTCCCTTGATATAAAAAATTCTTAAATTGAGATTTTAAAAATCTCAGCTTTTCCCTTAGTATTGAAAGACTGATATCAGATGACACAGAACTATTGAATTCAAGCCCAGAAAGGACCTTGAGAAGTAATCTGATCTATCCTCTTGCCTCCAAGTTGGCCCACACCTAGAACTTCCTCAACAGGAGTGAATCCATTTTTTAAACAAAAAAAGTCCTTCCTTGGGGTTCCTTTCTAGTTTTTAGCAACCCTTGTGGTCTTCTGAACTCATTCCTTCTAAGTCAACTATCTCATACCGTAGTGGTAACATTTAACCTTCAGAGGGTTGCTAGAAGCAGTTAATATCTGCTCATTTTTCCCCGTTCTCTAATGGGCCAGCAGAGAGTAAAGACAGAGTAGAGAGCAGAAGACAGCAAATGTTAAATAAAAGAAACTCTTCCCCCAAGACTGACTTGATGCTAAGGGTCTCTCATTTAGAAAAACGGGTTTAACTTCCTTCTCAGTGCCTGCTAATGAAAACCAGAGCACAACAGGTACTCACAAGGAGATAAAACCCTTTTTCTAAGAGACCTAAGAAGGTAGGCCTTCCTCAACTGCACAGAAACTTGATGCAATTAATCTGACAATGCCTCAATGAGACCCAGGGGTGATGATTAAAAATATCCTTTAATTATAGATGGAGTATAATTAGGAATCTGTTCTACCCAGAGAGGCCAGTACAGTACCATTCTCTGGCAAGGGAACATCCAACACAGCCTAGGTAAGCCTCAAAGGCTGGGTGGGATGAGGGTGGGAGAGGCTGGTCTGGAAGAAGACTAGGAAAGTCAAGGAGGATGAAATGCAGAGCTGTGTGGGGGGGCCACAGGGTGAGTTCTTGAGAACAGAACCCTAGAGTGTCAGAGAAGAAAGAGATCATCCAGTCCAATCATCTAACTTTACAGCAGACAATGCTGAGGTATAGGGAGCTGGGGTAACGTGCATGATGTCACATAAGAAGTTCAAAACCAGATCTCCCATACCATTAAGCGGTATTCATGTGACAGTAAAAGAATGCTCCAGTATCAGGGGCTGGAGAAACTTTAAGAAGGAAAATCCTTTGTTAGGCCCCTTGGTAATATAGAGCTCCCTAGCTAGAGTCAAGGAGTTCAAATCCTGCCTTGAACTCTTACTAGTTGTGTGATTCTGGGCAAATCACTTTAAACCTGTTTGCCTCTGTTGCCTCCTCTGTAAGATGGGGATAAAAATATCATCTATTTCCCAGAGTCATTGTAAGAATCAAATGAGATAATATTTGTAAAGTACTTTGCAAATATAAAGTGCTATATGAATGTCATCAATTATTGTTGCTGCAGTTGTTTTTAGTGTTATTAATTCTGGTCAAGTGATCCTCCTCAGCCTACTTTTCCCCTAATAATTGCCTCTTCCCTCCCCCATTCTTTAGTCTAACTACACCACACCCTAGGCACAAAGGCAAGAAGGGCAGAAGTTTGTCTTTAAAACCCACCTCTCTACATTTCTGCATTCTATATCATGGCACCCAGTGCCCAAGCCTGCTACAGCATCTTTTCCACATCTGCCTTCCCTTAACAAAACTCCATGTTCCAAACCCAGGCTGTGTTTTTCTCTATCAAAACTTACCTGTCTGATGTCCTTTCCACCAAGGCCTTTTCCAAGGTATCATCTAATAATTCAGGCTAATAACAAACAGTGCCTCTCCCCTCCTGCCACCAATGAAGGGCATTTGGCTTCTTGCTCCTAGAAATGAAATATCTTCATCCAAAGGAATGACACTATGACAGCAGAACTCCAGGTACCAGTACAGACTGCTGAGGGAGTGGGTGCAGGGCTTTTTTCACAGTACCCTTCAAAGCTCACCATGTAAGTAGGTGCCCATTTGCCTAGGTATAAAGCAGAACCTGCCTATACAACTCCTTAGGAGAGATAAATATAATGAGTGAATAACCAAACAAGCATTAAATAAGCACCTACTGCATACAGAGTACCACAGTAGGCTCTGGGGAAGAGGTAACATAAAGTTTATACAAGATATAGTCTATGTCCTCATTGAGTTAACAGTCTAGTAGTAAAATCCAACACAAAACATAAATAGCTATAGAAATATGCACACAAAGAGTGTGTAAGCAAGATAGACAAGATCATTGGAAACAATCAACAGAAGGTGCTAGAATTAAGGAAGATCAATAAAGGCTTCCTGTAGAAGATGAGATTTTAGTTGGGAATTGAAGGAAACCTGGAAAGCCAGGAGGTAGAGTTAAGGAGGGAAAGCATATAGATGGGAGTTGGGAGATGAAAGATCTTAGCTGAGAAAGCCTGTGTGACTGTGAAAACAATGTGGTGCCCTTGGCATCAATAGGAATATTCAGAAGCAGGAGGCCACATGTGGCCCTCTAGGTCCTCAAGTGTGGCCCTTTGACTCAATCCAAACTTCAAGGAGATTTGTTCTGTGAAATCTGGATTCAGTCAGAAGGGCCACATATGGCCGTGAGGCTGCAGGTTTCTCACCCCTCGTGTAGGAGAAAACATAATGAGTTCAGTTTTGGACATGTTGAATTTAAAGAGGTCTTTGGGATACCCAGTAGGCAATTGTAGATTCCAGTTAGAATATTAAACAGCTACTTAAAAGTGTCTGACACAGAATTTGAACTCAGGTCTTCATGATTCCAAGTCTAGCACTCTATCCACTGCAACCACCTCGTGAGAAATTATTAGTACTACAAGATAGGCTTCCTTGGATAGTACATGTAGCATGGAAAGGATACTATTCAACCAGCAAGGTGCAAGCTCTCATGTCTGAACTCATGTTATCTTTGTCTTGGTGAGACCTCAGCTCATAAGATCACAGACTGAAAGCTTCAGGGACCTTAGGGACTGTCTCTTGCAAGCCTTCATTTTTCAGATGCAGAAACTGAACTGAGAACCAGAGAGGGGAAGGCAAACTATCCTTGGAATCTAAGGGTTAGGTAGGTGATTGGGAGAAAACCTTGATGAGAAGAGGGATGGAAGAGAAAAAATTTTCCAGGGTTAGTTTTTATACATTACATGATCTGCTTAGCTCCTAAGTGGTCTGATTCTTTAAACATCATTCTATTGACCTAGAAGCATTTAAATAGCAATTGAAAATGTACCCCCTGGCCAGGTCAAGAGTGTTTATGCCGAGATGGGAACAATTTTCTTTTTTTTTCTATTTTATGATATCAAAGACTACAGATGCACAGAGAAAAGGTTATACAAAAACTTAATTACATTTTTATTTTTTAGAGAGAAATGTAAAATGTCCTCTTATTTTTGTTTAAAAATATAGAATGAGAACTATAAAGTTCCATATAAGAAATAAAATACATAAATATGACTCAAGTATAGAAGTTAACATATGCGTTATATATATATATATATATATATATATATATATATATATATATATATATATATAATTATCTACATATGTGGTATATATATATAATTATCTCTAACTGTACCTCCTGGGATCAGGAAGTCTCATCTTCCCAAGTTCAAATATGACCTCAGACATATTTGTCACACATAGCTGTGTGACTCTAGGCAAGTCACTTAACCCTGTTTGCCTCAGTTTCTTCATCTGTCTGGAGAAGGAAATGACAAACTACTCCAGTATCGCCAAGAAAACCCCAAATGGGGTCACAAAGTGTCAAACATGACTGAACAACAACTAGATAAGGCTAGAGATGCTTAACACCTGGTGGCTGAAATCTTATCACCAGTTGAAATTTCTGACCACAGGAAGACTCTCTATTAGTAAGCTGCTGAGGGACTGCGATCTGTATCAGTGAAGGGAGTCTTCTTGCCAGTGAAATCAGGGTCTTTCAAAGTATTGGAGTATAGATACACTTAGGCACAAGATAAGCTGTCACACCATGGGTCACACTCGAAAGCTTTTCCAGCTGGACTAAGATCTGCCATCGTCAGCATTCCACTCAATGCCCTAGGAAGCATGGAGGAAGACTTCAGTGTAGAATGCATGTGATGTTAACAGCTGATATTTCTATGGCATTTTTTCAAAACAAGCTACCTTCATTATCTTGTACCCAAACTTTATTTAAAGATTTTTCTGGCATATCTCCAAGGACAGGACAATGAGCCAAAAAAAGATGGTCTTTTTTTTTTTGCTGGGAGAAGAAGAGAGAGGGATCAGCACTCAGGATTAAATACAGTCTAGTCGAGGGGAAGAAAGACCTGGGTCTCTAATATTATCGCTTGAGATCTAATAATCTATGTCTCTTTCATTTCTGCTGTGCTTTTACATAAGCTACTCTCCGTGGGGAGGGTTGGGGCGGGGGCCGGCATGCATGGAATGCTTTCCTTCCTCATCTTTTCCTCCTGGAACCCTTAGCTCCTTTCAAGGCTTATCTCCCAGGCACCCCCTACAAGAAGCCCCTCCTGATTACCTCAGTTATTAGTAAACTGGATTCACTTGGGAGTCAAGACATCACTTTTCTGATGTCATTTGGTCCTATACTTGAACAAAGGAAACCAATAATGTGAGATATTAGTGCTTTCCACCAAACTTATGTGTAACAGTGGACAGAAAGCTAAAAGACCTGGGTTCAAGTCCTGCTTTGACACACATTATCTATGTAACACTAAAACTCTCAGGGCTCTAGTGGACTGTCTTAAGATTATAAGATAAGGTGCCAACTTGCTCTGGAGGAGGAAATTTCCTTACCTGGAAGTTCCCTATGGCAATGAAATCTAGTTCCTATCCCTATTATTTTGTACAGATGTTTTGTTTTGCAGTAGTGTCCAAGTCTTTGGGGCTCTATTTGGAGTTTCCTTGGCAAAGGCCCTGGAGTGGTTTGCCATTTCCTTCTCCAGCTCATTTTACAGATGAGGAAATTGAGGCAAACAGGGTTAAGCAATTTGCCCAAGGTCCCATAGCTAGGAAGTGTCTGTGACCAGATATGAGCTCAAGAAGATGAAGCTTCTTGACTTCAGACCCTGCACTCTATCCACTGTTTCACCTAGCTGCCTTGTGACATAGTTTTTACTTACCTGGGAACATGTTGGGTCTTCCCTCTTCTTCCCCACCTCCCTTAGATAAAGCTCCCTGAGGGCAAGAACAGTCTCACTTTACTATTTGTATCACAATGCTGAGCACAAGGCACATCCTTAATAAGTAGCTGTTGGTTGGTTAGTCCTAAAGGTTTTGTTATCCCCATTCTGCAGCTGAGGAAATGGAGGTTCGGAGAGGACTTAACTTACGGTGACATAATCACTAATATCTACAGCAGGATTCAGTACAAAACTCTACCAGAAAGTGGAAACATGCTACTCTCTTCTTAGCATTTGAAGGAGGGAGGAAGGAAAGGAAGGAGAGACATAAGCAGAGACCACAGCCCATAAGACTCGGAGAGGATGGACAGACACACAGGAGGAAGCTGAATTACTATACACACATATTTCCTGGGACCTATGGACACTAGAGTCAGTTTTCACCTCTCTTATAACTTGGAACTTGAAATGGTCCCTGTCTCTCCAGCATCCCAAGTCCCTTATTAACTAGGAAACAATTTCTACTTTCACTTTTAAACTTCAAATATAACTTTAGCAATACAGATGTTTTCCCATGGATTTCTGAAGATTTTTCCAGACTTACAAAGGAAATCAGACATTGGAAATTTCCTTCAGAACCTCAGGCCTGGGTTAATCTCCCCTGCTGGGCCAGCAAGGCCCTTGGATATTCAAAGGCTGTCAGATGGTTTTATCTCAGCTGGGAGATGAGAGCTGTGCCATTCCACAATGTTTGAAAATGTTATTGAATCTAACATTTATTTCATCATTCCTTACCTTTTGTTCCAGCTTCTCTGCCTCTACCCCAAATTAAAAACAGTTGTTTTTGTGCTTTTTTTTTTAAATTTAGCTGGATCTTGATAAGGAGAATGCAAAAATAAACTTTTTTGGGAAAAATAAAGCAAATAAACGTTTATCTTCAGAGACAAATGAGTTTAGCTCTCTTCACAATCTGTTCAATAATAATAATATTTAAAGAGTGTTTAAGCAAACACTGTGCTAAGCACTTACAGTCATTATCTTTTCTGATCCTGGCTACAATCCTGGGAGGTATTACCTTCATTTTATAGAAGACGGAACTGGGGCAAATAGGTAAAATGACTTGCCTAGGTGCACACATCTAGTGAATGTCTGAGGCCTGTTTGAATTCAGGTCTTCCAGACTCAATCTACTAAGCTACCTATTACCAATATCCAAGAGAGGTGGCCCCCAGAAGGGAAATTATTCTCTGAGATATTTCAGTCCTTTCCACAGGTATTGTGCTCAGGATGAAGCATCCCTGATGGGACTCTGGAAGGGGTGGGATTGACTAAGGTCCCTTCATTAGACTGATAAAATCTCTTTGGAACTGGGAGATTTTCTCATTGGATTACCTTGGCTCCATAAACAGTGGCTATGTTCTTAGGAGGCACTGACCTGCATTGGTGATGATGGAATAAAGGTCAAGTATAAGGCAGATGGAATCCAAATCCTCCGGTCTGTTTAGGGGTGGGGATAGAGATAGTTGCAGTGGAGAATAGGAAAGAGGGGGATGCTAACAGAAAGAAAGAAGAAAGCAGGAGGAGGGGATGGGCCAAAAATCCAAAGAGGGAGAATGGAACGAAGAGAAGCAAACTGACAGAACCAGCCATGGAGGCCCTGACAGGAAAGGGAAGTGTGGAGAACACTAATGTCTAATTAAAAACCATGCAAGCTCCCCTGCGGAGCCTCGCCTGCCTCGCAGGGCCAATGAGCTGTGCTTGGGTAGCTCCTAAGGTAGTCTTTAGAAAGGATTTGTAAGACAAGCAGCCTTCATTTAGAGAACCCGGGTCTGCCTTCGTGCTTTCCAGGGCTGAGAAAAGCTGGGAAGGTAGACAGAGGGGATGCCACAGAATCTGTGGGTAGTGAGTTGTAGGGCCAGGTGAGTATATGGACCCTATTCAGGGTATGGGATACTATTAATGGGAACTCAGCTTGGAAGAGCCAGCAGACTCCATAAGGGAAGCCAATAACCCTGGTTGCTGCGGATGATGCTTCTGTTGTTTGTAAGAGAACTAGCTGGGAGTTGTAGCACAAGACAGTAATCCCTGTTTACTGGGAGACTGAGGCCAATGGATGCCTTGAGTTCAGGAGTTCTGAGCTGCAGTGGGGCTGATGGCAATTGGGCATCCATACTAAGTCTGGCACCAATATGATGAGCAGTGAGAATCAGAGGGAGGGAGGGAACCAAGCTGCCTAAGGAGAGACAAACCAGCTCAGGTTAGAAATATAGCAGAGTGGAGAGAGTGCCAGACCTGGAGTCAGGAAGACACATCTCCCTGAGTTCAAATCCAGCCTCAGACATTTCCTAGTTGTGTTACCTTGGGCAAGTGACAATCCTGTTTGCCTCAGTTTCCTTGTGAACTGGAAAAGAAAATGATAAGCCACTCCAGTATATTTGCCAAGAAAACTCCAAATGGGGTCATGAAGAGTCAGAAATGACTGAATAACATCAGAGTTAGGTTAAATGGCTCTCCTCCATCCCCCCCAAACCCTGGTCTCCTGTTCATACTACCCCTTGCTCCCAGCAACTGGGCTGACCAATATCATATTCAGGATTCTTAGAGGTTTCTTTCCGGTCTCTTCCCTAAACAAAGCTGGTTGTTTCTGATCAATGACTCTTCCTCCCCATGTCCCATCCCCAAGGTTGTAGAGATGGGAACATAAGCAACTGCCATCATCTTCACAGGATCATGGGGTTTAGAGCTGGAAAGGACTTTAGAGTCTAAGAACATAGATTAATGTATGGAAAGGTGAGTTCCCATCTTGGGGCCTCACAGGAAATCAGAATTAAATGGAGAAAAAAAAATGCTCACACATAAAGACCAACGGAAGCAGTGTGGTTCAGTGGACAAATGCTAGAATTAGAGAAGGGAATACTTTAGGTTTAAAACTCTGTCTCTGATATTTGCTAATTAAGGGGACTTCTCTGAACTCTGTTTTTTCATCTATCCAATGAGAAGGATAATATCTGTACTTCTACTTCTTAGGGCTGCTGTGAAGTTCAAATGAGACAACGTATGTAAAGTACTCTTTGCTCATCTTAAAGGACTGTATCAATGTCAGTTGTTGTCAAAAGTGCAGCGGAAGTCAGAACCTCTCTACATCTCAGCTTCCTCATCTAGAAAACGAAGGTGTTTGACTAGATGATGTCCAAGGTCCCTCCCAGTTCTAAATCTATGAGCCTATGAGTTAGGTCTTGCAAATATGAATTCTGCCCTTTTCACAGATGAGCTTCAAGGATAAGTGACTTATTCACAGTCACACAGCAATTCTGTGCCAAAACATGCAATTCCCAATATAGTTCTCTTTGCAAGACATTATTCTACTACTCAGGTCTCCAGAAGTTTCACCAAGTTGATAAGACTGTTGAATGTTGTTTTGGATTATTTTTTCCTCTCTCTCTCTCTCTCTCTCTCTCTCACTCTCTCCCTCCCTCCCTCCCTCCCTCGCCAATTGTGGCCTCCACTGACCATTTGAGAGCAAAATACGAGTTCTGGTAAGTACCCACTGGGGTTTGTAATATATGTGTACTTGAGAACTGTTTCTGTCCAGGTGACTGAACCTACCTCCGAGCTGAACTGCATAGGAACAATCCTTTTCTAGGGGGTATAGAAGAAGGGGGAACATTGACATTGGTCACCTGGGCTTGCATTTTTTTTTCCAAAGGTCCTTTTTGTTGGGGAAGTGAAAACCTAATGGCAGTTATGTATTATACATGTAGAACGGGGCTGCAACTGTTGCTTAGCAACCAGCTGCAAGTATGTCATCTGGGGAAAGGACCGGTAAGAGCAACTGGGATCTTGGCACTGGGCCCCAGGTGTGTGCTGGCGTAGTCATAGGGCACCAGAGAATGCCCCAGCCTTTCCTGGGAATTGTGGGGAAGGGGAAGCGGTTGTGTGTGTGTGTGTGTGAGTGTGAGTGTGTGTGTGTATGTGTGCACATGCAAAAGACAGTGACAAAGAATGAGGGAGAGAGACAGAGAGAAGATGCTCCTTAGAGAAGTGAAGGTCATCAGGGTGGAGATAGGGAAAGCAATGACAAATGTTAGCAGCAGAACAGATGTTAGTAGCTCTTGTTAGGCAGTTCAATTTAAATTCACTCAACAAACATTTTTGAAGTGCCTACTGTGTGTAGAATGCTGTGTTACAGAAATGTGTGTTGTTGATTAGGTACTATGTGGAGCTCACATACGCCACAATCCTTGTCCTCTCCTCTCTCATGGATCTCAGAAGGGGTGTGTGGCCTATGTATAAATCAATATAAATATAAATCAAAATAATGCAAGAAAATGTGACAAGTGCTATGTCTGGAGGAAAAGGTAAGAGGTAAGGTCCTTAGCAAATGGCCAAATCAAGGAAGAAAATGTATTGGTTTTGAAAAAGGGCACATAACGAAGAGGGTGCCCATCACTGGGGAATAGCCAAACAAATTATAGTATATAGGTGTGACAGAATTCCATAGTGCTGGAAGAAATGATGAAGGGGATCGTTTCAGAAAAACTTGGGAAGATTTGTATAAACTGATGTAGAATAAAGTAAACAGACCAGGAAAACAATTTATACAATAACAATATTGTAAAAAAGTCTTGACTCATCGATCTCTGATCAATGCAATGACCCACCACTATGACAAAGGACCAGTGATAATCTCCCAACAGAGAGGTGACAGAATCAGGATGTAGATTAAGGTACATCTTTTTGGAAACAGCTCATGTGGCATTTTGTTTTACTTGACTATGCACATTTGCTTCAAGGATAGACAACACCAGGAGCTAAGATAAGTGCCCAGAAAAGGATGAGTATGTGTGTGTATGTGAGATGTCAGAGGAGCTCAGTTGGACTCAGGGTAGTTAGCAGGTGAATGTGTTGTTATAGTTCTCTCTTAAGACATCTGGGAACCTTTTCCTGCCCATCAGGAGTTGTTTCAGTTGTTGGTTTCTCTCTTACCAAGCTGGCTTGGCTGAAAAACGAGGACTCTGAGATTTCCCTTTTCTCAAGAGAGGATACTTCTAGGACAGATGTTCCTAACCTGGGTCCTTGGATAGATTTGTTCTATGAATGTAGAATGGGAGAGAAAATATATTATTTTCACTAACTGCTGACTGAAATGTAACGTTTTCTTCAATTATTTGAAAATATTATTCTGGCCTGGCATAATTGTATATATCTATAATCCATGGGTGCTGCCTCAGTCAAACTAAGACCTGTTAAAGACTTTAAGCTCAGTGGTGGGGAACCTGCAGCCTTGAGGTCACATATGGCCTTCGACATTCTCAAGTGTGGCCCTCTGACTGAATCTAAACTTCACAGAACTTATCCCTTTAATAAAAGGATTTGTTCAATAAAACTTGGACTCAGTCAAAAGGCCACACCCAAGGACCTAGAAGGTCACATACAGCCTCCAGGCCTCAGGTTCCCCACCCTGCCCTAGCTTAAAAAGCCAAGGTCTTCCACTTCATCCAGGGCCATCTCCAGTTGTTCTGGTCCACATCTGGCAACTGGACCCAGATGGCTCCAGAGGACAAAGTAAGGCTGGTGACTTCGCACAGCCTTCCCTCACTCAAATCCAGTTCACTTGCATGTCACAGCATCACCTCCCTGACATCATGGTCCTCTTTGAGAACAAAGGACAAACAACAGTTACTAGGAAGGTTGAGGCTGGTGGATTGCTTCGAGTCAGGAGTTCTGAGCTGCCAACTGGGTGTCAGGACTAAGGCTAGCACTAGTAGGGTGCCCCCAGGAGCAAAGGCTAGCTGTTTGCCTAAGGTCAGAAACCACCCAAGTCAAAAAACAGAACAGGTTAAAGCTCCCATCCTGATCAATACTAGGACTGGGTGACACTATGCATCCAGCCTGGGGAAGATAAGGAGACCTAATCTCGAAAATCATACAAAAACCCAACTCTGAGAAGGGGTCCACAGACTCTTCCTAAAAGGATCTATAACACAAAAACAATGAAGAATCTCTGTGAATAGGACTGAAGGTAGTTTTCTCCCTAACCGGGGTCAAGTCTTGTGGACCTCTCTTCCACACAGACACACACATTTAATATAATACTTTAAATATTTAATATATGTTTAATATAATGCATTATATTAAACACATTTAATATAATACCTTAAAGTTTAAAGGAATGAGGCAGTTGTGTTACTTATAGTGTAACTTTTGAAGAAAAAAAAATCAATGGATCAGCAAGTACTTAGAAAATACTTCGGGGTCCTCCTGTAGGGCACTAATACAAGGCATCTGGGTGGCAGTGTAAATAGAGTTCTTGACCTAGAGTCAGAAAGACCTGAGTTCAAATCCAGCTTCAGACACTTTCTAGCTGTGTGTCCCTGGGCAAGTGTCTCAGTCTGCATCTGCTTCAGTTCCCTCATCTGCAAAATGCAGATAATATTAGCATCTGCCCCGCCAGGATTGTTGTGAGGATAAAGTGAAATAAAATTTACAAAACACTTTGTAAAATTTACAGTTCCACGTAAATGTTAGTTGTTTCATTATTATTATACAGACACAAATTACAAAAACAAAAATGAAACAGTTTCTTCCCTCAAGGAGTTTATAAACTATCTGGGAAAGGAAGGAAGGCAGAAAGAACACATGCATTTATTAAGTGCCTACCATGTTCTAGACATTATGATAAGGGCTTAACAAATATTACCTCATTTGAGCCTCACAAGAACTCAAGAGATAGGAAACTGAGGCAGCAGAGGTTGAGTCACGTAGCTAGTATCTGAGGCTGGATTCAAATTCAGGTTTTCTTGACTCTGGGTCCAGTGCTATACCCACTATACCACCTAAGTTACCTCTGAAAGATAAGAACCTTTATGGTGAGAACCAATGAGGAATTTAGGTTCCAAGTAACAGGAGGAATCACTGATTAAAGACATGGAAGACATACAAAATAGACATATATTATTTTTAAGGGAAGGCTAGTGCAGCTGGAGGACTCAAAAGACCTCATGTAGAAGGTGGTGTTTGAGTTGAGCCTTGAGGGAGACTGGGGCTTATACCAGAGAGGGTATGGGGGGAGCGTGTGTGTGATAGCCAATAAATTAATGGCTTATTGACTTCTATGGTTGTGGATTTAATAACCTCTAAAGTGGGAACAACAACCACAGAAATAATGACATTTATAGAATGCTTTCAAGTTTGCAGAGCACTTATCTTGCATTATCTCCTTTGAGCTCCACAAAAATCCTCTAAGATAAATACCCCAGAGAAACTTCCTGTCTCAAAGCACTTCTCTGAGGAACTGCTGAATGTCCATCAAATTATTTTGAATACTTTAAAATGCTACATGAATGAAAGGTATTGTTATTGTGACCTCTGTCCTGATCATTACAGGAGCAGGCACTACTAGGGGCTCTCTGACAGGCTCGCTTCATGCTCGGGCTCCTAACCCCTCCTACACACATAAGTAGCAGACACGTCTTAGAATCTTTAGTTCTTGGATGATGTAGTTCACTGTCCCTGGAATGAAACCGGTAAATCATAGGACCATAGGAACACAGATTTAGAGCTGGAAGAGATCTTAGAAATCGTTCCACTCCAAATTCCTCATTTTCCCAGGAATTTACCCAAGATCGCACAGGAACATGTAAAAGAACTGGGATACAAAGTCAGTTCCTTTGACTCCAAATCCAACATTCTTTTCACTGTACTATCGTTTCCTCAATTCGATGAGATCTAAGAGAATCAGAAATACTGGATCCCATAAATAAAACTCCTTTCAGCACTGGATAGGCTCTTCCCATGCTTGGTGGATTCCTGCCATGTTATTAATGACAAAAATACCGAAATTCTTTCCCATCACAACCACTCTGAGATGGCTCTGATATCTCAGGATGGGCAGACATGGCTAAAGATGCTGCAATTCATTTCTTAATCTGCTAGTGAGGACTGGTCATCTTAAAGATTTCTTGAACTTTCTCTGATCACACAGAAGACCTTCCCTTATCGAAAACACACTCTTCTTTGCTTTATAGTTTCCTTTTCTGTTCCTCCCCCTGCCAAGCTCTGAGGCCAGATTCCACCCTGTGCAGAAAGCCTCAGCTGTCTTTGCTGCTAAGGCAATTGCCGTAGGCTTCAGCTCTGACCTGTAAGTGAGTTTCCTTTGGAGCTGTGTGGGAGAAAATGGATCCAGCCCAATTAAGTCAAGGACACTCGCTCTGTTCTCCAACCACTTTAGCAACCTCTGCCCACAGATTTAACATTTCCATCCATCTTAGCACAAACTGGGCCTTGGACTCTGGGTGGAGGCAGAAGGGTTTTGTGCTCCTCTGGGAAATGGTCAGAAACCTTTTTAATCACCACTGCTTTAAACAGCCCAGGAAACATCACCTGGTGCTTACTCCACTCCTACCACCAACTCAAATCAGGTTTTTTTCACACTAGCCATTTTTTCCTTAATTGAAAGGGGTTTTTTGTGTTTTCTTTTTTTTTTTTTTCTTCTGAGCTCTCTGAACTCTCTTAAGTCATTCAGGATAGCCTGGAGTTTCCTATGACAGCTGACAATTTAAGCACCAAATCTAGTTGGGTGACCCCTGACAACTCATTTAAAGTCTCTGACCCCCAGTTTCCTCATCTTGAAAATAACAGTAGCACCCGCTATGAGGTTCAGAAGATAGAATCTATGTAAAGTACTAAAGTGGTACACAAATGCTAGCTATTAGCTATTAAAAAAAAGAAGTTTAATCATTTGTGAAGGGAGCTCTTTGTAAAGTACACCAATCTTCCTTCTTAAACAGAGTATAACCCTTTTCCTGATGGATGTCATTTATAATTTATTTGTACTAATGTTTTCTATAATATTGTGATTTTATAGGTACTATATTAATATATTATACATTATATATAATAGTATTATAATTTTATTATGTACTCTATGTATATATATTGTTGTTTAATTGCTTTTGGTTGTGTTCAATTCTTTGTGACCCCTTTTGGGGTTTTCTTGGCAAAAATAATGGAGTGGTTTGCAGTTTCCCTCTCCAGGTTATGAGGAAACTGAAGCAAACAAGATTAAGTGAATTGTCAGGGTCACACGGCTAGTAAGTGTCTGAGGCCCGGAACTCCAACCACTGTGTTACCTAGTCACCCCTATAGAATATACTATATCTTCTATATAATTTTATTATGTTCAATATGAAGTATAATATATATTACATATAGTTATTTATAATTTTATTACCGGCTGTATGTATATAAAATATAATGCATATTATGTAGAAATTATATTAAGATTATATTATACATTATATACATACCATATGTTACATATTACATAATTTGCTTATATGGTAACATAACATATGTTATATGCAATTATTATAGACTATATATAGAGAGAATGTATCATAAATTTTATGTATTGTGTGTAATTGTATTGTGTGTGTAATTGTATTGTGATTTTATTGTATACCATGTGCATATCTAATGTATTATATATTATATGGGCAGTTACAGGTGATGCAATAGTGCATAGAGCTCTGGACCTGGAGTCAGAAAGACTCATTTACTAGATATTTACTAGTTGTGTGACCCTGGACAAGTCACTTTACCCTGTTAACCTCAGTCTCCTCACATATGAAATGAGCTGGGGAAGTAATCACAAACCACTCCAGTTTCTCTGTCAAGAAAACCCCAAACAGAGTCACAAAGAGTTGGACACAACTCAGCAGCAGTAACATGATGTTTATAATTTTACTATATACCATAGGTAATAGAGTATGCATTATATATAGTTCTTTATAATTTTATTAAAGGCTAGATGTGTATAGCTTGTACAGGATATTGTACATTGTATACACTTATATTATCATTTTATTATACACAATATGCATACATTACATAATATGTAACATTGTATATAATATAGTATACTATGTATATCATTTAATTATAGCTTATATGTATATAGTC